>OW052236.1:19896587-21146587 GCA_932527175.1 Operophtera brumata
TAAAAGTATGAATTCTAAAGTTATCAACTTGAAATAAGTAAGACAAAGCTTCCTCCATACAAAAGCCGCGAGAATCTGTCTCCAAATTTATGCGTTAAGAGGTAATAGCTCGGTCCATTGGTTTTTCACTCAGTCTTCAAACGTAGATAGATGAGGTATCCCCGAAATGTTGACAAAGATAATTTTTATAATGTTTTTATAACAGAAACTATATAAAACATAACAGCCTTTAATATTTAAACTGATTTAATTGCAATAGTGGACTTCTACAGTGTGATACCACTACCACCATACCTATTTCTGCCGCAAAGCAGTAGTGCTCGCATTGCTGTGTTCCGTTTGAAGGGTAAGGGTGCCGGTGAAATTACAGGCACATGAGACTTTTCATTTTTATGTCTCAGGGTGGCGGGCGCAGTGCAATACCACATAGGGCGCGTCCTAGGTGGACGTGACCTATGAGGTAATGCACTGTTCATAGGCAGAGGTTACCGCTTAACATCAGGTGGGCCATTTGCTTGTTCCGCCATTCAAGTAGAATAAAAAAAAAAGTGATGGATGGTGATGACGTACAAAACATGACTGGTTTTGTACGTCATCACGCACAAGTTTCTTGCCAAAGTTCTAATTCCAACTCCAAAATACTTTATGAGCCATAAAATAGGCCTTGAACTGAATTCCAGAGAAATAATGTTCCCAAAATACAATGGCAACAAGAATCTGCGTAATAGCGCGGTCCATTGGTTTTTCACTCAGTCCTCAAACGTAGACGGATGAGGTCGTCGGCAGCCGCCGGAGACAATCGTCACCCATCGCTCAGTGTCCTCGCTAATTACGGATTCCCATCAGCTCCATTTGAATCTCGATTGAGAAAAGGCAAGACCGTTTAAATTCTACCCCAGTAATAGCACTATTAGAAACTATTAGGTATTTACTTAGTCAAAAGGATTTCAATTCAAGGGGTCCTTTTCAAAGGACAATTATAAAAGTAAATATACTGAGCTGTTGAGAGACCCGAAGAGTAGCTTTTTACTCCTAAGGAGTACTATCGACCGACATCAGAATAGTAAATAAATAGTAGTTACGCAGGATTTCAACAGCCTTTGGTTGAAATAACTTTTGAAACTATCATGGTTTTGCACATACTTTTCACTAGAAACGGGATATTTACCATAATTTTCGAGTTTTGATTGTTTGATTGTTTTTGGGTACAATCAAAACTCGAAAATCATGGTAAATATTCCGTTTCTAGTGAAAAGTATTCTTTGGTTTGACCACCTAACCTTGTAAGCGGTCAGGACTTAGAAAACTAAAGTACCTATCAACCTCATTAACCGACAGCTTGCTTGGCTTATATGTCAGATGTAAGTCTAAAATATATAGGGTCTTGAACCCTAAATCCACGTGATTGTATAAAGGGTACGTAAATTTTAATTCAATGTTTTTTTTAATAAAGTTAGGTTTTTTGTTGAATTGTTTGTTTTACAGCATGTCAAAAAAAAACAGATTGTATTTTTTTTAAATTTAATTACTTAATTTATTTTTCTGATGCCTTGATGATTATAATTATGTAAGCAAGTTGTGTTGTATTGTCTGCCATCATTGGCCTTATTATGTCGTCTTTTTTTAACTACCTTATGTTTATGCAAAATGTTTAGTGCACGATGTGTTCATCTGTAATTGGAATTGCATGTTAATTAGATCTTAAGCTAGCAATAGTAAGCACCCAACCATGTAAATTCTGTTGATGTTCCATAATAAATAAATAAAAAAATAATTAATTAAAATTAAATTAAAAATTAAAAAAAGATTAAAGAATGTCTAGATGACAGCAATTCAAATCATAAAGTGATTACGCAAGTATTATCTCAGTCTCCGGCGATCGTAATCATAATATCATCCACTTTACCGTTGTCTCGGCTCTAACATTTTACAATTTTCCACTCTTTACTCGCTGTTATCGAGAATTTCTTCCGCTCCCTCTTCCTTCCTTCGAACCACTTGAAAGGGTATTTAAAGTATAAGGGATCCTTAATTGGTACAACGAATTTATTTCACTGCGAGTTTACTGCTCAAATTGCCTGCCTTTCTTCCCAAAATAAATAATGTTTTGGGAATATTTAAGTTCACTAAGGTTACGTTGAGAGCTTATTGACTTTTGAAACGTTTTCAAAAAATGAGCCTTCTATTTTCTGTGTGCTTACAAACTTTACTTTATAAGGCTTTGAGTTATACTTCCCTATTTTATATGGAAATAAAGTACTGATTAATTGAGTTCATATAACTAGGAGTATAATAATCTCATGACTTGAAACCCTATAGGAAAGTTTCAGATCTCAGGAGTATATATCTAATAGTCAGAGACAAGATCAAACGATTTGCTTGGCAGTGTCCACTTTTTGGTTAGAACATAGTTAGCATCCATACTCATGACAGGTGGCGAGCCCGTCACCATTTTGTTAGCAAAAACTATTTCTACAACATGAAGTTACGTTTTTAACCCCCGACGCAAAGAGGGGTGTTATAAGATTGACCGCTATGTGCGTCTGTCTGTCTGTCTGACTGTCCGTGGCACTTTAGCTCTTAAAAAGGTGAACCGATATGAATGCGTTTTTTTTTATTTGAAAGCAGGTTTTCTAGTGATGTTTCTTAGACATGTTATTGCCATGACATGACATTATAAAAAGTTAATAAATGAATGTTTTACTATAAAAACTTTCGTGAATCATATCAATTATTTTATAAAAACGGGAAATTAACGGTTAATTTCGATTTAACGGTACGTGAAAATTTCCCGTTTTTATAAAATAAATGAATGTTTTATCAAAATCGGTTCAGCCGTTTCAATGAGTTTTTTTTTTTTTTTTTTTTTATAACTTTAACTTATTCAATCATCGCCATCAATCGGACTATATTCCATTGTTTTCAGTCAACCACCCGTCATCACTCCCAATCACATTTCATTCCTCTTGTTTCCTCCTTACCCTCTATGACACGGAACTTTTTATTTGAATCCATAGGAGCATTAGTAGAAAACGTAGATGCGGGAGGAACCCCTATTAAAATATTTTAAGCAGGCTATGAATATGCAGAGGCACGAAACTCCACGAAACGTTTTTGGACCACTCGCTAATTGCAAATATGGACGAATACTTATAGCAAATGTAATTGCTTTCACAGATACCTACCGTACACCTCGTGTTTGCACATTGATTTCACTTCGCTTTATACAAATTTCGCAAATGGAAATTAATCCTATCTCACCCCTGGGAAAAATTTGACTTTCTGTTTGCCATAATAACTATAATGATTTTGTTCGCTTTTATTTCGATTGAAATGGCAACAGATAGAGAGTTAAACATTATTCCTTAAATGGTTATTGGGTTTATTTTACATCATTTGGCTCGTAAGGTAAATATTATAAAATATTATAAATTAACACATGCTTACATATTTTCCGCAAAACCCTACATGGAGGTAGTTATGTGTTGTGTACCATTCATCATCATCAGCCCACAGAAGTCCACTGCTGGAGATATGCTTCCCCTATATGCCACGACGACTGGTCGTAAGCCGCCTCCATCCACCGCCTTCCCGCGACCTCTATAATGTCGTTGGTCCATCGAAAGGGACAATACCTATTTCTGCCGCAAAGCAGTAGTGCTCGCATTGCTGTGTTCCGGTTTGAAGGGTAAGGGTGCCGGTGAAACTACAGGCACATGAGACTTTTCATCTTTATATCTCAGGGTGGCGGGTGCAGTGCAGTGCCACATAGGGCGCATCCTAGGTGGACGTGACCTATGAGGTAATGCACTGTTCATAGGCAGAGGTTACCGCATAACATCAGGTGGGCAATCTGCTAGTTCCGCCTATGAGGTAATGCACTGTTCATAGGCAGAGGTTACCGCATAACATCAGGTGGGCTATCTGCTTGTTCCGTCATTCAAGCAGTATACAAAAAAAGGGGGCATTCCTCTTTTGCGTAGTCTGGTTTGTGGTCACCACTCTAGAACCTTTCTTCCCCAACGGTTGTCAGTTCTGCGAGCTACATGGCCTGCCCATTGCCACTTCAACTTGCTAATTCTGAGAGCGATGTCGGTAATCTTGGTTCTTCTACGGATTTCCTCATTCCGAATTCTATCACGTAGTGAAACTCCGAACATAGCTCTCTCCATAGCCAACTGCGCAACTTTGAGCTTTTCTATAGCTAGCGACCACGTTAGTGTGTACCATTAATTACTGTGGAATATATATATCTAGTTACATTAATTCTGATATGGTTAATTTTATTTTATTAACCCCCGACGCAAAAACGACGGGGTGTTATAAGTTTGACGTGTCTGTGTGTGTGTGTGTCTGCCTGTCTGTCCCATCGTAACTCTCGAACGGATGAACCGATTTAGATTTATTTATTTTGTTTGAAAGTTGAATTTGTCGGGAGTGTTCTTAGCTATGTTTGATCAAAATCAGTTCAGCCGTTTCATTGCGTAGAGGTTTATTTTTATTTATAAAATTAAGCACGTTCTTATAGTTGCTAACAAGATCAAGCCGGAGTGCAATACGGTGTAATATTAGCCATTTGCTTGAATCAGCTGGATCTAACCCGGCCTTTTCAAGTGTGATTAAGGTTGGATTGGAGCGAGCTACCGACGTATCTATTCAATTAATGTACAAGTCTGAAGCCAGGTTGGCCAGGCCTTCAATTTATATTGCATCAGTCCGTAAATTGCCCCTATTTGTACGGTTCTTAGATTCTTTGGCGAGCAGCGCGCGGGCGGTTCAGATTATATGGCTAAGTGAAATATTGCTTGTTCAAATGCATAGGCTGAGAGTGCACGCTCCCACCGTTAGAGGTTTATTTTCATTGAGTTATATTACCTAACTCTGAGACTGAATAAAATATATTTGCGTGTGCCATAAGGCTGAAAATACCTAAGATGTTATTATGCCTCGGAACAAATATTTGTACGATCTGTAGATATTTGTTCAGGGTGTTCTGGGTATTTTCTATGTATAATAAAAAATATCTATCTATGTAATGTATTGTATTAAGTATATCAGTTATCTAGTACCCATAACACAAGCTCTGCTTAGCTTGGGGCTAGTTAATGTTGTGTGAACTGTCCAGCATTATTTATTTATTTTATTTTATGGAATACTAGCGACTCGCCCCGGCTTCGCACACTAGCCCCCGGTGAAAAACAGCCCCCCCTATATTTTATTACTTATTCTGCTATTCGGAGCGGAGAAGAATCCACCAAAAATGAGATAACTAACATCGGTCCAGCCGATCTTGAGTTATAAGTGGTGTAACTAATACGACTTTGTTTTATATATATAGATATAATGATCTAGTCGGTATTTTTTGAGTTAAAATCGGTTCAAATTATTTTTGAGACCAAGACGAATAATTCAATTACTATGAGACCTTATATAATAGCTCTAGCTAGGTAGGTATTTACGGGCAGGCAAGATATATTTTAAAGACTGAAAGAAGTCGATGGATGGAGGCGGATTGAATCCGGTCGTCATGGCTCTTTTGATGGGGAGGCCTAAGACCAGCAGTGGTCTTCTATAGGCTGACGTGATGATGTAGGTATACAATTAAAAATAGATAACCATGGATAGCACGTATTAAGCATGAGCAAAGATGCCCTGAATTCCTTCACCACACTGGTTATTTCGCCATCGGTTGGAAGATTATATAAATTAAAAAAAAAAAAAAAATGCTGGACAGTTCACACAACATTATCTAGCCCCAAACTAAGCAGAGCTTGTGTTATGGGTACTAGATAATTGATATACTTAATACAATACATTAAATAGATAGATATTAAGCTGCTCACAGACCAAGCGTACCAAGAAAGAACCAGTGACTCGGCGAACGAACGAACGAACGGATTTTTAATAGAAAAAATAAAGTCACAGAAGAAACCACGCCCGCACTTATGCAGAATAGAGAGAAAATTTAAATTTCCGTTTGATATTTTAAATGTGAAAATATTGACTGAGCACTCGAACAGCGTGCTAGCTGTGATAGCTTTCTGAAAACACTATCAAAATACACTGATATAAAATTTGATCGGGAGAAGCAATCTCAGCAAATGGACGACGCTTAGCAGGCCATTTTACCATTTTCAATGCATTTCCGCCTGGAAATTACTATCATTTGTTGAAAGAGGGACGAAACCGCTAAACCGGTCGTAAAACTGTTCGTTTAATCATTCACTATAGAGGACTGAACCAGAACTGGGATTTTCCCAGCTGTGGGATCTAGAAAGATAGTTTTTCGTCTAACCCCATTATATTTTTTTTATCAAATTTCGCCATACGGTGGTCAAGATTTGTATTTAGACAAATATTCGTTGCTTTTAAAAAAAAAATGTGGTGATAATTAGGGTTTCATAGATCATTTCATTTCATTTCATTTCATTTTCATTTATTCACAAACAATTAAAAATCGTGTGTGTGTCATTGTCGTGTATGTCTGTCTGCCTAGGCTATTTACTGCTATAAGAATAAAAACATTTGTCAAGTGCATCATGTGACGTAGTTACTAAAAGGGCTCGTTATGAGGAATACTAATATTTCAAAGTTCTAAAATATATTGTTTAAAGGTTTATTATTCTGTGTGTAATTATGAGCTATCAGCCTGAAATAAATGAATTTGAATTTGAATTTAATACCCCCCTCCCCCCTCCCCCTCATATCTCACACAAAGAGAGACTGAATAAAAAAATACAGAATATAGGGCCTTAACTTAAACGAATACTTACCCTTAACCTTCCTTAAATTCGAGTCTTTAAATTCGCCACGGGAAACGGAAAACATTCTTAGAAAAAAAATAGTGTTAATATGTTTAGCTACTTATACGGAACCCTCTCCACACAAGTCTGACTCGCACTTGACCGGTTTGTATGTAATGTATTGCGCTAAGCCACAGAATATATAATAGTACAAGCTAAGCTACATATTAAATCAGAGAGTAATATTTTATGAAACACTGCATAGCATAACGGTCTTGTTTCATAAAACAGCATTATTATTTATTTTACTACAATAAACATTTTTGAAACTGCAAATGATTATACAACTGCAAAACTGAAGATATATTTCAACTATTTTCAACAAAAATGAAATGTAAACAAGATTCCTGCATTAGAAATAACCACAATATTATAGCATAGAATCTGCTACTTGACCTGGATACGAAGAGGATACAAAAGTTGGAAAAGGTTTTCCAATATTGCATAATATGGGTGAAAAGAGGCCCATATGCTGTAGATAGTGACATAGATAAATAACATTGGTTCCGATGTATTATATTCACCAGTTTCAAATAAAACCCCCCAATTGTATAAAATTGCTTCGAACAGCAAATCTTGCTCACATCTGTAAATCGCACCGTAAAAGTAAATCCGTGCAATCAAATTTCGAATGGCGTAAACCGGTAAGGTTTTTGTTTTTACATCAGAGAACTTGTATCAGAGGAACTTTTTAGGATAAAACGTCCTCAAAGAATAAAAGCAAAATTTTGAAATCATTATTTATTTATTTTATGTGTTTCACAATAAGGACACATCACATAAATCATCAGTACTAGTTTTGTACCTCAAACTGCTATCTACTTATCTCGAGTGCACGTGGACTACCAGACTAGAGAAGTATACCTATACTATGGCTGCTTGTAGGCGTAGGGGATGCATTGTAATGCAAATAGGTACCTACTCAACATATTTGAACACAACCACAACACAAACAAACCCACACACACTGACACTGTTACTGTGTTGGGTACTAAGCCGAATGTAGGCATTTCAACTTAGAATCTACAAACAGCAAGCTCAAAAACGAACAGTTTCTTAGTATTTTCGACATAATATGTAAAGCGCAGACGGAAAAGCTAATTGGGTACACCAATGTGTTTAGAGATTGACGTAAAAATTAAATCACACTATCCTATTTTTTTTAAAATATTATAAATGTTAAAGTGTGTTTGTTTGTTTGTTACGCTTCCAAGCCTAAACTATTCAACCGAGAATCATGAAATTTTGTGCACATATTTTTAAGAGTATAGTCATGAACATAGGATATTTATTTTTCGAAGGAAATCAACGCGAGTGAAGCCTCGGGTGAAACCTAGTAATATTATAAATGTGAAAGTTGGTAAGTGTGTTTTTTACGTCTTCACGCTGAAACGGCTGAACGGATTTCGATGAAATTAGGAATAGAAATAGCTGAACTCCTAGGATAACACATTGCTTATTTTTTCTTCCGATATTCCTACGGGTTCGAGACTTATATGGGTTCGAGTTCCGCGGGGCGCAGCTAGTTATTCATATTTGTCTGTACTTTCTTATATAACAAGTTGTGGAAGGAAGTGTATACCTAATACTGTTATTTTAGTCACCTTTTTTATTTCATTAAATACATACGTTTTAAAAAAAACACACGAAAGCGCTCAATCTAATAAGAGAGCAGAGCATTTCAGATTTCTGAGAAGCGGCATCCGGTGAAACTTTTAGCAGGCTAATACATCATGCAGCACGGAACTGTTAATTCACATAACGCGATCTACTTTGCAGGCTCCACCACGACCTAGGAAAATTTTCCACAGTACTAAAAGCGGTCAGAACCCCAGAAACATGGCAATTACAGCTCTAAGCTCTAGACTACAGAGCTGACATTAAATTGCCCTGTCACTGAACACACTCTAAATTTAGTTAAGATTCAGTTAACTCTACAGAATCATTAGACTTGATATGAACTGCAGCTTTGTCTAGGAGAGCTGGCTCACTTTGCAGGTGAAAACTAAACAGTTCTCATTATATGAAAACTGTATCAATTAGAGAGCAAATTTTGTGCTAGTATTTTTATTAAAAACTAGAAAGTCGCTACGGCTGCGCACGGGTATTGTAGGGATCCCCCCCTCCCGTCCCCCCTAACCCTCCCCCTTCCCAACGCCCATGACACACACTAGATACATTTTTTTTGGTAATTTTATCACACCTTGGATTACATTATTGGAGTTTTCGTAAGGATCTCTAATTTTTTGGAAATATTATAAAGTCTATTTCACCCGGGGTACTAGTATAATATTATTTTATCCGTACCTAGGGATAGCGTAGCTTCCCAACAGTGAAAGAATTTCTCAAATCGGTTCAGTAGTTTCGAAGCCGATTCAACGCAAACAAACAATCAAATCTTTCCTCTCTATAATTAGTAAAGAAGATATATATAACGATGGAAATTATTTAATTTACAAAGCTCATTAACGAGGTAATTACATTCTTTAACTGGTTTAGTGAAAGGTATTTTTAGCAAAATCTATGATCGTAATAGTGTCGAATTCAAGTCGAAGGTCAAGGCCCTGCCTAGGGCCATCCTTTGATAAGTTATAAATAATCTAAGGGGCCATCATACGGCATATATTTCTGACCTAGTCAAAATCGTAGCAAATAGAGAAATGTGGTATTTATACCTATCCACCACTCCCCACCGAAAACTCGGCGAGTTAACTTTTTCTTGAGATGCTTCGTGGAGAGGCAAAACACGTGTTGAATTCTGAGTTTTCGGTGGTATTTTTTTCGAAACATTTTATTCTCTATATTGTAAATATGTAATTCATAGGTATTTTTGGCACGAGTTAAATGGCTGTGTTTGGGCTCTTTTTTATCAGCCCAAAGGCCATTTTTTTTTTGATAAATATATTTATTATCAGCAAAAAATCTAGTTGCACGAATGTTCCATCTACTCTATCCAAGCTGGGCATGAACAGATTCCGTGCTGCCAAAGGAGGTGTTTGTCAGATTTATTACCTACCATTTCGATTTGTTTACTCAGTTGTTCAGATCCAATTACTTGCTTCTGTACTTAATTAAAGGGACGGTTGATTACTCGCCCGCTGTGAGGCTTTGTATAATTGCTATTGTTTAGCAAATGAAGACAAATGAAACTTTAATTTAATGACAGTGTCATTCAGAAGAAGTCGTCAACAGCCGAGTGGTAACTTTAATTAGGTATCGGTTGTGGTGTCGTGCGGCTGGCGTGTCTGCGGGTTGAGACAGTAATTCCACCTTATTTGATAACATTCAACAATAAAACAAGTAACAGTTTTCGTTATAAACGTTTTTGTAGATTAGCTGTGAGCTTTGCATGGCTTACTTAAATATTAAGTTAGCAGCACTTCCGAGCGGAGGTACCCACTACGCAGATCTACGTGTGCCGCGTCTACTGCAACGTGAAGGCCGCGCAAGTGGTGGAGTACATCAAGAGGAAAGTCGGAGTGGGATTGGGGGTCATGAAGTTGGACTCTCGTCATAATGTGGGCTTTAGCTCATTTATGGTGAGGGTCTCTACGGCAGATCTGAAGATCTACTTGAGCCCTGACTTCTGGCCGAAAGCGGTGAAGTTCCGGCGGTTCAATGGCCTTCTGCCACGTGATCCCCTAGGCCGCGACGCGTCGGCGATCACACGTGTGTTAGATTAAGTTATAAATAGCTTTATTTATATATGTTAGTTGTAAGGTATATATTACTATGGGCCTTTGTCTAGGTACAATGTAAATTTTTCACTGTTGCCTGAAATAAATGAATTGAATTAAATTAATATAATTCTTACGGAGCAAATCTATGATTTATATGAAGTACTGTCAAATTAGAAACGAATAAACAACACAAGCTTAGCTCTTCTCGAACCACGCATAATTTAGGGATCAGAAGTTTACACAATTAAAACCTAGATGTCCCTAGTAGTTGAATAGAACGCGCTATCGCTATCATGTTGGAATAAGCCGTACGTTTTAGTCAGTCAATAGACACGTTTTGGCAGCGCCATCTAGTTATCGTTTCAAGAAGAAGTTTTGTTTTTCTTATCTATGTAAACTGCACCAGTTTGTATTACCGTGTACAATTCCAGCATGATAGTACAAACAGACCACGAGTAAAACGGTTCCGAATACGGACGGACCGTTGGCGAAACCAAAAGGGTTCCTTGTTGGACTCCGGAACCCAAAAAAGTGTCTCATAAGTCAGGTTGGTGAAATCGAGTACTAAGTTAATCATTACAAATAAACCTAGCTAAGTAAGTTTGAGTGCCTCCTACAAAAGTTTCAACAGAACATTATTCACGGGGTTCATCACGATTGTAAATGAAAATAGTTTTGGAAAGCACTTTAATTAACCAACATTCTTTGTATTTGTTTGGGCTCGTCTCAAGGTTTGCTCCCGTGAGGGCGGCTAAGGCTCGTCCAGACTGACAACGATTCTACGCAAAACTGTAGCAGCTAGGACTACGAATCGTAGCGTTTCGTAGCAAGCGTACAGTTTTACCCAAAATATAAGGCCCATTGTCCACGTAACCAACCGCACGTCATACGCACGCTTTCGTCAATTGACGATTGCAAGACGAATGCTTGCATCTTGCTTAGAAACAATGAAATCTGTGTCCACGAAGCGGCAACGTCGCGACAGCAGCTCGTCATGCGTTCGTCATGCGGTGCGCGCGGCAACATGTCACTACTCGACCGACTCGTCAGAAGGACGCTTGCTTTTTTTACAAAATGGCGGACGCAGCGGTGGATTTTGTTAAAACTGAGACGTTTTTTAGCGTGACTGACTATTACATGAAGCAGCGTGGTCATAACAAATATGTAAAATACGCCTATCTTCATTTGTAGGTTGCATGAATTCTGCCAATGCTGGTTGTTTTTTTTTTTTATTTTATTTTTTTATTTATCATATAAACTTACTATTACAACATATAACATAGATATAGCACTTTAAAACTACAAAGGTTTGCAAAAAAATAATGCTATAAGCGAGTCTTACTGAACCGATACAATAAAACGAGTAAAGTAAACAACGTACGTACGTAGGTACGTTTAGATTAATAAAAACAATTATTTTAGTAAACAGTTACAAATATATATAATATACATAAACACAAAACACACAAATGTGGGCGAGACAGAGCTATACAGCGTGTCAGAGCCATACTATACGTTCGGCTACTGTCGGATATTAGTCTGCGCTTTTCTGCGCAAACGAAAACAGTCTATCGGACTTATATTTTGGGTAAAACTGGAGCTATTTTAAGCCTGGCCATACTTGTACTATTATTGATTCTGTGGCCTGGCGTCTATAAAATATGTTACAACATTTATGTATATGGAGAAGAAAAAGTACTATATGTAGGTATATTTAACATTAACAATATAAAAATAAACAGTAAATATTAAGAACATAACAAAATAAATTATAGAAAGTATAGCTTAAACGTAAAGCTAAGTTACTTGGATGTTAAATATGCATACCAATAAATACACACTATAACGGTACTACTACGAAAATATTGCCACAGAATAATTAATAGTACAAGTTATGCCCCATGGCAATCTTCGTTTGTGACTGTCGCTTTTTAATTCACTTGAAATCTTTGTATTTCGAATCTATGAACATTGCCGAGGCACATACATTTAGAATTTTATTTATTTATTTATTTATAATACACAGGCAGCTCTCGGAGCTGATGCGTGTATATCTTAGTCCTTATCAGTGCACTTTAAATGTTTTTAAAGTCTATTTTTGAAAGAATTCACTGAGGGGGCACCGATCACTGAGTCTGGTAGCCGGTTCCAAGTGCGCACGACGCGATTAGGCAATATGTGCATCCTCGGATTGCTGGTACTTGGCCCGCGTTGCAGCTTCAGCGAGTGTCCTCTGACTCTGAGTCCTATATTATTGTTCATGGTATATAGTGTCTGTGATAAATCTGGTATTCTGTAGTGGTTGATTAGGATCTTGTAGGTCTCTATTAGGTCTCCACGCTCTCTACGTTGCTGAAGGGTAGTTAATCCAAGTTAAATAGAATATATTAGAATAGAAATAGTTTATTTTGAACAGCAAATACACAGCTTGGGTACACAATATACCGACAAAACATATATGACATGGTACACAGCCAGTAATAGACATCAATGATTGGTTGATATATATAAATATACAATGTAAGTCGTGTAGGTAAAGTAGTAGCCTTTCATAAGTACTGCATAATGAAGGTGTAACATAATTTTTAAAATGATATGACTTCCACCAAAATTACCTGTACTCGTATTGATTCTTCTTCATAAACCGGTAGAAAGTCCGGTGCTGGACGAGGCCTCCCCATAGAACAGGGGGGAGGGGGATTTGCCATAATCACCACACACTTGGCAGGCGGATTGGTGATAACAGTATTGGCGTTAAGTACTTAAATGGATGCTGATGAACATCTCCTGGCGTAACCCCTTTGTCACCTTTTACGACATCCATGGGATGGAGGAGTTCCGTTTTAGGCCGAGACCATGACTGCCAACTCGTTTAAGTTATAATATAGTTATTGACGACCTCTGTGGCGCGGCGGGCGAAGTTTGGCCTGCGACGCATGAGGTTGCGGGTTCGATTCCCGCCTCGGAACAAATATTTGTGTAATCGCAAATATTTGTCGCAAATATTTTTTCAGGGTGTTCTGGGTATTTTCTATGTATAATAAAAAATATCTATCTATGTAATATATTGTATTAAGTATATCAGTTATCTAGTACCCATAACACAAACTCTGCTTAGCTTGGGGCTAGTTAATGTTGTGTGAACTGTCTAGCATTATTTATTTATTTATTTGTTATTCTTATTCGAGATGGAAAAGCCTTAAGTTTTTTCTACTCAACACGCACCGTAGGGACGTATACGAATAGAATATAGAATTAAATATTGATTAACGTGGTCAAAAAGTTTATGAAACAACTAGTGTCCGCCCACGGCTTCACTCGCGTGTGTGTGACTGTTGGGTGTTACGTTATGTTTAAACAGGATAAAAAATTGCCTATACTCATACTCAATCCAGGATATAAACTATCTGTGTACCAAATTTCATAGAAATCAGTTCAGCCATCTCGGCTTGAATGAGTAACAATCAAAAATCCAAACATTGTAACGTTGACATGTATGTTCTTATTCTTATAATCTTCTTCTTCTTATTGTTGTACTCATGTTGTTGACACAAATAAATGCTATTTCTTTCTTTCTTTCTTTCTTTCTTTCTTCTATAATTATCTTCTTATAATGGCTTCTGAGGAGTGCTCCAAACAATTTCGCCAATGTCAAGTGATATAACTATATTTTCAACACACTTGCTCATAATGTGGCTCTAATTCACCGAAATTAGGCACTTATGACACCTGTAATCAAACTGTGACTTTTTCGTTATTATTATTCACTAGTGAGTTATAGAGACAGTTGAACATTTACACAGAGTGTGTATTTCTGTTATATTATTATTTTCTTCACTAGTGTGTTGAAAAACGTCGTATGATACACGTGTGCATTGATGATTACCGTCCTCGGCACTCTTAATGACGCCTCAGTGGTAATCACCAACTTTACACACTTGTACCATAATGTACTATTTTTATAGTCAAGTGGGTTCAGTTCAGTTCTTGAACAAGTGGCCCAGTCGTCAAGAGTCTCTGTCAAGTACAAGTATGTTGTAGTGGGATCATGGAAGTAGAAATACAAGTGGGTTGAATCGAGTTGCTGTCATTCATACTGTCATGTCGTATCGCCAGTCGCCAGCACACTGCTCCACCTGTAACTCGATTTGCCATCCACCGGTGAGCGAATACTTTTAATTGGCAGTAACTGCGCTCCCTGCAAGCGTTATTGAGTTACTTCTAGCTCTTGGGAAGCCGAGTTGCAAAATAATGCTTCTACCTTTCTGCCCGATCGTGTTTTTTAACCTTAAACTTCCCGGAAAGCCGCAACCTAATCAGCAACTATGTTACTAACTTTTTTTTTGTACCTACTCATATAAAAATGTTTTCTTAATCTTTTCATAAAGCCATTATTTGCATAAGTAGAAATCGGGTTTATAAATATTTGATAAAACGTTACCCACCGAAGGACCAGATAATTTTATCAGAGCTTAGGTATTTATACTAGGAGTAGGAACAATTCATAATTTAGTATTATTTCTGTAATAGTACAGTAAAAGCCGCCTAAGGGATTAATACCCGGACTTTTCGTAAAATTCGTTGGTATAAGATTTTGCCCTGACTGCTAGCTTATTATGGAATGTGTTATTACTGGAAGAAAGCGTTAGCCGAGTCAGTCGTGGGAAACAATGGCGGCGATGAGTTCACCATTTGTCACGTCTATATTCCCTCGATGGTGCAACCCACGGTGAAAAGAGGCCCATGTAGGCTCTGCCTACCCTTTCGGGGAAAAAAGCGTGCGTCTATGTATGTATCCAGTTCTAGTTGCTGGGCCATTTTTGTTAGTAAAAGTTCTGTCCTGGCTTAAATATTTGGGAATGTTGTATTACTGTAAGAAAGTGTTAGCCAAGTTGGCGGTGATAAGCTCACCACTGGTCACGTCTCTAGGCCTTTGAAGCTTCACCTAACTCTGCAGAGAAAAGGCGTGTGTCTATATTGATGTATTATATACTTACTTTTCACTAGAAACGGGGTATTTACCATAATTTTTGAGTTTTGATTCTTCAAAACTCAAATATCATGGTAAATATACCGTTTCTAGTGAAAAGTATGTGCATAACTATGATAGTTTCAAGTAATTATGTACTGTACATAATAACTCTATGTGTGTCTATGTATGTATGTACTTTATTTAAGAACTGCTATTTTAAACAAGTATTTTTTTGCTAAAACTAAAAGCATAAAGATTTACCCGCGTTTGTGAAAACAACAATCTAATTTTAGTTGGAGTCTGGATTTTTTATCCTTAAAACCTTTTTAGAGATTCATTTTAAAATTGTGTCGTCCATAAATGCTTATTTTAGCTAAAGTGGCTGCTGTCGACGACATACAGAGTTCTTGAAATAAACTACTTAGTGTGTTTGTGGTCTACAGAGTGGTGTATGAAAATAGACCTAATGAGCTTTGGAGAAGAGTCTGATAAAATGTCATTAAAACCTTTTTTCTCCACAATATATTGAAAAATATATAATATGTAAATCTACATAATACTACATAATATAAAGTCTGTCCTCTTTTTTTCCTTTTTCTTTTTTTATAACCATTTTTCTCTTAAGCTATCAATCATAAGATGTTTTGAATGCCTTCAGTATGTGAAAAACACAAAGTCGAGAGGACCTTGTTTTTATTTTCAAAAATAACTTTTTTTAATGATTTTTAAATAAAATAAAACTTGATTATCGCTTACTTTTCGTTTCGCGAGCGCTATTGTAGCTTTCTTACTTACTTGAAATTTAATGTTTTTTTTATTTTTATTCTATGAGTTAGATAGTAACAGAATTTGGCTTCCATCGTCGCCTTAAATAGCAGGCCAGACCAATTTAGGTCTCTCTTTAACAAGATAACTGTAGTTTATAAGGTGACAAAGCTGCATTGGAAAAATGTGACTTGTCACAACCTGTGTTTTTGATGAAACGAACGACGCATTGCAGACAGGTCTGCCTTTGATGGATCGACGACGTTTTAAAGGTCGCAGTGGAAGTCGGAAGTCGGCGGATGGAGGCGGCTTAGTACCATTTGTCGCGGCATGTTTGTGGAGCTTGGTTTGTGGAGGCCTGTGTCCAGTAGTGGGATCATACAGGTTGATGACGATAATAATGATATTCTTCTTCTTCTTTTCGTATGAGGTAAGTGCTGGCCTCTGGTGTCAGAGTTTGTCAAGCCGCCCGAGGGCCTCTGACATGGCTTATCGACTGCTATTAATCAATAACAGCCGGGACCGACAGCTTAACGTGCCCTCCGAAGCACAGAGCGATGGAAATCCACACATAACTTAGAAAAGTCATTGGTGCGGAGCCTAGGATCGAACCCGGTATCGTTGGATTCTGAGTTGCACTATTGAACCATTAGGCTAACATCGCATCATGATATGACCGCTGCTTACATCTTTCTTATGAACATATTTGTATTTAGCCACTAGTAGATCTATATCACGTATATTATCAAGTATATGCTTGAATGCTTCGAAGAAAAACATATAATAAGGCATATAACAAATAATTTAAATGCAGCCAGCATCTTAGGGATACTTCCGTCTGGTAGTGATTTGGATCAGTTGAGCTACCTTTAGATCGTTTTTCGATACCGTATTTAGATATGTCAACTATTTTATTTGTATTTTTTTTATGTTGTACTAGCTGTATTACTATTTGCTGTATTAGTTGTTAATCATTTGGACGTGCCCCTGACTACCCCATAGTAGGATCTAAAGGAGATCAAAAAATATTCTTTATGTGGATTTATTTTGAGCTTGAAATAATTTTACTTTTAGCAGCGATCTTTTGAAATCATTTGTGAAAATGCAGTTAAAATAAGTTATATGCCTGGAGTAGACAAAAACAGGGAGCGAGAGAGCCGCGGAGTATTCCCTGATGTAATTACAGCGCCCGGCTCGAGCTAACACAATGACCGGTGTCCGATAAACGCGCTCCCTCAGATCCAGAGCCAGAGACAATTACAATTCAAAATCATTTGACGAGTTCCAATTCAGCTGATCAGACTGGTTTGAAAATCATCTGATAAGATGGATGAGGGGGGAATGATAGTGCTTGAACACGGCAAGGGTTATATGCGCATGTTGAGGCACTTACGAAGGCTTCATGCATTATATAAATAACAGTGAAAGTCCACGCAAGTAGTTTTTTTTTATACAACTTGGAATGACGTGTCAAGCAGATGGCCCACCTGATGTTAAGCTATACCCTCAGCCTATGAACAGTGCAGAGAGTATTATCATATAGGTCACGTCCACCTAGGACGCACCCTATGTGGCATTGCACTGCGCCCGCCACCATTAGACATAAAGATGAAAAGTCTCATGTGCCTGTAATTTCACCGGCAATCATACCCTTCAAACCGGGACACAGCAATGCGAACCCAGCAGCAGCAGCTTTGTGGCAGAAATAGGTATGGTGGTAGTACTTCCCCGAACGAACTCTTTCACGAAAAAGCTCTACTACTACTCTAGCTTGCGCGTGTTGTTGAGACAAAACGCAGTGTAACTATTCCAATGATATTCCACGTTTATTAGTAACACGGTTATACTTTAATATGAACATACACTGAAGTATAGATTACTTTTACAGACAAACGTTTGTAAATATGCGTAAAAATAACCAAATCTTAAATAATGATAGCTCTAAAAACAGGATCAAATAAATAAACCGGATAATACAGAGACATGGTAAGTGAAATTACTAGGGTGCGGACAGCGAGCGTTTCCGCTCTTCCGACGTCGACACATAATTCAGGGAGATTAAATGCCTCTTGGACCCCGGTCGGAAGGAGTACGTTACAAAACTGCGGCCCTATTTAGTTGACCTTTCAGTAAATAAGTGATCAAGTAAAAGAAAGGAAGTTTTTAAAATCATTGATTGTATCCACATAAATCTAAGCACGTTCAATTGCGGTAATTTTTTGTAGACTTTTGTAAAACTGCGCATGGTTTAGATATGTTATAATGTGTAATTAAAATAAAGGGTTAAAATGAAAAACTGTTACAGGATGGAGAAACGCAACAAAAACAGTTTAAAAAAGTTTTCCAAAAGTCTACAAAAAACGACGTTAAACTTCGTCAAAAACGTGTTACTACAAAACTCAGATTATTCGGTTGCCTGCGCCATGATCACGGGAGAACTAACTAAAGTCTTTGCGAGTAGATGTTATTGGCAGATATATCGATCTACCCTGCTACCTTTTATTTTTCATTCCATTTTTATTTCTACCCTCTTTCTCACTCTTTTTTAAATCATGGTAAATATCCCGTTTCTAGGGAAAAGTATGTACAAAAACATGATAGTTTCAAAAGTAATATAATGTTAATATAAAATTCGAATTATCCTTGGAACAGTTAGACAGTGTTTTGTCTTTTGTATTGACAAGTAGTTTCTGCGTGATACTTCCTGGCAAGCTTTCCAAATACGATTTAAGTACAAAGTACGACCTGAATTTGTATCTCTTTATACTCGAAGCTCAGAACTTGTACCTCAAAGGTGGCCGAGTTATAACGAAAATAAATTTGGTCCCGCCAGAAAAGTGCTACCTTGCGACATACCCACGGCAAAAATTTAAAAGTGCTACCTTGCGACATACCCATGGCAAAGATTTAAAAGTGCTACCTTGCGACATACCCACGGCAAAGATTTAAAAGTGCTACCTTGCGACATACCCACGGCAAAGATTTAAAAGTGCTACCTTGCCACATACCCACGGCAAATATTTAAAAGTGCTACCTTGCGACATACCCACGGCAAAGATTTAAAAGTGCTACCTTGCTACATACCCACGGCAAAGATTTAAAAGTGCTACCTTGCGACATACCCACGGCAAAAATTTAAATCGTTTTTGACCCACGGTCTTAACTGGGCAAAGCTACAAACTTCAAAAGTGTTTCAGGAGGCTTAAATGAATAGGAATCGGAAGAATTTACTTTTCGATTGAATTTGGGACTGCTTGTCAATGTTAATGATACAACACGGTGTAACTATTCCAAGGATAATTCCGCGTTTATTAACACGGACAGACTGACTGATGAACTAAAGTAAAATCATACAATTTCTAATTTAAATATGAATTCGTCCTTGTTCCCACTGCAGGGCCATCGAATTTGATGGGGCGGTCAGCATTGTTCCGGCCACCTCGGACGGACGCGTAATCCACAGGAGGCGAGGATTAAGGGGGGTCTAATTGCACCCCTCCGGCTATTTATATTAGGCCGAGAGTTGGGGATGTCAAAATAACTTCATTTTATACCCAAAATGCTTACTATAGTGGAGTTTCTGCATGTTTCTGGACCAAGGGTACCACAATCACAACTGCGGGCTGCTACTAAAGGGCTTGAGACGGGAAGGAGTAAAGTACAAAATGCAGATTTGAATTTACAATGTCCATGGAATATCCAGGAACAAGACCGATATTATTTGTTCAGGGAGTTCTGGGTATTTTCTATGTATAATAAAAAAAAATATTTAAGTAACGTATTGTATTAAGTATATCAGTCATCTAATACCTATAACACAAGCTCTGCTTAGCTTGGGGCTAGATGATGTTGTGTGAACTGTCCAGCATTATTTATTTATTTTAAAAAAACCGGTTCTCCTGGCAACCACATTTTGTTATTAACATTTTGTTGTTTTGTTATTCAGAAAGTGGCTGATTGAGCAGTCGATTTATGACTTCAATGAATTTATTTCTATCCAATGTGTTTAATGTATTTAATTATGATGATGTTTTATTTAATGCTTTTTTTCATTTGTGTTTTTTTGCCAATGTTATTTGTACCTACTGACTAATTATTAACATGGAGTCGATAAAATAATCATATGTTATTATTATTACGATTAAATTTTTTAATTTTATTGACATTTTTATTTGATTTATGTAGATAGATAGATAAAACGTTTATCTGTATCTCCAATCACACACGTACCTACATTCAAAACTAATTATGTTTTTATGTACTAATTATGTTCTTTCTTATTATAATTATTTTTGACCTGTAACATTATTGTTATCAATAAATCAACTATGAACTATGAACTATGAACTATTCACTTCAGGGTCTACTCGTAATAGCATGAACAAAAGTAACCAATTTAAAGTAAAAGTGTATTAAATGATGTTTGCTTGACGTACCCAGCTCTCTGCCTATAAATAGGCATGCGTAATTGCGGTAGAAAACATGTGACAAATCCCGATCTTAATTACCCCTTTCATTGGCCGAGACACATAATAAGTACCTACTCCTGAGGCCGGGGGATTATTATATTCACTAGTTATTGTTTAAACTATGAAACTATAATGAAAGCGTACGTATGAGAGAACTTTAATCATTATGTTCTGATTGGATAGCGTTGTATGCTACACATCAATCTAGCTGTAGCTACAACAATGGGTTTTATGAGCCAACTTGTGTCATATCAAGCCCAAGTGCCAAAATAACACATTCAAAAATCACTATCACTAGGTACATATTATAAAACAAAGGACCCCCGCCACGTCTGTCTGTATGTATGTATCTGAACGCAATAAACTCAAAAACTACTCAACTGATTTTTATACGGTTTTTACCTATGGATGGAGCGATTCATTGGGAAGATTTATGTGTACAATTAATTAAAGTTTTCTATATATAGGCTGAAATATGACGATGATTGTTGAAGATTTTGGAAAAATCAATCATCAATCTTTTTTGGCGTGCGCTACCGGAACTATCGATACGATTCCAACAATTATTTCCCTTACAGGAAGCTACATTATCGCTGAGCTATGCTCGCGTTATGTATTATTCCACTCGACTACGTAGCGTTAAAGTTTGTTGGTTTTTCAAGTGTAAACCACACTTATGGATAACATAAATTTAAATGTGATCCAAAAATTTCGTTTCAACGGGACTCGAACCCACATCTTCGCCTATAATCGGCGTTGCCTGGACCAGTTTCGCCATGGAACGAACTGACGCTGGACGGCTCCACTCCACTCCATCGGCGCTTATTATTATTATTTGTCTTTTTGATCTGAATCAGCTCGGCTCCGAAGATCCGGAAAATCTGAAGCGCACGGGCTTAAGCCAAGTGCGCACCAGTTGGTTCGATTGTTGTGCCAGTGGAAGGCGAAAGGTCAATTTGTAAATTAACGGACTATCCTACATGTATTCAGAAATACGGCTTTTTGAAGGAGAGTATAAGTGTGCTTTGGTAGATCTAATAGAGCGAGGGCCCGGTATTTTATAATAATTATTATTATTATAATTTCATTTAATCAGACAACATGATCCAATTTTTAATATCATTAAAATTCTAATTAATTAATATTAAACAATACTTAAACTAAATACCCACATACCCAAACAAAATATTAATTATTATCATTATATTATTATTATATGATATATTATAGTATATTGTATTAATTATTTATATATTAACTAATTAATACAATATACCTGTTCAGAGTTGGGGTTTATAAGGGCTGACACCCAGTACCTCTGCAGAGGACTGTCGTACCTGCCAGCCAGTGCCCTGAGTATACTGTTGGGGCTACCCAGCATTCCGCTTTTGAACGAAGCAATCTTCTTGCGCATTACAGCGCACATTACAGCATTTTTTTTAATGTTATGGCTCGACAAACTGGCTTACGGCTCGCCTGATGGTAAGCGGTTACCGTCGCCTATTGACATCTGCAACACCAGAGGTATTGCCAATGCGTTACCTGCCGTGAAGGACTCTTTTAAGACTCGTTTTTTTTTCTCTTTTTTTTAGGTAATTATTTTTATTTCGTAGAATCATGAGATTGCTCAAAAAACCTAAAAAAACTCTTTGAAAAGGTAATAAAGTAAAACTCCCATTTCGCAGAACTGAATAAACGACAGGATAATACGATTTTATACATAGCAACAAACACACAATTACGGAACGTCACATGGTTAATGCCGTGTTTACTCCTGGGGCATTCGGTTTCGTTGCGTTCCGAAGATTTAATCATCCTCAGTAAAACAATCTTACTCCTTAGAGAACAATGAACTCTAGAGTGTTTGAGTTTACAGATGAACAGAAGATGCAGGCGTTTACGCATGAATGGAAGTAGTCATAAGGTTGGTTGCCTGTGGTGCAAAATTATTATTTTTCGTGTTTTTGGTCACTATAACTCAGCTACACGATAGCGAAAACGTATTGTTTTGATTGAAAATAGATTTTTAAACACGCGAGAATAAGAATTTTGCCGTTATATGTTCCCAGTTCAAAATCAATATTTATTTTTGATTTTGAGGTAAGTTTCAATCGAGTCTACCGTACCTCTCGACTAAATTATTAATATATAATAGATTACTTAGATATATAGACACACGCCTTTATCATTGAAAAGATAGGTAGAGCCTCAATGGGCCTCTTTTCACAGTGGGTTGCACCATCGTGGAATATACACGTGATAAGTGGTGAGCTCATCGCCGCCACTGCTTCCCACGACTGACTCGGCTGCTAGCTTATTCTTCAATAAGCTAGCAGCCAGGACAAATCGTATACTACTACTGTTAGCTATGCGGAATATTTTTTATTAAAAACAACCAGGTAACTTTCGTAGCCTTTTATTTTGCCCTGTCACCTTGACTCAATGTATTTTTAAATTACATCTCGCATACTCAATGTTGTTTTAAATTACATCTCTGAAATGCCTAATTTTACTAAAAGGTGCGGCATTTCGTCTCCGAAGAGGTACGTCGTCTACGACAACTACTTACTAACAAGTCCGAGTAATCCCTTCGGCTTTTACGACGTTAAATTCTTAGGCCGAACACACCGCGGTAGTCTTAGGCTGGACACACTCTATTAGTTAGAAGTATCACTATAATACAAGACACAAACTCAAAATAGGTTTACTTCGCAACTCTATTGTGTCCCACCCAACCTCACGTAACAAGGTATTTAAGGGACAGCATTGAACTTTGCCTATCGAAGTTTGCGCGACGCAGCTAATAGCACTTGAAAGCGATCTAGCCCCTGCTGCGTCGGGTAACCAGCATTAACTAGTACATTTTGTATTCTATAGAACTGAAACTCCTATATAAGCTCCACAACTTGAAAACTTTTTTTGGTTAGTAGCCTGCGTGACTCGTCAGGCGCAGCAAGCATCTAAGCGTGTAAAAACCACGCACATTAGATTAAAGTTAAATTAAATTTATTGATTCAAGTTACATGTAACATTACACATTACTTTAGAGTTATATAAACTTCTTTGTTTTATCTACAAATACGTTATGATTAGCAAATTAAACAAATTATAATAACATTATCTTGTCTGAGAGATTTGTGTCTTTATCACACTAATATTATAAAGGCGAAAGTTTGTGTGTGTGTGTGTGTGTGTGTGTAGTGTGTTTGTTACTCCTTCACGCTGAAACGGCTGGACGTATTTGGATGAAATTTGGAATGGAGATAACTGGACTCCCAGAATAACACATAGGCACATTTTTATCCCGATATTCCCACGGGATCGAGACTTACGCGGGTGAAACCGCGGGGCACTGCTATTAAAAGATAAAACTTTAGTCCCCATGGCGGAAACACTCATAATATATCTATTTTATAAGCAGATCTGTGAGAATACCCTTCTCATTATCAGCCTGATGTCTAGTGTTAGAATCGCCTTCCTACACCACGGCATGCGATACGTGGTCACTGTGTTGTCTTTAGTATAACCCAACGGTATCCTTCGAATAACCTTCACACCAAGTCCAAATTTACCCGGCTGTACAGGCTTTTAGTCCTAGTGTGTGCCTACCCGTGGTAAACATTTTCATATTATTTATTTAAGTTACCTAATGTAATATTATGTACCAGATACCAGCAAACATTTAAAACTTTTATTTTTATTTAACTAGCTTTCATTCACTTCGCTTCTAACGCTAGTTTTATTACCTTATTCTACAGAATAGTCTCGTAAAATTATTAATTTACATTTGACAACAAGCTAATAACCACTTTAACTTTGCAACTTAGATTGGACCCTGTACACGTCAACAATATACAGCTGAGACCTGCTTAGAACGGCTGGAGACAAAGGCAACCCCTATACCTCAGTGGCGCGGCGGGTGAAGGTTGGCCTGCGACGCAGGCGGTTGCGGGTTTGATTCCCGCCTCTGAACAAATATTTGTGCGATCGCAGATATTTGATCAGGGTGTTCTGGGTATCTTCAATGTAAAATAAAAAATATTAATCTATGTAATATATTGTATTAAGTATATCAGTTATCTAGTACCCATAACACAAGCTCTGCTAAGCTTGGGGCTAGATAATGTTGAAGCTTTTTACCAGTCTTTTTATACATGTATGTTCTTCATGTATGTTTTATGTGTCATGTGTGTTCTATCTTTTTTCTAATAAGAAATACAAAATCCAAATCCCAGGAGAGATCCCGTTCTTCAACTAAGGTATCAAAGCTTATTAATTGTAAATTAACCGCCCGAAATAAAAAAATTAAAAAGAAATATCTATATTTGGAACAATTAACTTAGAACACAAGAAATAAAAACGATGATACCCGCAGAAGTTAAATAATGTGTCGCAAGTATCAACACCCTCCTTAAAAATTACGTGGAGTACAGGGTTCCAAAAGTCAAACTGGTATATGTTTTTTATTGTCTTCACTACTGTCCTATAATCCTTGATGCCTTGACCGAATTCATCAATGAAAGGCTTCAGAATGTTTCTAAGAATAAAACCCTCGTGTATGTAGTCTCTCAACCTGGTAACAAAAAAGAGTTTTTCCGCTAAGCAAAATGATATAAAGAAAAAGAGTACACAGCATTTTTCAAAGAGATTATCGATCGATTTTGCTGACCTACGTAATGTTTATATCAGTAAACAACTAAAAAGCTTAAAGAAGGTCGGCAACTCCTGACCCGGGTCAAAAATAAATGAACCAGCGCCCCTTCATGGAGGTAATTAGTACGGTTCTAAGTGTTATATTTTATTAAATTTTTCTAAAGAACTGGTATATTTTTAGAAGTTAGGAAGTAAAAGATGTAGTTCTAAATAATTAGATAAATCAACTCATTGCATTTGCGTGAAACAAAACGCAACAAGCTTCATTACGAACTTACGTTTCATTTCCACAAAGAACTAGATAAATAGAGGGATTAGAGATACTGTTGTACCATGAAAGTAAATTGAATGTAAATTAGTCAAAAAAGTTGTGTCAAACAATGTATGGGGAGTTGCCAATGTTCTTTTTTATGGGTTCGTAGTCTGACAAGGAGCCCCTCTAATATCGTTTAGTCCGTCTGTTAGTCTAACCGTCCTACTCTAACTACTAATTTTCACAGTTATCCAAAATGCATGTAATTTGTTTAAAGATATTTTAGATGTACGTCTTTATTTAATAACACGTTATTTACACATTTATGCACATATGTGTAAAGTGGGGGTGTTTTTTTTAACTCTCTTCTTCTTTTCTAAGAGTTACATGCGTAAACCTTATTTTCTGGTAATTTATTTAAAGGAGTATGAGCCCGCATCAAATATGACTATTAATTAAATTCTGGATTTTCCATCCACTCTTAGCTTTAATTAAAATGTGTTGGCTCAGTGGAACGTTATCACAGTAATTGATATTATAATGGTTTATGCAAATAACAACCACACCTCTAGTATTTGAATTGTTTTTTGTGACTGAGCTTGTCCGGGGAAGTTCTACTTCGGTACCTATTTCTCCTGCAAAGGGCGTTGCTGTGTTCCGGTTTGAAAGGTATGGATGCCACGAACAGACACATGAGACATTTATCTCTGACTCAGGGAGGCTACGTAGGGCGCGTCCTAGGTGGACGTAATCTGTGTGTTAGTGTTTTTTACCACTTTACAGCAGGTGGGCATGCATGTTCCGCCATTCATTCAAATAAAAATAAGATTTTGTAGAAAAATATGTTATAAAAGCAGAACGATTTGCTGATAAAAATGAGCCCAATCACGGCCAGTCTACTTTAATCCATCATGAAGTACCGTTATCCACCTTCCGTCTCCATCGTCAGATCAGCTCGTTGTCAACATAAAATTGTATTTATTGTCTTGACAGGTACGCGAAATTTAAGCTCAGTCGAACACCGGGAAGTGGGTCAAATTGAACTTGTAAGATTTTATTACAGACACCGGGACAGGTAAAAGTAAATAAAAGCTTGTAAAATATAATACAATTTCATAAAAATCTCACTTTTATTGAAATTCCTTTCAATAAAACTGTATACCTTTCACTGTAATTCTATTTCACGGGGATGACGTCTTATAAATCGAAGTAAGAGGCAAACCAAATTGATTCCAATATTCCCTCTACACTTTTTCTCAGATATTTTTCGTTCCTGTTCTACATTTTACATAAACTAATTTCCTTTGCAATATTGGTCTTGCGACAGTTCGTAGGCACGGGCGCCTTCTTCAAAAAGAAACTCTTCAAGTGGAACCTTCACCGACCAAATCAAATCACCCGACCTTATCGATCACCCGGACAAAACTTACAACTAAATTTATTTGCGTATCTTTAGGTGCGTTTTATGTGATAGTAACGGTGAATAAATTCAGAACTACAAGATTTTTTTATTTCAATGTTTTAAGTACATTTACTATTGTAATTGTAAGTCTTTATAAAGTAAACCCTATTTTACATACAATGTCGCGGTTGCACTCGAGTTATTAACCTGAAATCCGTCTGCCTAATTTCAGTATAAAAATACCCAGTTCTGTGATCGCAGACCAATGTGCAAAGCATAGGAAACTGATTTTAAAATACCTAACAAACAAACAAACAACTTTATTTTTAAATATTTTTACTGGTAATAAGGTTTTGTAGAATTATATCTAATAAGCTTTTTAAGAAATTAGTAATCGAAACCGTGAATGGATAATTTATAAGACCGGCAATACCACTATTAAACAATAAATATGTATGAAAATAAATATGAAATAATATGAGCTGATCAAAATGAGCCCAAATACAGCCAGTCTACTAATTAATCATCGAGCAGTTCCGTTGGCCACCTTCCGTCTCCATCATCAGGGCAGCTCGCTGTCACCATAATATTGTATTGTCATCGGAACTTGACAGGTAGGGATTTATGCCAAATAGCTCAATCGACTGCCAGCAACTTTAAAAATGGATAACAACTTTTGAAACGGAAAGACAGAAATACGAAAGAACCACAAAGACAGACATATGAACCAGAACGATGCAAGATAAATAAAAGCTTTTATAAACACAACGTAACACAGCATTCTCGGTCTAAAACGCATCGACCGAGTGCGGAACACCATGCTGCGTTCGATAACTGGCATTGCCGATGTGGGGAGCAGAACAGCGAAGCTCAAGTGGGAATGGGCTGGCCACGTCAGTCAGATGCACCCCAAGAAGTGGGCGAACGTAGTAACTCCTTGGGTGCCTGAAGACGGAAGGCGACGACGGGGCCGACCGAGAAGGCGTTGGCGGGACGATCTCGAAGCTCACGAGAAGGAGTGGTGGGAAACTGCCAAAGGCCGGGATGCCTGGAAAATTTTGGGGGAGACCTTTGCCCAGCAGTGGGACACAATAGGTTATGGTAAAAAAAAAAAACACAACAGTGATGATCTATTCCGTGAAAGCTATCTTTGTATAGTTTGGCTGTCCGTAACCCCGCCAAGCATGGACCTTTTTGGAATGGTAGATTGGAAATTTTACTCCAAAGTAAGTCCAAAACGGTTTTAAAATTGCAGACTATGGATGATACTGTGTATTAATCCAATAGTGCTCCTGATTTAACGCAATTGCCGAGGTTGCATCCCCTTCGGGCCGCAGGGCCAGTCACCCTTTGCTAGGGGAGTTAATATGAGGATATGAGAATTTACTGTTTAATCCGGCTGCAGGCCAATTTGTTAATATTTTCACTCAATCCACTTAAAACAGTACAAAATATACATATGCAAAACATACACATAGATCTTCGAACCAGTATCGTGAATGGGATTGTATAAATGGATTGAAAATCCTGAAAAAATATTGTAATTGATGCTCCAATTCCGAAATAACGGTTGACAAAAACAGTGGGGAGGATTATAGGAAATTGCAAGGGTGTGAATAATAAACGGTGTTTTATGTTGGAACTGGAGAGACTACTTTGATACAAAGGTCTTGGGTTTTATTCCAGATAGCGGGCTTCTGATGAGCCTTTTTGAATTTGACTACTCTGTGAAGAAAACTATAATTATTGTGTTAATTTGAAATGTACCTATTTTTATGTAGATACCCTTTAATGAGAGTAATTGATAATTGTTTGTCGTTCTAATTAAAATAAAATATAAATGAATAAATAAATACATACATACATACATACATAAACTCACGCCTGTTTCCCGGAGGGGTAGGCAGAGACCACGGATTTCCACTTGCTACGATCCTGACACACCTCTTTTGCTTCATTCACTCTCATCACATTCTTCATACATGCTCGTCGGTTAAGGGTACTCTTGACCTGGCCTTTTTCCAGAACTTCTCCGATCTGGTCTGACTACGTTCGCCGAGGTCTTCCCCTTCCCACTGTCCCAAATAAATAAATAATAAATAATAATCCGATCTGGTCTGAATACGTTCGCCAAGGTCTTCCCCGTCCCACTGTCCCAAATAAATAAATAATAAGAAATATGCGAGAAACTTCACTGACAGCCCTTTGCCGATGCACCAATTTACTAGAAAATTATGGTGAGGCATTCCTCACCATAGTTTTCTATAGTAAATTCGTATTATTGGTATTATAAAACATTTATTTACAGAAATAATATTACAACTAATACAAGGTATGTACAAAATACATATGAAACAGGTTTGAAATAAAAGAAAGAAAGATTGTTTTTTTTTTTGTGCTACCTGAAGACCGCTAATGATCTAAAGGTAGCTCAACTGATCCAAATCACAACCAGACGGAAGCATCCCTAAGATGCTGGTTGCGTTGCCACGCTGAATGGCAATACTAATGCGTTTAGCTAGATAAGAGCCAGCTCTCGGGTCACGCGTCGCTTCGACCAGATGCCCTGAAAGTATTTTAAAAACGCGAATGGCCCTGGTACCCCCACGGACCCAGGGTTTCAACCCCGAAATTGATATTATTGGTATTGGCATTTGGTTCTAGCTCATTAGCTAGAACCAAAAACTCACAGCCATTTGCCCATCCAATAATTTACTGGAAAACTATGGTGAGGAATGCGCTAGAACCAAAAACCCACAGCCATTTTCAGTGGGTTTTTGGTTCTTGCTATCTTGACAGTACACACTGACAAGCCAAAAGTGGGCTTGATTCCCAGCTGTGGTTACTTAACAGCTTTATTTGGATTTATATATCCAATGAATAATAAACAGTATGTATTTGATGCGGTCTGCGTGGGCCGGCCCTTTATCAATTACGGCTAAACAAGAAAAATGACCGGCCGTAAGCCTACACGAGGCTAATTAAAGCAAGTAGGTAAATTTTGGCAAAGGCAGCGACCGTGTCCCTGCGCCCTCTGTCCTGTAGTACAGGTTCTACCCTCCAACTAGCCCACTATAGAAAAACACATTCGTTTCGTTTCGTTTCGTATGAGGTAGTGCTGGCCTCTGGTGTCGGAGTTTGTCAAGCCGCCCGAGGGCCTCTGACATGGCTTATCGACTGCTATTAATCAATAACAGCCGGGACCGACAGCTTGATTCCAAAAACAAAACACAATGATTCCATTATTATTATTGATTATTATTCTGAGCATATTCGCAAATAGGTTTGACTGCATATACATGTGACACTGCATTATGATGCATGCCCTCACTAATGGCAATCACTTAAAATATGACATTTATAAATAACTAGTGACTCGCCCCGGCTTCGCACGGGTAGCCCCGGGTGACCCCCCCCCCCCCCCCCCCCTCCTACTCCTCCCCCTATGTCAATCTCCTGGTTCTAAGCTACCTCCCCACAAATTTTCAGCCAAATCGGTTCACCCGTTCTTGAGTTATAAGTGGTGTAACTAACACGACTTTGTTTTATATATATATAGATTTTAATTTTTTTGGGATATGCCGTATATCTTAGAGCATTGTAGGCCTCCACCGTGTAGCCCGTAGCTCAAAAACTCCTGTACTGATCAAGCTCATATTGGAACTTAAAAATTACATTTATATATCCTACCTACCTACCAAGTGTCATCAAGATTGGATCAATGGTTCTGCAATTATCGACATACAAACAGACGTACAAAGATTTATACATACATACAAACGCCGCATCCTGCAATTAGACTCTGCCCCGCTTCGCTCAGTAATTTATGTATTTTGTTACTATCGAATATAATAAGCTTCAATTGATTTTAATTGAGCATAAATCATATAAATCTTCCAAAATTAAATAACTACCTAGACTAGCACTACCATTTTTATCTCTCAATGTGAAACCACACCACTCATAAAGTCATCTCTTTGCGTTGTTCAGTCTGGGCTCAAGATGTAGTCGAGAGCCTGTACTACTCCACTCGTGCTCTGTTTATCCCTCTCGGAACAGGTGGTTAAACTTTTTGCTAATTTCATTAAGACCGACGTATATTTTGATAAACACGCAAAATTTTCTCTATTATAAGCTTAGAATCCCGCTTTCTTTTTAACTAATTAATTTTATGATTAATTTCCATTTAAACACTACGCTCTTGATAAACGGTAGAATTTTCTTATAGCCCTTTGTTAAGAACCTAATCGGATCCCAGTCCACAGGTCACCAACCAAACTGGTCTGTTGCAAATATCTTACTTCTCTTGTATTGCGTTATAGGTATAGTATTATTTCATCTGTGGTTGTAGCATATTGCGGGTGATATTTCATGCACCGTTTCGTTATACTCAAGAAACTTACTGCAGTCAATATATTCCTAAATACAAAAAGTAAAATGTGATATGCGTGTAACGTAACGTCAGAGACCCGCTAAGTGATGGGACATAATGCCACGATGGGTATATCGATACTTATTACAGGGAAAAGTAACGTACATTTTTGTACATCAGTTATTTTTTGTCGTACTGACAGGAAAGTGATGCGCACTACGTTTCCTGGCGGATACTAAAATAGTGACACAGGTAACTTAATAATGTAACTTGTAACTGTAACTTTTAATGTTAATTTAATTAAATGCATTCTTTTGAGAAAAGCACTATTTATGCCTCGGCGGAAATGCCAATTGCCTGTCTCGTATTAGTGAAGGCCTCGCCTAATACTCGACCTGTAATTGCCTATTTCGCCGCCTTTGCAATAATATAACTACTATTAAATATTTAAATGTGTTATTTTAAATTATTTTTGTAGTTAGATTATTAATAAAACATGAATATGATTTTATTAACGATATTTTAAAATAAAATCATTGAGTCTTTTTCTCTGAGAATCGTTAGCGATAAAACTCAATTAAATATTGTCACTTCCCTAGTTATGTGATACTGGCACAGCTGTCATCCTCACCATGATATAACACAAATACTAATAGATACTGTATGGAAACTCGAAAACATGACGTGTGAATTTTTTATTCATAAAACACTTTTTGGTATTTAAGACCTGAAAATAAATAAGTAAATCACAAACACACATTGTATAGACCAAGTTAACAAAAAAAACATTAAACAAAACTAAACATAATAATTAAAAGTTCAACGGGTCTTATCTCTTAGAAGCGCTTTCTTCCAGACAACCTTAGGATGAAGATACATTTATAAGATTGGAAGAATGGCATGTGTTTTAAAAAGAATATACGAAAGAGTGAAAAATAGTACTTAATAACTTTAAATAATTAATATAATAAATATCGAAATAAATAGGTAGCGATGTAAAAACAACTCTATAATATGAAAATGATGTAACTGTATCAAATAAACTGCCTAGGTCATAAAAGAACTCGCCTTACTTGTTATTTCGGTGATATTTTATAGTGTCGTAGATCAAACTAGTGAAGGGAGCTACGTGTAAATTTTCTATCTAAATGTAATTCAAAACATCGATAAATCATTCACGCTAGATTAAATAGTAGTTGACCTCGCCCTCCGTTGAGCAAACACTATTACGGGTAGTTTGGGGGCGCACAAGAAAAATCCACAGATGTACAGACAAGAATGTTTTCACTATGAAAATGTGCAAAAATAAGTGCGAATTTCCTACTTTTTTCACCTGAAAATGTTGTTGAATATAGATAAAGTAGGCTGAAATCCTATTCATTGTTGAATTTTTCGAATTTAAAAGAATTCTCTGAATCAGCATTGCGTAAATAATTATGTTCATTGATATGACTAGTAGTGGTTCCGAACTGAGACCTCGCGAAGACCTCTGTGGCGCGGCAGGCGAGTAGTTGGCTGAGATGGGAGAGGTAGAAGGTAGGTTAGTAGCAGTAGAGCTTTTTTGTGAAAGAGTTCGTCCGGGGAAGTACTACCACCATACCTATTTCTGCCGCAAAGCAGTAGTGCTCGCATTGCTGTGTTCCGGTTTGAAGGGTAAGGGTGCCGGTGAAATTACAGGCACATGAGACTTTTCATCTTTATGTCTCAGGGTGGCGGGCGCAGTGCAATGCCACATAGGGTGCGTCCTAGGTGGACGTGACCTTTGAGTTAATGCACTGTTCATAGGCAGAGGTTACCGCTTAACATCAGGTGGGCCTCTTGCTTGTTCCGACATCCAAGTAGTATAATAAAAAAAAAAAAAAAAAAAGGTTGCAGGTTCGATTCCCGCTGCGAAACAAATATTTGTATGATCTGCAAACATTTATTCCGGGGCTGGCTGTTATGGTATCATTGTAGGTACTTATAGTTCCTGACACGGGGTATCCTAGTGTGGGATCAGGACTATGTATGTGACTGTTAGGTGTGTGATGTTATTAGAATACACGCGATGAAGGTCGATTACCTACTTTCTTTACCTTTCTAACCGACTACCAAAAACATAGTGAGATAAAAATTTCACGGGACCACCTCGTGATTATTTCCTACCGATCTTCGAAAAAACCTTTGAACATGACTAAGCAACGGGGCGTAAATACTACATACCTATTAGTATAAGTAGTAGCCTTTTGTGAGTTCAGTTGTCATCTCAAAATAATGAATCAAGTGTCTCATGATATCAGTATTGCCAGACTACCATAGGCATAATTGTAAAGTTCAGTGTATCGAAGAAATTAAAGTCCAACATAAAAATCACAACATCATTCAAATTCCTAAAAATCAACAATAGGGAGGTCAATAATAGATATTATATTTGTTAACTTTTTTTACGGAACGAGTTTTTTTTTTTTTTTCAATTATAGACTTTTCCCTGTATAAATTTATGTCACAAAAACTACAAACATACCAAATTTCAGCATTCTGGAATTGCTGGAAGTACCCTAGAGGATTAGTAGTTAGTATGCATTTTAGAAAACTAAATCGAAATTTAATTTTAATTAAAAAATAGTTATGAAATGTCCAAGCAAAGCGCTTTCATATGACATCCCATTTGATTTGGCTGTCTCACTTTTAATTTGTTTACCTTAGACCTCAATATCTCAACAACCGATATAGCTCATAATCTTACCTACAAATTTTACTAACACTTTTAACGCTTTGGAAGATATCATCGGACATAAATACATACATACATACAAACGCCGATTCTTTCAAGTTGACTATAAGATCACGCTTCGCTCGTAATTTTTTTTTTTTTCGAGACAGTAGTGGAAAATATTAAATCATTGGCGCCCCACTTGGGACTTCGTTCACGTGGTCCCAGTGGTCCCAGTGGTCCCGGCGGTCCCGCTAGTCCCGGTGGCCGAGAAACCTTCTAGGCCTGGCCTCAGACAAATAGAGAAGTTAAGGCGGGACTTGCCTTTAGTGAAGCCATCTCTTTATGCTTGTGTGCGTGTTCCACACGCACCCCCTCACTAACACACTGACAAAGACTAACGATTGATAAGCTTAATTTTTGACACGTTGGCTGTGTGAATGCGTGTGTGTGTGTTTATGTACGTGTAGAAGGTACTGTTAGTTATTCTGTGGTTATGAGCTTAGTTTTTGGCTTCACTTGTAGCGTACGCCGTGCTCCTTCCTGACTGTTTGAGCTATCGGCGCCATTTATAGTCGCAGCGTCGAGCTATTACTGGTTTAGGAATATTTATAATTTTATATTCATATTTTGCCAAAACCATGTGTACATTTATATCAAACAGAGTCGCCGCACGCTCAAACAGTTTTTCAAACCCAACTATTTTTTACAAAATAATGACTTAATAATACAAACTATTTTTTATCACAATAAAACATACTTAGCTCATACATATATAGTGAAGCTGAAACATAGTGTAGCTATTTACCATTAAAATATTTAAAAAAAAACGTTCCAGAGATAACCTCGTACAAATATACACACTTAAAAACTTGTTATAATATTAGTGTGAATAACAAACTCAGTAACAAAATAGAAGAAGATAACTAATGCAAAAAGTTAAAGTACTGCTTGACTTGTAAATGTTTGACTCATAAACATTGTGTACCACGCTCGTCAGATAATAAAACTATCCTCCATTTTCCAGTCCATCACGTAAAATATCCATCACATGAGGTGCCATAATACATGAGGTGCCATAATACATGAGGTGACATTTTAATCGTGGCTCAAACTAAGTAGGCTGCAAACGCGGCTAAAGCGGATTTAAAACTTTCTCATAATGGATTTCATACCGAAAGTAGAAAATTATGCCTCTACGGCTTTCTCATTTTCTATTATTATCACGTGTTTTTGCATAATCTCTGTATTGTAGTGTAGGTGGATTTATTTTGTTTATGATGACATGACTTTGTCGTGAGGCGACAAAGGACACGATAATATTCGTAGGCATATTGTCGCTCACGTCAGCGCTGTCAGCTGCTTTGCATTATAATCGAATTTCCACAAAGTAAAACAAAATCTGTGGTCCCATTAATATTCAGCGATAGGGCTCAACGCATACCCAGCGGATTGACGTTTAACATGCAAATTGCAATCCGAAATCTAGCGATATTGTGTGCCACTAAATATTTTCAACATTATTAATTCAGGACGCAGTTGTTTGAATCGGGCGCGGAATATAATTTAAATGTTAAACGAATTTGTGCCACTAACGCTAAATTAGACAGGAGCGCTGGCCGCTGGGAATTTAATCGGACAGGTAACAAATAGACAATATACATACCTACCTACTTACCTACACTACACCTAGACTCAATCATGGACAAGTGCGAAACAGACGCACTTGAACGCGATACAGGCGCATGTTGGTATTTTCCTTTGTTTCAATTAATTTTCAACGCGTTAAATACCTACGCGCATTCTTGAAATCTTACCACAGATATATAGAAGTGCATATTATTATGTGGTAGTATGTGGTATGTATTTATTTTTAGGCAAATTAATTTATAAGCTATATTACTGTTATTATCTTTCTTTTGTAATTAGTTTAGAGCAAGCCAACCATTACTTTGTATGCACATGGGTGACTGGCAGAAAACGCTGCTTAGCATTAAGGCCTGCGTTTGTATAATTTCCTTGTGTTTTTTGTGCAATAAAGAATAAAATATACTGTAGTCAAACGCGATGAAGACAAAGTGTAAACAAATCGCCTATACTTAACGTAAAAAAACAATCGCTTTAATTAAAAGGCGCAAACAAAGGTAATGTTTTTTTTTGTCACTAACTTGTAGAAATATACATCAATATTGCTATATTTAAACATTAAATTTTGTATACATCAAGTTTGACTAGAGTATAGTTAGTAAGTTGTATTTATGAAATCAAATTCAAGAAATCACGAGTAAAAGATGGAACGTAGGTACATAAAAAGTGAATATTTTGGAAGTCAAGTGAGAGTGGTAATTTTAATCGGTTAGCTCGCCAAAACTGCAGACGATTAAGAAAAGGGGAGACAAGACGTCAGCTGAGCGCACAGTGATGGATGCGAAAAATAAATCAGCTCGCTGTACTCGTCCAGATGACCAGATGTGCCCCTGAGTATCTAATGGCCGCCATAGATGTTCAAGTAATTTGATCAAACACGCTGGTTCAAACAGTACATTCATGCTAATTTGATAAAACTGTTTGAACCAGCCTGTTGTGGCAAAATTTGATTAAATTTAATGAGTAATCAAATGGCTTGAACATATATGAATTTTCAAATTTTTATTTGAACAATTGTTTTGAATAGAAATTTGAGTGTGTGTATTGCGAGCGCTCAGTTGTTGCTGCAGAAGTATTCCTACGCGGACGTATTACATTGCAGAAAGTCCAACCGTGATGTATTAGAAGAATTCTTACAAATATACTGAACTGACACCGCTTCAAGACTGCGTGAAGGTGTGTGGTCGCTTGAAAGATCATGCCAATTTGATAAACTGTTTGAACCAGCCTGTTTGATCAAATGACTTGAACGTCTATGGCGGCCATTAAAGGCCGCTATCAACCAAAGCTAAGGGGATCGATAATATTATGTAAAAGCGAACAGTAACATCGCATGCAGATTAATAAATATAACTTTGAGATTATTCCAATGGTTGAATTTTACTTATATTTCCTTCTATTAGCTAGCTTTTGTAAGCACTAGACCTAGGGCATTACTTTCTTTAGAAACAAAGAAGATAATAGTTTTTCTTTTTTACGGAAACTTTACCTATGCATATGAAAGTTTTCTATAAAAATAGTAATTCAACTAAGTTGTGCTAGTGTGGTAATGTGGGATGGGATCGATAAACTGAGTACGATACTACTTCCGAAGAAAAATAACCTACATACAAACATACATAGACACACGGCTTCTTTCCCCGAAGGGGTAGGCAGAGCCTCAATGGGCCTTTTATCACTATGGGTTGCACCTATCATGGGAATAAAGACGTGACAAGGGGTGAGCTCACCGCCGCCATTGCTTCCCACAACTGACTCGGCTAACGCTTTCCTCCAGTTCACAACACATTCCTTAATAAGCTAGCACCCAGGACAAATCTTATACCAACGAATCTAACAAACAGTCCGGGTAATCCCTTAGTCGTCTCGTACAACATCCACGGGAGGAGACGGAAGCGTCTATATGTAGGCCAGACACAAATTACGTAATTAAATATTATCGAGAACCAATATTAGAAGGTAACCACGGACCGTTATCGTCATCAGTCATCATCAGTCATCATCAGTCCATAGCTGGATATAAGCCTCTCCATATAATGCTACGACAAACAGTCTTGTGACGCCTGCATCCACCGACTTCTTCCGACCGTTGCAATGTCATTGGTCCAAAGGGGGTCGTATCCGATTCATGGTTGCCACTCGAGATATTCACTTGCGGTTGTTGGTTCTACAAGCTATATTGCCGCAGCTATAACATACGAATGAGAATTGGAAATTATATGGGGAACTAACATAGAACTACGCTTTGATTCTACTCTCCGAGGTATGCAATATCCTGCACTACTAAGAAACTGTTATTAGCTATCAAAACTGAGCTTTGAGCAACCCACCACTAAAATAATTACAATCTGCAATTAGCGAGTATGTTTTATTAATATTATTAATCTGCATGTCCCCCTTTCTCTGGGTGAGAATACCCCTACGGGGTGTACCTTGTTACCCAAAGGTAATTTAGTAAACCAAAACAGAGACGTACTTGGCTTAATGATGTTTAATTGCTACGGAACAGTTACAGTAACGCTACGGCAGTGCTACGACAACAATAAGGCAATGCTACGGCAGCGCTACGATATTAATAAGGCGACGCTACGGCAGTGCTACGACACCAATAAGGCAATGCTACGGCAGCGCTACGATATTAATAAGGCGACGCTATGGCAGCGCTACGACACCAATAACGCAACACTACGGCAACGATACGACACCAATAATGCAACGCTATGACAACAATAAGGCAACGCTATGGCAGCGGTACGACAACTATAAGTTAACGCTACGACAGCGTTACTTTAACAATAAGGCAACGCTACAGCAGCCGTACGACAACTATAAGGCAACGCTACGGCAGCGCTACTTTAACAATAAGGTAACTCTACGACAGCGCTACGAAAACTATAAGGCAACGCTACGGCAGCCGTACGACAACTATAAGGCAGCGCTACGACAGCGCTACGACAACAATAAGGCAACGCTACGACAACAATAAGGCAACGCTACGGCAGCGCTACTACAACTATAAGTTAACGCTACGACAGCGCTACGACAACAATAAGGCAACGCTACGGCAGCGCTATTTTAACAAAAAGGCAACGCTACGACAGCGCTACGGCAACAGTAAGGCAACGCTACGGCAGCGTTACGGCAACAGTAAGGCAACGCTACGACAGCGCTACGGCAACCGTAAGGCAACGTTACGGCAGCGTTACAACAGCAATACGGCAACATTACGGCACAAATATGAATTTTCGCACAGTTTTCAAAAATATATTTCATTTAAAAGCTCGTACAAAAAATATATAACAAAAGCTACACCTGTTTCGAAAAGATACGTCGTCTAGTTTTTTAAATTCAGTTTTAAAATATATTTTTATTAGTTATATCGTGATACAATGTTGCACAATCAAAAAAGGATGGAAAAGGTAAAGGATGGCAATATTTTAAGCACTGCTAACTATTTACATATTTTTATAAGTAGTGGTTTTATAAGTAAGTATTTAATATGTGTACTGCGTGACTTTTCAAATGTGTGGTTAATCAAAGTTAGAGTAAAACTGTCATCACTTACTAAAAATGAAAGCGGCCAAGTGCGAGTCAGACTCGCCCATGAAGGGTTCCGTAGCAGCAAGTAACATAATATAAAAGTTCTTGTATGGTTTACGATATACGACGTATTGAAAAAAAACTACTTACTAGATCTCGTTCAAACCAATTTTCGTTGGAAGTTTACATGGCAATGTACATCATTTATATTTTTTAGTTTTATCGTTCTCTTATTTTAGAAGTTACGGGGGGGGGGGGGGGGGGGACAGTCATTTTACCACTTTGGAAGTGTCTCTCGCGCAAACTATTCAGTTTAGAAAAAAATTATATTAGAAACCTCAATATCATTTTTGAAGCTTTATCCATAGATAAACCACACGTATGGGTATGATGAAAAAAAATTGAGTTTCAGTTCAAAGTATGGGGAACCCCAAAAATTTATTGTTTTTTTTTTCTATTTTTGTGTAAAAAACTTATTGCGGTTCACAGAATACATCTACTTACCAAGTTTCAACAGCATAGCTCTTATAGTTTCGGAAAAAAGTGGCTCATGTCTGTCTGTCTGTCTGTCTGTCTGTCCGTGTATGTCGGACAGATAGACAGACAGACAGCCAGACATGACGAATCCAAAAACAAGGACGACTTGAAACGAGTGTAACGTTGCAAATTACGCACCTAGGTGCTTGTAATAACTGATGTTATTAAAATATTACATTTATTTTAAAAAACGGGCTGGTTTCAGTGTTTCCATATTTTTTTTTAACAATGAACAGTTACGGACGCAAGTCGGTATCTAGCACGAATAATGTATGGCTCCAAAGGTAATTACTCTGTTCTGTGTTCTGTCTTTTCTGTACCAAGCTGTCGCCACAGGAAAAAATAAAACGCACTATCATCTGTAATTTCTTGACATTATCTTTCAAAAGCATTTTTTCGAGCTGATGATCTTGGGAACGGCTCCACCAGTTTCCACCAAACAGAGCTAAGAACCATCTCGCAAACGCCTTTTTCATGTAAAGAAAACCGTAGGTATCTAAAAATACTAGGTACGTAGGTTTTAGAAATACTATGTGAAATAATGTGTGTGTGTGTGTGTAATGTCTACTAACAACTCTTTTCTAACATAATATAGTGTGAAACCGAAATAAATGATTTATATATATATATACAAATCGGTCAAACCGTTTTGGAGATAAATTGTTCCGTCGGGGGTCAAAATTAAGATTAAAATGTTTTTTTTTGAGTGTTTTTTTTTTATGTTATGGCTCGACAAACTGCCTTTGGCCCGCCTGATGGTAAGCGGTTACCATCGCCTATTGACATCTGCAACACCAGAGGTATTGCCAATGCGTTGCCTGACCTGATGGACTCTTTTTTAATTATTTTTGAAGCGGCTACTAGTTCTACTTTACGCTACGTTCCTAAAACACCATAATTATCAAGAAATAATCTCATATTTCACCATAATCAAACTCGCAGATATAGCAAACTAACAAGTGACGTCTTACAATGTTACATCAATACAACATTACGTAGTTGTCTGGTTCCAATATTCTTGATATAACAGTTGTATAAACTGTTTTTGTTGGAAGATAAAATAACACAGGTGGATTTATTCAACTATACACTACATCCTACTAATATTATATATACAAAAGTTGGGATGTTTGTTTGTTACTCTATCACACGTAATATCGAAACCTGTCGGTGCCTACCACCCATATAACGGTACGTGAAAAATGCTGTTTTTATAAAAATCTGTGCATAGTGTTGGTGACCTTCAAACTTAAGGGAAGCTGGCTGGTGACAATTATAGTACCTATATATTTTAAATTTGTTCTTTTTGTGATGTTGGAAAACTTAATTTGTTTTTTGAGTTAGTGTTAAATTTTGAATGAGAAAGGTTGTGCTGTTTTATTGGTTTAGGGCGAAATAGTGCATGGTGGAAAGTTCCAGTCCTTGTAGTTCGGTCCGCTTTTGATATTTCATTGCTCAGAGTCCCAGAACAAAGTATTATATAATTTTAATCTTTTGATTCCACGCAGGTAGAGTCGCGGGTAATCGCTACTTATAAGTATAAAAATAAATCTGTACATCTCATTTCCTGTATGATATTATTTGTCAACAAGAGTGATGGATCGCTTATAATTTATATCTAGATATATATCCTCAAATAGCGTCAGCAAAATTGGCTCCACAGGGACTTTTACTCCAATTATTGGCGAACGCCGGGGTCGGTATTGTTGATCGGTATAAAATATACGAGAACCTGTCTTTGAACCTCTCGTCGGGTATATTAATGCGATAAGGGTAAACAAATTGCAATACTTGTGGGCCTTATTACGCGTCACATCAATCATGGAACCCCAGTGTAGTGTTACGTACTACGTATGAAGAAATCGCTGCAACTTGGAGCTGTACCTATCTGATACGATATTCGCTGAATATTTTAAAGAATTACCTTGAGATAGGTACTCTATTTTAGTAGGTACTTTAGGCGCATGTTTATGGTAATTTACATTACCTTTAGGATTTTATTTCGATGCATGACGCTGTGTATGAAGGCTCTATCAATGAATCATTATAGAGGTCGCGAGAAGGTGGATGGAGGAGGCTCAAGAGAGTTTGTTTTGGCATTCTCTGGGCGAGGCCTATGTTCACTAGTGGACTTTTACAGGCTGATGATGATGATGATGATTCATGGTCCTGCATTGGGAGAATAGTCACTGCCTTTAATTTAGGAAACAAGTGAGAATTTTATTTGTATTTTTATGTTCTAGGCAGGCTTGTATAACACATACTATATCAAGATACACACCGCAAGTGCACCTATACAGGGTGTAACATAATATCCCTATAAGCCCGGGGAGGGGGTATTCTACACATCATGGCGAATAACTTTAACTCTAGGATTTTTTTAAATTCGAAGTTTTTAATTCATGAAATGCCTTTTATAAATCCTGAAAATTCGCGAAAAAAATTCTGAAACTCCTCCAGAAATGTACCTAACACAACGTGAGGCAGCCCTACGTAAGGTACCATAACGGACCGTAACATCCTCATGCTGTGTTAGGAACATTTCTTGAGGAATTTCGGGATGTTTACGTGACATTTCATGAATTAAAAAATGCGAAATTTAAAAAGTCGTAGAACTAAAGTTATTCCCCTTGATGTGTAGAATACCCCCTCCCCGGGCTTATAGGGATATTATGTTACACCCTGTATACTATGCGTGTCACTTTGGCTGTCCGAAGAATTACACAATCTACCTATAAGCAAACCTCAAATCAGTTTGCTCTCGGCTGTCTTCGAAATAGCACGTGGAATGTTAATAGAAAAATGCCTAATTGCGTCATTGTGAACTGTACAAATTAATCGAAATCAGGTAACCGTGCAAAGGGAGGTATTTCGTAGCAAAGTAGATGCAAAATAAAATAGCACGCTCGTTTTCAAACAAATTTACGTGTTTGCGGTGTCTATCTTGATATAATGGTCTGTGATATAAAAAGTAAAAACTGAAAATGTAGTATAGTAAGCTTTATAATAAAAGTATAAAAATAAAAATAGCCGGCCCACCTACCTACTCATCAGCTTATAAGTGGTTATTTTCTCCGATCACCGACAAAGGGGACTGAAGTTTAAGAGCGGATGTTTACAGTAAAAATAAAGAAAATATACTGTTGCTGTGACGTCACGAGCCACTGGGCTGTAGAGGATGGGCGGTGTAAATAGGGTTGGCTATACATCCGATGTTTTATGTATAGTCAAGTGATAACATCCGAAACGAGGAGATCTTTAGAAGAAACAAGATCACGGACATAGACTGCAGAATTAGCAACTGCTAGAGCGCTTGAGCTTTTGGGCGTGAACGAATATTACTCCCATTTTAAATTATCATATCAAATTCCATTAAATTTTGTACACATGATCAGAACACATTGATCGATCTGATCCCACCATCTCCTTTTCATCATAGGACGAGCAGGCGCACGGCTCAGTACCATCCTTACCTCATTAGTATACCTTCTATTCGCACAAAACGTTTCAGTTCTGCCTTTATAATGCGAACTGCTAAGGAGTGGAATACACTACCGTCATCTGTTTTTCCTGTCATCTGGGTCTCTTCAAGGCTAGAGTGGCCTTCTAGACCTTGGGGTCCATCTTCAGCCACATCGTCACTAACCAACATGTGATATCGTGGTCAAAAAAAGGTATAACATTGTAAAAAAAAAACACTAATATGACGTTTTCAAATCATTAAATTAGTTTTTAGTGAAAAATTTATTTAAAAAAAAAAAGCTTTTAGAAAATGTACATCTTACTTATGACGATGATGATGATGAAATTAGTAAGCAGAACTGTGAGCTGATCAAAATGAGCCCAAACACGGCCAGTCTACTATTAACTATCGAGGAGTTCCGTTGTCCACCTTCCATCTCCATCCTCAGAGCAGCTCGTTGTCAACAAAATATTGTATTGTCATCTAAACTTGGCAGGTATGCAAAATTTTAGCTCAATCGAACGAGGCTAACTGCAATATATTGTAGTTTTTGGCTAACTGGTTCCAAATTCAGTTGCAAGATTTGACTGGATTTTAAAATGATAAGAAACTGACTAACCACGGGTCTAGATATTAGTTAACTGATCATGCGCACAAAATGACATGGAGTTTGATGGCATAATAGCCAAAATACGAGTAAATTTAGTTTGTGTAGTGGTAGTAGAGCTTTTTTGTGAAAGAGTTAGTCCGGGAAAGTACTACCTCCATACCTATTTCTGCCGACAAAGCACTAATGCTCGCATTGCTGTGTTCCGGTTTGTAGGGTATGGGTGCCGGTGAAATCACAGGCACATGAGACTTTTCATCTTTGTCTCAGGGTGGCGGGCGCAGTACAATGTCACATAGGGTGCGTCTTAGGTGGCCGTGACCTATGAGGTAATGCATTTACCACATTTTATGCATCAGGTGGGCCATCTGCTTGTTCCGTCACTCAAGTAGCTAAAAAAGGAATCGGTCGATGGATGAAGGCAGCTCAAGGTAGGTTTGTCTCCAACTGCTTCGTTAACAGCTGATAATGGTAATAATGTAAGAATGCGAAAAAACACATCTAAAAAAACTGCCAATGTCTCCAGTGTTTCCGCAGTACTCATAGCCCTGAGCACCGTGCGGCCGCAACGCTCTGCAAATACGAGGGTCCGACCGGGAATTCAATCAGGCTCGCAGGAGATTCGATCAAGATTGCTGTAATTAAAATACCTAACTTTTTACATAAACATGGGCTAGGTGAATATGCCCTTTGGCGGGTTTTGTAATCAAATTTGTTCATTCCTCCAATGTTCTTTTACAAGGTTTACTATCTTTGACCCAAAACAAAGAGTTCTCCCAATCGATTTAGCTATATGTATGTTTATTTGCTCTGATTCTTTGTCACTAGTTCTTTCTTAGACACTCTGTAATCAGTATTTTTTATTAGAATGAATGACGGACCTAGCAGATGGCCCACCTGATGTTAAGCGGCAACCTCTGCCTATACAATTGCGTTAGGTATCTCACTGGTCACGTCCACCTAGGACGCTCCCTATGTGGCATTGCGCCCGCGAGACATAAAGGTGAAAAGTCTCGTATACCTGTATTCTCATCGGCACCCACAACCTTTTTTTGTTTTAACTTTATTCGGAACAATCAAATGGCCTTCCTGCTGTTATGCAGTAACCTCTGCCTTTATAACAAAGCATTACCACATAGGTCACGTCCACCTTGAACGCGCCCTACGTGGCATTGCACTGTACCCGTCACCCTGAGATATAAAGATGAAAGTCTCATGTGTCTGTAATTTAACTGGCAACTTGCCCTTCAAACCGGAACACAGCAATGCGAGCACTACTCCTTTGCAGCCGGAATAAGTATGGTGGTAGTACTTCCCCGGAAGAAACCTTTTACAAAAAAGCTCTACTTCTAACAAAACTTAAGGTTAGTTAACTTAGGCCCTAAATGCGCGTTGTGACCGTTGGTGAAACTTTTTTGTTACCGTTTTCTTAAATTCAGTATTTAATGTACGTTTTTGATTTAAAAATACCTACCTAGACTACTATAAAGTATCTACTACTCGTGTCCTTCTTTCAACAAACTTATAATTGACTAGTGGAATGCCCGCGACTTCGTCCGCGTGTACGGCATGTTTATGCCTGCTCCTACGCCCCATTATAGGGGTTGAATTTCTGGAATTCCTTTCTTAGTGTACCCCTAGACCAAAAAACGTACCCTCCAAATTTTAGGTCTGGTCAAATGCTAATTAGCATTAAGTTCGCCTATGTACTGCTTTTTGTCTTGTGCAATAAAGAATTTTCTATCTATCTATCTATCTAGGTCTCTAGGACTTATGATTTAGGCTGTGCGTTGATAGCCAGTCAGTCAGTCAGTAAGTCACGCAACGATTTTATATATACCTATTGATGAACTAAAATAAGTATGTATACTTACCTAAACGCTGAATCAGCGTCCCTTTATTGCGGTCTTCACTCGTCTAGGTACTTATACTTACTAATAATAACTAGGAACTACTACCAATATAGGGTATGTATACTTATTTTAGTTCATCAATATATATAAAATCGTTGCGTGACTTACTGACTGACTGACTATCAACGCACAGCCTAAATCATATAGATACCTGAAATTTGGAAGGTACGTTTTTTGGTCTAGGGTACACTAAGAAAGGAATTCCAGAATTTCAACGGCTATAATGGGGCGTAGGAGCAGGCTTAAACATGCCTGCTCCTACGAAAAACAGGCGTCATAGTGTATATCAACGTAGATAGCATGGCAAAACGACATCAAACAACACTATCTAAAAATAATACAACAAACGGAAACAAACAAACAATTCTAAATGAATTATACCAATCTGGAAGCCGTTGCAACCACGAGTTTTAATAACCCGACCGCTATCTGAGCGCATATTTAACGATGCTGTTCTCAACTCATTTATTGTCCACTGCAATATCGAGGTAGCGGTAGAAAGTGATTAAAAACACGTCACTCGCAGCCTTTCATTCGAGCAATTTATTGAAATGGGAATGAATCATCCGTTTATATTTGAACTACGAATACTCATAGCGTTATCCTGTTGTTTATACAAAACTAGCTGTCCCACACGCGACATCGTCTACATTCGTCTGAACTTATTAGTATCTAGAACGTAAAAAACCTATACTAGACTAGTGTGAATAGATGCCTTCTAGAACCTTTGTGCTCCATCTTTGGCCAAATCCGTCACTTACCAACAGGTGAGATCGTGGTCAAACAAAGGTCTACCAAAGTTAAAAAAATAAAATAAAAAAAAACTATATTATATGATTAACGAATCTAAACATCATGAAAACAAACACAATTTTTTTGATCCCTTTGCGATTTCCAGTGGTTTTTTAATTGCATAAAATCCTTTCTTAGCAACTACAATAGTTTGTAGAGGCTCACCCCCTTGACCTTAAGTGCGAGAAGAAGGGGGTGGGAGGCGGAGTTGGATGATGAGCCTGATCGGACTCTTAGATGCACAAGGAGCGAAAACCTTTTTTGTTTTAGGTTATAAATATTTGAAGATCTGAGGAAGAGTCACAACTTTTTGGTTGATTGGACAAAACTGAACATCATTTGCGGTAATTAAAGGTCACGGAATTTGGTTTCTAACTAACAACTGGTTCTGGTTTAAAATATTCTACAATATTCAAAAGTAGTCCTCAGTAAAAGAGTCCTTACGTATTACGTACCGCTTAAAATCAGGTGGGCCATATGCTTGTTCAGTCATTCACATAGTAAAAAAAGGAAGAAAAAAAAACACAACTATTGAGCTAACTAAAGACTGTTGCAAACAATCTAAGGATAGCACAACTAATATCACTACCATGTGGAAACTTCCCTAAGATGCTGGCTCCTTAATTGCTGCGCTGAGTGGCAATACCAATGTGTTGAGCCATATAAGAGCCAACTCTCAGGTCACGCGTTGCTTCGACCACACCGATGCCCAGAACGAACTTTGACAACAATGAACATTGAGAAGCAACATATTAAATCAGTAAAATATTCTTCTATAGACCACTTGGAACGCCATGATGTGTTGGAGTTGTATCACTATGGAAACGTTTCCCAAAGATCTAGCAAAGCCTCCAATTCCATGGATCTAATCACTTTATGTATTCAAAGCTCCACCCACGAGGTTTTATTTTCTTTGACCACGATTCATAAGTAAATATTATTTTGTCCCGTGTCGTACCGATCGATACTAGGCTGTCTTGTCGGGTGGCACGTGTTAGCTATAAACCTGCTTTTACAGGGACACTCTCCGTCCTATAGAGCGCAGGCTGTAGAGAAAAGCTGGGTCAATGTAGTGTTGAGTGACCAGTGTTGTAATGCAGTCATCATCATCATCAGCCCACACTAGTCCACTGCTGGACATAGGCCTCTCCCAATACGCGCCACTGAGCCCGGTGTTCGGCTCTTCTCATCCACTTCTGCTCGCCGCCTTTCGTAGGTCATCGCTCCACCTAGCCAGAGGGCACTCCACGCTACGTTTGCCAAGACGCGGTCTCCACTCAAGAACTCGCTTACCCCAACGGTTGTCGGTTCTTCGGCATATATGACCATTGCCACTTCAGCTTGTTAGTCCGGTAGTACAATAGTACGGTAATAATGTACTCGTAGTACAGTAAATGCACCGAATCGTAGACGAGAATCTATGGATATGTCGATGCGGTGATGGTTTAAGACTTTGTGATTAGTACTAACTTCCATGAGTATGTTAATTAGTGTATTCAATTAAAAGTAATGCTCATAAATCCAAGCCCTATCTGTTGCCATGTTGGTTCGTCTAGTTCGGTCATATAGATAGATAGAAGATAGAAAACACTTTATTGCACAACACAGAAAATAAGCTAATTAAGAATTAATGTTAAACTAAACACAGAAGTACAATGGGCGGTCTTATCGCTATAAGCGATCTCTGCCAGACAACCTTGGGATGGACTGGAATTATTTGCACGACATAGAACGGTGGCTTAAAATCTGGAATACAATCTCATAAATTAAAAAAATAAAATATAACAAATTACTACCTAATTTATAAATTTAAACTATGGCTACACAAATTTATATATACCTACCTAAGTATTTATACAATTTATATTATTAAAATATACAACTAAAAAAAGGAATATCATAACTTGATAAAATATAATACTTAATATACATAAATTTATACATACTATACCTACCAAATAAAAATAAATAAATATAAAATAAATATAATCATATATGGAATTCGTCATGTAATGTCGGTAAGGAGCAACTTGAGTTTTTAAGACAGAAATGTAACTGTTTAAGTAGTGAAAATCAAAATGAAAATCAAAATTGTTAATGAATAAAATACTTAAGAATATGCCATAGTTATATCCATTGATTAGTTTCGAGCTATTTTCGGGAGTATTTAACTGGAAAGCTTGGATCTGTTAGCGATTAGGCCCATCGTATTGCATGTATTGCAATAAGTTTGAAGTTGTTATAATGTGTTTTTCCGTGTGGTGACCAATAAAGAGTTAATATATCTAACTGTCTACCTATTTAACCAGCTACAATACATCCTCAATTTTAACCAGTAGAGCCCTACAAAATACAAGCACTGCAGATCAAATACGAGTACATCGGTTATGGGTACGAAGGTTTTGTATTTACGAATGATTTTTGAAAGTGAACCAAGTATTCTATCTTTGCTGTGCACAAAGGCAACGGCAGGGGGAACCGACCGCCTCAATAAAAAGTTGTCGACTATTAAGCGCTTTCCGCATTACTAGTTTTTATCATGCCGGGTCAGCGACAAAAACGAATGTGCTATTAAAGTATAAACTTAATGAAGAGTAATGTTGTGTGTTTTAAGGAACAGTGCTTGTCGTAAAACAAAGAATGCTGTTAAGTCAGAATAGAAGGTCTGTTTTTTGTAATTTTTCTTGTTGTCACTGGTTGTTTTTTAGTGACACCCCTCTAAGTGTTACCTTCATTATCAGCATTTAGAAGTTCACTAATGGACATAGGCCCCATAGCACAGAATATATACAGTACCCATAGAATACCACGACTTTTGGTGCCTCCATCCACCGACTTCAAGCAACCCCTGAAGGATAATGGCTGAACTAAAGTTAACATTGATAACTGAGTTTGTTTTATCGAATTAATCATTATAGTTTTAATATAATATGATTAATGATAAAACTCTGCTTCCTAAATTGACTATCGACAAATCATTATGATATCAAAGAAATGCAGGAAGTCTAAAGGCTGATGATGATGAATTCATTGTAGTTTTGGGGTTTATTCACTTCAGAGATACAGATTTCATGCAGAAGGTATACGGACGGACGACCTTTGAAAAATAAACTTGACTTTTCCACATAAGTCTGAAGCATCAATTTGTAGTTCGTAAACCATAATATATTCACCCTCGGCTACTTTTATTCTGCTTTGGTCTTATTTCAGACGTGATAACATAATATAAGACGTAAACCTGTCTCATAAGATAACACTGAGGTACCAAGAATTTTCAACGGCATCTTATTGCAGCCGGCAATATAAACGCGGCGTTCCGAAAGAGACAGGAATGTTTACCGGCGTTCTATTTGACCTTGGTTAGAGGGAAACAACTGAGGTTCCAAACGTTTGTCTTTAAATTCTAAGGGTTTTATTGCATTCCCCGCAAGCTCAGACGCTTAAACTTTATTGCTCTGGGATTAAAGTAATATTTGCAGCAACTAAATAATGTCGAGGGAATATGATATTAGAATCTGTCTATGTTCAACTAGAGGTCAATAGAGTTTGTTCCGTGTTAGTTCACGTGCTTGAGCCATAGACTCGCATTTCTGTGGCATGAGACGTGCGATAACAACGTATTGCTTTCCAACAATTCCATGAAACTGGATAGTTTAACACTACTCTTACTAACAAGTACGCGTACATATAAAGCAAAACTAAACCTGCTTATGTTTTCGAAAACATTAGTTTTCCCGCAAATACTTGTTGTTTTAAAGTTGGTCTAGCTAACACCATAGGCTCAGAATATTATAATAGTACATTTAGAACAGCCACTCTCCGCCCCGCACCCCACCCCGCAGTTCAGGAGTCAATGTTGGAATAGTGTATAGAGTTTTTAGTAAAATTTAATGAAATGAAATGAATAACATTTATTTGGCACAAAAAAAAACAAACAGAACAAACAGAATACTAGGAAACAGCAGGACAAAAAACAGAAAAATAAATAAAAAATAACAACCAAAAACATACAAAAACAGATACAAAAACATAATTTAGACACTCAAGTTATAAATAAAATAAAATCAAAAATTAAAAAAAAAAAAATGAAAAACAATATTTATGCTGTCCGAAACAAATTAACAAATAAAACAAAAAGTTGCGCCAAAATGGCATCAGTACATGGCATGGTAGTAGTAGTACCTACAGCTTTTTGTGAAAGAGTTCGTCCGGGGAAGTACTACATCCATGCATATTTCTGCTGCAAAGCAATACTGTTCGTATTGCTGTGTTCCGGTTTGAAGTATATATGGGTGCTGGGTGAAATTACAGATACTTTTCATCTTTATCATTTCTCAGGTGGGCGCAGTGCAATGCCACATAGGGCGCGTCCTAGGTGGACGTGACCTATGAGGTAATGCATAGTTAAAGGCAAAGGTTAGCGCTTAACATCAGGGTGGCCCATCTGCATGTTCCGTCATTCACGTAATAAAAAAAAACTCAGCGGGTTGTCTTTTATTTTCGTGACGCACAGTTTATCTAACAGTTAATAGAGTGTGGCTTATCAACGTAGTTGTATGCAGAGTCTGGGGTGTGCCCCATACCTTTGAATTATATTTGTCAAAATAGTTAGCTGTTTTTTGTTTTCATTAAATGTTTATATAAGAAGTACTGATACATTCACACACATAATCTATGTATCTATTTATATGTCTATACATAAAAATGAACCCCTATTTCTCCTGGTCACGCTAGAACTCGAGAATAGCCGGACCGATTTCGTAATTCTTTTTTGTTCATATTGATATTGTAAGGAAAAATTCATAAAAAAGAAAAAAAGAAAAAACCCGGTATTTGGCGCTGCAGTTGGGTCACCGGGACCACGCGAACGAAGTCGCGAGCGGGCCGCTAGTTATACATAAAACTTACTTGAACTTTACAATACACACTCTTAAGTCAGCTCATATCAGCCATTACGTTACCTTTCAAAATAGTTCAATTCATTTTCAATATCAATCACAGTAAAAGAAAAGTACTGTAAAAAAACTTCATACGAAGAAGACACGTTCTTTTATGAAATTAAAATAATACATGCTGTGAATGAGTATTATTCCAGCTTTAATAACTAACACTTGAATGAGTTTTTCAGTGAAGCAAAGCAACTAGGTACCTATATTTTGTGCTTGTTACACACCTTCGACGCGTTTAGTGAAAGCTCCCATGCACTAAAGTATACCTTTATCTGGTCCCGTCTTTTGTACCAGATCTCATGGTTTAACGAATAAAAAGTAACCTATAGCTTAATCATGTACCAAATTTCATCAAAATTGGTTCAGCCGGTTCGGCATGATGAGTATCAAACATACAAAACACAACAAATGCTGAGCTGGACGCCAATTTGTATGAGTGATGCATGACCGGTATACTGAGAGGCACATAATTTTTACATTTTTGGTATTTAATGCTAGTTAGGGTTCCATAGCCGAATGGCAAAAAACGGAACCCTTATGGATTCCTCATGTCTGTCTGTCTGTCTATCCGTCCATATGTCACAGCCACTTTTTTCCGAAACTATAAGAAAAATGCTGTTGAAACTTGGTAAGTAGATGTGATAATGTATAAAAGTATTGTATTTAATTAATTACCTACCATAAATTTTGTACGCCTAGCGCAGATCACAGTGCACTTAAATATTGTAAGAACTTTTATACCTACCTGTGTTTCACAAATAAAGATATTGAAATTGAAATTGAAAAATTGAGATGTATTCTGTGAACCGCATTAAGATTTTCACACAAAAATAGAAAAAAAGCAAAAAATTTGGGGGTTCCCCATACTTAGAACTGAAACTCATTTTTTTTTATTAAACCCATACTTATGGATATGTCTTCAAAAATGATATTGAGGTTTCTACTATATATTTTTTCTAAACTGAAATAGTATGTGCGAGAGACACTTCCAAAGTGGTCAAATGTGTGCCCCCTGTAACTTCTAAAATAAGAGAATGATAAAACTAAAAAAAAAAAAATTATGTACATTACCATGTACACTTCCACAGAGAATTGGTTTGAACGAGATCTAGTAAGCAGATTTTTATAACTTAATTTAAAAAAACACTATTATTAAAACATCTATCAAAGTTACAACGAACTACAAGAACTTTTATATTATGTTAATTGCTGCTACGAAACCCTTCATGGGCAAGTCAGACTCGCACTTGGGTTTTTTTTAAGTATTTAGACTTTGGTAATTTTTGTTTCTGATTGTGTGTGTGTTGTTTTTTATATATACATATCTACGTTCGTTTTCACAAATAGATGTATTTTCATTCTTTGTTTAAAAAATCGTAACTTTAACTTTTATAATATTAGTGGGACTGAAGTGGGAGTGAATTCTAGTGGAAAGATTACGATTACATTACGAGATGACTCACTGGACGCATCTCTCTCCATATAATACAAAAAACGGATCGAATCGGACAGCAAATTGGATTATTGTTACTAAAACAGATCGCCAAGAAGAAAAAAAAGTGGGACTGAACCTAGCACCTATCTTCCTTCCTTTCCTTCCGTTCCTAGCCTTTCTAGCTAGAAAAGGAAGAAAAGGACTTATCTCTCAACTTCAATAGTAAAAGAATATCGATGGCAAAAAAAAATGCGTAGCAGGAGCTCGGACTATACTCATAGAAAGGAATCGGAAAAGTGCAGCGCCTGGTGAAGTGCATTTCCTATTGGTATCGTTTCCGGTACTCCTCGCGCAATATACCCGGGTTTCACAAACACCTTAAATATCGGGTGCATTTTATTCAGTATCTCAAGTGACAGATAATCTCGATATAGGCAATTACAGACCGTTCACCGTAACATGTTCCCCGCCTTGGTTGACACGCCATTAGGGTTTGCATTATCCGTAACTTTTACTATCCGGATAATATAACCGGACTTTTGTATTTGGAAAGACGGATAATTTAGTAAAAGCTTTAAAAAAAAAAAATGGTTATAGATAGCTTTATTCATGTTTGAATTAAACCAACATTCACCCACCATTAAAATATGAATCACTTTAACCAATTCGGTAGCTCTATAAGGTAAAATTAAAACTACTATCATAATAATAATGTGAAGATAAAGATAATTTATTTGCTTAAACATATGTACAAATTGATGGTAAAAATAGGAGTAAGACACAATATATTTGGCCGCTGCCGGCGTGCAAATGGAGAGAATGGCATGCTAATTTAGTTAGTTTTACATAGAAAACTTAAAAAACAGAACCAATTAATTTGAAATAATATTATTCAAATTCATTTACAATTATTATGAGTCAATGTTACAAAAAATAAAACTCAAAATAAAAATAAAAATTTAAATTTGCAAATTTGTGATCATAATATATCAAAACATATCATAAACAAATAAAAAATTACAAACTTTTTTTTTATATTTAAGTTAACACTTATCTTCTCGAAATAACTAAATTTTTATTTCAATAAAGCAAAAATTTCAAATATTGCTAGCTAGGTCTCATCTCTGGTAAAACGCGTTTTTCCGATTTTTCACGCATTTTGAAAACACCTTGGTAAGCTAGGTCCCCCAGATACTTTATGTATATGTGACAAACATGTAAAAGAGAGGATCAGTATTTTAAATTTAGATTCTTAACGTAAATTGTTGATGAATTTCATTATCCGTATTATCCGAATTATCCAGATTTAGCGGACGTCAATATCCGGATTTGGAAATTGGCGGATATCCTGATAATTCGGATATCCGGATATCTGAATTGCAAGCCCTACACGCCATACAAGGCAAGGAACATCTTACTGCTGCCTAAGTGGACGTGACCTATGACATAATGCACTGTTCAAAGGCAGAGGGTACCGCATAACATCAGGTAAGACATCAACTTGTTCCTTCATTAAAAGTTGCATAAAATAAACTAAAAATAAAGTTACGAAACCTTATGATTGGATGACGGATATGGATTTATGCATATTTTATATCTGCATAAAGTTCATACCATTACAACACAATCTGTGGTATTTCAACTGACTCCCTCTTACCATTGTCGAGTTATACCCCTGTGACTTGCTGTCACAGCTACAGACAAATAGACAGACAGGCAGATGAATGGCGTAGTATTAGGATCGCGTTGTCAATCTTGAGATACGGAACTCTAAAAAATGTATACCAACTGTCACGGCGCGGCGGTATAGCGTTGTCTGTCATTTGGGAACAAGGAGAGAGATATTTTATCACTTGACATTGGCGAAATTGTTTAGAGTACTCCTCAGAAGCCATTATATGAAGAAGAAGAAGAATCCTATCGAAGCTATTCTGGGCTTATCAATAAGTGCTCAATAATATTAGTTATTTTAATTAGTATTGCCATTCAGCGTGGCAATGCAGCCAGCATCTTAGGGACGCGTTTGTTTGTTTTTCGAATGAGGTAGTAGTGTTGGTCTCTGGTGTCAGAGTTTGTCAGGCCGTCTGATAGTGATTTGGATCAGTTGAGCTACCTTTAAATAGTTAGCAGTGGTTCTCAGGTAGCACAACTAGTCATTTGTAATTTTTTTAATTTTGTACTTATACCTAATTGTATTACTTAGTTGTAATATTATTTCTGTAAATAGATGTAATTTATTTAATGTAGCAAACATCTCTTATCTGCACCTCGATTGAATAGTGAAAACCAATTTCCAAAAAAAAGCTGATATATGAAATCTAATCTTTTGATTCAAGTATGTTCTGCAGACGCAAAAGGGTGCCGTCGATCGATCTGCTCACGCCCTCCAGATATGATTAGCGGCTAATTGAATTCCGGGGTGAGATCCACAGTTTAGTTTTCTAATTTACGAGTACTTCCTTCACTCGGCAGGGAAGGGTTGAATTTAATTATCTCCACGTCGACAGCCCTTCGCCAAAACTAACAAAAAAATTGATGAAATTGCATCCCAATTAAAGAAAACTTTCGTTATATTTCTCTCGTTATTCAGAAATCAGTAGACGTTTCGTAGTGCTACGAGGTCTAGAGTTCGCAGACCCTGTTTCAATATTGCATATTGCTATAACATGATTTCAAATATCAGTCTTAATAATAGCTTATATTGTTATCGTATAGTTTCCAATCTTTAAAATTGTAGGGATTAATATTTAAAAGAAGTTTTTTATTCATCGTTATTTTGACTTTGCAGTGGTGTTATTTTTGATGTAGGTGAAATTGGCTTACGTTCATAGTAAGTTTTTGAAAACGTTTATAAAACTGAATAATCTAAGCATGATTATGTAAAGTGTTCTCTCATCAGAGTGAAGGGGTACAGGCTAACTTGTCTGCCTACTACTTAAAATTCTATAGCCACTGTCTTATTGCATTGTTAATCGGGTGATATTTTTTGCATAGAATTCGGTGATAATCACTTTCAAGTTCAGCTTTATATTCTGTCTGCGTGCCCTCCCTCTCTGTTGCGAATTTGATAATGAAAGGGCGTTTGTGTGCTGCAGAGATAATGTAAATAAGTATGCAAATTATACACCAAGTTCTATTCAAATGAACCTTTGCAGGACTTTAAAGTTTTGCTCAAAGCCAACTCAGCGCGTCACATGTCTACCGGCTACACCCACATTAGCCTCCCTACATTTGAATATTTCGAAATAAGGAAATGATATACAAACAGACACGGAATCATGTCGGAAAACTTTCCCGTCAAACCTTATTTGTGAGTTGGAGCCGCGGCAGCGGACTGAGGGAGCCAATATTGAGTCGGAACACCTAGATTTATAACTTTGGAATATAAAAATAACACAATACTCCGGAGATGTGCGATGAGACTGTTATTACAAAAAACTTTTCCAGATACATTTGATTTGTGAGCGAAATGGTGGTATTGCGAGACGCTGTAATGTGTGGCATGTCATTGTCGCCCGGATCGCTTTCTCGTTTCACCCGACGTAGCCACGGAATGTAAAATATTTTCGTTGTACCCTCCCTGTACCTAAGTGAAAGTCGCGCGTGATAGCGCTCTGTGACGTCATACATCAATCATTTATCCGAGAGTCGCTCGCAGCGATACCGCAGAAAGCTTTAAACCACGCCACATTGATAATGTATCACGTTTAAAAACGACTTTTAAAAGCTTCCATTTTATTACTAAGCGAAAGGAACCGTGCAAACAAAATAGATTGATACCGGATCTTGATAACAGAGTTATTGAGTTTAATTTTCGCATTTTATTTTTCATTTAGAGAGGGGTTGGTTTTATTTTATTTTACCTCCGTTTCATGATTAATTTTACTGTTACACAATGGTTCTAGCTATGCATTTTCCATTGGCGCGTCCCTCCACAGCGTTTACATGGAGTACTCCAATTTCACGTTTGAAAATGATCCTTATGATAACGGAGTATTAGGAATATTTTATTTTGATGTAAAGTAATTAATTAACGCGTAGTTTTAGATTGGAATATGTCTACTTCAGTACAACAAATTTTAATCCAACAACTAAGTAATAAATAGCAAACTTAACCACTACTTTAATGTTACTAGTTTTGTAGATTTTTATTAGTTAACTCATACTACGAGTATATGTTACAATAATTTTAAACAATCAGTTTTATAGTTTTTACATAACGTGATTCAACCATTTTGTAGACTACTAGCGACTCGTCTTGGCTTTGTGCGGGTAGTTTCAGGATGAAAAACAGCCCCCCTCACCTACCCCCCCCCTGGTATCCTATGTCACTCAGGGTGAATGTAGCTTCCAATGGTGAAAGAATTTTTGAAAACAAAACTGTAGTTTTTGAGTTTATTCATTACAAACATACACACAAAAATACAAATCTCGACATATTTTTACCAATCGAGTAGCATGTTCACAAATCCCTTCTATAGCCGCTATGCAACAATATTTATTTTTTAACTCGCGATACAAAAAGAGTGGTGTTATAAGTTTGACCCCTATGTGTGCCAGTCTGTCTGTGTGTCTGTCTGTCTGTGTGTCTGTCTGTGGCACCGTAGCTCTTAAACAGATGAAACGATTTGAAAACGGGTTTTTTTTATTTTAAAGCAAGTTATCTAGCGTATGAGACATGCTTTATCAAAATCGGTTCAGCCGTTTCATTGGGTTAGGGTTTTTTTTTTTTATTTTTAGATATCTTTTACAAATCGAAGTGTACCTTGGTGTTTTTTAAAAGAAACGAAATATAAATAATTGCATTGAAAAATTATGCAAAACTTTTCAAAAAAAAATTAAAAAAAAAATTAAGAATCAGTGTTTCCGATCATTTTTCAATTGTTTTATTTACATAATTAGGTTCAAAAAATTTTGGACTGGCTACCAACCTGAAATAACAAACGTTAAAAACGGCAAAAAGCTGCCATATATTTATAAAAGCTCGCACAAGTAGGAACTATTCAAGTAGAATGGGGACATACAAATCGTTTACTGCCAGACTGTCTGCACATTGGCACTCGAGTGGAAAAAACTAGAAACTTTTATAAAATTGGAACCTCCCCCAAGTGTTAAGGTCAATGAAAACAGCTAGTTTATTGGCATTAGGTGTTTGCGCGGGTTATGCGATAATAGGTTTTGAATTTTGGCTGAAGCAAATCGACAGGTGATTAGAAACTGCGTGGGATTCGATTTAGGTAAAGAAAGCAGTTCTCATTAAGGAAGGAAGCACTAACCTTTGCGATGCTGCTGTAAGTCTTCAATTGTTGTCTAATCCACTAGTAGACACTCACAAATAAGCACAGGTCATTTTCATCAGTTCAAAGAGTCTATTTCTCCATCAAATCCAAAAATGTTTGCGACACAACGATGCGGTTCAAAGCGACATTTTGCCATGACAGTTTTTCTTTTTCTTCGTTCCGATAGAGGGCGCCGCTCGCAGCGGCGTGAAGTGGTCTCGCTTACACGTAGACGATAAGTTTGTGCGGGAGGGAGACACGGATAGGAAAAAGATATGTTCAACCAAATTACACGAAATTCAAATAATTATATTGAATCAGCGCGACCATTAGGTACTCACGATACAGATTGATTCTATTGTGGTTGCCTCTGTTAACTTATTTTATCTTCTCCCAGTGAAACAAATAATTATAAAAGCCATCCCTATGACAAAATACTGGGTAAAATTACAGGTACATGAGACTTTTCATCTTTATGTCTCAGGGTGGCGGGCGCAGTGCAATGCCACATAGGGCGCGTCCTAGGTGGACGTGACCTATGAGATAATGCACTGTTCATAGGCAGAGGTTACCGCTTAACATCAGGTGGGCCTCTTGCTTGCTACGTCATCCAAGTAGTAAAAAAAAAAAAAAAAAAAATATTATTATTTTTAGTTTTTAGGGTTCCGTACTCAAAGGGTAAAACGGGATCCTATTACTATGACTCTGCTGTCCGTCTGTCTGTTCGTCTGTCACCAGGCTGTATATCAAGAACCGTGATAGTTAGACAGTTTAAATTTTCACAGATGATGTACTTCTGTTGCCGCTATAACAACAAATACTAAAAAACAGAATAAAATAAATATTTAAGGGGGCTCCGATTCAACAGACATGTTTTTATGCCGTTTTTATAGATAATGATACGGAACCCTTCGCGCACGAGTCCGACTCGCACTTGGCCGTTTTTTTTATATATAGTAGCTTTTTTATATTGTTTCCTTGTATAAAGGAATTTCCAAATCACCACTAACATTTCCCAGCGTTGAGTCCGACCATCACTTTGGACATCTACCTTTACTAATCTATATAGGCATAGGTGTATAATTATGTAGTTTTTTTACTTTTACAAAACTATCTTTTGATTTTGTCTTATACAATCCATCCTAAGGTTGTCTGGAAGAGATCCGTTTGAGCGATAAGACCGCTCATCATACATTATTTATATATTTTTCCTTTTGTTTTGTATATTTATTTGGTGTGCAATTAAGAGTTTATCTATCTATAAATAAGTTTTTTTTTCTTATTGAAGAAGAGAATATTCCTTTTTTGATTATAATAAGATAAAACACAATCTTGATTCTATTTCGCTTTTTAAATGTTAGTAGAGATATATAGATAGAAAACATTTTATTGTACAACACAGAAAATAAGCTACTTAAAAATTAAAACACGAACTAACAACAATATAGTGTACATTGCAGAGTAGCAGCGAGACTCAACTTTAAGCTACCCTTGTACCGTACTTCTATCCCCAAATGCGATTTATTTGGACTACTCCGAGTGTAGGCGTTTTACTATCTAATCATATTTCTATGTAACTCAGTAATAGATTTGCCGTGAAGTGCTGGGGCGCATATCTGTGAACTTTATAATCGCTTTACGCATGAGCGCAGGCACCTACTACGCTAGTATGTAGGGAATTGGCTCAAGTTTATAATGGCACTCAAAACTCTATGCATCAGCATTATAATGTCTAATAATAGTTCAAGAAATCTTGTATTTTTTTAAAAACCTTCAAAAATTTCTAGATGTGTTTGAAAAAACTTTTTGGTGGTACACGACACCATGACCAGATAAAAAATAATAAAATAAATAAATAATGCTGGACAATTCACACAACATTATCTAGCCCCAAGCTAAGCAGAGCTTTGTGTTATGGGTACTAGATAACTGATATACTTAATACAATATATTACATAGATAGATAGTTTAAAGATTGACCTTACCTTCTTCTTCTTCATATAATGGCTTCTGAGGAGTGCTCCAAACAATTTCGCCAATGTCAAGTGATATTAATTTGTAATAAAATTAGGCAAGTCATAACCCAGTTAAAATAGTGGCAGAAAAACCAAGTTTTTACAGGGAAAAATCCACCCTTTCGTAAAGATACGCAATACGTTTAAATTTCATGACATCACACATGTGCTATTTATCCAAGTTACACCGGTTAAAATGCCACCAAAATTACACGAAAAAACAAATTAAATAAATAAATAATGCTGGACAGTTCACACTACATTATCTAGCCCCAAGCTAAGCAGAGCTTGTGTTATGGGTACTAGACAACTGATATACTTAATACAATATATTACATAGATAGATATTTTTTACTATACATAGAAAATACCCAGAACACCCTGAACAAATATCTGCGATCGCACAAATATTTGTTCCGAGGCGGGAATCGAACCCGCAACCTGTTGCAACATTAAAATGTAATTAAATAAAAATTACGATTTTTCTTTCAAAAATGGCAGATTTTTCCCGGCCTTACCTTGTATGAAGTGGAAGAGACAGACTTCAAGTATTTTGTACCAAAACAACTTGAAGTTTATTAAATTAGTAGTTCTGGGAACACTCGACCTCGCGAGCACAAACTTGTATAAAACTATGCGTCATGTCGATCCATATTCAACATTCTTGTTTAGAATTGAGTACCGAATGTTTCTGCCAAATATTATCAAAATCGGACGGTAAATGGCGCTGAAGCAAACTTCCCCATTTTCGGGGGAAATATTCCCTCCAATCAAAAATAACCGACGATAAAAAAACTATGAAACCCGCATATCAAGTTTCGTCAAGATTTGTTGGAAAATATGACCTGTACGCGAATACCAACATACCAACATACCTACATGCGGACAGTGGCCTAATTCTCGTTTCAAGCGAGATGTTTAACGTCTCGCAGTTTTCATCTCTCTTGATTTTGGAAATCTCGAGTGCAAAATCTCGCTCATTCCATTCACGCGTTTTTTTTAAGCCAGATGGCTACGATCATCGATTAATCGGGAGAAAACTATTCGACTATTCGCGATTATTAATTTATTTTTTCAAAAATAGGGCATAATTATTTTGAAAATAAGGTTTAACAGCATAAATAAATTCATAGTTTTAATCAAGTGCTGATTTCCTGACTAAATCAACCACTAATCACCTCATTCTCGAAATCGTGAGATCGACCTATTCGACTTGATGACGTCACATATATTATCGGCATCTCACAGTTTTATATCTCGAACGAAATTCGTACGAGATACAACGTGTGGTCTTTAGCATGTGAGATCTAAAAATCATGCGAGTTCTGTCTGTCATTCAAAGTCCGTACTTTCTCCGTCAGTCAATCAACTGAAATTAGTGTGTTGTGTTGTGTGCGAAATAAAGTTAACGTGTGTTGTGAAGTGAAATGAAAATAACACAGATTTGTGATATGAGCCGTAAACTATTCACAAAAAAAATAGACAGATTTGTAGATAGCATTGTATTTTATTTTATTTTATTTTATTGAGGTAAACCAACAGCGTTTTGTATTGTATATAGTCCAAATAACAAAATACACAACAATATGACAATAACAATTGTGACAATATTATGTTTTGATTTTGTGTGGTGTTAGAACTTATGTAAAAATTATGTAATCGCTTGACATTCTTTCACGTCAAGTAACGAGATTTATCCGAATGAGCGAGATTTTTGCATTTGAGATGGGCAAGAAACATGCGAGATCGAAATTATGAGATTGTTATAAATTGTAATTGATTGGTTTAGTGTTAATTTTATTTTGTTACATACACCAAATCGAAAGAAGCCATTTTGACACGACGCATCTCGAATGATAAAACCTATCCCACATGGTAAATACCACATTTTTGTCTGCGAGATGCTGAGAATAGCAAAGTAAGTTTTTTAAGCGAGATATGACGTCATCACGCCGTTTTGATCGATCTCACGATTTCGAGAATAAGGCCCCAGAAGCAACCAAATTTTGCCAGTTGTTGCTCTCTCGGTCAATTAGGTATAAGGTTCTCTGTCCAGATGTTTTTTTTTTTACTTTGACCGATATCTTACCTGTTGGTAAGTGATGATGTGGCCGAAGATGGAGCACAAATATCTAGACGTGCCGTCTATTAACTTTCCAGAATTCGCTTACGCAGAACTCAAATAACTTTGGCATATTACCGATGATTACTCTTCTTGTATAAGTTTACGCTGATAGTTTGATAGCCCAAGCACGGATATTACAGTATGAATTTGCTTAAAAATGTTATTGTTACATTCAGGTCATGTCGCTCAACAAAGTACAGTTAGCGGCAACTCTCATTTACACTAAATCCTTTTTGATATATTGGTCAATTACGAGCGCTGTCCCAACTTCGCTATCGACTTATTGTGAGAAAGCTCCTAATAAATTGACAACAAGACCTATGACGTCATAATAGCGCCAATTATATTCGGCAACGGGAATCTGTACATTCCAAACATCTTGAAAATGATACTACAGGTCTAGTGCTTAACTGAGTCAGTCCATGAGGTATGGGAGCGGTACGGGAGGGGTGTTTTCGTTTACATTATGTCACATGTCATCTGATAATTTGAGAGATGAAAACACCCCTCCTGTACCGCTCCCATACCTCACGGATTGACTCAGTTAAGCGCTAGATAAACCTATAGCTAAGATGTTGAATGGCAAAAGGACCGACCGTAAGCAGATTTGTACGAGTGAGCATTGAATGAGGTTTTTTTTTAAACATACATTCATACATACGTGGACACGCGCCTTTTTCTCAGAAATGGTAGGCAGAGCCTCAATGGGCTTCTTTTCACCGTGGGGCACCATCTTGGTAATATAGACGTGATAAGTGGTGAGCTCATCGCTGACATTGCTTCCCACGATTGAATCGGCTAACACTTTCTTCCAGTAATAACACATTCCTTAATAAGCTAGCAGACAGGACAAATCTTATACCAACGAATCTTACAAACAAGTCCGGGTAATCCCTTAGTCAGGTTTTACGACATCCACGGGAGGAGACGTGCCTGTGAATGGTGGCCTTAATGGTTCATGAGATATAGCCCGCAGACAGATAGTGGAGGCTTAGTAATAGGGTCCCATTGGCACCCCTCGGGTACGGAAATCTAAAAAACAAGCAAATTATTATGAACTAATCGCTCTTTCTTGAGGGATGCCCTGTGAATCACTTCTGAATAATGTCATCTTTTAGGCATAAACGCGTCAGTTTAGTCGTTAACTGTCCTAGAAACAAGAGTACAGAATAGTTGTTTTTTTTCTATCTTTGATAGACCTTTGTTTGAAAACGATGATCTCACCTGTTGGTAAGCGACGATGCGGCCGAAGATGGAGCACAAAGATCTAGAAGGCGCTTATTTACTTAAACAGACCCGGATTATAGTTTTCAGGAAAGACAGACGACGGTTGTGAAGTCCACTCCTTAGCAGTTCGCATTATAAAAGTAGAACTGAAACGTGTAGTACGAATAGAGGGTATACTAATGTGGTAAGGATGGAACCGAGCCGTGCGTCTGCTCGTCCTATGATGAAAAGAAGATGGTGGGATCAGATCATGAAGTTAGTAACTTGGCCTTGTTATCCATATTACTGAAGCTATCAAGAAGTTTAGATCAGCACTGAATACCTAGTCAAAGCCTTTTGGGTCTAGGTTTGGGGTCTTTAATACTGTGTGATCCCAGCACAAAAGTAGATTTAAGCTCGCCTTTTTAATATCCAAATAGAGAGTGTAAAGGTACGACATAATATTCTATGACACCTCAAGGCAGTTCAAGAATGAAGATAAAGAAAAATACGACCATAATGATCTTTTTGCTGACTTAAGTCCACAATTACGTAGAAAGCAGGTGTAGCAGCGATAACAGTCCCCAAACTGTAATAAAAACCTATTTTTGAAAGCCTCATAAACGGATAATTCAAAGGATTTGAAATAGTACATAGAGTCCAAGACTGAAGTCCGACAGCCTTTTGAGGAACTAACGGATAACAGAGGTAGATTTTCGCTTTTGAACTTTTACGCATAGAAACTAGCGCTCCAGTCACCGGACTTCAGTCGTGGCGCGGACTCTAGACGTGTAATATAGTCAAAAATATCTTTTTACGTTTTTTTTCTTGGGTCTTGGTACTTTTGCAGGGAAAAAAAAGGTCAAAGATATACGCAAAAAAAAATCCTACTGCTTCCAAACACCTCAAGCGATTTTAATAATTGTTTCACAATATTAAAAGCAATTTAAAGGTTTATTAAACAACAATTAATAATGTAAAAATTAAACAAACCCTCAACGCAATGAAACGGCTGAACCGATTTTGATCAAACATAGCTAAGAACACTCCCAAAAATTCTCCTTTCAAACAAAAAAACTATATCGGCTCATCCTTTCAGGAGTTATGATGCCACAGATAGACAAACACACATACACACAGACACGTCAAACTTATAACCCTAAAAATACTTTTAATATTTACAAAACAATTATTTAATTCGGAATGATGCTGTTTTTCGCACACTTTTCGTTTCGCGTGCGCTATTCTGTCACTTCTTACTTTAAATGAGTTAGATAATGACAGAATTTGACGTAACTAACCACTAACGGCTTATTGGCATGGAGCCGCATACTGTCTTGATATTGCACGTGATTTCGTACTAGCAAAACAGGCAGTAACCAGCTTTCTACATGCACGCGGCCTTACACACGATTAATGTGGACGGATCAGGGATGACTCGACAACGGGACGGAAGCCAGAGACGTCTTTTCACAATAAGACTTCTCTTGATTAAAACCTGGAATAATAAACGTCGAAACAATTTTGCTTCGTCGCGCTCTGTCGATCCTCGAGCGGATGAAAATGATGTTGGTTTAGTGTCTACAATTTAGTAATTTAGTAATAGTAATTTAGTAATTTAGTGCTTTATTATTATAAGAAATTTGAAAAAGAGAATATTGTTAATCTACATTTATATTTCTCAATGGACCAAAGACATTTTAAAGGTTGTAGGAAGTCGGTGGATGGAGGCAGCTCAATACCGTTTCTTGTGGTATTCTATGGGTGAGGCCTATGTCCAGCAGTGGACTCTTTAGGTTGGTAATAATGATCACGTTATTATTTTGTCTTTTTCTTAGGTTTGAATTAGGTAGTCTTTCTTATATTTATTTTTAAATTAAGAGATTGTATATTACAGTTATTTCGTTCTATGTCGTGCAAATAATTCCAGTCCATCCCAAGGTTATCTGGTAGAGATCGCTTATAGCGATAAGACCGCCCATTGTACTTCTGTGTTTAGTTTATATAATAATTTTTTTAAATAGCTTATTTTCTGTGTTGTACAATAAAGTGTTTTCTATCTAATAACATTATAATTCACTTTTCAATAACCGGAAATGGGCATCGACAAATTTCGAGTCAAACGAGAATCTTCTTGAGGGTGAATTATTTTAGGTGTTATTTTTTTTTATTTATTCAATTAAAACTAAGACAATAAAACAAAACTAAAATTAAAACCTACCTATCAGATCAGCAAGCCGTCACCCGATGGCAGCGTGCCCATTGCGGGCTGCATTGCCACGCTTAATGGCAATGCTTATTCGTTGACCAAAATATATATATTTTTATTATATATTTTTCCAATGAATATTACCAGACTTCTGCATAACATAAAAATCTGAGATAAATTAAATGAAATGAATTATATTAATTTGTCAACTCACATATATACACAGAACAGACAGAATAGAAATGAAAGCGTAGAAGTAATTACTATAAACTTTTTGACCTGTTTCAAAATTAAACTTCAACAAATGCTCTTCTTTTATAGCATCGGTAAACTTTTCAAACATTAGCGTCCTAGCATTGTCATGGTTAAAGTGGCACTCGATCTGACTGCGATCCTCGCATCAGACTCCGGTTGGCCCTCAAGTGCTTATAGAACACTCGTGAGCCTTACACGCGTACGATGACTTGTTCATTGATTTTTTGACATTTACACCTAGGTATTTTTCTTTTAATTTCGTTTGTTGGTCGTGTCACTGGTTCTTTCTTGGTTACCCTGTGTAAGGTCATTGACTAGGGGCCCAATTCTACTAAACCAATTGTATTTAAATTGTTAAAGAATTGTCTCACAATTGTCACTTTTGGTATTCTACTAACTTTTAACAGATAAACATTTATTTACAGAAAGATTAATACAAGGTATGTACAAAATACATATGAAACAGTTGTGCTACTTTTAACTAATAAATTAAATTGCATTTTAATTGTGACCATTTAGAAACAATCGTAAAATCTTTTAATTGTTAATCATTATAAAGATGCTTATTTACTCTTGGTTTGAAGATAGCCAAGTTATACGATAGCGGGAATAAAGAAGGCGGAATAGAGTTCCAGGTTTTTGTTGTCCGCATTATGAAAGATCTTCTTTTACGAATCTCCTTGTTAAACTCGATTATCCGGCCTTGAAAAAGCTGAGAGATGAGGCTGTAAAATTATAAATTTTTTGATTACTTTACAAGAACTCAATCGAGTAAGTACGAGAAGGTACCCGATACGTCAGAGTTAGTAGTAGGTCTACTCGGGACACTTTAAAGTTTCTCCGCGTAGCGCGTTACAGATCCATCGCACTGAGGATAAATGATTGATGGCGGACCTCCAAGTATAAACTCGATTATCCGCCGAGACGCGAACAACTTACAACTTTTATGTAACGATGGATCAGGATTATTTGAAACTTTTCTCTCCGGGAAAAAATCGACTATGACAATAATGTTTGAGTTGAATATAAAACGGAGTTTTTTAGGTCTGTATTATTTTCTGGTTAGTTGGAATGATATTATAGATTCTAGTAATGTGGATTATTCAACCATGAGAACTCTATCACAGACATGGCACCCGACAACCAGGCTCCTCCACACAGCTACGATGTAACGGTCGATATTAACAAATGCGTTTTAAACATCCTTCTATTATCGCGTGTACATAATGGCAGCTGTGTGTTCCATGCGTCCTAATACAATAATATAGACCACTAGTGGAATGCCCGCGACTTTGTCTACGTGTACTTTTCCAAACTAACTAAAACACCCCGCTGCACCCCCTTAAGGGTTGAATTTCTGGAATTCCTTTCTTAGTGCACCCCTAGACCACAAAAGGAACGTACCCTCCTTTCAGGTCTCTAGGTGTTATGGTTTAGGCTGTGCGTTGATAGTCAGTCTGTCAGTTACACAACTATTTTATATATATTTATTGATTAATAACTTACCTATATATGTCCCCACATTCTTTATTACCAATCAGTTATCAGTTTTGTGGCATGCTTATCAAGGTTATAAAAAAAAGGTAAAATTAAACCCTTATGTTATTATCCTCATGACTTCGTTGTCTGTCTGTTTGTCCACAGTGATTGTTTCTCAGCAACGGCAATTAACAAACTTGAAGTTTGGCACAGCTGTATAGCTCTTTTGCCAAAACGTATTTCAGGTAAAATTATTTGTTAAAATACAAAAAATCGTTTGTTTGGATTTCAGGCCCGTATTAGGATAGATATCCCAACAAAACTCAACTTGAACTTTATGTCCTGCTCGTAAAAACAATATTGTGGAATAAAAGTCCGTCAAACGAAACTGGAGAGTGCGACAAAGAATACTCCAGTTATATCAATTTCACCGCGATGTTGAACGAAGTAATAACATTTTTATTCCACTATTAAAACGAAGAAATAAACGTGGCTACCATTGAACAACGCAAGCTTTTTAGCTTGCAACTAGTAGAGGCGACTTACAAAGAAAAATCGTTACTATTACAGGAGCCATCAAACCTTAAGTGTTATCCAGGCAGATTATTGAAACCAATGTCACCGTTTTTTGCAATTTTGTATACTTACAAACTTGAGTTCTATAACGTACGTGTGTTAAGTGATTTAATGTGGCCTGTATTTATCTTTTGACTTCGATTTTTGCAAGGTACCATGGCACAAGACGCCATTTAGCCGTTAACTAGAGAGAAATAGCGGCGCCAAGCTGTTTTTTCCCGTTTTTAGCTTTTTTCTCATCGTTATATAAAGGATGTGGAAACTAACTGAAGAGACACCACATATCTTTGACATGTTACCATCAAATCTGTATGTGATTTAATGACTTAACGTTGTAAATACTTAACAAGAAACCCCAGAGCGAATATTAGACCGCGAGTGGAAGCGTATTAGCAATTTGCTCATTAGTACGGCTTGTTAACCTGAAATACGGTCCCATCTAGCAGAAAGCATGTAACTTGGCATACAGTGTAGCTTTTATATATGTGCTCCATATGTGTAGGAACACGTTGAAAAACTTCAGATTTTTATGGTTCCAGCTCATTATGATGATTTAAGCCAGGTTCAAAATATCTTTACCGAAGACGCCTGGTTTTACTTTGAAGAAATATTTATTACCTATTTGTATTTTATTCAAAGAAAAACAATTCACTGGTATATTGATCGTCGTAATGGAACCCGGCATTAGACGAGATTGTTCCTAGGTATAGGTAACGATGACTGTATGTTCATATTCAGGGGATCGATTTTTGAAAGTCCCTAAGTGACTAGAAGTCACGAATGACAATACGTCATCGATGACTTTGAAATCACTTTTTACCAAATGTCGTATTTTTGAAAGTCATACCCTGTCTACCAACTTGCAAATATTTCACATTCGTTGTCTTTGACATACGACGTATCTGTCCATTATTAGTTTGTCTGTTCCACTATACTAAGTCCATGGTTCCACACACCACAGACAAAACAGTGTACTACGTTCGGACCATAGACAATAATTATGGGTGGAATAGGAAAGCCACAAGATAAAGAGTAAAATTGAGTAAATACTATTCATAAATGTCAGTGCCAAAACAGTCACGGAGTGATTTCAAATCGAGTGGGTAGAGCCACTCGTATTGATATCATAGTATGACAATTTTAGGCACCGCTGAATTCCAAAAATACGAACTTTTGGAAATCGGTGACTAATATTAATTTTGCTGACTTCTAGTCACTCGCTGACTTTCAAAAATCGATCCCCAGGACGTAAAACCTATACTAAACATTTGTTCCTGGATGAGTACCTTATGTGGCTGTCACCCTTCTCACATTATCACGATTATTTTGTTTTGATTACTTAAGTCTCCATCCAGCGTCACACGAGGGTTTTCATACTCTGTGATCGCTACGTATACAATGCGACCGCAGTTGGAAACTCGTTTAATGAGATTGCGAATAAAATAACCCATTATTGACACAGGCAACAAAATAAATACCTAATTACAATATTTTATACGTACATTAGTAATACCACATTTACTAGGTACCATCAAAACCATTTAATTTTCGTTGACAAATGGGAAGTATCCATTTCACTAACTAAGATACATTTTAAGTGGACCTTAGAAAAAAAAGTGAAATGAAACAAAAAGTACGTACAAGTAAAAGCATTGTGTGACTTAGCATTAAAGGTTTGCACTGAAAACTCCGCATCACATCATAAAAATATAGCATCAAGAATTAAATTACAGCAAATCCCAAGGGAGTTTTAAATTTTCAAGTGAAATGGGGACGGACTGAGTCCTGTTGCAAAATAATATTACTCCGGTGTCTCCACAGTTTCACTTTATATTTGTTTTCACTCACTTTATAAATTCTTTTGTAATATTAAATAGTCAGAGCATGTTTTTAAACCAAAAAGCAATTTAACTTTAGACGCCAAGCAACGCTGGTTTACAGATATAAGTGTTCCTGTTGATTATCAATCGCAATCGTGAGCTGATCAAAATGAGCCAAAACACGAACAGTCTACCATTTTCCACCACGGAGTTCCGGCGTCCATCTTCCGTTTTCATCATCAGATCAGTTTGCTGTCACCATAATATTGTATTTTCATCAAAATCGTGCTCGTCAATATAAATTAAATGAGCCTAAACACGACGATGTTATGTCCTGTAGTCAAGGAGTTGTTATGGCCACCTTCCCACTCCATCATCGGACTCTACCACCTATAGAGCTTATAGTACTTATCAAGACAAATCCAACGAGCTCAAAACAACGGCATTAGTTCCTATGGGCAGCTTCCAGCTACATCATTAGACCCTGAACACCACCTTGATCTATAGTACTTATCAAGACATTTTCAAAACACAACAAGGTGATGTTGCGTAGTTGACGAGTTCTTTTTGCTGGTTCCATCATCAGACCAGATCCATGGTACTATTGTTCACCAAGTTACACAGGTATGCCAAATATTAATTGGAAGCCAGCAAGTGCTTGAAATATGTGTTAGAAATTTTAAAATGGAAGGACTAACACTAGCGAAGACCGGAAAAGACATATGAACGAAACAAGCTTATAAAAAGAGTAGAAACAGGAGTCAAGGAAGCAAATTAGAGGGAATGGAATATAGTTTACTTTAAGTTAAACTTATTACGGTCCTCGAGAAACAAGCACTGGAGGCTGCGCGGGTCAAGTGCCCAATTTGTCACCGCGAAACTTCGTACTTACTACTCCGCCCGGCCTGTTCGATTCCATTAAACTTTCAGGACCTTTCGAAGCTATTTTCTTGTACAAATCAAGATTTGCCTAATTCACTCCCAAGCCCACGTTTCCATCTTCATAAATGCTTTATGTTTATGGTGTGATACTTTGAGCTATTAATAATTTTCCTCTTGCGAACGGTTGATTAGTGCGAGCGACCTCACTAAGTGCGATATAAATAAAAATCTCAGTGGGATACTTACAATGCTATATCATAAAAATTAAATTACGGTAAAACTTTCGCAGTAAGTGCGCGCCATTTTAGTAGGGTGGTGTCGGCAGGGGGCGCCACATCAAAGCGTCGGACGGCGAGCTCTTCTGCAAATCAAATTTAGCAGGTTCTTTCGTTAAGGGTAGCTGTACCTTACCGACCTGACCCGTGGTTTGCTAGCCTGGCTATTGACAATGAAACAAACAAAAAAAAACTACAATTCAAATAACCCAGAAGCTAATAAGCTAATAAGCTAATAAGCTAATGCGATTTGTAAACAAGGAAAACGTCACGGAAAGACTGAGAAGAAATTAAAGTGTTCTGTACCTACTCACCTCGGGCTTCAGACCAACTGGCTAATTTGTCAGCGAGTAAACTTACGCGAAGGACGATGCGATTCGATTAAACTCCTGCCCAAGTACATAGCACAGGGCCTACTTAAGTTGTCTGTACATTTACGGCGGAAACTTAATTAGCTAACTCATCAGAAGAGTGCCCACCCACCGTGTGTGCTGCGGAATCTTTTCCGTGATTTAGAGGGGTTCTAATAAAACATGTACCAACCTATGCATAGGCATACATAACAACTAAAATGTCTATTAGAAAAAAGCCCATAGTAAACAGTAATAAAACAAGATACCTACCCACCTAGAACGCCTACACAAAAAGCCCCGAGGATATAATCTGCCTTCATTATTACACTGAAAGATATTATCTTTGGTGTCAAATACATATTTAAATTGTATTCATGAAAAAATCTAAGTTGTAGATTTCGCTGAATATAGAACTTGTAAATCTTGTAATTGGTTAACATTTATTATTTCTGCACCATTTCACTTGTCTGAAAATAGATGGGAACGGTCTATATCTTGCAGACTTTGATCTTACAGATTGGAATTATTTATAGAGATCAAATTCAAATACATACATAGAGAGTAGAGCTTTTTTGTGAAAGAGTTTGTCTGGGGAAGTACTACTACTATTTCCGCCGCAAAGCAGTAGTGTTCGTATTACTGTATTCCGATTTGAAGGGTGTGGGTGCCGGTGAATTTACAGGCACATAATACTTTTAATCTTTATGTCTCAGAGGTGGCCGCAGAGCAATGCCACGTAGGGCGCGTCCTAGGTGGAAGTGACCTTTGAGGTAATGCATTGTTACCGCTTAACATCAGGTGGGCCAACTGCTTGTTTACGCTTTTTTTTTTTTTATACTACTTGAATGACGGAACAAGCAAGAGGCCCACCTGATGTTAAGCGGTAACCTCTGCCTATGAACAGTGCATTACTTCATAGGTCACGTCCACCTAGGACGCACCCTAAATGGCATTGCACTGCGCCAACCACCCTGAGACATAGATGAAAAATCTCATGTGCCTGTAATTTCACCGGCACCCTTACCCTTCAAACCGGAACACAGCAATGCGAGCACTACTGCTTTGCGGCAGAAATAGGTATGGTGGTAGTACTTCCCCGGACGAACTCTTTCACAAAAAAGCTCTACTACTACTCCACCACCCTACTACTACTCTTGTTCCATTATTAATACAAATAAAAAAAATCAAAGCATATGGATTAAACTTTGACTTTGGGTCTAGCCAGACGCAAGTAAAATAATGAATTTGGCGCATGCCTACTATTTGCATAGTACATATGCGATGCGATGCGATGTGGATTGAGATCCACCTGTGCCTGTGAGTTCGTGGATGTTAATTTAGAACTTTACAAATAAATGTTCGATATTTCATGCAAAAAATAATTGTCGCGCTTGATTCAACGATGAAGTTAGCTATGATTAGACGACCTCCGTGGCGGAACGGGCGAGTAGGCCTTTGAGACGCCGTTTTCCCCGAAGGGGTAGCCAGAGACTCAAAGGGTCTCTTTTTACCGTTGTTTACACCATCGTGGAAATATACACGTGACAAGTGGTGAGCTCATCGACGCCACTGCTTCCCATGATTGACTCGGTTAAAACATTCCTTAATAAGATATCAGCCAGGACAAATCTTATACCAACAAATCTTACTTACAAGTCCGGGTATTCACGTAGTTGGCTTTTATGAAATCCATGGGAGGAGACGGAGGGGTCTATTCTAAGGCCAGTCACACCACTTGACGCCAGTTATAAATTAGCTAAGGTTGAGACACAAGATTAAAAAACATGCCAGTGCGGGATCAGGACTGTATGTGACTGTTGAATATTACGTTCTTCGACGAAAGTAAAATAAAATTACGTTACTAATATTTTCCTGGCGAATTCGGTCGCGTTGGTCTTTCTCCGTCAAGAGTAGTTCAGGGATTCCCAAAGTGGGCGATAACGCCCCCTTGTGGGCACTGCAGGCCTAAAGGGGGGTGGTAAAAGACCCAGAAAAAAATGGAGGCGTCAAATCAGACACACTTTCGCATTTTAATAGTTATTAGTATTACCAGATAGGTAATTTTCGTAGATAATAGACCGCGGGCAATCATGTTTAAACAAGTTAAATAACCCGATTTGTGCATGTCTAATTTCTGCTAATATAGCTCACAATATTTAATTTTATTCGAAGTTATATTGGTTTTTAAGTAGGTGAAAAAATGGGGGCGTTAACAAATAATTATAAGGGTGCTAAAAAATAATTGATTCTAAAAGTGGGCAAACCCACATCGTCTATACGTGTTTAAAGTGGCTCCCCGACCAACCTACTGGTTAGACGCGGTAGCGCACTTTATCTGGCCGAGGCCAGGACCAGTTGCGGCAGGTCCTACCGCCCAACATGCTTACACTCCGAGTACTCATGCGAGTTGCTCGTGAACTTTGCAGAACACTACCATTTATCCAAAATGGTATCGGAGCAATTGTGGTCGCTCACCACCCGCATCTACAAAGGTTCTAGCTTCAACCCCAGCAAAAAACAAATCTTACAAACAAAAAAAGTATTCTAAAAGTGGGCAGTAGACAAAGTAAATTTGGGAACCCCTGGTCTAGTTAGTGAAATACTAATGGATACAAACCTACACCGAGGTTATCTTTCTGCAAGCCACTTTGAATTTTGGCCAGTTGGTTTCCAGCTATATTTTCTTCATTCATTTTGTAGAATGTTACAAAGTTCACAGATTACTAAAGCTCAAGATAACACAAGAAGAAAATAATACAGAGATGAAATAATGTTGAAGTTTCTCAGTGTGAAGTATTTTCAGTAAATATTTCACGGTTTCTTGAAGTTACCTTTATACCTAACTTGACCTTTGATAAATAAAATTCTTCTAGCTTGAACAAAAAAATATTTTTATATCTCTCTCTTCTTCGTCGTATTCTTCATTACTGAAGATCGTGCCCGTCTTGAAAGGATTTATTAGAGATGCAGACGAGCTTCTTCCACTCTGTTCTATCCTCGGCTTGTCTCAGGGCAGCGGTGATAGGGAGGCCAGTGAGTGCCTTGACTTGATCAGACCAGCGACTAGGTGATCGGCCGCGCGGTCTTTTTCCATCCACTTTTCTCACTTCACCCAGTTTTTCAAGGTAATCTGGCTGCCTTCGGGCTATGTGTCAAAATAAATGAGAACTCGCTGGTGGTGATGGTGGAGAGTCTGGTACTGATGGCCAGCTGGTCAAGTATAGACGACTTATTGGTTCTTTTTGCCGTTCACGGGATGCGCAACATTCTCATACGGAACCACATCTCAAAAACGTTTATCTTTTTCCTATCGACCGCTCGCATCGTCCATGATTCGGAGCCATACATAAATATGGAGAAGACCAACCAATTTTTATATTGTACATACTATTTCGACTAATATAGTTGTGTGTTCTTTTAAACTGACACAATAATGTTCCCATCTTTTTTACAATATCATTATCTGATAAGACTGTAATCGCCAATAAAAACTCCACTTAAACTTTCTTCCCAGATAGCTTGTCTAATGTGAAGAACCAACTGCCTGCTATGTTCTTCAACTAAACTTACCTTGAGAGAGGTACAGTCGGTCCGGCTCCTGCGGCGGGTCAGGCCTGTGGCGGAGGGTGACGTGGAGGGAAGGACCTCTCGGTGGAACCTCGGGGGGAGCTGGTTCGGGAGGGGACTCGCATTCTCTCTCCGAGGTCTGGCCGTTTGAGTTTCCTGTAAATATATTTTTTAAGTGCATGCTTAAACCTGGCATTTAACCAAATAAGAGAAGTTTCCGTGCGTGAACACGGTCCTAATGATGATTTGTTAATTTGTTTAATTTAAAAGCAGATGCCCTTGACGCGTGATGGGCTTTGCGTAGCCAGTGGCTACAAATTTGTAGCCGTAGCACTGGCGTAGCACATCTACATGTGCGACATCTATCTATTATATAATTTATTAATTAGACTTGGCCGTGGTGTGTCCGGGCCAAGCATAGTCCCCTCCATCTTCTCCCGTGGATGTCGTAAAAGCCGACTAAGGGATTACCTGAAAATGTTTGTAAGATTCGTTTGTATAAGATTTGTCCTGGCTGCTAGCTTATTTAAATAATTTGTTATTACTGGAAGAAAGCGTCAGCAGAGTCAGTCGCGGGAAGCGTGGCGGCGATGAGCTCACCACTTGTTACGTCTATTTCCCACGATGGTGGAATCCACAGAGAAAAGAGGCCCCCTTGAGACTCTGCCTACCCTTTCGGGGGAAAAGGTGTGTGTCTTGTGTGTATGTATGTATTAATTAGACTGCATAATTCATAGTTTGAGACTTCCTTCTGGCTGACTGTTATTTCTAAAGGACAAAGCAGGTCAACTATTCATATTTCTGAGATCAAAGATGCACCCCCACGCCCCAGACATGCCATCTTCGCAATGTGTACAATAAACAGTTTATAAACACGACGAGTCTCTCAGTCTATATCCACGTGCCATTCACGAACGCACAGTCTCAAGGAAACAGCTGGGTCACTATACCGATGAAGCCACGATGCAAATATCAAGAGGCAGCGTCATTAGCGCTGGGGTATTTGTATAGAGTGAGCCACGTGTTCTGGTTAGTCTATTACGTGAGGTACGGGAACTATGCGAGGCATCCTTATCAAAAGCATCCACCGCATGGTACGCTTATAGCCAGAGCTACTCTATAGTGCGCACATACCTAGAGCTAACCGTGAGTTAAGAGCCGACAAGTGGAAATGTTGCTAATAAGAACTCTATGATGAGGTGGGGAAGATATTTTCGAGCCGAAAATGTATATAGATTATAATATACAAGAACAAATGTTTGTTTGATGGACCACTAGTTTTTGTTTCCCAACGCATATAATACAGCTAGGGTTGTTTTTTTTTATGAATAAGTTTAATTCCTGATCTTGGAAGTTAAAAATATATTGTGTATCCAAATAAATCAATCAATCAATAAATAAATAATGCTGGACAGTTCACAAAACATTATGTAGCCCCAAGCTAAGCAGAGCTTGTGTTATAGGTACTACATAACTGATATACTTTATACAATATATAACATAGATAGATATTTGTTATTATACGTAGAAAATACCCAGAACACCCTGAACAAATATCTGCAGATCGCACAAATATTTGTTCCAAGGCGGGAATCGAACCCGCAACCTCCTGCGTCGCAGGCGAACCTTCGCCAGCCGCGCCACACAAAGGTCGTCTCTAAAATGATGTAAAATATTTTAAACTAAATCTTAAAATTAATCCTATACATATATAATTTTAGAACGCGTTTTCCGAACTTATTCAGCTAGAAATTCGAAATTCCATGTCAATAACTACACTGGAGTTCTGGCTGGAATATTTGTGCAAATACCTCATTAATAGGAGCTGTATGTTTCACGCAGTGCTATTCCTGATTTGTGCTAGGTATCAATTAACTAATAATCATTTGAACTACTACTTTTCTTATACGAATAAAATTAAATACCATTATAAACAAATATAAAAAAATGAAATGTCTATCTGTGACTTCAAAATAAACGTTAATGGTAAAAAAAACCTTAGAACTACCAAGCGATCTAGTAGTACCACGGGAAGCTTATTTTACCCGTTTTATACTCAGGAGGTTTCAAATATGTATACATTTTAACTAAAACTAAATAATCAGAGAGACTAGGTAATTTTGAAAAAATGGAGATACATACATACATACTCACAGATACACACGCCTTTTGCCCCGAAAGGGTAGGCAGAGCCTCAAATGTGCTTCTTTTCACTGTGGGCTCACAATACCAATAAACACATACTCAGAATTGGTTGAGCCATTTTGGAGGTAAAGACGTTCTTTTTATTTATTCAGACTGTCGAGATTTTTATTTTTTTATTATTAACTAAGAAAAATAAACTCGAGAGTCAGACTCGCTCATGAAGGGTTCCGTAGCAGCAAGTAACTTATTATTTAAGTTCTTGGATGGTTTACGATTTATGACGTATTATTAAAAACTACTTCGTAGATCCCGTTCAAACCAATTTTCGGTGAAAGTGTACAAGTTTACATCTACAACTTTTTTTTTTTAGTTTTATCATTCTCTTATTTTAGAAGTTACGGGGGGGGGCACATTTTACCACTTTGGAAGTGTCTCTCGCGCAAACTATTCAGTTTAGAAAAAAAACTATTAGAAACCTCAATATCATTTTTGAAGAGCTATCCATAGATACCCCACAAGTATGGGTTTGATAAAAAAAAAATAGTTTCATTTCTAAGTATGTGGAACCCCAAAAATTTATCGTTTTATTTCTATTTTTGTGAGAAAATCTTAATGCGGTTTACAGAATACATCTACTTACCAAGTTTCAACAGCATAGCTCTTATAGTTTCGGAAAAAAGTGGCTGTGACATAAAAGGACAGACAGACAGACAATCTGTCAGGGTTCCGTTTTTTGCCATTTGGCTACGGAACCCTAAAATCTATCATTCTCCGAGGAGTTTCCGTCTCCATCATCAGATGATGACCACACAAGCAAACATACAAGGCAAGGAAATTAATTAAAGCATGTAAACATACATACATACATATACACACGCCTTTTTCCCCGAAAGGGTAGGCAGAGCCTCAAATGGGCCTCTTTTCACCGTGATTTACACCATTGTGGATATAGATGTGACAAGTGGTGAACTCATCGCCGCCATTGCTTCCCACGACTGACTCTACTAAAGCATGTAAAATGTTGAGTAATCTCACCAGAGTGACAAAGGCGTGCATTTCGTGCATTGTTGTCGAGCACGAAGTCCTCTGGTCGACGGTCCCGCCGCCGGGACATAGTGCCGGTATCGCCACTAAATATTTCTTCCCCTGGTAACAATCAATCATCATTATCATCTTATTCCATCAGCCTAGTGTTCGACACACGAGTGTTTGTCGAAAATAAATGAAATTAATAAAATGAATGAAATGAATAGAATGAATAGAATGAACGGAACGAACGGAATGAATATAATTAATGGAATGAACGGGATGAATGGAATGATCGGAAAGAATGGAAGGACGGAATGAATAGAATGGAAATAATAAATGAAAAAACGGAAGTAATCGAATGAACGGAATGAATAATGGTTTGAGTAACTTTTTTTTCCCATTAAATACACAAAGGCCAGACAAAGGCGGTTTTATTTAATTTTTACTCATTTTCATAATGTATTGCATAGTCTATGGCCTACGGCAGCGCGCACTACAGCGCATGCGCGGCAGAATGGTGGCATTTGTTAATAATTATGTTAATATTTTACACAAAAGATCTGTGCGAGACCTAAAACCTTCGAATTAAAAGCTGAAGTCACTCGGCAGCTTTTGCTGTTGCATTTATACTTAGATAAAAACTAGAAATGAGCCAACCTTTTGAGTTTCTGTTCCTTTTATAGTACCGTCGGTTCGTACTTTCGTGAGGGAACGGGGAAGCTTGACGCTGTGGGCTGCTGACGAAACGAGGTATTTCATCTCCAGCTTCAGACCCGTACATTCGCCTTTGTTCGCCTGAAACAAAGTCAGTTTTGTAAGCATATTTTATTGAGGAATTACTAGATTTATTTACAGAAAAAATAATACAAGGTATGTACAAAATACATATGAAACAGTTGTGCTACCTGAAGACCGCTGCAAGCGATCTAAAGATAGTTTTTTTTTTTTTTTTTTTATACTACTTGGGTGACGGAACAAGCAAGAGGCCCACCTGATGTTAAGCGGTAACCTCTGCCTATGAACAGTGCATTACCTCATAGGTCACGTCCACCTAGGACGCACCCTATGTGGCATTGCACTGCGCCCGCCACCCTGAGACATAAAGATGAAAAGTCTCATGTGCCTGTAATTTCACCGGCACCCTTACCCTTCAAACCGGAACACAGCAATGCGAACACTACTGATTTGCGGCAGAAATAGGTATGGTGGTAGTACTTCCCGGGACAAACTCTTTCACAAAAAAGCTCTACTACTACTAAGTAACTACTACTAGTTAAAATTACTATAGTTAAACTAACTGCCTTCAAGAGGGTGAATAGGTTTCTTAAAGATAAGCGAGCTTAATTTTTTAACGCATCTTAGTTTTTTTTCTCAGAAGTCTAACCGAACCTATGTTAACCCGACTCCCAGATTGGGAGGCAAAATGTCGTTTTTGTATCATGAAAACAATGAATACGATGAGACTTGTTGAGGAACCATACCAAAAAAAGAACAGGTTAATTTCATAAAAATATAAAACCCTAGACTATTTTCAGCTAAGAAAACTCTTGACCAAGTCACCTTTCAAACATATAAAAAAAAAGCGGCCAAGTGCAAGTCGGACTCGCCCATGAAGGGTTCCGTAGCAGCAAGTAACATAATATAAAAGTTCTTGGATGGATTACGATTTATGACGTATTAAAAAAAACTACTTACTAGATCTCGTTCAAACCAATTTTGAGTGGAAGTTTACATGGTAATAATGTACATCATATATTTTTTTTAGTTTTATCATTCTTTTATTTTAGAAGTTCGGGGGGACACACTTTTTACCACTTTGGAAGTGTCTTTCGCGCAAACTATTCAGTTTAGAAAAAATTATATTAGAAACCTCAACATCATTTTTGAAGACCTATCCATAGATACCCCACAAGCATAGGTTGGACGTTTTTTTTTTTTTTGAGTTTCAGTTCTAAGTATGGGAACCCCAAAATAATTGTTTTTTTTTTTCAATTTTTGTGTAAAAATCTTAATGCGGTTCACAGAATACATCTACCTACCAAGTTTCAACAGTATAGCTCTATATTTCAGTATAGTATAGTATAGTTGTAGTTATAGTATAGTTTCGGGAAAAAAAAGGCTGTGACATACACGGACAGACAGACAGACAGAAATGACGAATCCATAAGGGTTCCTTGTTTTTGACTACGGAACCCTAAAAAACAAAATAGGCTCATCCGTTCAGGAGCTATGATGCCACAGACAAGCACACAGTTATGCTGGTATACTACAAACTTATAACATTCTTATAACATACGCAAAAAGATAAAGATTGGCATTTACGTGCTCCTTTGAAAGCATATTAACAAAAAACCATTAGGTACCTTTACTCTGTTATAAATTGTATTCCAAATCTGGTAAACCAATTCAATTCACTTAATTATTGTTATGTTGGAGTAATAACTTTCACCGCTTACACAAATAGGTCAGTATGAAAGTTGGGGGTGAAAACTTTGAAATTTATGATGCGGTCTGCTTTGGTAGGTAATTCTAAACAATAACAAACAAATTGTGTACTGTGGAGGCCGCGGAGCGGTGAGCGGAGCCAAGCACTTCACAGCGAAGGAGAGAACAGCTTGTATAGTATATCTATAGAATAGAATAGAATATTATTTATTAAACAAAACAAACAATGTACACAGGCGAACTTAAGGCTAGACGTCTGCTGAAAAAACAGGCGACGCACCGCAGCACAGCACAGTACAGCACAGTGCAGGGCAGGGCAGTTGAGGCAGATATGTGCCCCCTCCGCAAGCTGCGACGCAAGTGACATTCGCATCCTAGCTAGTACAAGGAATACCATCTCACCCATAATAACTATTTCATTGTCTTTTTTGAATAGTCTGGATGATATGTATCATACAAACAAGGTTCCCAACGAACTAGTTCAATTAAATGTTCTGTCATTGCAACAAAATTATAAAATATTGTTAATGAACACGTCTCGACGTGCAGAGTTCTGTGCCGGCGCTACTACGAGACGCAGAGCAGGACAGACACATGTCTGCGTCGTATGTGCCTGCGCCGCAGCGTACGTAGTTAAATGACGTTCCATGCTTTACTAAATCTGCTCTGTTCTGCCCTGCGTGGACCTGCGTCGCCGCGTCTCAGCATACGCCTAGCCTAATGCTAAGAAGCATTCTCATTAGCTGGTGCTAACCTTTGTGCATTGTGGATACATTTATATAGGTGGTGCACAAGAAACGTAATAAGGAGAAGAAAAAAGAAAAAAGTCCTTTAAGTAAGTATATCAATACAAGATATCTAAGTAACATAATATAATATTATAAAAAAAAAATGTACAATATAAATATAAAATATAATTAAATAAGTACTAAAATGATAACAATGATAATACTAATGCATCTATGCCCTATTTACCTCTGACTACACATAAGAACTATAGTTGACGACCTCTGTGGCGGGGCGGGCGAACGTTCGCCTGCGACGCCAGATGTTGCGGGTTCGATTCCCGCCTCGGAACAAATATTTGTGCGATATGCAGATATTTGTTCAGGGTGTTCTGGGTATTTTCTACGTATAATAAAAAATATCTATCTATGTTGTATATTGTATTAAGTATATCAGTAATCTAGTACCCATAACACAAGCTCTGCTTAGCTTGGGGCTCGATAATGTTGTGTAAACTGTCCAGCATTATTTATTTATTTATTTATAGTTTTCGCACGTATCTAAGTGGGATTTTAACATTGTTACGTGAAATATCGAGTATTTTCTTGATCCTTCGAATATGTAAGTAAAGAAAGAAATTCAAACAAATTAAAAGTAAGTAAGTAAGTAAGTAAGTAAGTAAGTAAGTAAGTTTTTTGTTTAATTATATCTTTTTCATCGTGCAGTACGGAGGCCTGCGTTGCTCGATGATCTTTTTAAAAACAAGCCATTTTCAAATCAGTGAACGGAACGGTGTTCTGATCAAAATGAGCCCAAACACTACCAGTCTACTCGAGGAGTGCCGTTGATGTCCACCTCCAATGAGCCTCAAGCCTCTGATGTCTGTCTCCATCATCAGATCAGCTTGCTTTCACCATGATATTTTATTGTCATCGGAAATTGACAGGGATTCCAAATTTATGCCAGACGTTTAAAACGTCAAAATGTAGGCACCTCATCGACGATTTACGATACTAATGCCCCCGATTTTGCCAGAGTGTCTTATGCGGCAGTGACCACTTTACATTATTACGTGGGCCGTATGCCCAGTTTGTACATATAGAAGGACAGATACAGTCCATCAGAATGAAAACAGAATAATACTTATCTATCTCTCTACAGTTCGTGCATAATTACTTAATACTTCAGCTACTTCGTGTCACTCCTTCATGAAAAGGGCTTAGTGACAATGGTGAAAGAAACAGTTTAGTAAAAGGATTCAATGTGCCTCACGAGGCCCTTTTCATACACTTGTCCTTCGACCAAAGCTTTGGTCGAAGCACTTGTCATATGTCTTAAAGTTTTTGCCTGAAATGCCTGTCATTTTCCTCACGATAGTTTGCTTTACTGTTTGAGAACAGGAAATAAATTTAAAAAGGACTGGGAAAATCCATCTCTTTACATGATTTGAACCTGTGACCTCAGGATCGGAAGTCGGGGTCCCACCAACTAGACTATCAGTGCTCTCACAAGCTCGGTGTGTGCGTTGAACACCCTGACCGTGATTGATTGTTGTGTGCACATAGGAGGCACGAAAGAAAACACATCGAAGATGATCAATCAAGATTGATCAATATCGCTAGTATAGGCGCTATATCTTACAACGTCACGACGAATTGCTGTTGAGGTGTCCATTCATTAAATTAAATCACACTTTCAAGATTTCTTGCTACGAAGAGTCTCAAGACCGTTGGTCATGGCATTATACCCATGTTATAATGCATGGAGACTTATGTCTAGCGGTGGACTCCTGTAGGCTGATGACGATGGTAACACTTTCATGACTCGGCAACTAAATTGACTCTAGTGTAGAATTGATGATTAAACGAACCAACCTGGTGATGTTCTATCACAAATATGGAGGCTTCGTCTGAAGAGATTACTAGTGTAGTTCGTAGTAACATGTATAGAATAGCCATTCATTGCCACAATAGTAGAAAAAAAGAAGTAACGTGTAAGAAGTAAGTCTAAAACTATATTTCAATTTTAAAAAAATAGTTTTTTTTTTTTTTTTATCTATTGAGTTTATTCGTATAGTTTTTTGAATTTCTGATTTCACTAGATAATAATTTCAAGAATGCCACATGTATCTTTTTCTTCTTGGAAACTATAAGAACTCTTATCAAAAACTTAAAAATTCTAGAGCTCATTATAGACATTTCGTGAACCTATAGCGCCTTAACGCTTAAATTTAGAGAATGCTGCACCGAATTAAGACTATCTTTTAAATTTAGAGAATGTTGCACCGAACTAAGACTATCTTTTAAATTTAGAGAATGCTGCACCGAACTAAGACTATCTTTTAAATTTAGAGAATGCTGCACCGAACTAAGACTATCTTTTAAATTTAGAGAATGCTGCACCGAACTAAGACTATCTTTTTCTGGTTATTTATCTGAGCACCAAATACTCTAATTTATATGTACTTACATGTCAGGTTGTTAAAAGATAGCTCCCGAAAACTGTGTCACCGATTCAGGTATGTAAAAAACGTAGATCAAAAAAATATCGCTTCGTCCCGAAAGTTGTTCAATTTAAAACTGCTTATGTATGGGTCCGCTGTAAGAAATATCATAATTACAAGCACCCTAGGTTCTTAGTAATGCCACTATTAACAAAGCATGTGACGATAATCTGAAATAAATACAAAATAAACTGAAAAAATAAATCTGGAAAAATGCTAACAATATATTATCGGAAAATTTACCGATCATTTTATATTTTGTTTTGGTTTTTGATCCAGTATTATGATCTGAAGTAAATCTATGGCTGGAAAAACATGCTCTCCCAATCAACTACATTGTGCCTGCGGAACAGCTCCCAGAAGGTCACCAACAATCTTGGCCCACATGGAAGTCCGATGCCAGGTGCGCCGCTGCAGGTACAATCGATACTCTGGCAACATAGAACGTGACTGTGGAGCGACGCATCAGCCAATGCTTCCTTTACATTCTTGCCCACGATGCCCAAACACATGCACAATTAAAGATCTGTGCCATGCCAATAACAAAGCTGGTGACGTGGCATGGCTCTGGGCTAGATTAATTCAAAATCTCAATTGCTGAACCAGCGACACGATGAACATATACATGTGTTCAAAATTACATAATCTTGGAGTGGGCCAGCTCTCACAAAGGTATCGGTAAGCTAAATTGTACGCCCGCGGGCGCCACCGCGCTACTTCGCCAAACAAGTCGAGCTCTAACGTAAACGTCTCGCTTTGTATTCCTCCCCTTAAGTGTTGCTACAATTGTATGGATCTCAGGGCATAATATCAATTAGACTGCCGACTGCTGCTCCTGTGAGTTGGAAAGATTCAACGTCTATGGATGTTTCTGAGTATCTGAGCTTAGCAGTTAAGGGCAGTCACGCATAGTATTATGAGACGTTTTAAGCTGTCGTAAGTATTATTGTGAAACTTGTTAGTGTAGTGGCTATTGACCCTAAATTCCATTTCTGTAGTCTTTAGTTCGAGTCCTGGTCGTGCACAACCTCAGAGCATGACGGCCTCTGTTTCGCTCTATGTGCACAACAGGATTTTCCAATCGAAAAATCTGATTTGCGCAAACTGTGAAGGAAAACTTGTGAGAAAATTGGAAAAACTAAAAATTCGAAGGCATGTGACATATATGAAAATCTGCGAGGTGCACTATTACCTTTCACCACACTGGATCTTTAACCATATTCACATATTCCCATTTTGTGCCACTATTTCCCAACCTGGTAATACTGACATATCGCTGGCTGACCACAAAAGAACCAGTGTAAAACAAATTAAGGATTGTGACTTTTAGAAGCAAAGTCCACAGCAGGATAGATGATGGCCTTCAAATGCTTTTCTTCTTCTAATATTTATTTTGGGTGTGGCTTTCTCACCCTGGGAAGATACGATCTAAGAGAAGATGAGCATACTGGGGCTGACAAGAACAATACCATAATACCCACGCGTCGGGCGAGTAGCCGGCTGAGATACAAAAGGTTACGGGTTCGATTCCCGCTGTGGGACAAATGTTTGTATAATCTGCAAATATATGTTTCGGGTCTGGCTGTTATGGTACCATGGTACTCGTAGTTCCTGATATCCACGACACAGGGTCTAGTGTAGTATCAGGACTTTGTATGTTACTGTTAAGTGTTATGTTATGTTTATGTTATATGTTCATAGTCTAAACATTCCATGGACTAAAGACAGACTGAGAGTGATTGAGAGATTTATAGCGAAAAAATATGATTCCGGTATTTGAACACACTACTTTCGTATCAACAAACGACGGGGCAGGCTTCCACTAAGCTACCCCAGCTCTAAATATGAGCTCATGCACTAACGAACGTTTACATTTTCACGAGGCGTATTCAAAGGCGAAAGCAAACACCTTGTTATAATTTACTAAGTGATTCTACAAACTCGATTACCATTAGGTTCAACCGCAGAGCATGTTTCGGCGAATTGTTTAATATGAACTAAAATCTGGCTCTCATCTCAACTATGTTGTTAGCCGAGAGTTAGCACAACATTGTTTTTTTTTGGGAACGGAAATGACGGATCAAGTAGGTGGCCCACCTGATGTTAAGCGGTAAACTCTGCAAATCATTACCTCATTGGTCACGTCCATCTAGGACGCACCCCATGTGGCATTGCAATGCCCCCGCCACAAAGATTAAAAGTCTCATGTGCCTGTTATTTCACCGGCATCCTTCAAACCAAAACACAAATGAATTTTTCTTTTTCTTTTGACTACTGATTTGCAGCAGAAATGGGTGTGTATTTACGTGCACTAAGAAAGGAATTCCCACTAGTGGGGAAGATCTTGGGGATTAAGAATTATTTTAGGGTACAATTTCGTAGCTACTTGAGAACTAATTATTATAATAAACAACCGAACACATGATCTTCAGGACGAAGGTAAAATAAAATACTACAAGCCGCCAAAAACCTCAACATGTTTCTCCAAATATTGTATTCATTGCTTTGGGATTAGGTAATTCAGTGCCATTTTGGTTACCGAAATATATTTTTATCATAGATCGAATGAATAACTAACAATTGACCCACAGATATCATAGCAATGTCAGCTTTAGAACATTATACATAGAATTCAAAATATAAAAGTATATTATTTGGTCCACGAGTACGATGCTTCCCTTTAGTAAACAGCTCAGGATTGAATATGAAATTTTAATCGACTAATTTAATCGAACCGGATACTCGCCTGGAGACTGTCTACGACAGAGATATTAAAGGCATCTTAAAGGTGGATTACGGCTATAAATATGAATTTCAAATGAATCATGATCAAAATTGTTATTTTATGATGGTTTTGCTATTTGAATTGGGGATTAACTTGATTTTGAGATGTTTGATTATACTTAGAGATAACATAACATAGACAAACGTCTTTTTCCCCGAAGGGGTAAACAGAGCCTTAATAGCACTTTTTTCACCGTGGGTTGCACAATAGCAGGAATAATAGACGTGCCCAGTGGTGAACTCATCGCCGCCATTGCTTTACCACGACTATCTTGGCTACCGATTGAACGTAATTTTTAGTAAAGTTTATTGGATAGGACAGGTAATATAAAGGGGTAGGGGAGTTAGATTACACTCTACATAGCACAGAGACGGGCTGTCTCAATCCTCATTGGAGTCATTGGTGATGACGTAACTGGTGTTTTACCATGTGACCATCGTTTCCCGGAGTAGCATATACATACATGCATAGATACACGCCTTTTTCACCGAAAGGGTAGGCAGAGCCTCAAATGGGCCTCTTTACACCGTGGGTTGCACCATCGTGGGAAATAATAATAATAGTAATAACGTTTATTGGACAATAAATAGACGTGACAAGTGGTGAGCTCATCGCCGCCATTGCTTCCCACGACTTACTCGGCTAACGCTTTCTTCCAGTTATAACACATTCCTTAAATAAGCTAGCAGCCAGGACAAATCTTATAGCAACGAATCTTATAGCAATGAATATACCTGGCAAATTATATTATTATACCAATCTGTAATTTAGGAATTTTAAAAAATGCTCCAGAAATCGCAGTTCGAAAGCCCTCTAATCTAAATCACAAAAAAACACGGGTCTAGTAAGGGGCAACAGCCACCGAAAATTAAAAAAACGTTTGTTAGTGAAAATAGCACATACTAGCATTCATTTGCAAATCGACAATCTTTGACGACTTACGTTGCATTTAAATGCCAGGCGAGTCTGGGTTTACCACCCTCGAATTTGCATTTTTTCAGTCTTTTGTGCTCAAGGTTGGATCGGGCTGCGTTTCCGTCCTATACCTACCTACCTAGCTACATAATAATATTGTAAAGGTCTAGAACAATGCAAATTTTTTATTCACAAAGATCGCCAGACGCCGTCGTTGAAAACTTTTACCTCCACAGTTAGAAGTGAATTGGTAATTATATCAAACGCAAGCAAGGTACTGTTATGAATTGGATTAGAGTGACTTCGTAAAATTAAAAATTAAAATTCAGCTTGATAGGCAAATATAAATTAATAAAATCCAAGCATATCTAAGCCAATCCTAAGTGGGAAAATATATTTGAGGAAACATGATTAAATAAAAAATTACCTTCAGTTCAGTTCGAATCAATACACTTCGCCTAAAAACTGGCATCGGTGAAATAGATATGAAGGCTACCAAGCTGAAGAAGTAGGCGGATCATGTCATCTCTATAGTGCCTGAAAGGCGACCATGAAAGGTTTTAAGATGAATATCTACAGAAGGTAGAAGACGTTGCGGTGGCCGAGTAAACGCTGGCGCAACGGCATGGATTCCTTCAACAGGGTAGGTGGAGTTGGTGAAAGAACGGGGAGAATAGAATAAAGTGGGGGGAAGACATTTGCTCCACAGGGGGAAAGTAAAGGATAAAAAAATATATGTTATGGAAAAAACTAAGTGCTACACTTATGTATACCTTTTTAATTTAATTTTAATGGTGGAATAAACAGATGGCCCACCTGATGTTAGACGGTAACCTCTACTTTTAACAATGCATTACATCATAGGACACGTCCACCTAGGACGTGCCTACGCGGCATTCCACTGCGCCCGCAACCCTAAGACATAAAACCAAAAAGTATCATGTGCCTGTAATTTCAACCGCACCCATACTCTTCAAACAGAAACATTTCAATGCGAGCACTATTGCTTTGCAGTAGATATATGTTTGATGGTAGGACTTCCTATGACGAACTCTTTCAGAAAAAAGCTCTATACTAACAAAACCTACTGAATTACTGAATAACATACTGAAATGAGAACACCTCTTTCTTTTGAAGGAAGTAGGCAGAAAACCCCGTGTTGAAAATTATTATTAATAACATTCTTTGGGGAAAGATAATGGAATCCTTGCAGAAATGACCTGAATTAAATTTTCACATTCAATCGTCGGTCGTCCCCCTGGGAGTGATCTCGCTCAGTCCTATTTGCCGCCGTTTCTCATCACGCTGCCTTATATATTTATGTTTGCTACGAATTATGGCAGGTAAACGAGATTTTTATTTTCGCCTCGAAGTTCTGCAGTCTGACTGAGGTCTTGTTTCTTAACTGGTACATGCCTGAATAGGAGAGTCTATAGGTACACTATGCGTCACTTAAGTTTGGCAGGAAAGCTTTTTATACAAAATCAGCTCTTCTATAACACATATTATGATGCCGAAAATTACGTCACATTTTAGTGTACAACCGAACTTCGGTGACGCAGGTTCGGCAACTACGCATTCAATGCATTTTGTATGGGAAGTGAAATGGAATGTTACGGAAGTTCACCCCCACGCGTATCTTCCCGAAGACGACGCCCATAGAGGAAAGTAATAAGGGGGACGACGCCGGCCGGCAGTCGTGCTTGGGCTCTGTATTTTGCATAACATTGGAACTGGCCGTCTTTTAATCTCATTGTACTTGATGGATGCACTTACAAATCTTTCTTCTATTTTCCTCTGTGCAGTGGGACACCACAGGCTCATAATAATAATAATAATAATAATAAACCCTCAGCTCATAGGCTAATAGCAATTGGTATTACTGTTCAACTACCCATTTTTTTTTTTTAAACACGACACACCACTAAGCTTGTCTGTTGACACATTAAACTATGTCCTTTCGGCAAAAGCGTAAATTACGCCGCGCGTCATTTTTGCTTTGGTGTGTCATGACGTAAGTTCTTGAAGCGCGTAATTTTGGCATTGTGTGTTCGTGCACAGACTAACTGTTTGAGGGACAATCGAACAAAATGACATCACAAACAAATGCGACATGTAGGTACCTACACCGAAACCACACACGCAAACACGGCGCACTCTTATTGTGTTTAAAAAAGTAGATAGCAAACACGGCGTTTTGTTCAGGGCAAAGTGTCAAAATCTTACAAATAGTTACGTTACACAAGATGGCGGCGTTCCTATTTTGGTCACGTTCATTAAATCCATGTCGCACTATAGGTAGTCATGTTTCGGGCGGTTATTGCGCCCATGGTATGTATGTTCTTAACTCACGGCTCACGGACTTTTTATGTAACGAACATCTCTAACTCCCAGAGACCAGTTTTATATAGTCTTAAAAAGTTATAGGTCTAAAAAACCACTGAGAGCTATTCCCCTGGATTGCGTGATAGCAACACTTAATTTACAAGCTCCGTTTAATTTGAACTATTTTGAGGCTCAGACTGGAATTTAAATATCTGCAGATAAGGAGCTCACGCGAATACGACTCTGCCAGTGTGGCTGGATAAGCAGTGTTTCATATGCAAGGGGTACATACCCGATAAATTATGCACACTAACGCACACGTTTATATGGATTTGGGACGGATTTGGGTCATTGAGCGTTCTGTGCTCGATTATTTGGGGAGATACTAGGGTGCAAGAAATACTTGTTTTCCCAAGATATACGTATGTCTGTATGGGCTAATGTTAACTTTATTTAACAAATAGTCTTTTGCACGCAGCTTCCTATGCTTGGTGTTGGGAACAATTCTTCTCCCCACTTTCATACACACTCCAAATACCATCCGCTAAGCCATTACGGAGTTTAGTGGAACTAACGCGGAATGGAATTAACACATAACGCGAGCTGAGCTGGTGGAAGCTGAGAAACCATAGCCTATTATCACTCAGCGATAATATAGCTTCCTGAAGTAAGTGAAATAATTGTTGGTATCGGATCAGATAAAAACTAGTCAAGTTTAGTTTCAAAATTAGTCGCCACAAAAAGACCTTTTATTTTAACGGGATAATATGTAGCCTATGTTTACTTGGAAAATCTATTCTAGATATTTGCGAAATAAATGTTTAAATCGGATGAGTAGTTTCGGAAATTACCTCTTACATACAAACTTACAAACTTTACCTTTTCTATAATAGTGGTGTAGATTGTTTCATTCAGGTTGCAACAGCAACAATCAAAAACCCAAAAACATTTGCCTGTTTTGAAAATAACTACACTCTGTTAAGGAATATTAAGGCATATTATGGTCTGGCAATTTCCATTCGAACTTATTTCCACGAAGCACCGTGAGTTCTGATTGTAGATTTGTACAACTTGTACTTATATAACTGGTACACGTCCAAATATCTAACAAGGACTAAGGTTTTTATTAGAAACTTATAATACTCGTATTTATATGAAACATTAACATATAAATAAAATTTGTTATTTCTGAAGGATATTCGGGAGCTAAACAAATTACAATTTCAGCAAAGCTCACGAAGCTAACGAAGTTTCCTCGGAAATTGCTGCGACGGACGCCGATCAGTGCAACCTTACTCCACAGGTAAAGCCTAGCTACTAACTACGAAACGAAATAGGTAAATTACAGGGTTGTCACTTTACAAAGAACGCAAGAATTAACTTACCAGGTTTTATTCAGGTATCGGATTCGGATTACTGTTGCGCTACTTGTTGTTTTAGCTCTACTTTGTCTCTGGCTGCAGCCACGGCGCGTCGTCGTCAGTTAAATTACGCTTTTAACGAATAAATGCTAAGGGAAGATTTTCAAGGATTTTTGAACCGAGAAATAAATGGTTTCGAAGTAGAAATAGTTTTTACGAGTGTAATCTATCCGCAAGATCGCCGTACTTCTTTTTCCTTTTAGGAAAACACAGTTTGATTGACCGAGCGAGCGAAGCGTGCAAGTGTTTGCAACAACTGGCAAAATTTGCTTTCATTTGTCCAGGTCGTGTTATATCGCGATAAATCATATTTATCAAATAATTTTATTTAATTATTTTAAACACCCAAACTTTCATATTTATATTAAAAGTTGAGCTAGTTGCAGTTTGAGAGTTGAGCAGCGGACTATGGAGAGAGTTATGCTCGGAGTTTCACTACGTAATAGAATCCGAAATAAAAAGATGCGACAAACAGCAAGATTACCGACATTGCTCTCAGAATTAGCAAGTTGATGTGGCGATGGGCAGGCCATATACCAACGACATTTTATAGGTCGCATGAAGTCGGTGGATGGAGGCGGCCCATGATCGTTCGTTGCGGCATTCTGTAGGGGAGGACTATGTCCAGCAGAAAACATCTGTAGACTGATGATGATCATAAAAAAATATTACATAGTCTATTTCAAAATATTTTCTATCCAAGATGTGCATGCATACTGCTCTTTGATATAAACTAAATTACGCTTCATACACAGCTAAATTAAGCCCCGTACACACTGCACTTTATAGACACGTGTAGCGGGCGTGTGCAGAGATATTTTCAATAATCCCCATAGGTTTGCGCCGTACGCACGCGCTCCGGGCTTACTCGTAATTGATGGGACCGTGTCTAATCTCTGCACTTTGCTCTGTGAAGTTCGTATTTGCTGTATTCTTTTGTGTGTATTGCTTTTGATATTATGCAATTTTGTAGGCTCTGGACTAAACTTACACGAAATTTTTAACATATTATTGTGCACTCATAATAACTAGTGTTTCATATGTATTTTGTACATACCTTGCATTAGTTGTATAATTCTTTCTGTAAATCTATATATATAAAACAAATTTGTGTTAGTTACACCACTCAAGAACGGTTGAACCGATTTGGCTGAAAATTGGTGGGGAGGTAGCTTAGAAACAGGAGATTGACATAGGGGGGAGGGGTAGGAGGGAGGTAGTCACCGGGGGCTATCCGTGCGAAACCGGGGCGAGTCGCTAGTAAACGTATAAAAACTAGTAGTTCGAGTGTCCTCGCGATGTACCGTTTGACAAATTGTTATGAGTTGAGCTACGAATTTTTTGCGGGACCTCTTGAACCCCCGTTGGTCGAAAACCCCTGTACTGCTCATGCATCAAGCTCATGTCTGAACATAAATATTATATTCAAATACCAAGATAGATAGATAGATGAACCCTTTATTGTACACAACGAAAATATAACAAAATAAACATAAACATTTAGTACAGTACAATGGATGGCCTTATCGCTGAGAGCGATTTCTCCCAGGCAACCTTTGGATGGACAGTAATTAGCTAAGCAGAAACAGAAGACAGTTTCATCAAGTTTCAAGGTTCATCATGATTGCTCAACAGTTCTGCAGTTATCGTCAGACAAACACATATACATATACATATAGGGTGCCGGTGAAATTACAGGCACATGAGACTTTTCATCTATGTCTCAGGGTGGCGGGCGCAGTGCAATGCCACATAGGGTGCGTCGTAGGTGGACGTGACCTATGAGGTAATGCACTGTTCATAGGCAGGGGTTACCGCTTAACATCAGGTGGGCCTCTTGCTTGTTCCAACATCCAAGTAGTATAAAAAAAAAAAAAAAAAAAAAAAAAAAAACATAATATGTATACATACATACAAACGCAGACTATGAGACCTCGCGTCACTCCTTAGAGTTTTTTTTGTCTGGTGCCAATATAATCAAAGGGTCACTCTGTCAATAATGGACGGATTTGAAATTCATATTTTTTTTTATATATATTTATTAAAAGGACTTTGTCGCTGAGCGACAACATTGTCCCGTGAATACAACATAAAATCAATTGTATTTTGTAATCTTGTAGATGGGTTTAGATTTAAAGATTCTTCAGGAGAACGTTGTTAATAATAGTTGAAAATATATTGAGTATATCACTAGTAATAGCTACTTGAACTAAAACTTGACTTGATAAAGATACAACAAAATGTAGCTCACAAAGCAAGCAAGTCCTACCAACAACACAAATAACCACTGCAGGTAGATATCATAAAAGTGATAATCAAATATGCACATCGCAAATCCAGCTGCTTGTTCGGCAGACAGCTCTTGAAATATTCAATCAGCCTCGGTCCAGTACATAGCGGTAACTAAACAGAATAACCAATCTACCCGTCCTAGCTGAAAACGCTTCATTAAACTTCAATTTATATACTGAACTGCCGGCTATGAATAAAACAGAAATGATGGTGTTTATAAAAGTTTTCAAGCTTTTATCAAGCAAAGTAAATCTTTCGATTAATGATGATGATGATGAGAAAGTAGTAATGGAAACAGCGAGCTGGTCAAAATAAGATCAAACACCTACTATAAGCTGCTGAAGAGTTCCGTTGTCAACCAACTGTCTCCATCATCAGATCAGCTTAATGTGAGCATTTGACGACCTCTGTGGCGGGGCAGGCGATCGTTCGCCGGCGACGCCGGAGGTTGCGCGTTCGATTCCCGCCTCGGAACAAATATTTGTGCGATCTTCAGATATTTGTTCAGGGTGCTCTGGGTATTTTCTATGTATAATAAAAAATATCTATCTGTTATATATTGTATTAAGTATATCAGTTATCTACTACCCATAAAACAAGCTCTGCTTAGCTTGGGGCTAGATAATGTTGTTTAAACTATCCAGCATTATTTATTTATTTATTTAATTTGTATTGTCATAAGAATTTGATAGGCATGCAAAATTTCAACTCAATTTGATTAAGGAAATGCTTCAAAATCGTCCCGCAATATATGAATATACTAAAACATTTTAAAACCCCCGGCACTGATTACGAGGTGATTATCCTAGAAACGGCTGCACCATTTTCCACCAGACATAACTAAGGAATACACTTGATTTAGTCAAATAAAAAAATAAACATACAATCGGTTCATTATTTGGAATCTATGTTGCCACACAGATACACACGTCCGGAGGCCTGCAATGCTCTAAGCACACGTCAAACTTTCAACTTTTTGCGAAAGGTGGTAAATACAAAATACTGTTCTCTTCTTCTTCTTAGCTTCGGTAATGGCTTCTGTGCATTATTTGCAACAATTTAGCCAGTGTCAAGTGATTTATTTATTATAGTTTTATAGTCAAGTCGTCAAGAGTATCTGTCAAGTCCTAACCCAGTTTAAACGGTGGCAGAAAACCTGAGTTTTTACAGGAAAAAATCCACCATTTCGAAAAGACTCGCAATACACTTAAATTTCACTACATCACACATGTGCCATTTATCCAAGTTACACCGGTTAAAATGCCACTAAAATTACACGAAATAACTCGAAAAAACACATTAAAACGTAATAAAATGAAAATGACGACGTTTCTTTCAAAAATGGCAGATTTCAACCATACTTTTCTCAACCTTGGTGAGGTTTGACATATGAATAGGCTGACAGAAACTCGCAACGAAACTATGCGTTAATAATAACAAAATGCTTCATTAATTTTGATCTGAGACCTGAGGACACAGAACTTAATATAAACGTAGCACGCAACACAACTTTCACAATTTAAATACCCTCAAAACTTTTACGAGCGATGCGTAACGATGACGTCAGCCCTCTATTGCTTAAACATATTAAACCAAAGGCATTTGAAAAACAAACAAGTTAATATTCTACGCACTCTCGTAAGTAGGTTACACAAACTTTGCGCACACCAAGCCATTAATTACATGAACATTCTACTTTACAAATAAAACGTAATGCATTGTTAATGACCCGTTCTGAAATTCTACCTTTACTAGCGGTGTGGTTGCCATATTAACGTGAATAAGAGGTCAGAGTAATAATATACTCCAGAGCTCATAAGACAGCTTCTGTTCAAACAAGAATCAAACACAAAAATCACTTATCATGCGACTCGCTTCTATGTACCTAAGTATGCTTTCTATTGGTTTTCGTATTTGTGCTTCCGGTTCAAATATGTAATGCAGATGCGCTCTATAATATTTTAGCCCCTTCGTGTAAATGAGTTGTCTTAAAAACCCTCTCGCGACCTGAGCAACCTCACCGACAAACGAACGACAAAGGCTGGCAACATTTACTGAGAGCCGCGGGCAGCCGACCCTCAACCCTTTGTTTTCTTTCATCGCCGCTTGTGAACTAAGCCCAGTGGTAGAAGGGTTCAGCTACGGGACGAGAATCTCGACAATTTTAGCTTATGTAGTACATAAGTATGTTTGTAAGGTTATGAAGCTAGGCAATATCAGGCATGGCGCACTGCACACGCACTTCGCACTTTAGGTATGAAGCTACAAGTACAAGCTACGGGCTCGACTTGTCGAGTCATTTCAGTGAGTCAGACAAGATAAGAGTAACGCGATAAAAAGAGAGGTAGCTACTAGGTGAATTTAGCTGTCGGTAATTAGCGCTGTGCGACCTGAATTGCACTTTATTCACTGGGGCAAGAATAGCTAATTATATGAATGATTTTTGTGAAAGAGTTCATCCGGGGAAGTACTACCACCACTACTATTTCTACCGCAAAGCAGTAGTGCTCGCATTGCTGTATTCCGGTTTGAAGGGTATGGGATGCCGTTGTAATTACAGGCACATGAGACTTTTCATCTTTATGTCTCAGGGCGGTGGGCGCAGTGCAATGCCACATAGGGTGCGTCCTAGGTGGACGTGACCTATGTGGTAATGCGTTGTTAAAGGCAGAGGTGTTACCGCTTAACATCAGGTGGGCCACCTGCTTGTACCGTCATACCCGTAGTTTCAAAAAAATATAGTCCTTTATCCAATATGAATTGAAAATGGAAAGTTGTCCGAGTTTTTTTTAACTTGTTGCATTACTTTCTCATACACCGTCTTAAAAAGAAAATATCAGTCACTGACAAAGAGTCAGGTCAGTCAGAGCAAAGCGCTTGTCCCGAAGCTGAAGCTATCCGAAGTACAGCGGACTCATATTCATACTTTATTCACATAAATATTAGAGTTGCTCTAACTCCAAAACATGTTTCTCAACATTGGTTTTCGAGTGGGCTCGAAATTTAGGATTAAGTCAATAAGTGTCTGTTGGTTTTAGGAAAAGCTCGCAAATTACGAGTACATACTTAATAGTTTCTGAAAAGTTTGAATGTGCTGTAAATTGAAACGATTTACATCGAACAAATTTGAAAATAATAAGTTCTGCATTAAAAAAATATATATTTATTTTTAGTTATTCTAAAAAAGATAGTTCAACCTACGGTACAAAGAGGCATATTGAGGCTCTGCCTACCCTTTCGGGGGAAAAGGCGTGTGTCTGCTTACGTCTGTATGTATTCTGAAAATAAAAGTTTTTGTAAAAAAATGTTTTTTAGTTTCTTTGTTTTATCATTATGAATCGACATGATGCATAGTTTTATACAAGTATGTGCTCGCGAGGTCTACTGTTTGCAGAACTACTAGTAAATAATCAGAACCTACATGATGAAAATATAGTATCTAATGCAGTCATCCAACATGTAAAAATTAAAAATGTAAGCTTAATTAAAGGAATAATTCAGTCTCCAAATGATATATTACCATATCCCCCATAACGTACAAAAGCGGCAAAGCGAAGCAACGGAGACGCATACCACAGGAATTTCTAAATCTTCATAAGATAATGGTTCGTCTAAAGAAAGGGATCTCGGAGTCACAACCACAGAAGAATTAATAATACGAAAGTACAGAACTTTCACGACCGTAAAATAGACACTACGTATTGTAAGAATAGGTATGTGCTAAGGGAGCCAGCTATATTGAAACATCAATTATTTTATAAAAACGGGAAATTTTCACGTACCGTTAAATCGATGTAAGCACCGACATTGTTCGACATTTCCCGTTTTTATAAAATAATTGATATGATTCACGAAAGTTTTTATAGTAAAATATTGAAACATGTTCAGTTTGAAAAAAAAAAATAGATTATCAGCGCCGGCAAGCATTATGTGGCAACAATGTTTTGGTCAGTGTAGAACTGTTCTTATCCTGCCTGGTTACGAGTAGTCCTACCGCCGTGAAAATGCAGTCTTAATTCTATGTAATATAGTTGATTTTGTATTGAAAGACGATCTGAAGTGGCACAGGCCTGTCAGAACTTTGTTGAATTCCTGACTCGTAATTAATAAAATTACTTTTTGGGAGCTTTCCTCGACTTCAAAGAATTTGAGCACAAAAGAAAAAGTTAAGTAGGTAGATGAAACATTTTTGAATGATAAAGAGAAATTTAGAATATTTATACACTTATAAACAGAGTTATTTCGTCGAATTTTTATTAAATTGCAAAAAATATAGTTTTAATGATTCACCAAAGCCTGTGTTTTTATTCAATTAATTATCTTGCAGGATTTAATTCCGAGCTGTGGTGCTAGTGATGTCTACTCTGAAACTCTGACCTGCTTTTGATTTACAAAATGAGTACATACTACACGGAAGATTATTTTTAACTATGGCTTTTCTAGCAGGGCCTAGATGTTTTTAAGTGTCCACCAGCCTACGGAACAGGGATTTAATTTCTGACCCCCAAGTGAAATACTTGCTCCGACCCTGTTACTTTGATAAGGCCCGCATTTCGGTCGTTTTGCCGTCACCACATTGCGTCGGTACAGTAATATACATAGTTTAATGAATTAAACCATGCACAAAATATTTGATGAGGGTCGATGGGAAATTTACTAGTTACAAATTCAATGCCCGGACTTCAGTGATTCATATCTTGTTCGTTAACAAAGGGAGATTTCCTAAGTTCAACTTTATCTATAACTAAAGTTAGTAGATTAGGGATTTCATCTAGCCCTCATCCATAAAAAACTCTTGTCTGCACTATGCGGTCTCATTTGCTGAGTTTTAGAGTTCTTAAAGGTTTTATTTTATTTTTATTTTTGTAAAGGCATTTGTTCCCTTACTCCATCGTCAATTACAAAGGTATATAATATTAAGGATAAATAACAATAAATAAATGAATAATGCTGGACAGTTCACACAACATTATCTAGCCCCAAGCTAAGCAGAGCTTGTGTTATGGGTACAAGATAACTGATATACTTAATACAATATACATTACACAGATAGATATTTTTTATTATACACAGATAATAACCAGAATACCCTGAGCAAATATCTGCAGATTGCACAAATATTTGCTCCGTGGCAGGAATCGAACCCGCAACCTCCTGCGTCGCAGGCGAATCTTCGCCCGCCGCGCCACAGAGGTCGTTATAAGTTATAGATGATAAAGGTAGTATATAAGTGAATAGGTCGAGGGCTCAGCCACACTGTTTTTCAGCTTCGACTTAGAATGCTGCTGTCGTCACAGCAGCTATGATACTCGGATGCTATCCGCTGGTTCCCAAGCGACACTGATAAAAAGTGTAGATTGTAAATATGAAAAGTTCAGCATTCAACATGTGGACATATTTAATGATACCCTTGGTTCTATTTTTGTGTACTTAAGGTCATTTTTAGGGTTCCGTAGTCAAAGACAAGGAACCCTTATGGATTCGTCATGTCTGTCTGTCTGTCTGTCTGTCTGTCCGTGTATGTCACAGTCTTTTTTTTTCGAAAGTATAAGAGCTATACTGTTGAAACTTGGTAGGTAGATGTATTCTGTGAACCGCATTAAGATTTTTACACAAAAATAAAAAAATAAAACTATTTATTTTGGGGATCCCCATACTTAGAACAGAAACTCAAAAGTTTTTTTTTCATCAAACCTATACGTGTGGGGTATCTATGGATAGGTCTTTAAAAATTATGTTTAGGTTTCTAATATAATTTTTTTCTAAACTGAATAGTTTGTGCGAGAGACACTTCCAAAGTGGTAAAATGTGTTCCCCCCCCCCCCCCCCCCCCCATAACTTCTAAAATAAGGGAATGATAAAACTAAAAAAAATATAATGTACATTACCATGTAAACTTTCACTCAAAATTGGTTTGAACGAGATCTAGTAAGTAGTTTTTTATTTTTGGGGTTCCCCATACTTAGAACTGAAACTCAACATTTTTTTTTCATCAAACCTATACGTGTGGGGTATCTATGGATAGGTCTTCAAAAATGATATGAGGTTTCTAATATCATTTTTTTCTAAACTGAATAGTTTGCGTGAGAGACACTTCCAAAGTGGTAAAAAATGTCCCCCCCCCCCCCCCCCCCCCCCATTACTTCTAAAATAAGAGAATGATAAAACTAAAAAAAAATTATAATGTACATTACCATGTAAACTTTCACTCAAAATTGGTTTGAACGAGATCTAGTAAGTCGTTTTTTTTTTTACGTCATTAATCGTAATCCATCCAAGAACTTTTATATTATGTTACTTGCTGCTACGGAACCCTTCATGGGCGAGTCCGACACGCACTTGGCCGCTTTTTAACTTTTAATTAGTAAGTATGGTATTATTGTGCTGTACATAATTATAGATAGTTATTGTTTTGGTGTTTTATAAGCTACCTATCAATTTTCATAAATAAATGTCTAATGTCTAATTCAAAAATGTATTTTTATATAAAATAAATATCTTTACCTGGACTTGTGTGTAAGATAAGTTGGTATAAAATTTGTCCTGGCTGCTAGATTATTTACGGACTGTGTTATTACAGGAAGAAAGCGTTAGCTGAGTCAGTCGTGGAAAGCAATGGCGGCAATGAGCTCACCACTCGCCACTTCTATATTCCACGATGGTGTAACCCCCTGTGAAAAGAGGGGTATTTATTGAGGCTCTGCCTACCCCTTCGGGGAAAAAAGCGTGTATCTATGCATGTATGTATATGCTACTCCGGGAAACGATGGTCACATGGTAAAACACTAGTTACGTCATCACCAATGACTCCAATGATGGTCTATGTATGTATGTAGAAATGTTTTTTTGGGTCTTTTATTTGATAATTATAGATCGACAATATGCATAGTTTAAGTCTACTCTTCGCAGAACTGCTGGTTATAGTATAGATATTTATATTTACTATCTATTTCTCGAAAAAACCTTACCGATAGATTTATTATGATGTCCCACCTCGATCGCGTTTACTTCCGCTCAACAACTCAATATTCTGTCAATAATAATGTATGTTAGCATATGTATAGTCAGCGTGAAAGTTTATGTTAATAAAGTTATACAACGTAGTGGCATCGTAGCAAATTCAAATACACCATAGAAAACTAGTTCTTCCCTACCTAGACTTTCAAAGAGAATTGACGAATATGTACCTACTCTATCAGGATTTATGCATCTGTATTGAACGCTGTGGTTTTGGGCCCGTACACTCGTGTTGATTGAGCAAGCCGTAAGGACCTATGCCTAGTTTCCAACAGAGAGAATGTAATGACGACAGAAATAAACGGATTATGTACAAAATTACTTAGTCCCTAAACTTGTAGCCGACTGTACTCCCGGCCCACCTGGCCGCAAAACCACCTGTCACCTGGAATCCATTTATCATAATTCCATTGAGGCAAATTTATTCGTAAAAACATATCCGGCAATAATTTTACTTTTCGAGCTGGTAAACCAAATTTGCCATTCACCATCGTGAAAAGAGGCCCATTGAGGCTCTGCCTACCCCTTCGGGGAAAAAGGCGTGTGTCTATGTATGTATGTATGTATGTATGGACCAATTGTTACTTATTCATTGATTAGGTTTTTAATTGAGGGAAAATTAAATATTACATTTAGTATTTGATAGAAGTGGGGGGGGGGGGGCTCTCTAAGTAAACGTAAAGAAAAACAATGTAAGCAGTATTGTTCGATAAAGTAACTCCGCTCAATACAGGATGTTGACAGTTTTGTTTTTGTTTGGCACGAAACTAATGAATTTTACTGGCGTGGCAACTTTTTATCTTGTTTTCACGCCAGTCTTCCGCAAAAACTCCGCTGTCTCGGCTTAATTGAATAAACCTAACTGCTTGTGATGCAGGGAGGGTAATACCCAGGTGCCTCCCTTCCCTCGCTCGAAAAACAATAACCCGGGAACATTGCGAGCCTTTATACAAAAGAGATGCTCAATGAAGTTGCACACCGAAGAATTTCCATGCAATAACGGAGCAGAGCCACAGCTCAGGGAGTTTGGCTGAACCAATCAGTAGAAAAGCTTCAGCTAGATCTAGAACGGCATGTCCTTAAACTAAACCTTGAAGAACATCTGCTATTCAGCCAAACGCGTTTAGCCCAAGTCCGCGGTGACGTGCACAGTGGTGATCCATAGTTATACCACTTTGATCGCTACCTTGCACGCCACTAAGGACACGGGCTGAACGCGTTGGTTTGGCGTTAGCTTAGTGCTGGATTTAGTGCTCGATCGACGGTGAACGCGTGTCTACAGTGCTGATCGCACGCCCGTCGCTCGGTCAACGGCGCACTAATATCGCAATAACGCGTCAGCCGACCGAAGCACTCGACCGACGGATCTCGTCACGTAGAGTTCGCGCGTATTCATCAGCGCTGCACTGCAGTCATTCCTATGATTTCATTGATACTGCTACGCTCGACCGACGTCGGCGCTCACCATCGGTCGAGCACTAAATCCAGCCTAACCTCTTACATATTTATATATTTTCCCGACATGGGTAAAGCGGGATAAGCGGTATATTATTATTTTATCTGTGGCGTACGTATTTTTATCTGTGGTCGAAAATGTGCAAAATAAATTATGAATCTCAAATCAACGAGTTCTTGTTGCTGTCGATTAAAACCTTAAAATCTAATTTTAAATAAGTTTAGGGAACTTCGTAAAACGAGTAGATGCTGCCTTGCAATGTTTGCATGATCATGACACATGGAGCAGCCTGCAACAACAATGAACCCTCCCTATAAGTTCTTAGCACGATAATACTACCTTACCTAGTTAGCTAGTTGTTCTTTCAAAACTGTGTATTAGCCTCCTCAGTAAGGATTCTAGCAAGTGCGCTCGTGGCCGGATATATTGCACACTTACTGGGCTCGCCTATAATAATACACCAATACCGTTTGTGTAAGAAAAATACGGAATGAAATGGAAACTACGCCGCCTTATGGTTTCCAATCTCGCCAACAATACCTGTACGGGCTTATTTCCTATTTAGGTCTCAGCGCTAGCTCAGATTATGCTTACCGATTACGCAAACTTGTTTCATCTCTTTGTTGGCACGAGACTTCATCTCAAACTTCTGCTTGACTGCTCGAAATTACAGACCAGACAGAAATTACGGATATTGTTAATTTATATATTGGATACTAGTGTAACACGCGAGCCAAACTGTGGCTCGCGTGTTACCGAAATAAAAAGCAGCCTAACTCAATCCAAGTCATAATCTACCTGTATACCAAATTTCACCGAAATCGGTTCAGCCGTTTCGGCATGATTGAGGAAAAAACATCCAATCATCCAAACTGACATTTATGATATTAGTAGGATAATCATAGACATAGAATTTTCGCTGCGCTCTAGATCTATATTATGGATAATAATACCGACATTTTTTTTTAACATAGTCCTTCGTTTGACCTCTGTCTCTCCAGTTGGTAAGTGACGATGCGACCAACGATGGAGCACGAAGGTCTAGACAAAGCTGATGTAGGCAGCAATACGGTGGATGTAGGAATAGGGGATATAATATAAGGCTACGCAGTCTCAGAGCAATTCAGGCTGTTCATCAATATTAAGCAGCCAAACAGAGATTTCTGAATCGACAAGTTACTGCATACCATTTATTATAAGGTCGATTTCAGGCCAATTATACACCACAAGCCACCGTGGAAATATATGGGGGAGTCCAGCAATAGACGTCAACCAGCTGACGGTGACACAAGCCAGTCCTTGCTAGACCTTAGCAGCAGGGTAACCAAGAAAGAAACATGACGATTGGATGACCGAAATGTTGTAATGCTGTATACTGTGATACTGTAAAGTAATAAACATTAAAAAAATCCTAACGCAATGAAACGGCTGAACCGATTTTGATAAAACATGTGTAAGAACCATCGCTAGAAAATCTGCTTTCAAATAAAAAAACCGCATTCAAATCGGTTCACCCGTTTAAGAGCCACGGTTCCAAAGACAGACACATAGCGGTCAACTTGTAAAACCCCTCTTTTTACGTCGGTGGTTAAAAAAACAATTGCAAACAGTAATTCAACAACAGTGAATTTTATTTCACACGTTTTTAGCACCCAATGCGTTGTTAAAACACCATCAATTTCCGTTTGGAATCAGTTTCATGTATCATAAATGTTGATAGTATCAATATGGCAGCAGACAATGAAATCCGCTCAACTACGGCAGTTATCACTTATCTATCACATCACTGGCGAGCTAGTCTCATCCATCACTCACTCAAATCTGAAAACTCATTTGGCCAGCGCAGTCGCGCTTATACTCCGATACAGCATACCATAAATCACAGGTTCTATTCTAGCAAATCTAATAGTGCAAGAAACAGGACCCAGTTGATTAAAACAGTATCACACTAAATCTTTATTTACAGAAAGAATAATACAAATAATACAACTATAAAAGATATTTAAAAAATGTGTCAATTGATCTATTGAGGGTTGCTAACGACGTATAGTTCAACTTATCTAAATCACTACCTCGCTATAGAAGCGTGTCGCGAAATATTTTTTTTTTGTTGTTTTTTTGCCCATTACTGCTCATGAACACTCCTTCAGATAGCGAAAGTTGATTTCGTGAAAACTAGGAGACTTAACAGCCATGTTTTTATTGATATTATGTCATAAATATCATCAGTTCGACACAAACACATTTTTACAGTGTTTTATTTTATTTAGAGGTATCGTATCTAACTTACTGGTGTTATTTATGAGACTCTATCAATTAGAATATGTGTGTTAAGTCTCCTAGTTCTCGTGAAATCAACTTTCGCTATCTGAAGGAGTGTTCATGGGCCGTAATGGGGAAAAAAAAACACAAAAAAAAAATAATTTCGCACCACAAGCGAGAGCATCCACCGTAAACGATGGCAAATTATGATGTCTACATTTTATTTGTATAATGTAGGGCACAAAGTACAAATTAGGTACCCATTGGAAATAGAAGCAGCACAAAAATCACAGAATGCCACAAAAAAACCCACTATATACGAGTATTTTGAGTACCATAAAAATACCACCAAATACTATATGAACCTAAGCCGATGGAACCTATGACCTATTGAGTACTGTACTAAAACTCTGAAAATTCCTACCATGCAGACATTAATGAGATTAGTGGCAGCGCCAAAGATATGTGGTACAGCCTAAAAAGCTGCCAGATGCAATGCGAGCCGACCCAAAAACGTCAATCATCATGCTTATACTGATTATGATTGCTTATTAAGAGTAGGTTACTCGTAATAACGTCGATTCAATTGATTTTAAGGCGCAAATACGCAAGTCTCGAAAGAGCTTACGTATTTGGAGTCTTTTGGGGTCGACCCTCTGGGTCCGTGGGGTAACAATCCATCGCGTTTTCAAAATTATTTCAGGTTGTCTGGTCGAAGCGACTCGTAACCCGAGAGCTGGCTCTAATATGGCTCAATGCGTTATTGCCATTCAGCGTGGCAATGCAGCCAGCATCAATCAAGCTAACGATAAGCAGATTGGATGCGAGGGACATTTATTTATTTATTTTCAATTAGTAAACATTGTTTTTTTTTTATTTTAATTTTTGATTTTATTTTCTTTATAACTTAAGTGTCTAAATTATGTTTTTGTATCTGTTTTTTTTATATTTTTGGTTGTTATTTTTTATTTATTTTTCTGCTTTTGTCCTACTGTTTTCCTAGTATTCTGTTTGTTCTGTTTGTTTTTTGTTGTGTGCCAAATTAATGTTTTTCCGTCTGGTAGTCATTTGAATCAGTTGGACTATATTTAGACCGTTTGCAACGATCATTAGGTAGCTCACCTGTTTCATTTATATTTTATATATTTTGTATGTCTCGTATTATTTATATTTGGTGTAATCGTGCTTCGTGCAGCGTTTATTTTTTATGTTTTGGATAAAACCTACTTGTAAGCAAAACTAAATTCGAACTTAGCAAATGATCCTGAATCATTGTATTCGAATATGTTGTATTTACTTATAAAGTAATAATTTTTTGGTTGAATAATATTTTTTTCAATTAGAATTCGGAACCGTGAGCTTATCGAAATGGGCCCAAACACTGTACGGCTATATTAATTATCAAGGAGTTTCGTTATCCATGTTGCGTCTTCATCATCAGATCAGCTCGCTGTCACCATAATATTGTATTTTACTATAGGATCTTGACAGGTATGCCAAATTTCAGCTCAATCGGATATCGGGAAGTGGTCGAAAATTGGATTGCCAGATTTGGCCCACATAATGCCCGCAGGCAGAAGATTTGTCCGCCTTAGATAGAAAGGATAGCAACTTAAATAAAAGCTAGTAAAAATTGTGATAATAACACCTAGTAGTTTTAGTAGTAGTAGAGCTTTTTTGTGAAAGAGTTCGTCCGGGGAAGTACTACCACCATACCTATTTCTGCCGCAAAGCAGTAGTGCTCGCATTGCTGTGTTCCGGTTTGAAGGGTAAGGGTGCCGGTGAAATTACAGGCACATGAGACTTTTCATCTATGTCTCGGGGTGGCGGGCGCAGTGCAATGCCACATAGGGTGCGTCCTAGGTGGACGTGACCTATGAGGTAATGCACTGTTCATAGGCAGAGGTTAACGCTTAACATCAGGTGGGCCTCTTGCTTGTTCCGCCAACCAAGTAGTATAAAAAAAAAAACTGCAATAACATTTTTTTTATCAACTTTGTTCAACTTGATGCCATGTTATGTATATAATTCGCTGAATATGATTACCACTTTCACCTCAAAACTATTCAGACTAAACATTCGCCCTACAAAAGTGTAACGATCTGAAACTAGTTAAAGCCCAAAGAGATAAGGCCATTGTCGTGTTATGGATTTAGGTAAAGAAGACTAAATGCGCAATACCGCAATAACATGAACCTTTACGATAATGCTCCTCGTTCTACCTATTCATGCATATCTTGGATAAACTGAGCTTAAACCAGGGTTTCTTAAGAAAAGATGACCTTTATATGACGACCGCTTACAGCGGGGCACTCAATTTTCCTCCTTATAGTAATGGAATAAGTCTCTGTGTATGTTGCGCGTCTCATATTACAGTCGTCACATGATGGCCACCAATTCGTATGAAAGCCTAGCTTTAGCAAACTAGAGATTGGATTCGATACACTAGCGCAGTGCAAACTTTTTAATTGGTTAAGTATTGTGTCCGTGATTAACATTACATACATAGTTGAGGTACAGTTTAGTATACGAGTATCTTCGCTGCTCTTATGCAAGTGTTGAGAAAAGGCAGGACCAATTTGGCATTTCTTTGAAATGTTCCAAATAGTCCAAATAGGGAAAGAAACATTTTAAAAGTGGCCCGGAAAATTTTAAAATTCTGGAAAACTGTTTTTTCCATGGGATTTTTGTATGAACTCAAGACCCTCGGACCGGACAGCGTCTGTGAATGGATGATGGGAAGGGGGGTAACAAGGGCAACTGCTTTTTTCCAGTCACCACGCGTACGAAGACGCGGGCAAAAGGCTAATCTCAAACAAAACAAAAATATATTGACGTCTGTTAGCGATGTGGTACGTAGAGCAAGAACATCGCAAAATTGAATTATTGTTACGCTGATCGATTGGCGTAAACGCATTTAGAGCCTCGTGGCGCCATCTTTTAACGAATAGACGCGTTATATATAGTAAATGTAGCGATTGCTAGCACCATCTGATGACGAGCAGCGTAGAATTGCTATCACTTTCTGTTAGAGCGGGACGGGTGTATCACCTAGACATTTCTACCGAATGCTCGTTAATGCTAGAACATTCGAGTCTCCAAGGCTGAGGTATATTAAAGCAGATTTCGTTTCAAGGAAGTCAGTCGTAAATAGGCTTTGAGTGCGAACAAATCAACTGACTTGAGGGTGATAAATTGTGAACAGTGCAGTGAAGTACAGTTAAAATAAAGACTGAATTAGTGTTTTTTCAATAATTTGATTAAAGTGTAACTTTGGTAACCGGTGCGTGTTCAGTGTTTTTACTGTAACCCGAATCCTAGCTCGTAATATTATTCAGTTTGAATATAAAGCTACATGCTGTAAAATATTATTTCCAATGACGAAAGATCAGAACATGTACCACCTACAGCGCAATCTACAGCTTAATTTGGCATCAAATGGCATCATAAAGCCGTAACGTAGCATCATAAGGCAGCGAAGAAGCCACGTGTAAAGTTTTCCTCGTGAGACCACCGCAAGGCGCTCCCCTATCAATTGCAACATAAACATACGTATAGACACAGAATAAATTTAACCTTATACGTACAGAAATTTCACTTGACGTGACACTAAATGAGATACTTTGGGCATATACGTAATTTTTACTTTGGTCGAAGCATATAATATGAGAGATACTGTAAAGCTCGTTATAATTTTTTGAGAAATAAAATGAGCAGTTATTGCAGAGGAAACACAGTTTGATATACGTATTTATATATTCTCCATTATTCATGATCCTTGTTTTTGCTTTAAATCTGGACCGATTTTAACTTTTTTAAAGAATAATACTATTCAAACTTCCGTGAGTGATATTCATAATTGAAATGAATTCAAGTGAATTGGTTTTTTTTAAAGAATTTATATTTGAAGGACTTTATCTATGACTGTTTTCCTTTTACTTGTTATGGTATTTAATATTGTTTTTAATTGTATTTAATTTGTTTTTGGAAAAATAATACTAACGAGCATGGCAGTAGTAGGTTTAGATTATAAAGTAAAAAATATTTGCTCTAGTGTCATTATCCAGGGAGGAATAGCAGGTCTAGCGCTTAACTGAGTCAATCCCTGAGGTATGGGAGCGGTACGGAAGGGGTGTTTTCGTCTCTCAAATTATCAGATGACTGAAGCCACGCTTAATTTTGACGTAACGAAAACACCCCTCCCATACCGCTCCCATAACTCAGGGACTGACTCAGTTAAGCGCTAGACATGTAGTTTTGATGGAATAAACACCGCCCGCATTTCCTTGGTAGCCAGACCAAATTTTTTGATGTAATGGTTTTACGGAAATGACGTAGGAACTGACGTATAAAACGAAAATTCTACGGACACACTGAGCCCATTTCTGTTTTCCTGTGCAGACCGTTTAATGCGAGGCGTATATAATCTACAGTCGGCGTAGTAAGGCTCTTTTTACATTGAAAGCCTATTTGTAGTGACACAGACAAACATTCCTATTTCCTCGCAGCCCGCCACCCCCTCCCTAATGATGCCACTTGTTAGGGCTAAGCGTGGACCTTCGACCGTGTCACTCAGTGAATAACAAATTCTAAGTTGATCCCGCTACGAGCCGCTACGGCGTAGCTCGTAGCATCTGCTCGCCTACTCGTTTATAATAGGATCGTGGATCTCATACAACAGGAAATTGCCGTGATCATTATGTATGTTTTATCATGTGGTATATGTATAGATTTAGTCGATGATACGGGTTAGAATATAAAACCAGTAAAGTGCGAGTTACACTCGCGTGCAGAGTGTTTCCTACAAGTAGGAAACACTAGAACAGTTTTTCCTTAGATTTGGAGAAAATAGGCTGTGCCAGGCAGACCAATAAATAAATTAAATAAATAAATTATGCTGGACAGTTCACACAACATTATCTAGCTCCAAGCTAAGCAGAGCCTGTGTTATGGGTACTAGATAACTGATATACTTAATACAATACATTACATAGGTAGATATTTTTTATTATATATAGAAAATACCCAGAACATCCTGAAAAAATATCTGCAGAACGTAGTAATATTTGTTTCGAGACGGGGATTGAACCCCCAACATCCTGCGTCGCAGGCGAACCATCACTCGCCGCGCCACAGAGGTCGTCATATAGACATGAGAGTGACCCTTTAATGGTTCCGTTGGTATCTTTTAAGGTGCGTTACCCATAAATAGTCAAATAGTTTGTGTGTGTTCGGGAGTAGAAACAAAACAATTTGAAACCTATTTGTAAGATCAATAAAAACGCCAACTTGTTAGTAGAGCTCTCGAATAGAACATTTACCACAGGGTGACCTTAATCTGATATATCACCTTAGTCGAGCGAGAACTGCCAGTGAACGCTGTCTCCGCCGGTAACAGCGTAGTGCATGACCTTGACAGCCACCTCTCATAGTTCAGTTTTTTTTTCATACTACCAAGGTACCAAGCAAACAAGCATACTGCCAACCTGTTGGTAAGCGTTTACGTTAGCCTATGGACGCCTGCAACACCAGAGGCAATTCACGCGCATTGCCAACCTTTTAAAATTTTCCAAACACCTCTTTTGAAGAACCCCAAACTGTAGTCACTTGGGAAAACCTCTGCAGGGAGATCATTCCACAACCTGAGTGTTCGCGGGAGGAAGTTCCTCTGAAATCGCATAGTCCGGGACCACCCTGACTCTAAGGTGTGCGGGTGAATCCCCTGCCGATGGCAAGCGGTGCGGTGAAAAAGGTTGCTGTAGGCATCATGTCAAATAATTCCTCGGAACAAAACCCATTATACAAACGGTAGAACATGCAGAGAGAGACAAAGTCTCTCCTCAGACTTAAGGGCTCAATACCGTTCGTGAGCTTGGAGGTGCTGCAGTTTCAGTTGCTGCCTTCAATACTCACTGTCAAACTGCTTAGTAGCGTGTGCAAGCAATGAAGCAAAGATATGGTCAGCCAAAGGTGGTGGTTGCGGGGGCCGGTCATCATCACTGCTGCTGTATCTATCCCCGCCCCACTCCAGCGAGCGCTGTCTTCGCACGCTGCCTCCGCCGGCGGGCAGCGCGCCCGACAGCCCGGACAGCGAGCCAGCCTTGGCGCGCCGCCCGGGCCGCTCCATCCGGGACGTGCTCATCTCATGTTAGCGCATCTGTTGATAAAAAATATATATTATTAGACTGAACAAGTGGAAAGTTAAAAAACTATAGTCCGATTACTGGAAACCACAACATTGGGTATGTTAGTACAATTATGAGTTCTGACAACATTTTTGTATTCACTGACCACAGACCAATTTTGACCGATTTTGGAAGCAATCGTTCTAGTAACAAAATAGTTTATAATAGCAGCCACTTTTTCAATTCTGACAACGGATTCATGTTCTCTGACCACAGGCCACACCTACTGTCAGACATCGATTTTGAAAGCAATCGGTTCAGTAACAAAAAAGTTCAAAATGATGGCCTTTTTTTTAATTCTGACCACGGGAACCGTTAGATATCTATTTTAAAAGCAATCTTTCCAGTAATATAAAGGTTCAAAATGGCGGACACTTTTTCGAATTCTCACAACAGATCATTCTATGTTCACAGGGATTGTCACACATTAATTTTGAAAGCGATCAGTCCAGTAACAAACGCATCAGAACGCTAGTATGATCTGGATACTGGTAGATTATTTCAACATGGAGCCAAAATATTGACTGATTTGAGGAAAATAAAAATCAATTCAACTTCGTTTCAATCATAGCGGTAATTCTTTGCACAACACTGAAAGCTTACAAAGTATTTACAGACATTCAACATGTAATACACACAGCCCCTACAAAGTCAAGAGAAATGTCGAAACCAATTCACGTTTTTATTATGAATCGACTCCTAAGCGACGTAATCCCCCGGTCAAACAAAACGAATCGGTGCGATATTTTATCAAAGCAGTAACAACATCGTGAGCGGAAAAGAACAACTGTAATAAAAAGCCTACAAGTCGTTTGGTTGGACCCTACATAAATAGGAAGTTGCCGTGCGTGTTGGGGGCCTAATCCGTGGGATTGCGCGACGCCGGGCGACTCTTGTTGAGTCTACGGTATTAACTAACATCTTTCCTCTATTCAGTCTACACTCTATGGTATTGACTAAAGCACGTACCTCTACTCTTTATAAACTCGACTTTTCCTTATCTCAACTCATCCTCAAAGCTAGCTATAGTGTGACTCGTATATGCCCAAACAATGAGATCCATAGAAGAACTAAGGTCAGCTCCCTAAATTAACAATTTGGAATGACAGGCCATGTAACTCGCAGAATTGGAGTATAAATGTTTTCTAGTGGCGACCATAAAATGGATGACGTTGTCTAGAAAGGTCATCTTCTTGAGAGACCGACGACAGTTTTAAGTTTATGAAAACGGTGGATGGAGGCGATTCAAGACTGTTAGACCGTAGACCATAAAGACGACGTGTGTGGCATTCTGTAATGTAAAATAGTTGCCGCGGTCTAAGCTGTTAATAAAAATCACGATTGTGAAAAGCCTGAGCAAGATGGATAGACTATTGACTACCTAGTGTTTTTGTTTTCTTCTTTTTCCATTTATTAAATGGTTTTAATGATTCTGGAGCTAAATACTAACTTCCTTTTTCTAACTAATTACAAGCATGAAAACCGTCAAAATAAGATATGTAGGACGTATTTTGTTTAGACTTTTTTGCCTTATTAATAGCAGAGTTTTACCTACCATTAAATTTCTTATTAGGAGGCCTTTATATCAAAAATTAAAGAAACTTTATCTGATGATTTTCAAAGAATATCTCTTGATTGTTTGCAGTTAGTACGTGGCCGCAGGGCCGATATTATTGAACAAAGACGAGACGCTTTTATTAGTTTGATAAAAGATAAATTTTTAAAAGCCTGTTTAAAAAAGATACCGCCTTCTTGCGAGTATTTCTTTGGTAAGGAATCATTTAAAGAGTTCGTACAAAGTAATGGGGGAGTCAGTAAAATCTTTTCTACTCCAAGATCCTCCTTCTCTGCGCAAGAGAAGAGAGTAACATCTGGGTTCCAGGCTGCGCAACCTGGACCTAGTGGTTATAAACAAACCGCACCTCGCTCTCGTGACTATTATCTTCAGACATTGCAATCAAAGCTACAATTTATTTATTTAATATTTAACACTCCAACGAACGCTAACAGCGTTTAGTTCCTAAAATATGTTTTTTATTTGAACAATAAAAAACGTTGCTCACTGAAAATCAGGACGCCAATGATGACAAATGCGCGCGCACCACTGGTGAACATGCTGCCTGATCTAAGCGCTCCCTAGTGCTGGGTAGCGAAAGCGCCGGGAACAACAAGAAGAAGAAGGAGAACGCTCGAAAATTTGGAGGACCAAATCTCATAATATGTTTAAGGCTTCGAAGAACGGCGGAAGGACATAATAAAGTTTTTGCAAAAAAGCTTAAATATCGCTTCACGGTGGGGGCTGCAGCATCAGAAGGAGGGGGGAGAGTTGTTTTCTTTGAACACCACACCCAAAGGTATCATGCCGCACAAGTTTCAAAACTCAATTTATTTGTTTGTCTAAAAAACATAGACCGAATTTTAATTCCATCAGGAGACTTCTACAGACTGTTGATGATAATGATGACTATGCTTATGCCGCTCATCAAGATAAAGTTATGAGTTCAATGTAGTACGTTTATCGTATAGAAAATGGTCAGAATACGGCTGTTAGTAACCAAGCTCCAGTCTCCTGGCAAGTTCTCTTATTGACAGAGTGCTGCGTAAATACAGCAGTAACAGTTGATTTCATCTCGAGGACAATCGTTGTTTCCGATAATTCGAATAAGCCGGCAAATTGGATTTTGAAGCGGTTGCTTGAAATATCAATAAAGTTATGTACAAATCTTTGTTTATAAAGACTTAATTCAATTGAATGAATCGTTAATTTTTCAGTTAAATATTTTCGTTGTATACTTAACTTTAGATCTCAGAGTTTGATTTGAGATGTACCAATATCTTTCAGACATTATGTAACTGCTATATAGTATACAAATTGGAGTGACGGATCAAGCAGATGGCCCGCCTGATGTTAAGCAGTACCCTCTGCCTAATGAACAGTGAATTATCACATAGGTCACGTCCACCTAGGACGCACCCTATATGGCATTGCACTGCGCCTGCTACATAAAGATGAAAAGTCTCATGTGCGTGTAATTTCACTGGCAACCATACACTTCAAATCGGAACACAGCAATGCGGGCACTACTGTTTTGTGGCAGAAATTGGTATGGTGGTAGTACTTCCCCGGACGAACTATTTCACAAGAAAGCTCTACTATTAATAAAAAGTATACGTATAAACTGTCTTTTAAAATCCACAAAATCGAGTTTCTCAACATCTTTGATTAGCATTTCGTTCACAATGAAAGTAAAAATTGAGTAAAAACGGAAACAGAGTAGTGTAAAGGAAGCGAGAATTTATTAACGCTGCGACACAGGCGGGTAAACAGGGAATCTGCTTTATATTAAACCGAGCGGCCATCAGACGCGCTATTAGCCTGCGCCGACGGAGGCGCCACACCCGCGCCTCTCATAGACACGGCACTAATAGTAATATGCCGAAAATCAGCGCTACAGTTTTACTGCAGCATTATGTTTAACACGGACCTTTTTTACAGCACTATACACTGCACAAACACTATTCAACAATATATATTGACAACTTCTGTGGCGCGGCGGGCGAACGTTTGCCTGCGACGCCGGAGGTTGTGGGTTCGATTACCGCCTTGGAAAAAATATTTGTGCGATCTGCAGATATTTGTTCAGGGAGTTCTGGGTAATTTCTATGTATAAAAAAAACTATACATGTTTTATATTGTATTAAGTATATCAGTTATCTAGCACCCATAACACAAGCTCTGCTTAGCTTGGGCTAGATAATGTTGTGTAAGCTGTCCAGCATTATTTAATTATTTATTTATTTATTAGCCTATGTTATCTGTTTTACTTATTGTGTTTTGTATAGTTTTTGTAAAAATAACCGTCTGAATTACTTTACTTACAATAGAGAATGTGGTATTTTTTTATTTGTGTCCCATTGCTGGGCAAAGGTCTCCCCGAAAATTTTCCACTCTTCCCTGTTTTTGGCAGTTTCCCACCAGCCGTAAGCCTCGAGATCGTCCCGCCAACGCCTTCTCAGCCGTTGTATGATGTCGTATGTTGAACGTGGTAATGATGATCACTTAACAAATCGTAGGTTACCTAACAATGGAAATCTGGATGGTTTCTATTATAAGTCTTCGAAATATGCGCATGCATGCTCTTACTTGATTACCTGAGCTGATAACAAGCTTGTAAAGAATGCTTAGAAATAAAAAAAATATATGATGATAAATAAATGACGACCTCTGTGGCGCGGCTGGCGATGGTTTGCCTGCGACGCAGGAGGTTACGGGTTCGATTCCCGCCTCGGAACAAATATTTGTGCGTTCTGCAGATATTTGCTCAGGGTGTTCTATGGGTGTTTTCTATGTATAATAAAAAATACCTATCTATGTAATGTATTATATTAAGTATATCAGTTATCTAGTACCCATAACACAAGCTCTGGCTTAGCTTGGGGCTAGATCATGCTGTGTGAACTTGTCCAGCATTATTTATTTATTATTTTATATAATAAATAAAATAAAATCTCTTTATTTCAGACAAAGTCAGGCATGTGATGAAGTTGGGTCGATTAAATACTGGCACTAACCATTTTACACTAGTCATCAAATGTGTATATTTTTTAATTAATACCTGAATCAAATTAACACGACAGCAAATAATGCCAAATGAAGATAAAGTTTTATTTTTCAGTAAGCTCTATAAAAGTACTACAAACTGTTTAGTTGCTAAATAAAGAAGTTGACTTATCTAAACTTATCTAACTCTACGGCTGTCGACGGGTCTCTAATGAACCACTTTTGTTTATTCTGCCGATACGAAATGAGAAATGAGTGCAGTAAACCTTAAACAATTCCACTGTCGGTACCGAATGCCATCTACGTTATTATTTGCTATTTTCAAAGCAAGCTTTTATTAACGCTTTGTTACGTAGGTACCCATAACCTTTATGACAAATACATGTAGCTACAGTTTGTGCGGGAGTAGAATAGTCGTGGTGTAAAACGGAGTTAACATAGGCTTTTCAAATAAACCAGATAAAAACAGGGGTATCAACAGAGGCACAAGTCACAAAACAAACGAAATAATTAACCTACAATACAAAAATTGTGGTAACACAATAAAATTCATTAATTATCTTGCTACGCGATTACCGCGCTTCGCATCAGGATTGTATTGTAGAGATTATCTCTAAATTAGAGATAATATGTCTACAAAAAATGTCACGAAAATGTCACAATAACCATCAAATCGAATGATTTTGGTCGACATATGTCTATTTGTGACATCACGAGAATAGCAAATTAAGATTTTATTCGACATTCGCCATTTTTTTACGACATATGTCGAATTCGACTTAATGTCTAAAGCACGAGAATTGCCATCCAGTTGGTTAGGCCTGCAATGCTCTAAGGTTCTGGGGGGTTAGTACGAGAATTTGACAGTATTCGAAACTATATGAAGTTTCGTTTCCTTCCATACATTTACTAGCAGCGCCCCTAGCGGAAACGAGGAGAAAACTAAGGACGCTGTCAGAAAATGTATTGAAGGAAACGAAACTTCATATAGTTTCGAATACTGTCAAATTCTCGTACTAAGGGTACTGAGAAACAGTTTTAATTGATTGACGACCTCTGTGGCGCGGCGGGCGAAGCTTGGCCTGCGACGCAGGAGGTTGCGGGTTCGATTCCCGCCTCGAAACAAATATTTGTGCGATCGCAGATATTTGTTCAGGGTGTTCTGGGTATTTTCAATGTATAATAAAAAAAACTATCTATGTAATATATTTTATTAAATATATCAGTTATCTAGTACCCATAACACGAGCTCTGCTTAGCTTGGGGCTAGATAATGTTGTGTGAACTGTCCAGCATTATTTATTTATTTATTTATATGTATTTTTTCCAGAAAACTATAATCTGGGTCTCTTCAAGTCTAGAGTGAATAGGTGCCTTCTAGACCTTTGTGCTCCATCTTTGGCCGCATCGTTACTTACCAACAGGTGAGATCGTGGTCAAACAAATGTATATCTTAGTTTTAAAAAAAGCGGCCATGTGCGAGTCGGACTCGCCCATGAAGGGTTCCGTAGCAGCAAGTAACATAATATAAAAGTTCTTGGATGGATTACGATTTATGACGTATTAAAAAAAAACTACTCACTAGATCATTGGTTTGAACGAGATCTAGTAAGTAGTTTTTTATTTTTGGGGTTCCCCATACTTAGAACTGAAAAACAAAAAATAAAAGATCAATATCATTTTTGAAGACCTATCCATAGATACCCCACACGTATGGGTTTGATGTTTTTTTTTTTTTTTTGCGTTTCAGTTTTATGTTTTATTTATACCCCAAAGATTTACCGTTTTTTTTCTATTTTTTGTGAAATTCTTAATGCGGTTCATAGAATACATCTACTTACCAAGTTTCAACAGCCTAGCTCTTATAGTTTCGGAAAAAAGTGGCTGTGACATACACGGACAGACAGACAGACAGACAGAAATGACGAATCTATAAGGGTTCCGTAATTTTTAGTTACGGAACCCTAAAAAAGGGTTGCCATAATCATGTCAAAGCCTGTCATTGGTCTAAGCTGATTTACATCAAATTATGCGTTTTTTTTACTTGAATGGATAAATATACCGATTGCCCACCTGATGTTAAGCTCTGCCATTGCAACAATGCATTAAAACAAACATAAAAACACATAAACATAAAAACATAAACATTAAAACATATTCTCACATACCACCTGTGACCATTAACGGCAAGACTCTAAACATCACCACGCGTTTTAAGTACCTGGGTCATTGGCTAACTGATAACCTGAGGGATGATCTCGACCTGGAAAGAGAGCGTAGGGCATTGTGTGTTCGCGTTAAGGTAACGCACTTTAGAGCGTATTGCCAGTCCTTTTACACTTGCAGCCTCTGGACCAATTATACGCAGACAGCATACAATGCCTTACGCGTTCAGTACAACAACGCGTTCAGGGTGCTGGTGGGGCGGCCTCGTTTCTGCAGCGCCTCTGGCATGTTTGCGGAAAGCAGAGTTGATGGCTTCCATAGCATCATGCGCAAGAGGTGTGCGTCAATGAGGGGAAGGGTCCGTGGAAGCCCGAACAGCATCGTGAACGCGTTGTCGGGCAGGTGGGACTGTCCTATAGCAAACCGCTGGATGCGCCTGCATGTTGGGTTTGCGAAAAATGTTTTTTTTTTTTTTTTTTTTTTTAATTGTAAATGTGTCTCTCTACTAACATTATCATAAGCGCGACTAACAAAATATGGACAATGTCTGAAATAAATAAATTGAATTGAATTGAATTAAAAAAGAATAAAACGTACAATAAACTGTGATTACGTATGTCTCTGTTCCATTTCAAATTCAGTATTATTTTGAGTTTGTATTGTAAAAACATTCTGTGTCTAAATAAAGTTCTGAAATAGTTGTACCAGTGATTTCAGTCTTGTCACGTATAAAATAAGCGTCAGCCCATTGGGACGGGACAAGCGTGTAAATTACGGGCCGGACGCGCCCGCGATGCTGTATTAAAACTGCATCTTATACGACGTCTTCTCGGTATCTAGTTTGCATATGAAGACAGCCTTTTAATATTTAAATACTTATATGGAAGCGCTTAATCTTATCCTAGTGATGTTTTATCCTGAATGAACCACGTTTGTCTTCTCGAGTAATGAGATTGTACCTAGGTACTCATATACTACTTTCACATATACTTTTGTCTTCTTGAGTAATGAGATTGTGCCTAGGTACTCATATACTGGTTTCACATATACTTTTGTCTTCTCGAGTAATGAGATTGTACCTAGGTACTCATATACTGGTTTCACACACACTTTTGTCATCTCAAGTAATGAGATTGTGCCTAGGTACTCATATACTGGTTTCACTTATACTTTTGTCTTCTCGAGTAATGAGATTGTACCTAGGTACTCATATACTGGTTTCACTTATACTTTTGTCTTCTCGAGTAATGAGATTGTACCTAGGTACTCATATACTGGTTTCACTTATACTTTTGTCTTCTCGAGTAATGAGATTGTACCTAGGTACTCATATACGGGTTTTACTTAAGTATACTTTTATCTTCTTGAGTAATGAGATTGTACCTAGGTACTCATATACGGGTTTTACTTAAGTATACTTTTATCTTCTTGAGTAATGAGATTGTACCTAGGTACTCATATACGGGTTTTACTTAAGTATACTTTTATCTTCTTGAGTAATGAGATTGTACCTAGGTACTCATATACGGGTTTTACTTATACTTTTGTCTTCTTGAGTAATGAGATTGTACCTAGGTACTCATATACGGGTTTCACTTATACTTTTGTCTTCTTGAGTAATGAGATTGTACCTAGGTACTCATATACTGGTTTCACATATACTTTTGTCTTCTCGAGTAATGAGATTGAACCTAGGTACTCATATACGGGTTTCACATATACTTTTGTCTTCTTGAGTAATGAGATTGTACCTAGGTACTCATATACGGGTTTCACTTATACTTTTGTCTTCTTGAGTAATGAGATTGTACCTAGGTACTCATATACGGGTTTCACTTATACTTTTGTCTTCTTGAGTAATGAGATTGTACCTAGGTACTCATATACTGGTTTCACACACACTTTTGTCATCTCAAGTAATGAGATTGTACCTAGGTACTCATATACTGGTTTCACTTATACTTTTGTCTTCTTGAGTAATGAGATTGTACCTAGGTACTCATATACTGGTTTCACACACACTTTTGTCATCTCAAGTAATGAGATTGTACCTAGGTACTCATATACTGGTTTCACATATACTTTTGTCTTTTTTGGATTATGAGATTGTACCTGGGTACTCATATACTGGTTTCACACATATACTTTTGTCTTCTCAAGTAATGAGACTGTACCTAGGTACTCATATATAGAATTTGCATATACTTTTTAGGGTTCCTTACCAAGAAGGTTGTTAAACGGGACACTATTAGGTACTGAGCGCGTGAGTTGTAGTAAAACGCCATGTGAAAGAATTCGTCCGAGGAAGTACTACAACCATACCTATTTCTGCCACCAATCAGCATTTCTGGTCACTTACTTCAAGAACTTTAGATATGTCTCAGGTTGCATCCATCACTCTAAAAAGGGTGCAGGCATAAAGGACGTGTACTTCCTGGTGGATCCCTTGTCCTGTTCGATCCCTTATACCTATAATTTTGTTCCTAATCGATCTTGACTCCAAGGGATCAGACGTGCTTGAGGTTTTTATATAGGCAGAGAAGGACCACACTACAATTCTGTTACATACCCTTATAAAAAAAACAAGTATATTATTTCAGGCTTATTGGAAAATGTACAAAAACCTAAACAATAAAACCATAGCAACATAAATACCTTAAAAACTAACATACATATAACATTAATTTTATTCTATTATTATGAATTAATTATTATTATTATTATTTTTATTATTAGACGGCGACGTATGACGCAACTGCGCGGTGTCTCGTTTCAAGCGTCCGAAGAAATAACAAAACAAACGCCACAAGCCGCTCGAAAAAGCGGTTTTTATTAAATATCTCGTGAAATAAAGATAATTTTAAAAAGCCAAAAAAAACATCTAAGAAATATCTTTAAATAAATATTGGATTCCCTAGATCCAACCTAACTTCCCGCTAAAACTGTTATACTCACAACCAGATTTGCAGTTAGAAGTGAAACGCAATTTATATGTGAACGTGATCAAAAAGTTACATCGCAACGGTTTCTCGATAGCAGTCTCATCACGTGTGGCGGCGGCCGGCAAGCGTCAACGTGGCCTGAATCGGCTGCAAGTGCAATCTCTGATTTTTACACGAAACGACTGACCTACCGGGAACCGAACAGAAGGTAATAAGTTATATAGTGTTTTTTTAGGTAGGGAACCTAAATCGGCATTGCGGAACAATTCTAGATTCACCATGGACATTAAGAATAAGCTGTATATGTACCTAAAATCATTAGAATTATGCATTTTACGTCTATATATACATAAAATGCATTATACGTTGTTTTTATTAAGGGACCTTAGTAGTCTATACAGGATGTTGATATGAGAAAACGCTCTTAGAATAAGTAGGAGATCGATTTAGAATAAAATAAAAACAGCATTTAAAAACACTGATTAACTGTTAAGGTGGTTGCTTTTTCATACAAACGTAATTGCACAAATATGGGCGAACAGAGTATACTTTTACACTGAAATGACTGTTGTTGGTTTTTATATTGGTAATTTTTTTCGGCAAATCATATTTGGTTGAAGAACACAGTGGATTAATAGCGAAAATAACATCTAAGTTTTAGTCCATACAAGTAATTTCGATGTTATTTTCGCTATTAATCCACTGTTTTCTTCAACCAAATATGATTTGCCGCAAATAATTACCAATATAAAAGCCAACAACAGTCATTTCAGTGTAAAATTATACTCTGTTCACCCATATTTGTGCAAATACGTTTGTATAAAAAAGTAACCACCTTAAGTAAAAAGTATCTTTATTTCCAACGTTCAACTTACACGCAAACTATTTAAACTACATACTTATATATAAAATTAATCTAAAAATCAAAATCGGAGTTCAGGGTCACCGACCGCAGGTAGGGGCCAAAAGGCTGGCCACGTTACCTCTATGGATGGCAATACTCTTTTTCTGGAGGTGAGCGCCAGCCCTTTGGGTATTGGTCACATCTGTCAAACTCTTGGATAATTCAATGAAGAGGAGCCACGCATCAGGGCCCCACGGACCTAAGGTTTCTACAGCAAAAGGAAAAAATCATTTTTTGAGCATCAACTTGTTGTTGGTGAGCCCGATAGCAACAGACTGTCTATGCAATTGCCACATTGATCTAGCTTCATGCTTCAATAGATTATCTACATAATGTACGTCACGTGGCTACATACATATAACAAGTATAGTTACGTGATATGTATGTATAGATAGATGAACAAGTATGGAATTAGGAGTTAATTAATTTGCTGAGGACCTGTATAATTAGATATTCGATGATATGGAGACGTATGTAATAGGTAGGTATGTATTACCATGGCAACCGGAGGCTGCCTTGTGTATTCACCATCATCATCATCAGCCTGTATCAGTCCACTGCTGGACATAGGCCTCTCTTAATGCTCGCCATCACCGATCATGTTAAATTATAAACAAATAATCTTAAATTTAAATGTGACCCAAAAATTCCGTTCCAGCGCAGCTCGAACCCACATCTTCGCCTATAATCGGTGATGCCTTAACCAGCTTGGCCATAGAACGCGCTATGACGCTGAAGACGAAATTTGTGGGCACTATCAACCCTGGACCAGCGAGATGCGATATTTGAAACGCAACACGATGGCAATATTCACTTGTGTTTTCTTCGTTTTTGTGATGGACGTGGACGCATTAGCCGCTGTCAAATATCAAATATCAAATATATTGATTTCAGGCTTATTGGAAAATGTACAAAAACCTAAACAATAAGCCCATAGCAACATAAATACCTTAAAAACTAACATACATATAAAAACACTTTTATTCTACTTTAATGCACACGTGTAGACGGCGACGTATGACGCAACTGCGCGGTGTCTCGTGTCAAGCGTCCGAAGAACCTCCTGAACTTGACACCTCTCGGCCTCTCGGCTGTGGCAACACTACAGCATGTACCATTGTTTTCTAAATGTGCACAAGTTAGTGGGTTAGTATAATGGCCCATCATGTAGAGGAGCCTTTAAGACTGCGCCAACACCAGGCAGAAATCTTCATACAAAACAAACGCCACGCGCCGCTCGGAAAAGCGGTTTTTATTAAATATCTCGTGAAACAAAGATAATTTTAAAAAACCCCGTAGGTGATCCCTCTGTTTTATTGTAATGATCTTATTTATTCAATTTTTGACCCAATAATTTGTAACATATTGACAAACAATCGAATCTAGCCAAAAGTTAAAGGTAACTTTGTGATTTTTTTTTAACGAGAAATTTTTGTCCTATCTTGTTTCTGTCTGAGTGATTCCCTCGGTATTATAATGTAGTACCCTTGCATATTTTTAATTTTAATATTGTACTTGATTTATTCAGTTAAAAATCTAATCTAAGGTTTTGCGTTATACCCCACCTTAATGTGCACAAAATACTAGGCCAGTATAATGGCCCATCATGTGGAGAAGCCTGTATACAGGCTATTTTCCATTCAGGCTGTAACAGCTCTAGCCTGTATTTGATTAACAAGCTCAATATTCTACCTAACGTTCATTCTATTAACTACCCACTCTATGGAGAACTTTTTAACGACTAAGCATCGCACATCCTCAACTAGTTCAACTACAATAAACTGGTTCAACTTATTTAAATGTACCGGAGCAATAATGTTGGTTAATTAAAGTTTGTAAATCTTTTGGCGAATGTAGCTTAGATTTATGATAAATACTGGGGCTATCGTAGTTTAAGTAGGATGGGGTCAGCTCCCCAGTTTAGGATTGAATAAAAAAGTTTTTTATGAAATAAGTGGTCGGAAGCGTGAGCCGATCAAAATTAACTCAAACACTGCCAGGCTACTATTAATCATCGAGCTGCGTTGTCCACCTTCTGTATCCATCATCAGATTATCGGCTTCCTGTTACTATTTCTATTGTCATCGGAATTTGACAGGCATAATATGGATGGAAAAATTGGTTTAAAAATCCGTTTCAAGATTTGACCCTTCGATCTATTCTTGATCGAAGATTTAACTACATACTTAACAGTTTATTTGGTCGAAGCTTAACAGTTTATTTTACTTTGGTCGAAGCTTAACAGTTTATTTTATTTTGGTCGAAGCTTAACAGTTTATTTTACTTTGGTCGAAGCTTAACAGGTTAAATAAAAAGCCTGAAATTAAACTCTCGTTCAACCAAAATAAATTAAGCGATAAATTCTAGTCTTTGCGCTTATGTTTGTTTACAAAAATGGTTTTGCATGAACTGTTAGCGTTTAGAAAAGACCGGCATGGCAGCAGAGGCTGACAAAGGTTTTGCATGAACTGTTAGCGTTTAGAAAAGACCGGCATGGCAGCAGAGGCTGACAAAGGTTTTGCATGAACTGTTAGCGTTTAGAAAAGACCGGCATGGCAGCAGAGGCTGACAAAGGTTTTGCATGAACTGTTAGCGTTTAGAAAAGACCGGCATGGCAGCAGAGGCTGACAAAGGTTTTGCATGAACTGTTAGCGTTTAGAAAAGACCGGCATGGCAGCAGAGGCTGACAAAGGTTTTGTTAAAGACTTCCAAAGGTTTTGGTAGAAACTCAACCAGTTTCCACCACAACCAGATATCAGTTGATTTGTAGATACTGTAACGAAACTGACTTCCATGCACTATGTGTTGGAGCTATAGAATCTCTTTTTGAAGTTTATATAGGAACTCATTGCTAGTCACGAGTAATAAAAGGGAATTTTTAATTTAGATTTGGAAGGGGTTGTCATCTGGGCTTTTTGTGAAGAAAAATCTATGAAAAGGTCCAGAAAATTGAGTAATATTCAGATATCTAGAAATTTGTCCTATCTAGGTGGCAAAATTCTACTTGGAAGGAATCTGATAAGTAAAAGAGTATGGAAACAAATTTCCTCCAACGCGGGTGAGATCTAATCAATTCATAGCTAGGGCTTGATACATGATTTCTAAGGAATTCCACCTTAACACAAGTGATTTTGGACTTTAGAACCTTTTAGAAGTCTAAAACCACTAGAATTAATCAATGTGTTCAGAACTTAAACTTCTCATTAGAGTATGCCTAGAAATTCATATTTAGTAGAATTGCTAGTATTAAGTAGAGAGGTCTAATTTTCCTGAATATAAGTAAGGAGATTTAGTCGTCGCAAGGTAACGGATTGCTACGTTCTTGTTCAGTAAGATTATTGGGTTATTTGTACTCAATACTCCTGGGCGCTAGGGATCTTACTAACAGTGGAGGAAGATCATAGATTAACTGCGAATGAGTGGAGCAGTAATTTTTCAGCGCCGGTCTTAGCCCTCAGACATTCCTGTAGTTTTCAACTAAAAAAACTGGGTAGCTACAAAACACAACGTATTTCAAGAGGTCCTGTCCACTAAAACATTCACGAGCCTAAACCAGATCATATCATTTCAATAAAACTAGTGAGTCTTTAGTTCCCTTTAAAAGTAGGGGGTAGAAAGGGGTAAAAATGGTCTTTAGGGTTTTTTTTTTTTTTTTCGGAACAAGCAGGTGGCCTACCTGAGTGCTGAGTCGCAGTTTTGCACACGATGACACCAATCGTCCGTCGTACTTACACTACGCTTACACCATACACCGGTGTGTGTGGGACATAAGTGAGTCTTAGTGGTTCAACACCGTCGTATACCACCCATCGTAGGGACACGATCGTATAACACCGGAAGACGCCAAAATTGGCTATGATATGTTGTCGAAATGAATTTAAAACTGATAAAAAGGTATTTGTCTATGGAATTTGATTGTTGAATGTGTCAGTTGTCACTGTAAAGATGTCAAAGTCAAATTGTATTTTGATTTTTGAAGTTGAAGTTGAAGTTGGTTTTCGCCATTATGAAGAAGAAGAAGGTGTAGTAGTCAAATTCAAGTATTTTCATTAATTTCCAAACAAAGAAAGTATTCAAAGATTTATAAGTAACAAACCTCTTCGTGCAAACATGGATGCAGCTCCGCAGCACTAATAAACACAATGAACGCTGGGCACGGACCACGGGCTGCATACAGTCAAGAGCTGCCCTACCGGCTGGCTTGGCTTACCTAGGTACAACAACTGATACGTCGCCTGCTCAACTTTCAAAGAATAACCCTTCGCACCATCGTGGGTTCGTGGGGACACTCATAGGACACAGTCTCAACGCCTCTTCAACATCGGAGCCACATACAGCCCACTCTGCAGAGGGTGTCTGACCGAAGAAGAATCGGCTGCCCACTTAATCCTGGAATGTGTGGAAATAGCAGCTCAACGTAAACAAATCCTCAACAACCCGAGAAGCCTGCGAAGACCCCAGTAAACTTCTGTGCTTGTGGAGTGATTGTACCTACCTTGTGATTTCAATGAATAAAATACTTTTGACTTACTTTGGTGGTAATTTCAATGACTGAATTTTTCGTATTGGGCAGGAGCGCATAACTTTCTAGTATCACTTATGATTTCCCCCCTAGTTTAGGCCATTGGGAGAAGTGTTGTTTTTTAAGAATATTTTTGGTAAACACATTCATATAAGGCCCGAAACCAAAAATCATCTAGATAAATCTATAAAATATAAATATAGATATATATATATAGATCTAGTAAAGTCATGTTAGCAGCGACCTAACTGACAAGTCCAAGAAATTAGATCTTGTTTATTTACACAGGGTAACAGGACAGGTAAGTTGCCTATATTATTTCACTATGATCATAATCGCAGATACCTTAAACCTTACATTAACCTTACTGAGATCATTAACTTTTTTCATCCGGTACCTAAGAATAAAAATATTTTACTAGCTCGAATACAGGTAACTTATTTCTAAGAGGTGTTACAATACAATTATAACACCTCTTTCGCTAGCTTGCTTTTAAACATAAGAACATAAATAAATAAATAATGCTGGACAGTTCACACAACATTATCTAGCGCCAAGCTAAGCAGAGCTTGTGTTATGGGTACTAGATAACTGATATACTTAATGGCAAATCCATGAATTTGGTATTTTATTATAGACCCGTATGGCATTTACATTTATTATATATATTTCTCTTATAAGTCTGCAGTTTAAATTTGGGTAAATAAAGTATGAATGGATTTCTAGGCTCAACATTTTGAATTAGCGTATCGCCAGTCAGTTTCCTTATTCGTAAATTTTGCTGATTCAACAGTTTAATGATTAGACTGTTTCTTAATTCGCCAATTTCCTTTTTTGCCAGTTTCACTAAATTGTCAGAGCCTCTATTAAGGCAGTTTCTTGACTCGCAAACTTCCTTATTCCTCAATTATCTTAAGTTGTCAGTTTTGCTATTTCGTCATTTTCCTAATGCGTTACTTTCCTTGTTCATCTGATAGTTTAGTTTGTCAGTTTTCCCATCTCGTCATGTTTATGATTTGCTAATTTTGGGGTTTCGTAGTAAACTAGGAACCCAGCTGTTTTTAAGGCGATCTTAAGGCGATACAAGACATATTTTGTACTCAGCTAAAAGTAACGAAATGCTAAAAAAACGAACCGATCGTAAAAAAAAAAAAAAAACACCTTGTATATTTGATACACCGAAACACGACTATAAAACCCTGGCAACTAGTGTAACTAGTGAATATAGAAACTGATTATCTAGGGAAAATGACCATTTGACCAAACTGACGAATAATTAAATTAGCACATACGGAAACTAGCAAATTTACGAAACTGAAGCCTAGCAAAACTGGCGAAGGAGTAAACTGAAGGTTTAGGAAAATGACCCACTAGCGAAATTGTCAACCTAGTGAAAATTACCAGAAGGTAAACTGTTGAATCAGCAAAATTGACGAATAAGGAAACTGACCGGCGATACGCTAATTCAACATTTTTTACAACTAGGTAGGTATATCTGATTGCTATGAAGCAATCAGATAAAGTATTCTGGGTGTTGTTTCACAAGAATACACAATTCTCTTATGTACAGGTACATGCAAGCCAAGGGTAAGATAATTGTAGTCCTATATTCTCTTGATTTAGTTATGTATCTACCTATCCGCAATGAAACCACGTTTTGGACAACCAGATGTTTATTTTTATGCAAAGAATTTAGAATTTGTATGATATCTTATCCTCTACTAGTTGTATCCGTAGGGTTTGATGACTGATGTGAGGCTTACGGCCACCTTTTCTCCGGAGTCCTTCGTGATTTTCTGAAACAAGAAATACATACCTAAGTTATAAACATTGCTAAAGTAAAATTTTCTAGGAATGATTTTTGATTTTTTGATCTAACATGACTCCCAAGTAATTAGTTGAGGAGACTTTGTTAATTATGAGACAGTTACACTGGTCGTCATGTATGTTTTCATAATTATGTATCCGTATGTTGAAATCCCTTCCAGGTTGGGTTCTATTATATATTGTATAGCACATATAGTTAGTTTTTTGAGCATTAAGTACCTAAGTAGGTAATTTGTATCATCAAAGAAGAATCTTTCACCACGCTAGGTCTTTGAAACGAACCAGAGACAGGGGTAAAGAAAGAAACCACAATCTACAAGCAAAATAAGGCCTAGAGCAGTTAAATCGTAGAGCGTACCTCTATACTCTGTCTACGAGGTAAATTATTGACAAAAGTAATATAGGTACTCACTTTTACTTCAAGGCTCACACGCTGCTTAGGCCTTTGGTCGGTCGGTCGGTACGCTGTCACAGCTCTTCGCATAGGAATACGAAGGCTTCTTTCGACAGCCGGTATTCCTAAATTCGGTCTCCGGGAGATCTTCGACAGGATCAAAGGATGCCCGAAGACTGTCTCGCATTTCCCGTAGCTCACGAGCCCGTTCTTCTTCATCAACATCTATGCAAGAAAATATCTCGCAGACATTCTCAATAACAAAGAACCCCACAAAAGTCCACAATTACACAGAAAAATAAACACTACCGTGTAGCGCTCACCTCTCACCGCCAAAAACACAAGTGTTGAGCGTAACGCTCATCGTCGCCGTCGTGTCATCGTATTCCATGCGTGAAGCTGTCAAATTTGGCACTCGGACTCAGAAATAAATGAAAAACCGTTAAAAACGGCACGTAAGTGCTTGCGATACGACGGCCGTGGCTCGGCTTATACGATCGGTGTATAGTGTAACGACGATGATCGTAAGCATGGCAGCTGGGACTCAGAATATAAGTTCTCAAAGTGTACGCTAGGGGCGCTTATCATATTCCCATACAAAAATGCGTGTTACACCACACCATACACCCGTGCCAAATGGTTGGTAAAAAGCCAGACTCAGCACACTGATGTTAAGCAGTAACCTCTGCCTATGAACAGTGCATTACCTCCTAGGTCACGTCCACCTAGGACGCGCCCGATGTGGCATTGCACTGCGCCCGCCACCCTGAGACATAAAGATGAAAAGTCTCATGTGCCTGTAATTTCACCGGCAACCATACCCTTCAAACCGGAACACAGCAATGCGAGCACTACTGCTTTGCGGCAGAAATAGGTATGGTGGTAGTACTTCCCCGGACGAACTCTTTCACAAAAAAGCTCTACTACTACTTGTACAATGGTTGTTACAATACCATCATTCCACGCGAAAACTTTCATTCTTCGCCACTTGTAGGTACACTGAAAAATATATTTGTTAATAATTTACTAAGAAAAACTAATACATTTATTTACAGAATGAATAATACAACTAATACAAGGTATGTACAAAATACATATGAAACAGTTGTGCTACCTGAAGACCGCTACTAGCGATCTAAAGGTAGCTCAACTGATCCAAATCACTACCAGACGGAAGCGTCCCTAAAATGCTAACTTCTTTGCCACGCTGAAATAAAAAAAACTAATACGTTTACATATACCTATAGACCATAGACCCAACAAAGACGACAGACAAGGTTGGAGCCCTTCACATTTTCAATTTCTTTCAGAGCATCTATTCAAAACAAAGCTTTACCTGAGAGCTGAACCTTAACTTAGCAATACAGCCAGAAGTCAACTCATAAAAAGAGCTAATGATGGATGATGGGAGATGAGAGAGTCATATCTACTGTATCCTAAGTCAATAGTTTAACATCATAATTATCAAGCAGATACATGTTAATATATTTATATTGATATAGTACCCAAATGGATAACATTGAACCTAATCCACGATGATTGATCTGATGAATCTCAGACACATACCTACATACATTAATATGTTGACAAATCTAATCTGCATGACTATTGAACGGCGAAGCTCAGTAATTGGATGAGTTGGGTAATAGGGAGAGTGCATCAGTGCACTACCCAATTTATGTTACTGACTCAATTGTTAAAATATAGTACTGTCTTAATTGAGTAGCGTTATTCAGTACAACTTTATAAGCTAGTGACTTTTCATATATTGTACCGCGATAACTTAGCTGTGCATCAAGACGAAAACTTCTCGGATTGTAGACATAAATATTACCAAACTAGATATTTTATGCAAGATATTCTTAAAGTTGCAAAAGTAGCTAAAAGAATAAAAAATAAAACGGACAAGTGTGATCGAAACTCGCACCCTGTGAGTTCTGTTCTGATCCTTAAATTATTTCGAACCTAGCGATGTAAGGATCGTGACATCACAGCCCTTTTCAAGTAAGGTACTATTATTTATTCTGTGGTTTAGGCAACTTTTTCCTAAAAACTTCACCTAGGGGTAAAAAATCTAATATTTTAGGCTTTTTCCTATTTTTTGCCAGAAAGCTTCCTATCAATCGAAATTCCAGAATTTTTTCATAGCTGGAAGTACCCTAGAGGTTTCTTATTTTCGTGATTTCCATACAAAAATGAGACATTTTTATTGCCATATCTTTTAAATGAATTGAGTTACAAATTTTTGTTTTAGGTCACTATATCTCCTTTTTATTTGGTATATATTTCAAGTTGATACCTGTGAAAGACAGACAGATAGACACACAACAAAGTAATCCTTTTTTTTTACGACCTCTGTGGTGCGGCGGGCGAACGTTCGCTTGCGACGCAGGAGGTTGCGGGTTCGATTCCCGCCTCGGAACAAATAATTGTGCGATCTGCAGATATTTGTTCCGGGTGTTCTGGGTATTTTCTATATATAATAAAAATATCTATGTAATATATTGTATTAAGTATATCAGTTATCTAGTACCCATAACACAAGCTCTGGCTTAGCTTGGGGCTAGATAATGTTGCGTGAACTGTCCAGCATTATTTATTTATTTATTATTTATTTATTTAACGGTTCCGTTGATACCTTTTGAGGAACCCTGAAAAACGAAATTTTGTCATTCCAGCAATCATTTGATCTTTGAGTTCATTATGTTCGATTAGCATGTTCATGATTCATTATATTAATTTGTATGAACTTACACTATGTAGGTATTTAGACATTGCAAATAGCTCATGCTATTATAATTAAACTATGACGTCAAATAATATAAGTGGCAGTGGCAGCTAATCTGATATCGAGCCGAGGCAGGCACGGACTGGACGCACAGTGTCAACGCTAACAGCTGATTCAATACTTAGTTTTTATCTATATCAACAAAACTACCTACTATTGTTCTGTTTTAATGAAAAACATATACTCAATAATATACTGAAACATTGTGTTATGTAATTTTTTATTTTTATTTTTATGGCATTTATTTATTCTAAAAACCCGTAACAAAATACATTTTTGAATATAAAGAAATACTATCTACAAAAACCAATAGTATAAAAAACATTATAGTAATAAAAATATAACAAAATGGGGAACCACCGACCGCGGAGCAAAGCCCGAACGGTCGGAGGCTAGGGCTGCAGAGCCTAAATTAGCCTAACTACGCCAAAGCAGAAAAAGCGGTCAACACGCGAAACCCAAGAAAACAATTTTGAGGCAGTGCTTGCCTGTCCTTAAAGATAAAGATAAAGATTAAGATAATTTATTTGCTTAAACATATATAAAAATAGAATGGTAAAATAGGTGTAAGACACAATATGCTTGACGCTGCCGGCGTGCAAATGGAGAGGATGGCATGCTAATTTAGTTATCATATACACTATTAGGTATACTAATGTCACAAAGAGAAGAAAATACTTATGTTTTTGACGTGTTTTTGGACGTTTTATGTATACCATGGATGTATAATAGTAAGGATTGAGTGCTAAAATAGCATAGAGTGTTCCTTCTTACTCCTATCCTAGCTTGCTGTCCTTTGTTAGAGAGAAACAAACGACAGTCGTTTTTCCGTTGCATATACATCTTCCTAGATTGTAACCATGAATGTAGTAGTAATTTGACATTTGGCCTGGTACGAGTTACACAAATAAAAACAGATAGATATATGCTTGTCTCATTCCAACACATGAATACATTCATATAAAAGAATGAGACTGGTATAATCGATACCGGTTTGTTTTAAGCCTTAGTTCCATGCTTTAGTTCTTCTTCTGAGATATATACCTGCAGAACAGATAAAATAATACGCCTACAGGCAGCAGTAATAAGCATCAAGTTGTAGTTAAATCCGCCATTTTTCAAAGATAACGTCAAACGTCTTCATTTTATCTATTTTCACTTAAATACTTGTGTTTTTAAATTTATATCGTGTAAATTTCGTGGAATTGTAACCGGTGTAACATATTTAAAGAGCACATGTGTCGTGTAGATCGATAGCAGTGTTTTGCAAGTCTTTTCAGAATGGTGGATTTTGTCCTCAAGAACCTTGGTTTCTCTGCCACCATTTTAACCTGGGTCATCACTTGAATTTAGTATTACTTGACAATTGGCAAAATTATTGGGAATTAAAAAAAAACATCAAGTAAAAGCTGAACTGGATCAACTGTTATCTTTCTTAGCTGCCCAACGCCAATTTAATTGGGTTGCGGTTAATCCCACAATGCAACTTCAACCTCATTTCCTCTTCTAATAAAACTTACACTTTTATATCGGATCTGGCTTCTGCTTGCTGCTTCCTTTTAGAGCAAATATAACGCTTATATTTTTTTGGCAAATTTTGCCCTAGTTTCCTATACGTTTCAGTTCTACCTTTATAATCTAGTAGGTATTTGTTTATTATTATTAGTATGTACCAATGTATGTCGCTGCACATCCACGCATCTATATTTATTTATATAAATAGACCATTGATACCCCAAGTTAGTTTTATACAGTCCTATCCATCCAATAGAATATAATAGGTTGTCTGGTAGAAATCGCTACTAAGCAATAAGACCGCCCGTTGTACAACATAGTTAGTTTTAGTTTTATTATATAGTGTGCAATAAAGTATTTTATATCTTCTATATTCTATCTACCTATAATGCGAACTGCTAAGGAGTGGAATACACTACCGTCGTCTGTCTTTCCTGAAAACTATAATCTGGGTCTTTTCAAGGCTAGAATGAATAGGTGCCTTCTAGACCTTTGTGCTCCATCTTCAGCCAATAAAGCAGAAACACAAAACTTTCTTAACTTACTAGTATTTTTATTTTGCGATGGCACTGAATATATAATAGTACAAGATGGTTCCTTATTCACAAAAAAGCCTTATAACCTACCTAGTGACTAAAGAATTAATGATGGATGATGGTAGGAAATAAGATTTTTTAAATAGTGAGAGACGTCAGTCTACTGAAACCCTGCTGGCCCCTGGCTGGTCGCGAGATACGCACCAAGGTATTTTGTAAAACATATGAAATGTTTTTCAAAAATCTAGTTAGAGACGCAAGGTAATAATAACTGAACCATACCGTCCGACTGCCTTTAAAAATTGTTTTTACTTAAGGCGCTATAGGTTCAACCAGTTTCAACGAACATTTTTGTACGAGGCGAAGAAGGCGAGCGCACACTCTGATACCGCGTATTTGTGTATAACAAAAGAATAATATAAAATTGCCCGTTAATTTTTTTTGAAGACTTTTCTAACTCAAATATTAATTAATAACTTATTAATTAGCAATGGATTCAAAAATTTAAAACGTGTATGAAGAATGTCTTAATGGTATTTAAATTTTAAAAATGTGGTATCTTTTTTTTTTTTTTAATTGAGTGAAATAATTCAAATAGTGTATTTAATGTATGATTACACTTCATAAAAAGCTTAAGAATAATATATATTTTTTTCTTCTTGAAAACTTTAGGAACTCTTATCAAAAACATGAAAATTCTAGAGCTCATTATAGACATGTTGTGAAACTATTGCGCCTTAAAAGAGGTAAGTATTTCTAAAAACAAACCAAATAAATTAGTATTCATCCCTCGAGATCCTTTGCAACCAAATACAACATTTATAAAACGGGAATTGAATTTTTCTTTTTCAATATAATTTAAGGTGGATAAGTAGGTAAAAAACACACGAGCAGATAATTCAATTCCATCGTAAACACATGGCCCGCTTCTGAATTTCCTTTGAGAGATGGGCCGTGCGGCCCGGCACGTCTCCTAACTTCGGAATTCCAATTTTGAAAAGTTTCCCAACAAGGGCTCAATATTGACAGCCAGTGTCAGAGGGCCACTCAGAATACCCATTCCTGTCCGACCAAATAAGTTTCCTGAAATTGTGACACAGCATACTGAAAAACCCAATCAAGTGCGAGTCAGACTCGCGTGGAGAGGGTTCCGAATAAGGTGGCTGCCAAAGTTACCACAAGAGCAAAAGTTTTATTTTATATACATTTTCTGTTAATTTTTGTTATCCGTTTCCAGTGGGATTTTAAAGACTTAGTAATGATGTTTTCGTGTAAACTATGAGTGAAACTTAATAACCAGTTTTTTTTTAATATTTTAGGCTCTTTGATTTCGGAGATAAATGAAGGATGCTCAATTTATATCGATGTTTTTTTTTGTTTTATTTAAACTATGCATTTGGAATTGTTTAAAAATAACTTATACCTAGTGCCCTTTTATTTAAAGTGCATGAGTTTATTAATGCGTGCATGATGAGTATGCACCCAAAACTAACCAGAATTACTTAATTCAATCATAATTCGTATTTCATTCAGTAAATTCTGCTTCAAGTAATTAATTTTGTAAAAATAAAAAACCCTCATCGCAATGAAACGGCTGAACCGATTTTGATCAAACATATCTAACGAAATCAGTTCATCCGTTTGGGAGCTACGATACCACAGACAGACACACACTCACACACATACACGTAAAACTTATAACAATCCGTCGTTTTTGCGTCGGGGGTTAAAAATAGGCTTTGTCAGACTGGTCAGACGGACGACGGACAAAAACGAGATTGATCCTAAAATGATTCCCTTGGTAGGTACCGTTTTACGTTGGAAGCGCCCTATGCGGCATTGCACTGCACCCACCACCCTATAACAAGGATGAAAACTCTCACCGAACACAGCAATGTGTCAATTGTTCCAAAAACCAAAAAACTAAAGCTATGGAGCAAGCGCCATCTATGAGATTCTTAACTAACTTCAGCGCTGGCCTTTCGTTCTACAACGCCATCTCTCGGATGGCGATTGAACTACAATCCAACCCTCGCTCTCATCAGAAGATAGAACCTCAAAACAAAACCTCAACATGTCGCTAGTAGCGTTATTTTGTATTTGTATTTGTATATATTTATTGCTATAAATAAGACCTTATACTAACAATATTTTAAGTACATGTATACTTAAAATATTGTTAGTATAAGGTCTTATTTCTACTGTTATTTATGTAATAGGTACATGAGCCCCGTTAGGGCGCTTCAATTTTTGTGATCACGACCACATAATAATATGTCGTCAGCAATAAATTCATCAACAGAGTAATAAAAATTTCTGAGTAATAAAGTTTTTTTTTTTTTAATAAATATATTGTCCTTGGTTTCTGTTTTTAATTCTTCTGGTATTTTGTTATAAATTCTGACAAGTCTAGAAAGGGGGCTCTTACTAAACGTGTGTAAGTTCGAGGCGATTGTCATTAGCTTATTTCTATTTCGTATGTTATAATTTTCATGAGTTTCAGACTTGGATTTAAAGTAATTTCTACAAATATCACTGCTTGTAAAATATAAATACATGGAAGTGTCAAAAGTTCTTTGTCAAATGTGGCCTGCAGCTTTGGCGAATTGAAATATTAACTAGTGTTCTTATACATTTCATTTGCATGACAAAAAGCTGTTCAAAAAAAAGTAAAGCTCTATTACGCATTGAGAGAAGGTGGTTACATGCCACGTATTATAAATACAAAAATAAGTGCTCAAACACAAAAGAAGATAATCTGATCCACCACAATAACGTAAAGTAGGTACTAATTAATGTAGGTATCAACCTGTTTTGTTACCCGACTATAGCAAAGCTAAAAGGAAGGGTTATGTTTTTAGCAGTAGAATAATGTGTACGTACGTTTGTACCTATTTAAGTATTTATGATGAGACGAATGAATGGTCAATCGATTGGTTATCAGGGGGATCCGGGCGACATAGCGAGTGAGATGTCAAATGAAAGACGAGAAAATTCGAAGTTAATTTTATTTTTTTATTTTTCATGACATTACATTCGCAGGATACACTTTCTCAAATAATAATATTGTACTTACTGTAATACATTTATTTACAGAAATAATAATACAAGGTATGTACAAAATACATAATATGAAACAGTTGTGCTACCTGAAGACCGCCGCAAGCGATCTAAAGGTAGCTCAACTGATCCAAATCACTACCAGACGGGAGCGTCCCTAAGATGCTGGCTGCATTGCCACGCTGAATGGCAATACTAATGCGTTGAGCCAGATAAGAGCCAGTACTTACTTAAGTACCTAATGTTGTATTTCACCGTAGCCGTTTTTATAACGTTTTTACCCAGACTTGTTAGTAAGATTTGTTGTGGCTGCTAGCTTATTATGGAATGTGTTATTTGCTGGAAGAAAGTGTTAGCTGAGTCAGTCGTGGGAAGCAATAGCGTCGATAAGCTCATCGCTTGTCACGTCTATAGTCCCACGACGGTGCAATCCACGGTGAAAAGAAACCTTTTGAGGCTCTGTCTACCTCTTCGGGAAAATAGGGGAAAAACTATGATCTGGGTCTCTTCAAGGCTAGAGTGAATAGGTGCCTTCTAGACCTTTGTGCTTCATCTTCGGCCACATCGTCGCTTACCAACAGGTGAGATCATGGTCAAACAAAGGTCTATCTTTGTTAAAAATAAAAAGGCGTAAGGCGTAAGAGTGTATATAGGCGTGTTCTTGTATATAAAAACTCAGCACTTTCTAATACCTCACACAAACACTCTATAACTAAACATTATGTAATTGGATTAAGCATACTACAAGCGTATGTTAGTTAGTATTGGGTTAGAGTTAGTAGTATTTAAGTGTTATTACATTTCCATCGATTAATGATCAATATGGACTTTGCTAATTTAGCAATTAGCTATTTTGTGTGTAAACCTTATACCGTAAGTACCTAACGCGAACGATTTATGTATGAAAGTTGCAACAAACACACTATACACATTTTTATATACATATAATTGGCCAGTGGCTCGTATAGTACTTACTTTTACTACGGAATAATTGCCAAAATACATTTAAGGTGAATGCTCACGCTTGCGGCGCGAGATTCAATTTTTTTAGTGTTTTTTGCCGATTACAGCTCATCAACACTTCTTCAGATAGCGAAAGTTTAGTTCGCGAGAACTAAGATACTTAAAACACATGTTTTAATTGATAGTATCTCATAAATATCATCAGCTTAGCTACGATACCCATAAAAAAAAACACTGTATAAATGTGTTTAGGAGTATCATAGCTAAACTGATGATATTTATGAGATACTATCAATTAAAACATGTGTGTTAAGTCTCTTAGTTCTCGCGAACTCAACTTTCGGTATCTGAAGAAGTGTTGATGAGCTGTAATGGGCAAAAAACACCAAAAAATAATAGTTTAGCGCCGCAAGCGTGCGCATCCACCTTAAGGCAAGATTAATGAACGAAAGGTATTCACTAGATGTCAACTCGACTAAGCACTACGACGCGTAAACATTATAGATAGCGCCAGCATCTGATCATTCCACAAACGTTGCTTTAGCCTATATCTACTATTAAACGTGCAATATTTGTTTGTAATTTGTTATATAGGGTTTCCTGTGAGCGAAAAATCAATCTAGCTAAGTCTCATCTCTGGGGAAAATAGTTTTTTATCAAAAACCATCTTTTTCACGATTGCTATTCCTCGGCGGAGCGAACGAATTCGAATTTCAAAAATTCAAATGGGGAACTACTCGGTAATACTGGCTGAAGACGGACATTAGAGATTGTAAAGGCATACACGATAAGGGTAGCGACAAACTTAGAACACGCAATTTAAAAAAAATAAACGCCATGCTTTAATCTAAGCTCGACGCACCAGATATTAGTCGTTATAATACGTAGGGCCTATACAAATTCGAAATAGGTGTTCGAAAGATACGTCGGCTAAAAATAGACCTAATTCTTAGGTCTGTCTTTTTGCAAAGAGCACTTTTTGATCAGCACACCTAAGAATTATGTATTAAATTAATGAAACAAAATGTACCTACATGTAGAACCTAGATATGCGTGCTTTTAATAAATACCTAAATTATGTATAGTTTTTGATTATGTTTTGTAGTGTACGTAAAATAGTATTCTGGAAATATTATGTAGGCATTGGGCATAAAATTGTCATGCAAAATATGTAGGTATATTAAGAACGATTAGAAATACTGTTCTAATACACTATTTCTATTTCTTAGGTTCGATCGTATTAAACAAAATAAAATAAAATATAATAAAAAAGCCGTTATTTCAGCTACCCTATCACAATAAGTAGTATAAATGAATGTCTTTTCACACTATCACTTCTAAAACCTTATACAGGTACACATAATATTTTTATACATATTAAAAAACTTATATGTTATGTAGTTGTCGCCTCTGCGTCGTAGGCCTCCCCTTAATCATTCCACTTGTCCCTCTCACGCGCCTTCCTCATCCAATCTGGTCCGCATTGCTGACTGAAAATGTCTCTCCATCTCATCCTGGGTCTCCCTTTCTTCCTCTCACATTCATATGGTATCCATTCCGTAGCCCTTTTCGCCCATCTAACACTTTCCAGTCTGCAAATGTGTCCAGCCCAACTCCATTTTAAGGATCTTATTTTACTCTTTACATCTGCTATTTTTGTCCTATTCCTTATTATCTTATTTCTTTGTCTGAGATCTTTAAACCAAGTATACTTCTCTCCATTCTCCTCTGACATACAGCTAGCCTTTCCTCGATCGTATTAGGCACACATAAATTGTATTATTATGCTACACAAACCAATATTACAATTAAAGGTCATCTTGGTCGTGTCATTAGTCTCGTAGACAGTCTTTTTCGGTATAACAATGTTTCCAATTACAATAAATCTGGCAAAAAGTTAACTAATTTTCTTCGAGTTATTCTGCCCAAGAGATAAATTAACTTTGTTCTAATTACAATATAGTTATAGCAGGCACACGTAACATTGACAACGCAGATTCACGCAAGATTACATTCATACGGAGGCCTGCTGCTCAATGCTCTAATATTACATTAGACATGTCTATGACAGACGTTTTGGTGTGTAGAATATCAATACTTTTAATTTTCTTCTTAGTAACCAATTTCAAAAAAAAGGCTGTGACATACACGGACAGACAGACAGACAGACAGACAGACAGACAGACAGACAGACATGACGAATCTATAAGGGTTCCTTGTCTTTGACTACGGAACCCTAAAAAGGAGGAGGTTCTCAACCCAGTTTGTTTTTAAATGTCTGTTGTCGCATACCTCCTAACTCCTCGATTTATAAACCGTTTTTTTTTTTTTTGTATTTGATAGGATATACTACCAGATTGGTCCCATTTGTACCAAACCCAGTTCTGATCTTGGAATCCATGAGCAATTGAGGGAATATTATATGCACACGTATAGCGATTTCGGTATTTTCAAAGTCAAAGTCAAAGTCAAAGTCAAAAGTATTTTATTCATTGAAATCACAAGGATCATTTTGAATCGACTTAAAAAATAAATTTACAGTTACTCCTGTTCCAACGCAACCAGACCTAGAAGAATCAGGCAACAAACACGGTCTGTTTTTCTTTTGATGATCCTTCTTACTACTAGGTGGAGAGCGCCTGTGTGGTGCCTCGAGAACAAGTTGAAGCTGATTCAAGGAAAAAAGGAAAACCAAATTAAAAGCCTTACTTAGGTAGGCAGTCAAAAGTAAGATGATAGAGAGAATCAGCAAAAGTTCATAAGGCAGCACACACTACGCTTGATATACACATAAATAACACATCAGTAATAAATTATATGCAGGTACAGACATTGCAAATTGACAAATTAGGTGTCGAGGGGCAGAGCGACATCAGGCCACGCGGCTTTATCATTAACATAGTCATGTAGTGTGTAATACGCTTTCTTAATTAAATTATTCTTTATGTAAGATTTAAATCTTCGAATCGAAAGTTTAGAAGCACTTTCTGGAAGTTTATTATAGAACCGAACAGAATTCCCCATAAAAGACCCACTTACTTTTTTTAATCTAAATTTGGGAATACTCAGTTTATTTTTATTTCTCGTGTTAAAACAATGCACGTCACTTTTTTTCATAAATCTATCTAAGTGTTTATGTGTATATAATAAGGTTTCGTAGATGTATTGCGATATTACGGTGAGAATGTTAATTTCCTTAAAACGCTCCCTCAAGGAGTCACGTGGCTTCATTTTATAAATGGCACGTATTGCCCGTTTTTGTAAAACAAATATTGCTTGGATGTCTGCTGCTTTCCCCCACAGAATGATGCCATATGACATAACACTATGGAAGTAGCCAAGTTTTCTTCAACAAGTCAACCATATGCATTCAGAAAGTGCCATTTTGTGAAGTGGAACTAATGAAGAAAACCAGAGACGGCCATTGAAACTACTCAATGATAAGTATTTCACGGGTGGCGATAAGGGTGACTTTCCGATATCTGATTGAGCAGAAATTTGGCATACCTGTCAAGTTCCGATGACAATACAATATGATGGTGACAGCGAGCTGATCTGATGATGGAGACGGACGGTGGAAAACGGAACTCCTCGATGGATAAGAGGAGACTGGCCATGTTTAGGATCACTGTGATCAGCACACGGTTCCGATCACTAATATTATAAAATATTGTATTGGGGATAAATTCCTCGCTCCAAAATTGTTTATTTTTCGAAAAGAATAATTGGCAAAGATATTGAATAAAAGCCATAACTCGTGTCTCACAAACAGGTAGCAAAAACAGTTGAAAAATTCCGAATTAAATGGCCATTAGAATCATTCGAGCAGACGTTTCGAATCGAGTGATTTCCAAAAGCTGCTAAACCAAGCGTGAAGAGTGTAATAAAGACTGGGCCCGAGCCCAGATTAATTAAGATAGGGCCTTAGCTACGAGACCGTCTCACTGACCACGCCTGCCACTTCGCTTGCTTTTGCGGCTTCTTTCGCTAAATAAATGCTTGAAATCATCATTACTACGTAGCTTCCTACAAATCTGCTCCAGTGGGACGTCGAGAAGAGAAGATATAAAATGCTTTATTGCACAAAAAAAAGGCATAAGAATATATATTTATTTGTATACATGAGCTAAACTGAAACACGTATTAAACTAAGAAGAAACGAAGGTACGAGGTGTAACTCAAGTAAACAAAATGGCTCTGCCACAGCATGAGTTGATTGACTAGCAAACTAGCAACCAACGCTGGTCTTCCGTCAGACAAGACCTAAGTAATTAGATTAACTTAATAATAATTATCATTTTCTTCCAGCTAATTATTGTAAATTGAGGACCCACTTTATTTGTGTACACATTACTTATTAGTATTACTTACTTATCTCTTAATATTATTAATATGCAAAAATTAGCCCTCAGTATCATATCATGTATGTATCATGCATGCTATGTTAAGCAAATACCTTTTTGTAAATTCATAGCTGTAAGTTTTCCTAAAATTTGTAAAATAAAATAAAATAAAAATATTTTTGAAACTAAATGTATCAGTATTTAAGGATACCATTATCTGCCTGCGTCTTTGTTCGCATGCTACCGTGGTTAAACATAGCTTTTAATGTGTTAATCTATCTCTACTATCAAAGTCTGTTCAACCGCTGCAATTTGATCAAAGCTTTCGCATTTTAAACATTAGTAGAATTTGGAATAGTTACAGTGCTCTTTCGGAAGGAGTGCGTTCAGGAAAGTACCTACCACTATACCTACTTTTCGCGACAGGCAGTACAGTTTATTGCAACAACCTCCGGCGAGTTAACACTATATTACCTATCTATAAACCATCGCCGATGAATCACTAATCCTTAACAGAAAACCGTATCGGTTAACTGTTTTGTAGATATATGGGAACATTCGTTTGCACACACAAACACACAACCTCTCACACTAAACGCATATAACCTCTCTGTCAGTCGTGGCTAAGAAGTTACCTACTCGTATTTTACTCACGGTAGGGCTAATCCACCAGTTCAAGGTTGCACAGCGAGCTATGGAAAGGGCTATGCTCGGAGTTTCTCTGAAAGATAAAATCCGAAATGAGATTATCCGACAGAGAACTAAAGTCATTGACATAGCCTACTGGATTAGCAAGCTGAAATGGCAATGGGCTGGTCATATATGCCGAAGAACCGACAACCGTTGGGACATATTGTGCCTGACTAATATTTTTACCATCAATTTGTACATATGTTTAAGCAAATAAATTATCTTTATCTTTATCTTTATAAGCGAGTTCTTGAGTGGTTCCGCATCTTGGCAAACGTAGCGTGGGGCGCCCTCTGGCTAAGTGGAGCGATGGCCCTACGAAAGGCGGCGGGCAGAACGTGGATGAGAAGAGCTGAACACCGGGCTCAGTTGCGCGTATTGGGAGAGGCCTATATCCAGCAGTGGACTAGTGTGGGCTGATGATGATTTTACTATTGGTTAGGTTTATTAACCGTAAGTGTAAGTTACTGTATATTGAACAAACAAAGAACATCACAATCAATCACAACCAAAACATAAACTCGAGTTTCCGTAATGCAATATTCTGGTTTCAAAGATATTCAACGAATTGATTGAGGAAATTAACCTTTTCATACAGTGGTGGATTCTTACAAATCTAGGTCAGTAATCCTTTAAACTGAATGACATAGACAAATTATTGGTGGTCGATTATATTAATGAACTCGGTAGTAAATTATATTTAATTGGTTATTGAGTTTTACCTACATAAGTTTAAATGGGGCTGAGAATAATTGTCAGTATTTTAATAAGAAAACCTAGATACTAGAACGTGTTGTGTATGAGATTGTAATAAGTTTATGTTAAGGATATGACATAATTATAGGTTAGGATAGTAATATAATAAGGTTAAGGAGTCAATACATACATACATACATAGACACACGCCTTTTTCCCCGAAAGGGTGAGGCCTCAATGGCCAAAAGTCTCAAATGGAGCTCTTTTTACATGTGGTTACAATCTTGGGATATAGTCTGAAAATAATAGGAGCCTCCTCCTTTTTTTTTAAGTCGGTTAATAAATGAAGAAACCACTTAAATTATTTAAGGTTCCTCATGTTATATGAATAGCGAAATATTTTAATTTAAATACATGAATCGTGTATCCTTCAACAAATCTAATATGCCAGTAAGTAGGTAATATACATTCATACGAAACATACAAATGTAAACGAGAAATAACGTACTTTTACGTGACGAAGCGATGAAGCCTTATTAAATTTCGGTAGACTTATTGGGTCCGTACTACGCACCTGTTCTTTATGTACCAATATTATGCTGTATCTCATGTTAAGCTCTTTTTGATCTGATATAAATCAATAACGCAATATTCAAAATTACAGGCACATGAGACTTCTTACATTAAGACATATTTATGTATCAGGGTAGCACAGTACAATGCCTAGCAGGGCGCGTCCTTGGTGGATGTGACCTGTGAGGTAATGAATTGTTACTCGTAAAGGCAGAGGTTGTTTTACATCAGGTGGGCTACACGCTTGTACCGTCACTTATAATCAAATAAAAAAATACATGATATCGTGACGACCTCTGTGGCGCGGCGGGCGAAGCTTGGCCTGCGACGCAGGAGGTTGCGGGTTCGATTCCCGCCTCGGAACAAATATTTGTGCGATCGCAGATATTTGTTCAGGGTGTTCTGGGTGTTTACTATGTATAATAAAAAATATCTATCTATGTAATATGTTGTATTAAGTATATCAGTTATCTAGTACCCATAACACAAGCTCTGCTTAGCTTGGGGCTAGATAATGTTGTGTGAACTGTCCAGCATTATTTAGTTATTTATTTATTTAATTTGATCCGAGAATTCCATGTAGGAGAGTACGTAAAACAGTCCCTTTTGTGGCCATATTTTTTCATCTTGATATTGCCAAGCTATTATAACTAATAGCTGAATTCTCTTGAACTATACCAGGAATGATCTATTTTACAAGCTTTTATTTAAGGATAATCGTCTTGATTACTAAAAGCTCGGTTCACGGTAGATGGCGTGGAAACTTATTGTATTACTTTTTTATTTTTTGTGCTAAATTCGGGCGTCTTTCGTGTTTTATTTTATCGTTCGCGGCTAAGTTGTAGTTGTAAGAATTTAATGCAGTATGAATTTCCTTTAAACAGTCATTTGAAAGTTCAAATTACCTAGAAATAAAATCGTTCACTTTTCTGATGTAATTACACGCACGCACACATACATATTCACTGTTTTGGTTTTCACTAGATGGCGTTGTTATTGTCCAAGAGCATTGGCATGGACGTTAGATAGATGGCGTTAAATAAATAGCTTACAAGGTATCTGTTTATAGATCGCGTTGAATAAAATTATTAGAATGATAAAAGGTATTTCAGGGAAAAACTCGGAAAATTATTGTTTACAAGAATAAAACTTATTTTTCTAATGTCCAAAATGTACACGAATGTAAGTAACTGACCTTCATCATTGCAGTAGGTAGGTAGGTACCCATAATTATCATAGTTTGCCCCGTGAACCCATGACGTTTTTTCATTATCATCAGCCTACAGAAGTCCACTGCTGGACATGGACCTCCCCATAGAATGTCAAGACAAACGGTCTTGAGCAGCCTCCATCTACCGCCTTTCCGCAACCCCTTCTGTGGCGTGTCCGGCAAGATAGGATGTTGCATAAGAATGTTTCGTTTTACAGAAATGAACAAAAAAAAGAAAAAAGGATAATAAATTGTTTTATATTACAACTTCTGCTTACACTAGAAATATTAGGTATACAGTAAAAAAACATCATCAATAACTAAATAAATTTTGCCTTCGTTTTTTGTATTCATTGCTCGAAGATTCTGTACCCGTACCTAAATCCGAAACATCCGTAAAAGAACCAGGATCATATAGCTTTATGTCTAGCCCATTGCCACTTCAACTTGCTAATTTAGAGACCTATGTCAGTGAGCCGGTGGACTTGGATCTACAGGCTGACGTTTGTACCACCATCCGACGCAGGAGGTTGCGGGTTCGATTCCCGCCTCGGAACAAATATTTGTGCGATCTGCAGATATTTGTTCCGGGTGTTCTGGGTATTTTCTATATATAATAAAAAATATCTATCTATGTAATATATTGTATTAAGTATATCAGTTGTCTAGTACCCATAACACAAGCTCTGCTTAGCTTGGGGCTAGACAATGTTGTGTGAACTGTCCAGCATTTAGAATGCGTAGTACGAATAGATAGGTACCTACTCTAGGTAGGTACCTACTACCTATTCTACGCGCGGACATTGTTCAGCTAGTCTAATATAAAACCATTTTACTGACTTCAAGCCAATGTAGACGGTTGGTCATCATCATCATCAGTCTACAGAAGTCCACTGCTGGACAACGGTTTCCACTCTAAAATGCCACGACGAACTCTCTTGAGCCTGCATCTACCAACTTTCTGCTGATTATAATATCTTTGGTGCATGGAAAGAGGGGTCTTCCTCTACCTTCATCAGGTTTGTAGGTACCACTCGAGAACCTTTATTCACATAATGTGGTTGTTAGTTCTGCGAACTATAAAGAACTAAGAACTATATAACTGGTTTGGTTTTTGGAGTGATTAGGTTTGTGGGAAAAACAGCTGTTGAGTGAGGCACTGGTCAGTGAAAGCCTAGAGACAAACAGCAGGCTCCTGCGCCAGTGGGAGACTAGACTGGAGACTGAGACCTCCCTCCAGGAATGGCCATCGGGTCCTCTAATCCGGTCGCCAACCGGCACGATGGAGCATTCTGGGATTTTTCGCAAGGCGGCGGGCTAGCTTACTAGTTGGGCCCCCTACAACCTGCAGTCAGCCAGCGGAGAACCGTGCTTCGGATCCCGCTACCTTCCAAGCCTAGCCAACCGGCACACTTGCACTGCTGCGGTCTCTAAAACGCACATGCTGAATCCAGTGCACGAACTGCCGTGGTATTCGGGGCCGCATGAAGCCTCACGTGAATATTCACGATTTGCGCAGTAAGAAATCTGCACTCAGTAAAGTTCGGCGTGTAACGCGTATCGCGCAACGCGTGAATTAGATGACACAAATAGGAAGTGAATTGGCTCAAATCACGGTACACAGTGGAACGATTTTGAAAAAAGGTGGACGTAGGAACAAGTTTCGTAATTTCTGTCTAAAAAAAATTGCAACTGATAGGAAATTGTATGGTGATTAAAAGATATTCTATTAAATTTTCAAAAAAAGACACGTTTTATAGGTTAAAATAATAGTTCAGAAAAAATGTATGGAAAGATTTATATTATATTGTTTTTCTCAGAAATAAGAAGTTTGTTCAAGAAAAAACCTATAATAGCTTAAAGTAGCTACCGTCTTCTACAAATGGGCATATAGGGTTCTGGACGGTTTAACCCTGCAGCATTGGCAGTTAAGGGGAATTAAACTCTTAAAAAATATTGTTTATTTTGATACGAGCATCTGATAGGAAATGTAGTGCTTGTTAAAAGTTATTCAATACAATTTTCCATAAAAATGAGTCTGTGATATTATAAAAATGTATTTCTGAAAAAATGCAATGAAATATAAATCAACATATTTTTTCTCGGAATTTTAAATCATAAGAAAATTACACTACTTAAGTTCTATACAACAACGAAATATTCGTTTTTGGCTAAACGCTGTTGCAGTGGTGTTTAAATGGGATCAAACTTTACAAATATATGATTGAATGTTAAATGTTAATGGAAAATGGTTCAATTTCTGTCATTCGCTCAGTCTTATCTAAGTAAAATGAATAAATCATAATAAAATCTAGTGTAAAAAACTTCTAAGTCTAACTATTGGCTTAGTAATTATCTCCAAATAATTTGCCAATTTTTCCGATACTCGACATTTCTGACCTTATAGGTAGGTACCAGATACTTTTCATTGCTACAGTTCTTCCACTGAGCATTACATTCATAAAAGTAATAAATCAATATAAAATCTAGTGTCAAAAAGTACAAAGATCTAAGAGATTAAGAGATTGTCTTAATAATTATCTCCAAATAACTTAAATAACTTGCCAATTGTGTTGTTATATCCAAAAGGACTTGTAACTTAATCTTTGCCTCCGTTATTTCAACACCTTCTGTAGGGTAGTATCTTTTTTTGGCTTCTAATATCTTGTAGTAGAAGGGCAATACAGATATGCTGGAATCTGATAACATTGTCCTCAGGGATAAGTATTTTCATTTCGTTAGATTCAGCGAAGTTGAAAGAGCAAGAGCACTATCTTCATCAGAGAAATCATCGCATCCAATGAATAAAATCAGAGCATCACAACAAAACTTTACAGATCTGTTAATATGATTTACCCTCTTACCATTTTAAAATAGTCCGGAATTCCCAGCAGCCATTTTTCATAAAACATATGATAGATATTTTAGTATCGATGTAACTAAAATATTTCCCAAATAAAGTTAATAATGTCAAAAATCCCCTTAAAACTACAAGCAACCTTCGTAAAACTAGTAATCACTTACTGGAAAGATCCACCAAATTATCAGTAGAATCATTTACCTACATTTTTCTATCATCTACATACATTAAATTCTACAGATAAGTTGGTGGGTCTCTAACAATGAAAGGAATCTAGTACCTTCCTACAAGGTCAGTCATTAGGCTCAAGTATCGGGACCATTATTAATAATACGTGGCAAATTATTTCAAGATAAGTAATAGGGGGCGTTCAAGTATTATGTAAGCGCTTGAGGGGGGCGGAAGGGTCTTTGTTTTGCTTATTTTTGATGACATGGTCGATATCGTGATTACGTCAGCAGTTATTATTTACTTATTTTACACAAATGGCAACCCACAAACTGTCCATGCTTGAAAATAAAACTCACATGTCGGGGATTCCCACAAATAAAGAATACGTTATAGGTACTCGCCTAGAAGCGAGTGGGGATTACCGCGCGTACTTGTCACGTCTAAATTTCTTCCGTCAATCTATTGTTTCGTTTCGATTCGAATGACGATTTGACGTATTGTAAGCAAATCAAAGCAAGTTAATTTTTGTTTTAACCGGTGATCCTTTTTCGCCCAAGCTTAACTGTTTAACATGTCGTTTCAAATAAACAAATCCAAGTAATATCAAAAATTATTCGAAAGTTTTAAAAAATCTCATACAAATACAAAAGTACAAAATGTACAGAAGTTAGATAAGCCTATTTGCTAACTACTGCTCACGAATCAATAAAAAAACAGAATACATTAAAAGAAAAATGCATATAGGTACCAATGATTAAGTAAGCATGGGAGAGGGGGAAGAGGTTTGCTTACTTTTGCTTACACAGCTTACACAGAAGGGGTGGGCATAGTGCGCGTCATGTAAAAAGAACGCTGGCGGTCAAGCTTCTACAGGCGTTCCAGCGTTCTTTTTACATGACGCGTACTGTAATGGTACATTATTTGTAGTAAACTAGGCAGGCACTCATTCAATGTATAGGTATACATCTCTTAAATAAGTAGAAAAGTAAGTAATCTCTTAAAAAGAACGCTGGAACGCCTGAAGAAGCTTGACCGCCAGCGTTCTTTTTACATGACGCGCATTATAAATAGTTGTAAAAAATCTGCTTACGTAATACTTGAATGGCCCCATACGACAATCGCTAACTTTGTAGTTTTTGTCTCTAGTGACTGTAGAGTCTAGATGATATGGTGATTTACTTTTATGAAAGTAATACTCAGTGGAAGTACTGTAACAATGAAAGTTATCTGGTACTTAACCTACAAGGTCAGTCAATAGGCTCAGGTATCGGAAAAATTGGCAAGTTATTTGGAGATAATTATTAAGACTATAGCGATCTTTGCACTTTTTGACACTAGATTTTATTTTGATTTATTACTATTATGAACGTAATACTCAGTGAAAGTACTGTAGCAATGAAAAATATCTGGTACCTACCTACAAGGTCAGAAATGTCGAGTATCGGAAAAATTGGCAAGTTATTTGGAGATAATTACTAAGCTAGTAATTAGACTTAGAAGTTTTTTTACACTAGATTTAATTATGATTTATTCATTTTACTTAGATAAGACTGAGCGAATGACAGAAATTGAACCATTTTCCATTAACATTAACATTAAATCATATATTTTTAAAGTTTGATCCCATTTAAATACCGCTGCAACAGCGTTAAGCCAAAAACGATTATTTATTTTTTGTAAAGAACTTAAGTAGTGTAAGTTTCTTATGAAAACCTTTTAAAATTCCGAGAAAAAATATGTTGATTTATATTTCATCGCATTTTTCAGAAATATGTTTTTATAATATCACAGACTCATTGTTATGGAAAATTGTATTGAATAACTTTTAACAAGCACTACATTTCCTATCAGATGCTCGTATCAAAATAAACATTTTTTTTCAAGAGTTTAACCCCCTTAACTGCCAATGCTGCAGGGTTGACAGAACCCTGTATGACCCATTTGTAGAAGACGGCAGCTACTTTAAGCTATTGTTGTTTTTTTTTTAACAAACTTCTTATTTTTGAGAAAAACAATATAATATAAATCTTTCCATACATTTTTTTCTAAACTATTTTTTTAACCCATGAAGAAGTGCCTTTTTTTGCAAATTGAATAGAATATATTTTAATCACCATACAATTTCCTATCAGTTGCAACTTTTTCAGACCGAAATTACGAAATTTGTTCCTACGTCCACCTTTTTTCAAAATCACCCCACTGTGCGGTACCCCGAATACCATAGCTGCTCAAACCCGTCACTTCCACGATGGCTACACTGGACATCAGACAATGTCGCTTCACGGACTTGCTATGTCCATGGGGTGGTGATAAGCCACGGCCGAAGCCTACCACCAGAAATGTTGTTACCCGTTTGACACCACCCAGAGATCACGTGTAGGGACGCGAGGGTATTTTCCTATGGACGCGAGCAACTCCAATCTCCAAATTTCCGAGCGTACTCTTACATGATCTATATACCTGCACACCAGTACCTTAGATGATGATGATAATGACGACGAAGTTGTTAATGTTCATCACCACCGCCATCATCATCATCATCACCACCACCATCATCATCATCATCATCTAAGGTATTGTCGTGCATGTGATGATGATGATGATTATGATGATGATGATGATGATGGTTGTGGTGGTGATGATGATGGTGGTGACCATCACCGCCATCATCATCATCATAATCACCTGCACGCTAATATCCTAGATGATGATGATGATGATGATGATGATGATTGTGGTGGTGATGATGATGGAGGTGGTGATGGTGATGATGATGGCGGTGGTGATGAATATTAAAAACATTATGAAGATATATTATATTAACCACCATCACCATCATCATCATCATCACCTGCACGCCAATACTCTAGATGAAGATGATGATGATGTTAGTGGTGGTAATGGTGATGAAGGCGGTGGTGATGAACATTAAAAACATCATGATCATCATCATCATCATCACCTGCACGCGTATACCCTAGATGAGGATGATGATGGTGGTGGTGATGAACATTAACAACATCATCGTCATCATCATCATCATCTAGGGTATTGGCGTTCAGGTGTTGGTTCTGGTTCGCTGCGGGCCCTGCTGACTACTGAGCCACGCTCGCCTTCGGCTCGCTCGCAGCTTTCGTGGTGATCACTGTTCTCTAGTGTTTTAAATCCATGTTGTACTTTCACTCATTTTGAAATATAAGACTATTCAAAATTCGTAGAATCGTGCATCATACTATCATTGATTCTGGCCAAGTTATCACGTATTCTTTCGTTGTTTTATTTTTAACACCTCACATAGTAACTTAAAACTTGGGTAGGCTACCTAAATTGAAATAAAGTATTTTCTCGCACTATAATGCTATTGCAAAGTTTAAAGAATGTAGTTGTAAAATAAATTAGAATACATTATTATAAGTACAGTTGGCAACCCTATCAGAGCTAGCTCGCTATAGTAGAAATTACGGCCAACTTATAAAAAGTATTGTGTGTTCACACTAGTAACGGTTTGGCAACGTCGCTTTTAAACTTTTGCTGACGGAGCGGCAACATATCAAAGTAAAAGTCAAAAAGTATTTTATTCATTGAAATCAAAAGGATCATTTTGAATCGTCTTAAAAAATAAATTTACATTTACTCCTGTTCCAACGCAACCAGACCTAGAAGAATCAGGCAACAAACACGGTCTGTTTTTCTTTTGATGATCCTGCTTACTATTAGGTGGGGAGCCCCTGTGTAGAGCCTCGAGAACAAGTGGAAGCTGATTCAAAGAAAAAAAGGAAAATCAACTTAAAAGCCTTCCTTAGGTAGGCAGTCAAAAGTAAGATGATAGAGAAAATCAGCAAAAGTTCATAAGGCAAGCACACTCTACGCTTGATATACTCATAAATAACACATATTACAGTCCAGTCGGCAGGTGGTTTCAGATGGAAAAAGGTCAAAAGCTACTGAAACTTTGGGAGGTTGTTCAGGGATAGTTAATTAACATTTTCCCAAGTTTTGGACCTCGATGACCATGTGCGAAAAGTGGAGGGGGGGGGGGGGGGGAGGGGGGACTGCACCTTCCTCCGGTTTTTTCTCAATAACTTTTTTCTCTTACATCCCACGGCAAAAGTACCAGCTACTTTTTTGTAGAACGTTAAATTTACTATAATTTGGACTAATAAAACATGTTTCTATGTCAATAGATTATCGAGATATGGCGATGTGTGTTTTTTTCTAAGTACATCAACTACGTGCAGAGACACTTTGGTAGCAATGTGATTGTTGTCTTTGATGGATACCCCACTAAATCCGGCTATCAAAGCACCAAAGCAGCAGAACGAGCTCGCCAGTCTGCATTACAAGCACCAACCAAAGTCGTGTTCTCCTCATCTACAATGGTGACAATAGCACAAGAAAAGTTCTGGCAAAAGATCACAATATGAGAGCATTCATTTCGATGTTGATGACACAAATGGTGGATGCTAGCATCGAAGTGAAGCAGGCATTTGAGGACGCCGTGATCATGGTGGTGGGGATGGGGTTGAGAAGAGAAGACTGAGTCCCTGCAGAAGACTGCTTCCACCCCCAATTAGTGGGATACAAGTTGACTTCCCGCCAGTTCAGCAATTGCTTGGAGGTAGCATATTGACGACCTCTGTGGCGCGGCGGGCGAAGGTTGGCCTGCGACGCAGGAGGTTGCGGGTGCGATTCCCGGAACATTTGTTCATTTTGTTCATCGGAACAAATATTTGTGCGATCGCAGATATTTGTTCAGGGTGTTCTGGGTATTTTCTATGCATAATAAAAAATATCTATCTATGTAATATATTGTATTAAGTATATCAGTTATCTAGTATCCATAACACAAGCTCTGCTTAGCTTGGGGCTAGATAATGTTGTGTGAACTGTCCAGCATTATTTATTTATTTATTTATCTTGCTGCATGGTGGCCTGTGGCATCTTCTTTATGACTGGTTTTGATTATCTGTCGTTTTTGAGAGAACCGCCGGGCCTTAAGGTACCATTTTCAAATGAAAGCTACTATAATTTACTACAACTTCATTAAAATAATTTTTGACGTGGGATGCATATTTTAGGATATATTTCACAAAATAAGTAAAAATTTCTTAAAAAAACACTTAGGAGAAAAATTGCATATTTTCGAAGAACTTTATCTTGGGAACCAATGGCTGTATAGATCTCGCCTTAGTGTCAAATTGTAGAAAATTTAGTCTACTTTAAAAATATGCCTGTTGACTATACCGGTCAGACCCTTCCTTGACTAAGATATTGAGCAAAAACTGAAAAAATATATAAAATTTCATGATTTTTTGAGCCGCTCGCTCAGTACTTGTAAAATATGGTTTTTTAATAGTGGTTAAGGTATTAACAACATATAAAAAATCAGCGTGACCGGAAATTTTGTAAGCACGACCCCTTTTTCATGTTTAACTTGACTGCACTATAATATGAATACCAACATGATGATGTGAATGTTTGGTTTTCATCAGAGAAGAAAATCAGCTTTTGAGATCTGGTTTGGGTGGAGGGGTTTCCAAAGTAGGTGATTGTAACCAGGAACCATAATTATAATAACATTCCACCATTATTTGGGTATAACCATGGTATAACAGAAGAAATAAGGTGGAATTTAGCATTTTTCGGCACATTTTAGCAAATTCTAAAAAAATATTTTTTCGAAGCGCCATATCTCGGTAACTTATCAACATACAATCAAGTTTGAATAATCAAAATTATAGTAAATTTAACGTTCTACAAAAAATAATTAGTACTTTTGCCGTAGGATGTAAGGAAAAAAAGTTATTGAGAAAAAACCGGCGGAAGGTGCAGTTTTCCGCCCCCTCCTCTTTTCGCACAGGGTCCTCGAGGTCCAAAACTTGTTTTTTTTATTTAACCATCCCTGAACAACATCCTGAAGTTTCATTAACTTTTGACCTTTTTCCACTACTTTACCCCACTTTTTACGACCTGCCGACTAAAACATCACTTTTATTATTTAGCGCCATCTCTATCATGTTTACTTACTATCTTACACAAAACTCTTGTGTTTGAAGGTCAATTTAGCGCCATCACTGTCATCTTTAATTAAACTGAGTGCTCTGCTGCGTAAAAGTATCTCGCTACGATAATAGATGTCCGTGCAAAATAAACTCACACATTTGTAAAAATTGTCGTATTTCAAACCTGTTTTAAAAATTCCCTATTGTATATTTTTGTTTGGAACGACCATTCGCGATAACTATTATCATTAGGAAGTCTACAAAATAAGTCAATTTATAAAATGACAATCTGTGGTTTGAGTAACGGCCTAAAGTATTTTGTATGGGCAAGGAAACTTGAACATTCACCTTAACTTGCAATTTATGTTTGTCTGGGTGGAATCCGGGGGAATCTTGCAACTGAATTTTAAAGCAGCTATCCTCAACCGATTGAGCTGAAATTTGGTATACCAGTCAAGTTCAGATGACATCACCATATGATGGTGACAGCGAGCTGATCTGATGATAGAGACGGAAGGTAGACAACGGAACTCCTCAATGGATAATAGTAGACTTGTTTAGGCTCATTTTGATCAGCACACGGTTACGATCACTAATTTTATAAAAGCTTGTATCGAAAAATATATTTTTCACAAAAAACTTATTAGTAAACGATTCAAAGAATTCGCAACCTTAAGAGTTAAGTAGGTTCATCTCATTGTCACCACAAAAGATTTAGGTAAAGAGCTTATTTTTGGCGGGGCCGACAGCGCGATAGTGTAAGGCCCATTACAGACAAATTATGGCCCCCATTATTGTCCGTGTCCCGAGTCGTAGCCGTGAGTTACTCGCACTGGGTCAATGGGTTTTATGTAAAGAATCCTCTCTGGGTTCAGTAGGATATCAATTGCATATGTTAGCGTGCAGCTGCTAATCTGAAGTTGTAGTAGTGCTACGCCGTAGCCTCTCGTAGCGGCTACGACGCGTATTTGGGTATTGTTTTACATCAAAGTGATTAGGTGCATGGTATGCCAATCATGAGCAGAATCTTATTTGCTACATGATAACAACATTTTGACCGTTTATATCTGTTTTTGGATAAATTAAATAAAGTGCGTGTAGTTGCTACATTTACCACGAATGCAAACGGATAACTTTGGGCTATTGTTTTAAGCTAGGATTGTAAAAATATTTCAGGTCATATTCGAACATATCTAAAGTGTTGCAGCATAACTCCTGTGATTATGGGTATCGCCGGTATCACCGAACTCCGGGGCCATAATGACAGCAATAATTTGAGCGTAATCGGCCGCATGCCGCTTTGTAGTCGCCTTGGGATCCGATTTTAAGCTCGCTCTATTTTGCGCATCAGTGGACAACTATCTAAATCAGCTGGGATAATTGCCGCTTCTATGTCGTTAGCTTAATAAATGCCGGCCATGTTTTAAAGTTTTATTCCGCATGCGGATAATCTACACGGTATAGTTTTGTAAGGTTTTGCGAATAAAGATACATTGACGTAGGACGCAGGTTACCGGTTTCGGACTGTCCAGGCACCCTTTCCGGGGTGCGGGTGGTGAGTGAACATGACCGGTCCGGTACAATTCTGGACAAATGGTAGTGTTCTGCAAAGTTCACGAGCAACTCGCATGAGTACCGGGGTTATAAGTGTCTTATTTTTGGGCGGCAAGACCTACCGCAACTGGTCCTGGCCTCGGCCAGGTAAAGTACGCTACCGCGTGTAACCGAAAGGTTGGTCGGGCAACCACTTTAAACATGTATAATTTGATGAGGGTCCATGAGGGTCTGCATGGGATCCATGCCCGCTTGGTATCAGAGCAAAGTAAGCAAGCCTGCCCCGCTAAGCATGATAGAGATGGTCGCAACCTGTTTTCTACATCAATGCAGCCTTAGGACCAAGTTTGTGAGCAATTACGAGACTTTACTTAATCAGAAAACGGCTAATGAAGAAAGACCTTCGAAAGGCGTTTCGAGTAGGTAAAAGTGGCGTCTCTAGCTGTAATTTGTGTTTCATTATTTGTAACTTAAAGCTACTTGAATAGAATGGTGGTCTATGAGAATGAGTTTTACAGAAAGCACGCTCATTCCCCTTCGCTATTTTAAGGATAAATAGCGCATTACCGTGTCTTGGGCTGGAACTTAAACTCATAGTTACGCGTGAGACCTAGTTTCGTTAGGAACCATTACTTTGTAAATAATAGATTTTAATTGAGTATTTAGTTTGCCGATCAGCCCGTAGTTAATTAAAATAATTCGCCGAGACAAGCAACCTCGGGAGGTAGTGACGTGGATGATTTAGTGACATTGTTAATGGGCCCAACTTTGTTAAAGTTGCGCCGGGCCCAGCCTCCGCTCGGGACCCCGTGAACTCACCACGGGTGTGTGCTACTATTTATTTATTCAGATTGTACGTGATGAGCAAGATTATTATGTGTTTAGTAACATCGCACACACCATTTTGATGTAATGGTGATTTGCTGACACATTAATTAAAAATTGATTATCATGTTTTCCAGGACCACATTAAAATAGATTACGCAGCCTTAAGCTTGATAGGAGCATATTTTTTAGTATTCCGTGCCTAAATGGGCAAAACGGAATACTTGTAGAACAATCTTGGTTTCTGCATATCAAAGTATATCATACATGACAAACTCTGTGGCGCGGCGGGCGACGGTTGGCCTGCGACGCAGGAGGTTGCGGGTTCGATTCCCGCCTCGGAACAAATATTTGTGCTATCGCAGATATTTGTTCAGGGTGTTCTGGGTATTTTCTATGTATAATAAAAAATATCTATCTATGTAATATATTGTGTTACGTATATCAGTTATCTAGTACCCATAACACAAGCTCTGCTTAGCTTGGGGCTAGATAATGTTGTGTGAACTGTCCAGCATTATTTATTATTATTATTTATTATTATTAAAGACTTTTATTTTTAGAGACTATTTAAAGTAAGCGCTTGACTTTGGAATAATTTTAGATGTGAATAAAGTAAAACTCAAATAAATAAGTAAGACTCAAATAAAGACGTGAGCTTGTAAAGTAGAATTATGACTTTTTGGGGTTTCTAAAAACTTTTTTACTGTTTATTGGCGTTGGTCATAATATAAACAAGGGTGAAGAAAATTAGTGCAAGTAATCAGTGTTCCGTGCAACCAGTTTTTTTACCAGACTGTCGTAGAAATTATAGTCTTCCAGGTTGTCATTTATTTATTTTATTAGTGAAAGAAACAAAGAAAACATGTTTTTACTGCCACCACTTTTTCTTTTTAAATGCAGTTCCTGTCTTCGAGCCCGTGGTCCCTATCTTCGAGCCCGTGGTCCCTAAGAGCAAATTCTCATAATGATAACAGTTCAAATTTTAGCCTCATCGCCCTACAAAAAACAGCATTTAACCTACCAGGTTTTCATGTGTTTGAGCAACTACTTTCTATCTTCATGTAAAAGTCAAGTATTTTCAGAGGAAATGGCGTGGGACAGACGTCCGGAACTAACGAACAGAACAAATGAGAAGTAATTCCACAAATGTTTTTGAATGTATAATATATTTTTGGAACGCTGAGTCTGTGAGCCGACGAGAGCGCGAGCCCTCAGCTCTAATCGTGCGCGTGTAGTTCGGTCAGCGTCGAACTAAACGCACGTATTATCGCAATAGCGCGTCAGTCAACCTACGAGCGCTTCTACGGTTCCCGTCAGCGCGATGACGTACCGTACGCGTGTAGCAATTCATCGCACTGCACTTCCGTATGATTTAATTGATGTAGCAACGCTTAAAGACCAAACCAACGCGTACAGGCCGCTTCTTCAGTGGCGTGCACGGTGGCGATCAATGGTAAGACAATGGACCGAGCATGCTACCGCGGACGCGGGCTGAACACTTTGGTTTGGTCTTAGATTAACGGTCGTCTACGCTCACCGTCGGTCGAGGTTTAAATAAGGCCTAACAGTGAAAATATTTTGTACTAGCTAGCACAATACGCATAGACGTAGGAGGTCATGAAACCCCCAATATAAATTAGAAAAGATTTCATCTGTCACACAGAGGTCCCTTGAGATACCCATTAGGTTATCAATTATTAGAGGACTGCTTCAGAATATACAACACAATAACGTAGTTACGGAATAATTCATGAGCAGAGGTGGTCCTATACACTAACGGAAAATAATGGCGCGTTCAACGCAACGTAAAGGTTGAGTTTAATGAGCGCGACCGTATCGCATGAGTGACAAAAGACTGAATCTAGAAATTGACAATTGCATCATCACTCCATTGTGGCTGTGGTTCGGTTGAGCCGTGTGACAGTCAGGCCTATAGGCCGCCGCGCGAATGCGGTATGTACTATTAACTAGTGGTTCGCCGTGAACTGGGACCTCGCGAATACTCACGACGTAGGTAGGCTACCTACTTTCTTTACCTCTCTAACAGACTTCTAAAAACATTTAGTGAGATGGTGTATCATTTCATAATGGCTGAAGTGAAGGGTAGATGAAGTTTATTATTTTTGATTACTTTTTTATTGATTTATTTCCAAAAGTAGCTCCGTGGCTTTGATATTTATTAGTTGTAGTTGGTTTTTCCCATGTGAACGAATCAACTAGTATCTGAAATAATATATTGCGGTCTCGGTCGCAAGTATCGGTCGCAAGTCTCGGTCGCAAGTCCCGGTCGCATGCACCAAACATCTCCTTAACTATACAATCGTCGCTGAATTATTGCGTTCGAAAATATAGCCGTGAATTTGAAATGTAAAATATATTCGATTTTCAATTTAGCTTTAAAATAGAAACATTTTGAACAGTATGTGGTTGTAAATGAACATTGTGGGAATAACATAAATAGCCATGAATCCTGCGAGGCTTTGATATGTTTATTAGTTATAATTTACAACAAATATTAATAAGATTGGATTGACAAAGGTATGCTTAGATGGTTTGGCCATTTAAAACGGATGGAAGATAGTAGATTGACGAAACAGGTACATAAGACGAGCAGGAATGGGACAGTGGGAAGAACGTATTCAGACCAGATCGGAGACGTTCTGGAAAAAGGCCAGGTCAAGAGTACCCTTAACCGACGAGCATGTATGAAGAATGTGATGAGAGCGAATGAAGCAAAAGAGGTTTGTCAGGAACGTAGCAAGTGGAAATCCGTGGTCTGTGCCTACCCCTCCGGGAAACAGGCGTGAGCACTGACCCCCTTTCAAAGAACACTACAAAATGTTAAGAAGCGTAACACTAGATAATTGTAGTTGTAGGTACACATAAATTATGGACTATAGCATAAAAGCCTTAATATAATCCACTAAACCCATCATATATTGTACTCAAGACACGAGTGGTTATAAATTATGTATCTCACGGTATACTGGCATTCAAAACAGTGTTGCCCTCGATATCTGACAGGCGATGATGATAGATACCTAATAATACACAAAGGTGATATAGAATTATGTGTACACACCTAAAGTGAGTAATTCATAGTATAGTGGGTATTGTGTACTAAACCTCAATGGTATTATCAGACGTAATATAACGGTGGCAGTATTTAACAAAGTAACATCAATAAGTTCTCTGTGTTTGAATAAATAAAATCTACTTCTGACTGATGATGATGATGGCGTTAATGATGAAATTATTAAGCAGAACCGTGAGCTGATAAAAATGAGCGCAAACACGGCCAGTCTACTATTAACTAACGAGGAGTTCCGTTGTCCACCAGTGTGGGATCAGGACTATGTATGTGACTGTTGGGTGTTATGTTATGTTATCAAATAAATAAATAGAATAAATAAATAATGCTGGTCAGTTCACACAACAATATCTAGCCCCAAGCTAAGCAGAGCTTGTGTTATGGGTACCTTCTAGATAACTGATATACTTAATAGAATACATTACATAGATAGATATTTTTTATTATACATAGAAAATACCTAGAACACCATGAACGAATATCTGCGATCGCGCAAAATTAATAAAAAAAATATTTTAATAAATTATTTTATGAATATTTTTTTAAATATTTTATGTTTATGTCTTCTTAGCTTAGGTGATGGCTTCTGTGCATTATTTGCAACAATTTAGCCAATGTCAAGTGATATAATTATTATAGATTTATAGTCAAGTCTATATTTATGTCTCCATCATTAGATCAGCTGGCTGTCATCATAATTTTGTATTGTCATCGGAACTTGACAGGTATGCAAAATTTCAGCTCAATCAAACGAGGCTAGCTGGTTCAAAAACTTGCCCGTGGTCACAGAGAACTTGCCCGTGGTGGCAGAAAACTTGCCCGTTGTCACAGAGAACTTACCCATGGTCACACAGAACTTACCCATGGTCACAGAGAACTTGCCCTTAGTACTGTTTTGATAGTTCAGTTGACTGTGCCATCGTTCAAATTTCTTTCGGTAATACAGTTGACCGGACTGGTGCACATAGACATAGATAAACGCCTTTTTCCCCGAAGGGGTAGGCAGAGCCTCAAAAGGACTCTTTTCATCGTTGGTTGCACCATCATTGTAATATAGACGTGACAAGCGGTGAGCTCATCGCTGCCATCGCTTCCCACGACTAACACTTATGACTTGCTTCCAGTAAATAACACATTCCTTAATAAGCTAGCAGCCAGGACAAATCTTATACCAACATATCATAATAACAAGTCCGAATAAACACCGGTAACGCTATATATGAAAACCCTAGTTTTAATATTAATATTTCGTGTTTCTCAGCAAATGGTATTTTCAGACTGCTGTTAAACAACTAGGAAAAACATTTACCACTTTAGCTCGCTTATAAAATTACTTGTCGTCTACTTCAACTCTCTTCAGTAATTCACAACTTCACCAAGCACTATCATAAAAACTCGCACGGTATTTAACTGGATATAGTGCCCATAAAAACTATACTATGCTTACTAAATTTTTTATGTAGTACATACATAGAATGTTACATACATGAATGTTAGTGTACATACATGAAGTACATACAGTACATGTAGTACATACATGAAAAGGAAAAAAAGGATGGAAAGGAAGAGGAAGACCTGAGAAAAGATGGATGGATTGCGTGAGAGATGATATGAATGAGAAGGGAGTGAATGATAAGGTGACGGCTGACAGGGGAGAGTGGAAGAAAAAGACGTACTGCGCCGACCCCAAATAATTTGGGAAAAGGGCAAGACAATGATGATGACATACATAGACACACGCCTTTTTCCCCAATAGGTTAGGCGATGGGTATTATATTCTGCTTCAAATTAAGCTTTGTCTACCTGTCAAAACAACATGAAAATCCGTTATTTTTCTACTTTTAGAAGTTGCATAGCAAATAATTGCACACATTAGCGAAGCACGGGTAATCGGTTAGTAACATAAAAAACCCTAAATCAGTCCTAAATGTATTGCTAGGCTATATAAAACTTCTTGTACATGCGGAGCAAAAACTGATCAGTTTAATCAAGCCTCCGTCAATCAGGCAGCTCGTTACCTAAACGAGCAGTAATCTTCTTTCGCTGACCGAATCCATTTGAAACTATTCAGTGGTTTAGTGGATTGATGAGCTCGTCCAGCCACTTATGTTGTGTGCCAATGAGGCCTGAGATAACAGTGAATGAACATTATTATCTCGTAACTAATAGTTTACTACTAAAAGAATAATACAACGAATACAGCTAGGTATGTACAAAAAAACATATGAAACAGTTGAGCTACCTGAAGACAGCTGCTAACGATCTAAAGGTAGCTCAACTGATCCAAATCACTAGCAGACGGAAGCAACCCTAAGATGCTGGCTGCATTGCCACGCTGACTGGCAATACTAATGCGTTGAGCCAGATAAGAGCCAACTCTCGGGTCACGCGTCGCTTCAACCAGACGCCCTGAAAGAATTAAGAAAACGCGAAGGGCTTCGATGCGCCTACGGACCCAGAGTCTCGACCTCGAAAGACTCAAATAAGTAAGCTCTGTCTGTTTCACTACTTAATATTTTGTTTGGATGTCCCACGAACTTATTGAGCTGATTCTGAAAATTATTTCACTAAAAGGAAGCTACATTATCCTTGGCTATGTGTTATTATATCATTTATCAACAAAATACAATCAGCCGTTATGGAGTTGAGTAGAACTACAGATAACGAAAGTGAAGCCGAGGGCGGACACTAGTTTTCTATAAATCTGTATAGATTTACAGAAAACTAGTGTTTCGCGTTTTACCGGGATAAAAAGTATCCTATAGCACAATGCAGTTCATAATCGGTGTAGGCGTTTTGGCGTGATAGAGTAATAAACATCCAAACATCTTCATTTTGACATTTATGATATTAGTGGGATACTGCACACAATAATTCAACAAGAATTATATAATGTGGGATCTTATCGCCGAGTCTCTCTCTGCCATCTCTCCAGCTCCAAAGCGGATCTCTATCAGACAACCTTTATCTATCTACCTATAGAAATAATAAAGAGATTTGAATATTTGTATGTTTGTTTGTTTGCATTGAATAGGCTCCGAAACTACTGAACCGATTTGGTAAATTATTTCACTGTTGGGAGGCTACACTATCCCTGGATGACATAGGCCATATTATATATTCTAAAAAATTAGGAATCCTTACTAAAACTCCAATAATGTAACCCAAGGTGTAAAAAAATGTAACATAGGGGGAATAACTTTATTTTGTAGATTGTATACAATCCTGTTGGGAAGGGAGGAGGGTTAGGGGGGACGGGAGGGAGGGGGATCCCGACACCGGGCAAGTTTCTAGTACATCAATAATTTTGTTTATCCAACTTATATCCACACATACCTATATCCTACCTTTATAGCTGTATTTTATGTACCCCGCATACGAAAGACTTTTACCTCAAATGTATGAAATTACGAACATGTATGATGAGTTCGAAACGTTTTACGCGAATTCGTCAAGAAAAGTGATTTGGAAGTTCAGAAACTCGCGCTATCAGCTTATATGAAGCATTAAAAAGTTTCCAAATTGGACGTGTTAGGTCATAGCAGACGGTTACCAGCTATGAAAAATAAAAAGATAATGTGATCTAGTGAGATAATAAACCTACTAATAATTTTAGTGTTGTTACGAAATTTTAGCTGTCCTTAATGTGAACAAAACATAGGAACGTAATAATAGACCGAAAGCCAGTAAAAAAAACACGTATGGCTACCTCAATACTAAAATATTTTGAGAAGTTAGCTAGTGTTTTAAAAACAGGACATCGCAAGTATGGTGGCCCCGCTTGTTCGGTGTAGGACAGATTCTGGATTGGCCAGATTCGAAATTCGGCAGATTCGTTACTCGACATATTCGTGAATTGGGCAGATTCTTGGATTCGACAGATTAGCTATACGGCAGAAAATGAACACTTGTGCACAGAATACTGCTCTGATCTGTCCAATCCAGAATCTGTCCTACAACGAACAAAGGATCAGCCGGTCTACCATAAACCGTAATTTTGAAGTTTCGGACCGAAATTTCATGTGATTCGTACCATGAAACACATTTATTCCGAAATCATCGTAGGTGTCAGTGTTGCCCTGCGCAATATTTGTATATATCAAAAAATGAGTATAACATGCACAAGTGCCATACTCATGTTTTTGAGACATAATTAATGTCTAGAATGCGGATAAATATGTGACATATCGATAACTTGTAGGCCAAGAACAATCAGTTCAGCAAGAAAGTTCAGAAGTTTACAGGTTTATAGCTTTACTTAGAGACATTATATCGGTATGGCACATATTTATTCGTATTCCAGACATTCGTGTCTCAAAAACATGATTATGGTAGTTATGCTTGTTATACACATTTTATGACATATCGTGGTGTGTCCGGCCTAAGAATAGACCCCTCCGTCTCCTCCCGTGGATGTCGTAAAAGCCGACTAAGGGATTACCCGAACTTGTTGATAAGATTCGTTGGTATAAGATTTGTCCTGGCTGGTAGCTTATTATGGAATGTGTTATTACTGGAAGAAAGCGTTAGCTGAGTCAGTCGTGGGAAGCAATGGCGGCAATGAGCTCACCACTTGTCACGTCTATATTCCACGATGGTGCAACCCACTGTGAAAAGAGGCCCATTGAGGCTCTGCCTACCCCTTCGGGGAAAAAGGTGTGTGTCTATGTATGTATGTATGAATGACATATCAAAAATATTGCGCAGGGCAACACCGACCGAACACCTTCGGGCTGCCATACTTGCGCTGCCCTATTTTTGAGGTGTAAAATCTATCCTCTCGATTTCCTTCAACTAGTGGAAGTGATTTCCTGAAAAGAGACGGAAGTGTGCAACAGGAAGCGCGCATTTTTCCGTGAGGTTGGTACTATCAGCCAGCTACCAGCCAAGGAAGTGAGATATCAGATGTTACACATCATATTTGACGACCTCTGTGGCGCGGCGGACGAAGGTTGGCCTGCGACGCAGGAGGTTGCGGGTTCTATTCCCGCCTTGGAACAAATATATGTGCGATCGCAGATATTTGTTCAGGGTGTTCTGGGTATTTTCTGTATATAATAAAAAATATCTATCTATGTAATATAATATCTATGTATTAAGTATATTAGTTATCTAGTACCCATACACAATACACACAAGCTCTGCTTAGCTTGGGGCTAGATAATGTTGTGTGAACTGTCCAGCATTATTTATTGATTATATGCTACTACTGTAAGGATCGAACACTGGCTAACTTCTCAAAAAGTTTACAGAATAATAGTTGTTTTCATACATTTTTTTGTTGTAGATTGTATTCCTTTATAGTGAAAACTATATTTTTTACGAGTTTTTGAATAAATGAGTGAGATAATAATAATAACTTTGAGATAATCACACGGGTTTTTTTTGCTGGCTCTCGTTCTTTAAGTCACTGATGGCAGTGAAAAGACTAGTGAATATAGAAGCTATTTCGGATATACTACCACTGTCCAAAACTACAGAATGCTGTAGATTGGGGCTATTGACTGCGTGTGGAGCAATCGAATAATTGAATGCTCTTCCGATTGGGAAGTGTGACTTAATAGGTTTCAGCCACAGACTCTACACAGGTGTAACAAGACCACAAAATAAGCACACTCGGTGGTGTACCACATACAGAAATATGTATATATGTTTTTATTACTTGAGTTACACCTCGTAACTTCATATCTGTTTCTCCTTAGTTTAATACGTGTTTCTGTGTAGCTCATGTATACAAATAATAATATATTCTTTCTTCTTCTGCTTTTTTTTCTCCACTCTTCGACCAAAGTCTCCACTAGTATATTAGAACGCACTATCGGTTTTATTCCTTGGTTAGAGGAATCATTGCTGAGGGAAGGCTAAAAATGTAAAAAAAAACACTACTTGGAGTACCTTCTTCCATGGATTTTGCAATCATTTACTTCAGATAAGTATGTATACTACTTCATGTCACCGGTTCTTTCTTGGTTGGTTTTCTTTTCTGCGTTAGTTCAGTGAGCAGCTTGAGATATGGTGGTCTTTAAAAGGGCCCAGTGACCATGATGAAAGAACCAGTGTGTTGAAAGGACAGTAGCACAGTGTGTACGATACTAAGTACGGATGCTTTTGCTTTGTACTTACCCACATACTAACCAAATGAATAAGTGAAATTCCAATGTATCCTAGCTTAGTTATAAGGATTCAAACCGTTTACAGACAAAGTCGAAACGGAACAGGGTTCGATCTCTTTAATTTAATTGAATCTGTCTGTGGCAAACACAGGTAATTAAGGAGCAGACGAAAATAACAGGCCCCGTCATTGTGACACACGATACGGCGCGTTATATATTAACAAGGTAACAATATAACATGGTTATACGAGCTCAACTGGGGGGGCCGCGCTTTCCTAAATAACTACAGTGTAAATAATGTATTTAAGTAGTTAATTATTATGGCAAATTCCCCCAAAGTCATTTCTCCTATCCATGTGTGCCGTTCCAAATAAAGAAATGTTTTATGTGTTTCTACGAGCCTTGTCAAGTACAGGACACACATAGAAATCATCAGGCATCCTTATCATTAAAACTAAGTACGCATTAAAAAAAAACTTGACCTAAACAACTCATTTTTATGGAGAAAAAAAAACAACTATAAAATAACTACGCCAAAATTGTTTTCATACAAAATGAGTAAATGCTGGACAAAAAAATAAAAAAAATTATGCTGGACAGTTCACTCAACAAACTAGCTCCAAGCTAAGCAGAGCTTGTAATATGGGTACTAGATAACTGATATACTTAATACAATACATTACATAGATAGATATTTTATCATGTATAGAAAATACCCAGAACACCCTGAACAAATATCTGCAGATCGTACAAATATTTGTTCCGTGGCGGGAATCAAACCCGCAACCTCCTGCGTTGCAGGCGAACCTTCGCCCGCCACGCCACAGAGGTCATCAATGGTTCCAAATAGGTTTTCCTGTATCTCTTAAGGATTTAGATATGCCAATACTGTCCAAGTTAAAAAAAACTGTATACTATTTTCCATGACCAGTAGTGTACTCCCACAGGATGATGATGATGAAGTAAGGAATCCCGTTGAAATAAGTAAGCTGTCTTTAAAAAGCGTTCCATACAAGGACACGAAGCGACAAATAACAAATAATCAATAGCTCTGCAGCAAAGCCTTAGGTACTTTAAACACTAACACTGGTCGAAGCGACGCGTGACCCGAGAGCTGGCTCTTATCTGGCTCAACGCATTAGTATTGCCATTCAGCGTGGCAATGCAGCCAGTATCTTAGGGACGCTTCCGTCTGGTAGTGATTTGGATCAGTTGAGCTACCTTTAGATCGCTTGCAGCGGTCTTCTGGTGGCACAACTGTTTCATATGTATTTTATACATACCTTGTATTATTCTTTATGTAAATAAATGTATTTTTTCTAACACAGAATACTTACTTAATCCCATATAATGTCTCTGAAGATAGTAAACGCTTTCACACAACCTCAACTCTGATACCACAAAGAAACTTCTAATTTTCTTTTCTAAGTAAATTCTAGAAGAGCAACAAAACTAATTTCAGTGTGGCTTTCCACCGAATTCATCGCTGAACACAAATTATGCAAAGGATATTCAATAGAGTTGAAAAGGATTTATATGAAGCATTTAGGAATAAATCGCAAAATACAATATTTATTCAGGTACTTATAGAAGGGTATAAAGCTATCGTTTATGCTTTAGTAGGCTACGCTTTTACTTTTTATCCCCCGACGCAAAAACAACGGGTGTTATAAGTTTGACGTGTCTGTGTGTGTGTGTGTGTGTCTGTCTGTGGCATCGTAGCTCACGAACGGATGTACCGATTTCGTTTTTAAATATTGTTTGAAAGGTGATTTTTTCGGGATTGTTCTTAGCTATGTTTGATCAAAATCGGTTGAGCGGTTTCATTGCGTTGAGGTTTTTTTTTAATTTTTACAAAATAAATTACTTTTAACATAATTGTCTAGTCGTATGATAAACCTCTTTTTATAGACAACGAAAAAAAAAATTTTACCACATTTCTTTGTATTGCCGTCAACGTAACTTCGAAATCTTCGTTTTGGTATGATGGCACTATACATCTGATATTAGATATTCAAGATGTAGATACAAAATAAACCGGCTAAATGCGTTTCATACCATGCATAGTGTAGGGTTCCGATGTTAAGTCACTATCACTCCGTAACTCGAAAAGTAATCATTCACAGGATATCTGAGATCATTTATGATAAAAATCACTACATTTTAAAATACAGTTAATTATTAAACATTATTTAAATTTGTCAGTGACAGAGTGAATTAATAAAAAACAGTTTGTTTATTGGAATTTTCAATAAATAAGGTTTTACTTCTTGGTTGCAGAACTCTTCTACAGGGATTGGGGTTCTTTGTTTTGTATATTTTATGATTTGCCAATGTTCGTGCCACAACGAGACAGAATCTGTGAGCTGCAGAAATATATGTACCCTTGTGGCAGAATCGAGATTGACAGACGGACGGACAGACAGACAGACACAGACGGGCGGACAGCATAGTCTTACGACTCGCGTACACCAAATCCGTCATGGGCCGAACTATGCTCGGACGTCATTGGCCAAACTCAGCCGAACGAATGAAACGTATGTTAAAAAAAGAGAACGCGTACACTACTACCATGGAAACTACTACAACCGCCATCGTCCGATGACGTCCGAAAACGGCCGATCAACCACCGAGTCCAAACTTGTTGGGATTTTCCATCAGGGTCCCGTTGGCATTTTTTAGGTACATGGAACCCAAAAAATTACAATACGATAAGACAAATTTTAACTGAGCCCAATTTATGAAATAAGTAGCATCAAATCGCTTAAAAGTTCATAGAAATTCAAGGTAAAACTTTTAATGAGTGTTATAATATCTGTAACGGATACGCCTTATTTACGAGGAAGTTTTCAAGCTTCGCCCACTCTTTATAAATAATAGAAGGAGATAGCTGAATCGAAAACCATAATTACCTGTAAAAATTAACGAAGTGCCAGTTGAATTAAAAAGTGTACAACTTTTGACTTTTACGGCTATACGGCTACTTACTCGTGGTCCCAGGATTTTGACCAGGAAGGTCAAAATCCACACAATAATAATATTTAATAAACACCGGTCAAGTGCGAGTCGGACTCGCGCACAAAGGGTTCCGTACCATTTTATATATAAAAACGGCAAAAAAATCACGTTTGTTGTACGGGAGCCCCCTTAAATATTTATTTTAATCTGTGTTTTAGTATTTTTTGTTATAGCGGCAACAGAAATACATCATCTGTGAAAATTTCAATTGTCTAACCATCACGGTTCATGAGATACAGCCTGGTGACAGACGGACAGATGGACAGCGGAGTCTAAGTAATAGGGTCCCGTTTTACCCTTTGGGTACAGAACCCTAAAAATTAATAAAAAAACTTCAGGCACATTACAGATTTCCATTAATTTAGACACATCGTTGATCTGAACTTTATCATATTCATAATGCTTTTTGAAGCGGACTGTACTCAATCCTCTACAGAGTTTCATTCACGGAACTTGCAGAAAACAAGTTTCTCAGAAGTAGGGTTCAGAAAAAAGTCTCAATAGTTCCGTTACGGAACTTCTGGGAACAAACAGTTGCACCCGAGATCCTTTTTATCCTGTACTGGTTATCTTTACACTTTATCTTGTCATCGTAATTAGAAGTTTAAACTCAAATACTAGTCATCAACAGACCCTTTTTTTGCATTTTTTTTAACATTGATAGCCCTTTGTTTGACCACTATCTCCCCTGTTGGGAAGTGACGAAGTGGCCGAAGATGAAGCAGAAAGGTCTAGAAGGCACCTATTCACTCTAGCCTTGAAGAGACCCAGGTTATAGTTTTCAGGAAAGACAGACGACGGTAGTTTATTCCACTCCTTAGCAGTTCGCATTATAAAGGTAGAACTGAAAAGTTTTATGCGAATAGAAGGTATATTAATGAGGTAAGGATGGTACTGAGCCGTACTTCTGCTCGTCCTATGATGAAAAGGAGATGAAACCTGGAGCCTGACGTCGTAAAAATGAATATTCGGAGCAAAAGGTACTAAATTGAAAATAAACTAAAAAAAAGTTTTGCGTGCTGATGATCCTGGAAACGTATGCACCATTTTGCACCAAACATAACTAGCATCTAGAAAACACCATTCTTCATACAAAAAACCGTATAGAAATCAAGGACCCATTCTGGAGCAGAAGCTAAATAGACGAACATACATACAGACAAGCACACAGGTGTTTGTTTCATCAAACTTATAGAACCCCCTCTTTTAATTCGGGAGTTAAAAATAAGTGATTAGTAAAAAACATGACGCCAATTTGATTAGCTGCCTAACCCTGAACCTTCACATACAGTGGATCTCTGTTGGTTCAATCATTTTATCTGCAAACATTTTTTAGATCATGCCAAGAAGCCTTGTCACAGATTAAATACAGATTATTTCGCGGCCGTGTCCCAAACATAATACAAAACAAGGTTATATATGAAACTTCCTAACTTATACGAAGTTAGTGAGAATTTACTTCCTTTTGACTTACCGTGCAACACATACGTAGGAAAAATCCTCAGGCGGCCATTGTTACTCCAACTTAAACAAAGAATTGCAAAACAATATCTGGGTTCTGTATTTATCAATGTTGTTGACTTGCGAAGTGGATATACCTACCTACTGCTACGGAGCTTCTAAAACAGTTCTGGAATATCAAAATTAAACTGATATTTTATTATCCGTGCGACCGTCTACGAAATCCGTGCTACGCAACCAGTGGTGTCGATTCTGAACAGCATTCTCTAATTTTAAACCGCGTTAAGGTTGTCGCGCGCCCTTTCTAATAGACTGAAATAAAGGAGACCGCGATAATTTTAATGCGGTTTAAAATTAGAGAATGCTGCACAGAATCGACACCACTATCGTACAAAGATTATTTTTTCACTATACATATTTTTTTTTACTGAATCTCTTTATTTTCTCATGGTTAATCACCTGTCCGGCCTAAGAATAGAAACTCCCGGCTCCTCCCATGTCGTGTAAACCGACTTCAGGATTACACCAGGGGATGGGCAGCAACATCCACCTGAGTAGTCAACACGAACAGCTATCACGAATCCGCCTGCCAAAGGTGGTTGCATTCTATGACGCCTCGTCCAGCTGTGGACTAAAGACTGCTAATGTTGGTAACCCACGTGGCATCTTTACTACCTATAACAAACAAGCTAGTCACTGATAAACGTTTGTAGTGTAAACGCACACTGACAGCATCTCGCATCCTTCAGGCCGGCAAAATAAATCAGAGAACAAACACAAAGAGCAAAGTGTTTACCATAAAATCGCGTACGCGTCCCTAAATCATAACACAATAAAATTTATAGCAAGCGGAAGGTCCGGCCTCAAGTGCAGATAAATCAAACACATTTTCTTCGTGCCACTGAAAGAATACCGTTAACATAGAAAGCATGGAAAGTTAAAAATATATTTTTATAAAACATACATACTTACTTAGACACATGCCTCTTTCCCCCAAGGGGAGTAAGCAGAGCCTCAATGGGCCTCTTTTCACAATGGGTTACACCATCGTGGAATATAGAAGTGACAAGTGGTGAGCTCATTGCCGCCGTTGCTTCCCACGACTGACTCAGCTAACGCTTTCTTCCAGTAATAACACATTTTATAATAAGCCAGCAACCAGGACAAATCAACGAATCATATGAACAAGTCCGGGTAATCCCTTAGTCAGCAGATCCTTAGTTAGAAACACATACATTGCAAGTTAAATAAAAGCTTTTAAAAACCATATGAATCCACAATCAAATAAGGCAGTTTTAAAATAAAATTGAAGTGAACATACTAAAACTTTTTTCTAAATCTTTTGTTGTGTACAGGTTGTATGAATACATTTCTTGTTACCTATCATAACTCAGAATTATAACGTTCATTTTGTAAAGGCCCATTTTAAATTCACTTATTTTATTTTATTTTGTTCTTTTTGGAAATCATACAGCTTTGTACACAAATAAACAAGTATATATAAAATTTACAAGTTTCCACACATATTACAAAATTTAACAAGAAATAGAAAATAACAAGTAGACAGACAAATTACTATTAAAAATATAAAACAACAATGTATAATTTAGGTATCAGGCAATCTTCGTATTTTCGAAACAGAAATATGATTGCAAGTGTCACTGTTACTGGTAATAAACCTCGCACTGTAGTTTGTAGGATCGTACCGAAAAAAGCCCGTAAACAGGCGCCGACAATCTATTTTCTAAGTGACTGCCAACGGAAAATCTTTCCGGCAAATATAGCAGTGACGACATTATTTATCCTCCTTTTGTATGTGTTTCTTGAAATGTCCAAGGTGTAGTAATTGTCCAAATATTGGTGTTTTTATCTCATTTAATGACATCTAAGTCATGAGGCAAGATTCTATGTATTTAAAATCACGAGCTGATTTCGATGGATTTAAAATTCTCTGTTAAACATAAATATCACTGAGCGCGTATTCACTACGTTTTAATAAATAATGTGTACCATAATGAAAATACTTGATTGCGCACCTTACAAACAAGGTAAATATTAATCAATTAAGATAAACTAAATGTACAATGGACGGACAACACAAGAGGTAGAGACATATCTCTTCTTCTCTTCTTATAATGGCTTCTAAGGAAAACTCCAAATAATGTTGCCAATGTCAAGTGTTATAATTATAATTTTTATTTTCAAGTTGACAAGAGTCTATACACCACACATGTGCTATTTATCCAAGTTACACTGGTTAAAATGCCACCAAAATTACACGAAATAACTCAAAAATACATTAAATTACTAAATAAAAATGACGACATTTCTTTAAAAAAGCGGCCAAGTGCGAGTGAGACTTGCCCATGAAGGGTTCCGCAAGTAACATAATATAAAAGTTCTTGGATGGATTACGATTTGACGTATAAATAAAACTACTTACTAGATCTCGTTCAAACCAATTTTCGTTGGAAGTTTACATGGTAAATCATATATTTTTATTTAGTTTTATGATTCTCTTATTTTAGAAGTTACGGGAGGGAGACACATTTTACCACTTTGGAAGTGTCTCTCGATCTAACTATTCAGTTTAGAAAAAAAAAAATTAGAGACCTCAATATGATTTTTGAAGACCTATCCATAGATACCCCACACATATGGGTTCGATGAAAAAAAAATGAGTTTCAGTTCTAAGTATGAGGAACCCCAAAAATTCACTGTTTTTTTTCTATTTTTGTGTGAAATTCTTAATGCGGTTCACAGAATACATCTACTTACTTACTTCTTTCAACAGCCTAGCTCTTATAGTTTCGGAAAAAAGTGGCTGTGATATACACGGACAGATAGACAGACAGACAGACAGACAGACATGACGAATCTATAAGGGTTCCGTAATTTTTGGTTACGGAACCCTAAAAATGGCAGATTGAATCCCGAAACATATCTCGCAATAAACTGACGATTCAGGAAATTGAGACTTGGGCAGCAAAATATCCACAAGCCGGTTCTATACCGTAAGGTATGACGGTATACTTTGTGGATGATATTAGGTTCTGTGGCTCACTTTTTTCCCTCGATTATAAAAATTAATTGATAAACGAGGACAACTTTTCTATAAAACTTTACTGAGCGATGTTTATACTACTCTATATTTCATGAAAACGCTTACTTTCCAAGGGAATATAATTGGCATCAATTAAATCGGTCCTCGCGGGTCATTGTCTCAGAATATTTTAATACCTTTATTAAATTTGCGAGCACCCTGCGACCGTCGAAACCATAATGTTAGCAATTTGCGTGAATTAGTGAGGCGTATTGATACAATCTCTTTTGTGAAGACAATGATGGTAGCAGTGAGTTTTAATTTAGTCGTTATTCTTTGTTTGCTGAAATGAGAATTAATTTTGTAGAAGGAGATTGCAATGGTCTCCGCAATTGAGACTTTTATTATTATCAGGACGGTCCAAGCGCGCGCAACGGAAACTCGGGGGTGTTGGACAACCAATATTTGCAGTCCGTATACTGTTCTCAAGCAATTAACGAGGATTTCAGATTCTCGAATCAGATTTCAGGAATTTTTGTAGCTACTTCAAAAGTTACAACCAGAGTAAACGAAGGTACTTATCCGCATAAAATGATACAAAAAGTAAGGTTTAATAAAAGCCCAGCTTTCTCAAATAACCCTCTATAAAACAGCATAAGCTCCAACCATAAACAAAGCGAAAGTCCTTTTACCCAAAACTTATTTGAAAATAATAAATAAAATTAACAAAAATGTGCCAGTAACTTTGTCGCACGGCACAAAATAAATAATTTATTAAGGACAAGTTAACAAGGGTCTCATAAAGAAGGCAAAAGGTCGGCTATTTGTTTTCAGCAAAGGATGGCTCACCCCACTTTGTTATTTAGAGTTTGTGAGAGTTGCAGAGTGCCCGACGCTCCGCTGCCCACAAAATAACCTAAATACCATTGAGTTCGTACTCTGTGAGATAAATACATTGTCCTTATCTGGATACTGTTAAAATTTGTGATAATACATAATCTGTGAAAATTTCAATTGGCTACCTGTTTACGGCTGCCGAGTTATACCCAGAACTGCCTGTATTTAGTGACAGAGTACAGACAGTCGCAGACAGACGGACGGACGGACAGATGGATGGATGACCTAGGCTTAGTACCTAATAGGATTCCGTTTGGTTCCCTTTGGGCAAGAAACCCTAAAAATAATGAAAACTGAATTTCAGGACACAATAAAAAATAGTTTTCCAGTTACATTCGACATTTTCGACGACCTGACGAACTCTATAGTGCTGCGGGCGAAAGTTTGTCTGCGACGCATGAGGTTGCGGGTTCGATTCCTGCCTCGGAACAAATATTTGTGCAATTTGCAGATATTTGTTCAGGGTGTCCTGGATATTTTCTATGTATAATAAAAAATATCTATCTATGTAATGTATTGTATTAAGTATATCAGTTAACTAGTACCCATACATAACACACACAAGCTCTGGCTTAGCTTGGGGCTAGATAATGTTGTGTGAACTGTCCAGCATTATTTATTTATTTATTTTATTGTCATCAAGGCAGTCCCACTATGCATATAGTAAAGTAAAAAAACACTAAATAATACAATTTTGAAAAAACTACCTTGTGCATGGACCTTTGCGACAGATTATATATTAGTTACTACGTAACCTTTGTCCTGAACAGGCCCTTGGCTATATGAGTATTTCATTCGTTCATTCGTCTTTCTAACAATACCTACCGAATGGATACCTGCCTATTAGATGATTACTCAGATTTAGTACCTATAACTTTTCATTTACTTTATTACTTCTGTAGGTAATCTATTTTAAGAAATAGTTAGTAGTTCTCGTAGTAGTTAGTATACCTAAGGTAGATTAAATAAAGTTAGCGTAAAAGAGAATTTTTCAAAGAGTTTCTTTTACATAGGGAATACAAATAAGTATATTCTAAGTTAATCTAACTTCTGGCAGACAGGGCGTTGACTTTGAAATATAGATTTAGTATTTCTTTATTTTGCACTGATATTAAAACACGTCCAAAAACTAATTTCATCTCCTAAATAAAGTTAGATAAGCTTAGTACGTTTTTAATAATGAAAGTTACCATTTCACAAAGTCTGTAAAAGTTTTATAAAGTCATGCAAGTAATACTTACTAGGTACGTATAACAAAAACTTATTGCATTTGGTATTATAGTAGGTACAGTGTTATTCATTAGGAACCCTCGATCCAGGAAGTCAGGCGATGACGGCTGAATATTACGCCTCAGCCCACATACTTGAGAATATCATCGTCTAGTTGCGGCCATATAATTGCCTGCTTTCTGCCACCACTGCACTTACATGACACGAGAGATATAAATTGTCATACTAACAATGCCGGCCTAGGCCGACAAAGTCGATTTATCACGAAAAAATGTGTGAAGTTAACAAAACATAACCAACAGTCACATATATATTCCTGGTACCACACTAGGATCCCCTGTGCCGTTGACATCTGGAACATAACACCTATAACACCCAGAGACGGAGCAAATACCAAGACCATAGACACATTTGTCCCACAGCGAATCGAACCCGCAACCTCTCGCATCTCAGCCGGCTACTCACCTGTCACGCCACAGAAGTCACTGATCTAAGCATGTTTGAGAAAATGCTGCTAAGCAACCCGTACAATTTGTTTACGAAGAGAACAATGATCTATAGTTGGATTTGAGGATTTCCAGGATTTGACAACTGTGGCGCGGCGGGCGAACGTTCACCTGTTCACGACACAGGTGTTGCGGGTTCGATTCCCGCCTCGGAACAAATATTTGCATGCTCTGCAGATATTTGTTCAGGGTGTTCTGGGTATTTTCTATGTATAATAAAAAATATCTATCTATGTAATGTATTGTATTAAGTATATCAGTTATCTAGTACCAATAACACAAGCTCTGCTTAGCTTGGGGCTAGTTAATGTTGTGTGAACAGTCCATCATTTTTTTTTTTAATTTTTTTAAGAAACTACTTTCTAAGTTCGACATCATCATCATGAAACTATCTCAGTAAGGTAATTAAAACTATTTTTATATATTGTCGATCGCCCTTTTACGAAGCTAATGCATTTAAATGAACGCAATGAAGCTGTCTAAATTCATGCAGAATACAAGGATATTTTATCACAGGCCATGCATTATTTATATAGACATCTTCATGCAGGCGACAGTGTCGCAACAATGCTTGAATTATAGCGGAAACGCGACAACTTCCGTCGAAGCCCCGGTGCAACGCGTATACAGCTTGCACCAACACCAGACCTGCGTTATTTGAAATCAGCTTTCAATGTAAAATGATTTTAGGCTCAACAACTTTGATCTTACTCTATGGATTTGTGGCTTTTAATCATATAATACTACTTGGATGACGGAACAAGCAAGAGGCCCACCTGATGTTAAGCGGTAACCTCTGCCTATGAACCACCCTATGTGGCATTGCACTGCGCCCGCTACCCTGAGATATAGATGAAAAGTCTCATGTGCCTGTAATTTCACCGGCACCCTTACCTTTCAAACCGGAACACAGCAATGCGAGCACTACTGCTTTGCGGCAGAAATAGGTATGGTGGTAGTACTACCCCGGATGAACTCTTTCACAAAAAAGCTCTACTACTACTAAAATCTATAATCTATATTTGTTTTAGGCTCAACAAGTTTACAGTTACTTTATGCCATTTTTGTCTTGAAATGTGGAACGTTTCGCTTGTGGAGTGAAACTCTAATTTTATTGTTTTTTGCTAATCACAGCTCATCTTCACATCTTGAGATAGCAAAACATGACTTTGCGGAAACTATGTATCGAATAAAATCATTTATTGGTATAGAAGTAACACATTAACAAGATTTATAAAGTTATAAGAACACAATTAAGTGCTACATTCTACGAATCGTCAATTCAACAGGTAAAAAGGTACAGACATTGTTTTACTAAGTACTAAATACACTAGACTAAACAACATTTAATTTACGAGACTTAAGACGCATGTTTTGATTGAAAGTGTCTTATAAATATCGTTAGTACACTAATAACTAACTAAGAATGTCAATGTACAAAACAATAACTGTGAAAATCATTGAATGATATTCGTACTAAACTAATGATATTTATGAGACACTATCAATCAAAACATGTGTTCTGATTGATGTGTTCTCTTAATTTCTGCAAAATAAATAAATAAATAATGCTGGACAGTTCACACAACATTATCAAGCCCCAAGCTAAGCAGAGCTTGTGTTATGAGTACTATATAACTGATATACTTAATACAATATATTGCATAGATAGATATTTTTTATTATACATAGAAAAATACCCAGAACACCCTGAACAAATATCTGCAATCGCACAAATATTTGTATGGAATCAGGTTGTTGATAAGACTTGACTTGTTGTTGTTGACCAGGACTTATTAATAAGATTTGTCCTGGCTGCTAGTTTATTAAAGAAAGTGTTACTACTGAAGGAAAGCGTTAGCCGAGTCAGTCGTGGGAAGCAATGGCGGCGATGAGCTCACCACTTATCACGTCTATATTCCACGATGGTGCAACCCACAGTGAATTGGCCCATTGAGGCTCTGCCTACCCCCCTTCGGAGAAAAAGGCGTGTGTCTATGTATGTATGTACACCGAACGAATTATAAGCAGACTATTAACTTTTATTATTTTTGCAACATGCATCATATTTTTCTCTAAGCTTTTCACCATCATCCTTACAAAACTTCTGACATTATACGAACCACCTTTTGTCATTGACTGGCTGACTATACACACAGAATTGTATATTTAGGTAGCTGGTATCATCCCCGTTAGACCTTGCGGCACGCAGCTAACCGCAGTACCCACTCCAAACGTTTCACATTCTCGAGTTTCAACTGTTTGCTCTGCGAGTCATGTTTACGGATCTCGATGATGAGTGTTTTGCTTCATTATATAGAAGGAATGCAAATATCATATATGTTATAATTCCAAGCACTTGAACCACTTGGTGAGTGCTACGCTACTGCTACGAACAGCTACGATGCTACGAAATTTATACGTCAAAAAAAAACACAATTTAGTTATAGCTACAATATACCAATAATGTGAATCTGATAGCTATTTGCGATACCTACTGATGTATTTAATCATGCTGTCCTTGTAAATTCTTTTGAAATTATCTTGCTTGTTTTAATTTATATTTTAAATTTAATTTCTCGTACAATTCCGCTCAGGACTTATCAGACCGCAAAAAGGCAACGAACGTGGTAGTATGAAAGGATTTTATCTTCAAAGGTGTGCCGCTACAATGGCGGTGTTACGCAAACGAGAGTCAAGAATTTACCCTAGACGCTTGGCTCTCGGATATAATGAGATGGTAAAACACACAGACATTTGTAAGCAAAACTGTGTACGACTTTATATAGAAAACGGGCTGTAGGCGCTTGTTGCTTTGCTAGTATAATCCCACACGCTAAAAGTGTTACGTTGCGCCAAAAAAAAATGATTTATTTAATTCAAGTAACTTAGACTCATAATGGTACACATACATTCAATAACATTAATACCATACGTCACACATACAAAACAACACACAATCAATTAAACTCAGGAATACAAAATTAATGAAGCAAACTTAAGTTAGTTCGTAAGGCAGGCAGGTAGAAACGTGTTCCATATATCAACCATATATCATTTTGCACATACTTGCTTTTATAATGCGCGTCATGTAAAAAGAACGCTGGCGGTCAAGCTTCTTCAGGCGTTCCAGCGTTCTTTTTACATGACGCGTACTATACCTACTTATTTAAGAGATGTATATCTATGCATTGAATGAGTGCCTACCTAGTTTACTACAAATAATGTACAATAATAGTACGCGTCATGTAAAAAGAACGCTGGAACGCCTGTAGAAGCTTGACCGCCAGCGTTCTTTTTACATGACGCGCACTATGAGTGCTTGTAGACAGGCACCGGCAACCTGTTTTTTACTTATTCACGTCCAGACGTACAAATATTTTGAGTATAACATTTATGTCAGAGCCATATACTGAAACTGTTACACGAAATACCAACGTGCTATCGCTGCAAATGAAATACTTTAACAACTACGTTTACAAAGACAAAATTAAGATGCTAGTAGTTCTGCGAACATTAGACCTCGTGAGCATAAACTTTTTTGCGACAATTAAGTTACTACTAGATATTTACTTTTAATATTTGAATCAATGACAATGACCCATTATGAATGTTTTATGAATTTACTTACCCACGGGATTAGTTATAAGTCAAGTCGATAACAAGTAATTAATTTTGTAAAAATTAAAAAAACCCTCAACGCAATGAAACGGCTGAACCGATTTTGATCAAACATAGCTAAGAACACTCACGACTAATTCACCCTTCAAAAAAAAAAAAAAAAATCGGTTCATCTGTTTGGGAGTTACTATGCCACACACGCACACGTCAAACTTATAAAACCCCGACGTTTTTGCGTCGGGGGTTAAAAAAAAACACATAATAAAAGCTTTAACCGCGATCAAAAAATAAAGTATGCTTGCATCATAGTGCTTACATAGTTGGCTAAAAAAATAATTCATTGATATTGATCCAAAACATCATACATTATCCTGTTACGATAGCAATATACACATAGTACGCGCAAACAAAATGAAAATACGCCAATAGCGGTCGCTGTTTACTAGAAGGAAATATCCAAATAGATTTCAACAACGCGCAATGAGTTTCCGGTCCCGGAGGAATATATGAAAAAATGGTTCCTAAGGGTGACCGTGTGTCAAATATTGGTTCAATAATGATTCAATCGCAAAAATCGTGAGAATCAGAATCAGAAATTTATTTATTGTTCAGCTGTTGTACAAATGATGATATATAGGTAGGTTGTGAACAGTTTTTCCATCTACATCCTAGATTCTAGTACGTAGGTACAATAAACTATATAACAGCAATAAATCATTTATCATTTATCATTTATAATTTATCTTATCTTAGAGAATAAAAAAATGTTGTCTGGCGTTTCTTATACAGGTTGGGGCAAATTTTTGGCCCCTTAAGGGTAGCTACCTTTTCTTTTGTAGTTAGAAGGTTTTGTTCTCAGGAACCTTCTGTTTTATTTTGAAGAAAAAATATTGGCATTTTTTTATTTTTGAATACAGTTATTTTGAAAATAAGATTTTATTAAGCTTAGCCGCTGTTTTTGGAAAATTTTGGATATTTAAAAAAATATTTCCCGCCATTTTTTTCTAGCGCAATTGTCATTCTAAGAGGTGGTATATAATTCTACCAAGAAGGTTTTAATAACAAATATCAATAAATAATTTGAATTTAGAACAAATTGCTTTCCGTGTTCGAATGGTATGCATGAATTTGTTGCGGCGAATGGCAGAAAAATGTATGGAAATTGTTTTTTTTTAATTATTGCTAAAACTTACGGTTTGATTTGGTAAGTTACTTTGGGAAAAGTGTTCCTGGTTGGAAATAGAGTCGATTAAGATAAACTTGTTTTTTTTTTGACAAAAGTCATTTTCTGGGCGAACAGTACTTTTTTTCAAAAATCTAAAAATGCCAATATTTTTTTCTTCAAAATAAAACAGAAGGTTTCTGAGAACAAAAACTTCTAACTGCAAAAGAAAAGGTAGCTACCCTGAAGGGGTCAAAAATTTGCCCCACCTGTATATGAAAAGAGCATTTAAAACAATAACATAATACACAGAAAATAATGCAAAGCTACTATATAGCATATGCACTATGTACTCGCTTAGATCATAGAACACATTTAATATAAGCCATTTTCTGAGATTTTGAAACCTGGTTCTTTCGAGAAGTTTTATTTTTATTGGTAAATTGACCTATAATAGTTCTAGCATACGAGGCAGTATTGGAGCTGTTTAAAACTTCCCTATTTATACACGACGTAACGCTGCCTGTACGTATGCCTTTCGGCTTAGTGCGTGGTTTTGAGCCGCATCACAAAAAGTTAAATTATGGAAATTTGTGTAAATATATATATATATATCTCTCTCTCTCTCTCTCTCTCTCTCTGGCTCTCTCTGTCTGTTCGATACTTCATGGCTGAAGGCCGTGATAACTAAAACGTCTTTACAGGAATGGACTTATCTCCAGCAATTTTATTGGTAACCATATGCACTACATCGTAAAAATTTTACCCTCAGAGTTGGTTCTTGGTGAGGATCTAATGCATGATCCCTTCCCCTTCCACATTCCAATCAGTTAAACGGATCAGTGGTTAAATCTAATCAACAATCTTGCCAAGCTACGGAAATCGCTCGTTTTATCACGCATATTATACGTACGATGAAGCATGAAGTCGTGACGATTACGCTACCGCTCAAAACTATGTTACAAAAACCCCTTGGTAGAGATATACCCTAAATTTCAGACGTAGCACGACCAGAACGATTGTACTAAATAATTCAGATGACATAGTCAAGCCCATGGCTCCGAAAAGGGTATGAAGCACAGACCACAGCATTTACTGACTAATTAATGAGTACTATTGAGACTGTATACCACACCCTTTGAAAATAATCGATTGCTTGTCGCTGTCTAAAGTTTCGAAGCTTTAATATTGTTTTCTAGAACCATTTTTTTTAATAAACTAATAGTCAAACTAGCTTACGGCCCACCTGATGTAAAGTGGTGACCGTCGCTAATAGACACCGGACCCACCGGGAGGGGGGGTTTATTTGCTGCCTACCCTGAAGAAATTTATGTTTTTTTTTCTTGAAGTGACTTATGTCGTAACCAAGCGGTAAAACCTCAGATGGTAGATCATTCCATAGTTTGTAAGTATGGGGTCGAAATTATATATTTTAATATTTCATAGTCTATACATTACATTACATTAGTAAATACATTCGACTATTTCTTGTTTGATTTGTGGAAAGTTAAATCCACTGGTCTTCGATTACTCTATTAATTATGCATAACCATTTGAGCTGTTTTTAGGGTTCCGTACCCAAAGGACCCTACTAAGAATCCGCTATCTGTCACCAGGCTGTATCTCAGGAACCGTGATAGTTAGACAGTTGCAATTTTCACAGATGATGTTATTTCTGTTGCCGCTATAACAACAAATACTAAAAACAGAATAAAATATAAATTTAAGGGGGCTTCCATACAACAAACGTGTTTTTTTCCCGTTTTTATAGATAATGGTACGGAACCCTTCGTGTGCGAGTCCGACACGCACTTGGCCGGTTTTTTGTTTTATATCTGCAACGTTTACTAAAGTAACTATTTGAATCATTATTTTATGATAACTAATCCCTTGGCCTCCGTTCCGTGACTGCTTTGATCCAAGGTTTTGTATCGTTGTGGATGACGTCACATTTTGACGTCACATTTTCAGTTTCTTCTCCCTGCTAGGTACCATTGCCATATGTTTGATGTACAGCGTCTATTTGAAGACCTCGTAAATACCCTGCTAGGTACCATTGCCATATGTTTGATGTACAGCGTCTATTTGAAGACCTCGTAAATACCCTGCTAGGTACCATTGCCACATGTTTGATGTACAGCGTCTATTTGAAGACCTCGTAAATACCCTGCTAGGTACCATTGCCACATGTTTGATGTACAGCGTCTATTTGAAGACCTCGTAAATACCCTGCTAGGTACCATTGCCACATGTTTGATGTACAGCGTCTATTTGAAGACCTCGTAAATACCCTGCTAGGTACCATTGCCATATGTTTGATGTACAGCGTCTATTTGAAGACCTCGTAAATACCCTGCTAGGTACCATTGCCACATGTTTGATGTACAGCGTCTATTTGAAGACCTCGTAAATACCCTGCTAGGTACCATTGCCATATGTTTGATGTACAGCGTCTATTTGAAGACCTCGTAAATACCCTGCTAGGTACCATTGCCATATGTTTGATGTACAGCGTCTATTTGGAGCCCTCGTAAATATCCTTGTAATGTATTTCAATTCGAAGGATAATTTATTATCCACATGAATGTGTGGTGATGTACGAGTGATGTATTTATTGCTTGGTCGAGGTATAAGGTAGAGAAAGTATTGTGCGGAAGTAGAACGTGGTTAATACGGGGTCAGGAATTTACGCGCTATTACATACATACATACATACATAGACGTACGCCTTTTTCCCCGAAAGGGTAGCCAGAGCCTCAATGGGCGTCTTTTCACTGTTGTTTGCACCATCGTGGGAAATAGATGTGACATGGGATGAGCTCATCGCCGACATTGCTTCCCACGACTGACTCAGCTAACGTTTTCTTCCATTAACAACACATTTATTTATTTATTATTATTTATTCCATAATAAGCTAGCAGCCAGGACAAATCTTATACCAACGCATCTTACAAACAGTCCGGTTAATCCCTTAGTCGGCTTTTACGACATCCACGGGAGGAGACGGAGGAGTCTATTCTTAGGACGGACACACCGCGGCCTCATACTGATAATAAGCTTATCTTAAGTTTACTTTACCCACGACCTTATTGCACGGGCTCTCTCTTACAATATCCTCAAAGGTGACCTCAATTCACTTACAATTAAATTAGCGTCACCCGATCCTCTGACGGTAAATAAATTAAGACAGAGCCATTAAGCTGCCTTGAATTTATTTCCTAATCTATTAGTTTAATAGGTGACTTGTGTCGTTAGTTGTTTGCGATACACATACAGTAAGTACTCGTATATCTTTATAAGTATGTGGCGTAGAAGCCTTTTACAAACGGTGACTTTACTCATGGCACTAAAAGTAAGACTGTCTCAGTGATCTCCACTAAATCATGACTTCTGACGTCTGAAGTCGATCCACAAGCCAATACATACATACATAGACACGCGCCTCTTTCCCTCAAGGGGTAGGCAGAGCCTCAATAGGCCACTTTTCACAGTGGGTTGCACCATCGTGGGATATAGACGTGAAAAGTGGTGAGCTCATCGCCGTTATTGCTTCCCACGACTGACTCAGGTAACGCTTTCTTCCAGTAATAACACATTCTATAATAAGCCAGCAACCAGGGCAAATCTGACGACCTCTGTGGCGGGGCGGGTGAACGTTCGCCTGCAACGCCGGAGGTTGCGGGTTCGATTCCCGCCTCAGAACAAATATTTGTGCGATATACAGATATTTGTTCAGGGTGTTCTGGGTATTTTTTCGCTTGGAAAGAGCACAAAGAGCCACCTTAAAAGTGATGTACTCTAAACCTAGGCTCTTTTCGACAAATGTCCTATACACCCTGTGTGATGTGCTGTCTGTACGTAAATTATTTATACTGAACATTATTCTCCGTAAACACCGTAACTTACCTTATGAACCTAGCAATAACAGAAATCGTAGGGAAAATGTGGTTTGCTCAGTTCGGGCATCTCGTACCGTGTTTGCCTTCCGCCATTACCTATTTTTAAGCCCCGTTGTTTATAACAGAATAAATAAGGTGCTTAAAATATACGATATGACATATTATAAATGTAAAATACATATAAGGAATTGGTTGTCTTCTCTCACATACGATGAAGCTGAAGAACTTATAGGAATAATTAATTAACTTCCCATAAACTACACAATATGAGTATATTATATTTTTTACAATTACTTTTTCTATGTACCTAATACTTACACATGCATTATATATATATATCTATATTTATATAATATACAAATACACTAACCCACCCATAACACGCATAAAACATAAACACACACACACACACACACATACACATACACACGATGGCTACTCCTGTGATACCCAGACTCTTATGAGACTGGTGGTAGCAGGAGAGCCTCATATACAAACATTCGTACACCCACACACACACACACACTCACACATCCTCGCACAAATTAAGTAAGAGATCTGTTTCATAATTATAATTTTATTATAGGATAACTTTTTATTTTTGTGTTTTCTATGTGTACCTACTTAATGTAACTTTTTGGTATGATGTTTAGTGCTCCTAGTCCTAAGGTCGGGCGCTGGAAATTGCGACACAGTTCATACTATAGCAATTTTCAGCGTTCCTTTTTGTATACTGCTCTTGTGTAAAAACTTTTCCAAAATAAATAAATTTCAATTTCAATTTCAATTTCAATTTTCTATGTATAATAAAAAATATCTATCTATGTTATATATTTTAATAAGTATATCAGTTATCTTGTACCTATAACACAAGCTCTGCTTAGCTTGGGGCTAGATAATGTTGTGTAAACTGTCCAGCATTATTTATTTATTTATTTATATATTTATACCAACGAATCTTATCAACAAGTCCGGTTTCCACCAAACATAGCTAAAAACCATCTCACAAACACTACCTTTCATATAAAGAAAAAAACATCTAAATCGGTCAAACAAATTTGGAGATAAATGGGGCCATTCGTTTTTGCGTTTTTTAATTAAAACGGCTGCACCAATTTCTACCAATGAAAAAACTTACCTGTCTTTTAAAAAACAACTTCAAAACACCTCATGAGATATGTACAATTGTACAAATCAAGACTCAATACAATTGTTGCAAAAAGTTTGTCTACTGTTCGCAGAACTTTTTTTTATGATACTCGCAAATTCATGTATGCGTAGGACGAGGATGTTACCATTCTGAAATGTATGACAAGATGGATCAATGGATTATGAAAACGGATACCGCATACGCACAAATAACTTGTTAGTAATAAAACAACTAGAATAGGCAACACGAACCGGACGGCAGTGTGGGAAGTCCAATGAATCGACAACATTATGCCACATAGGGCATATGAGGTAATGCACTGTTCATAGGCAGAGGTTATCGCATAACATCAGGTGGGCCATCTGCTTGTTCCGTCATACAAGTAGTAAAAAAAAAGGGTTGCAGGAAATGCAACTCAGGACCGTTTGTAGTAACATTCTATATTCAATTATTAATAATAGTATACAGCATTTATTTTCTCTCACAAAGGTTTCATACATTATTTTGTCTTAAAATTATGTTACAGCAATTGCTAACCTATTTTGTGAGAGACTGGTGCCTGACGTTGGTTTCAAAAACCTTCAATTCAATCGTTTTTAACCCCCGACGTAAAAACGAAGGGTGTTATAAGTTTGATGTGTCTGTTTGTGTGTGTGTGTGTGTGTGTGTGTGTGTGTATGTCTGTCTGTCCCATCGTAGCTCCCGAACGTATGAACCTATTTCGATATTTTTATTTGTTTGAAAGGTGAATTTGTCTGGAGTGTGCTTAGCTATGTTTGATCAAAATCGGTTCAGCCGTTTCATTGCGTTGGGGGTTTCTTACAAAATTAATTAAATAATAAATAAATAAATAAATAATGCTGGACAATTCACACAACATTATCTAGCCCCAAGCTAAGCAGAGCTTGTGTTATGGGTACTAGATAACTGATATACTTAATACAATTATATATTACATAGATAGATATTTTTTATTATACATAGAAAAATACCCAGAACACCCTGAACAAATATCTGCGATCGCACAAATATTTGTTCCGAGGCGGGAATCGAACCCGCAACCTCCTGCGTCGCAGGCCAACCTTCGCCCGCCGCGCCACAGAGGTCGTCACTTACTTGTTATTTCAGACTATACATTTACACAATAAATATACGCAATAGTCCATTACATTATAATTTCGAGGGGTCACTGTACTAGAAACACAATAGGAGAATATTTTATCTGTAGAAAAATAACCCAAAGTTATCTCTAACTTTTAGCTAGATTCGATTGTTTATTAAAATGGAGCATATAAATGTCAAAAAAATTAGATAAATTAAATCAATACTACAAAGCTGAGGGTTTACTTCAGGGGTTTTGTAAAATTATCTATATTTTACGAGATATTCAATAAAAACTGCTTCTTCGTGCGGCGCGAAACGTTTTTTTTTTTGTATGACGATTTCTGCCTGGAGTTGGCGCAACCTTAAAAGCCAAATTTTTATTACAAAAAAACTAAATTAGTCCTGGTTTAAATCTGAACTACGTAGTCTGGATTTGTCACTGTATTAAAGCAATATACCATTTTAACCATAGATTTAGTATATGTACTAGATCTACAATCAGAGATCGAAGATGGAACCAAAAAAAATATGTGCACGTGTTGGTGAAAGTCTATGTCTGAGTTAAAAATAGTGTTGTCCTCGACCAACACTTTTACATTGTCGATAGAATTCATCAACCGTCCGTGATGTGTATGGTAGATAAATACATCTTAATGCAGATTAAGTCTTTCATGAAGAACAAGTTTGGCAGATTTGACGTCATAAAGAGAATAAGGTTCTTATTCCAATTTTGAATACAGTTAATAAATAAACCTTTATTATTTATTGACCCCTAAATATTACGGTTTTATTTATAGGTGGGATCTTAGAGTTTCCCTTTTAAATTTAAACTTAAAATGTTTGCTGCATATACCTAGTGGAGTTCTTATTTGAGTCCATCCCACTCTTCTTATAACCGATAACCATTTTTCTCGTAGCAAAGGATTACTTGGAAATCTGAAAGCACAAAAACATTTTATATAAGCCGTGCTACGTCCATATAATTTTTCATTCTGTTACTTTATCTATAGACAATTTGTTACCCCAAAGTTTATTATTTTTCAAGTGTAAACCACGCTTTATGGATAACATTAAATTTAAATGTAACCCAAAAATTCCGTTCTAGCGGGACTCGAACCCGCACCCTCGCCTGTCATCGGCGATGCCTTAAACAATTTAGCCATAGATCGAGCTATGACGCTGGAGACGAAATTTGTGGGCACTATCAACTCGGCTATAGCGCCAAGTTGATAGTGCTGTATCTACAGGTGTTTCATTGGAAACCTTCTATTCAAAGTTTGAAAGTAAAGGCATCGCTGATCACAGGCGAGGGTGCAGGTTCGAGTCCCACTGGAACGGAATTTTTGGGGTATATTTAAATTTAATTTGTTACCTATTATTTTATTAAGCAGAAATAAACAATATTTATTTATAAAAAATAAAAAATAAATATACCCTTTCGGGGAAAAAGGCGTGTGTATTAATCAACAACGTAAATATTTACTCCAAAATATCTACTACACAAACTGCAATAAAAACACCCGTGGTGCTTTAAAGTTACCTTTTCAATAGTCAATACAAAAACACACACCTCAATGTCCACCTGGTTATTATAGATTTAAAAAAATCGGTAAAATGTTAACAGAGCACACAAATTTACTCCAAACAAAGTAAACCTCCATTCTAGGATGGACAAAAATTTAATTTATAGGTAGGTATAGTGCGCGTCATGTAAAAAGAACGCTGGTGGTCAAGCTTCTACAGGCGTTCCAGCGTTCTTTTTACATGACGCGTACTATAATTGTACATTATTTGTAGTAAACTAGATAGGCACTCATTCAATGCATAGTTATACATCTCTCAAATAAGTAGAAAAGTAAGTAATCTCTTAAAAAGAACGCTGGAACGCCTGAAGAAGCTTGACCGCCAGCGTTCTTTTTACATGATGCGCATTATACAACGATATAGACTGCAACAGGACTATCGATATTTCTGACGTCATCACTTGGTCAAGCCCTATCGTAATCAAACATTTTTATATTTTACATAAAATATTGTTTATTTCTAGGTGCAGCAACGAAATATTATTAAAAAATATAAGGGAAAGTCCTAATCTACGAATGAAACTGGTTTTTAGGCCATTTACTAAAGCAGAATTGATAAAATAAGCAATACAATCGAACTACCAATAATCTCTTATTTACCTGTGAAACGTGTATTTTCCCGGATAATTACGTCTTGTATCTTCACAGTCACAAACTGAACACGACACCATTGTCATACAAAGTAATATTTGTTATTTAATAGTAAGATTACTAAAATAATAACAAAATTAGTTAAACTGCACAAGAGACCGTCCGGTATGCGCATGTACTCAAGCAAAACATATCACATTCAATACATTGTTGCTGTCACTTTTCTTCTTCCACGGGGTACATTTAAAAATGACTTCTCTCTCCCACGCTTCGTTTGTCTATTTAGCGTAGCGAAAAAATTCTATGTCTATGATTTTAACACAAAAGCAGATGGTTTGTTTTCTATACTACATTTATTTCCGACGTGTCAAACTGACGGATCTTGTATCAGAGTGTCACATCACAATCGAAATTACGAACTTCTATCCAACAAGCAATCAACCTTCGACCAAAGTAAAATAAATGGACTGGCCTTACCCATACAAAACGTCCGTGAAAAATAAGACAATTCGGATTTAGGGTACGGTCAACAAATAAACTATCTATCTATCTATCTATCTATCCAGCCACTGCTGAGTAAAGGCCTCTTCTCTATAGCGCCACTCCTGGCGGTCTTGTAAATAAACTAGGTGAAATTAAATTATTGAACTTCTTAAAAACTGTATTTTTTTAATACTTAATACTTTAACAGATGCAATGTGTTTTCTTAAGTTATTTCAGTAGGTTTATAGTACAAAAAATCACTGAAAAAAATGCAATTATTCAATGAAACTTTTACAAAAATACATGGTTCCCTTCTGTTTTATGTAGTTACGTATCTATTTTTCGGCTCTCAAACATACACAATATAAATCAATAGAAAAGCAAGTCCACCTAAGGTCTTCAGCTCAATCAATTTGTGAAAAATATATTTTTCATCACTCAATAAACTAAGAAAATATCATAAAAATCGTACGGAAACATAAATGTATAAAAATTCCAGTATTTAAGAAACTGCAGAGTGCAGTTTTAAGACTTTTGCACAATGAGTTTTTTTATACTACTTGGAATGATAGATCAAGAAGATGGCCCACCTGATGTTAAGTGGTACCCTCTGCCTATGAACAGTGCATTACCTCAGGTCACGTCCACCTAGGACGCGCCCTATGTGGCATTCCACTGCGCCCGCCACCCTGAAACATAAAGATGAAAAGTCCCATGTGGCCGTAATTTCATCGGCACCCTTACCCTTCAAACCGGAACACAGCAATGCGAGCACTACTGCTTTGCGGCAGAAACAGGTATGGTGGTAGTACTTCCCCGGACGAACTCTTTCACAAAAAAGCTCTACTACTAGTAACCGTTTTTTGGCGTATAAAATTCATTGTGTAGAAAATGATCAGAGCAAATACGGGAAAATGTATTCCATTTCCAAAAGTCGTCTGTTCTTGCTCGTCTTATGACTATCCTATTTTTGTTTACCTTAGATTTCTTTTGGAAAGCTATAAGGTTAATTAACATGCCATTACATATTATATGCAATTACCTAAAGCGACGTGCTTAGCAATGTTTTGACGTAAATAATGCAAATTACAATTCTAAATCAATACGATACCATCAGATTTTTTTGCAGTCTGTACCGGACCATCCGTCATGCGTGAAGTCTTGTCAAATATTTCGACGCTGTAGTTGGAAAACTAAACAACTAATAACAACAACAAAACCAAAATCGCGAGAAAAACGCGATTTACTGTTTTATTGCGTCAAAAATGGCAATAACTTTTTTATCGTAACTAATTTTGCAGTCCGTGTTTTGATATGATATAGATTGGTACTGTATCTATTTTTGAATTTAATGATAATACATTTTAGTTCTTTTGATTAAGAGAAAAAAATAAAAAAACGACTATGTATTTTTCCCTCGCCAAAGTTTTGAATAATTGATGCAGTTATTTATTTTTGCATGTCAATTGTTTAGTTTTCCTTTGTCAATGATCTCCACTGAGGTTCAAAAAGCTAAAGATAAGTGCCATTATTAAATTTTCCAATAATAGTGAAATCATGAAATGATCTATTATTTACTTATTTGAATATGACAATCCTATCCATGGGTATAGATTTAAATAATATTAAAATACATTTTAAAATAAAACCAACTTAAAATAAATAAATAAATATTTCTGGGCAGTTCACACAACATTATCTAGCCCCAAGCTAAGCAGAGCTTGTGTTATGGGTACTAGACAACTGATACACTTAATACAATATTAACATAGATAGATATTTTTTATTATACATAGAAAATACCCAGAACACCCTGAACAAATATCTGCGGATCGCACAAGTATTTGTTCCAAGGCGGGAATCGAACCCGCAACCTCCTGCGTCGCAGGCGAACGTTCGCCCGCCGCGCCACAGAGGTCGTCTTCATAATCATTTCTTTTTATCAAGACTGAATATTAGAAAACTACTGAAACACCTACATTATTTTAGCAGACTTATAAATTCAAAGTAAGTGACATAACAAACTTATCATACGACTAATGCTTATAAAATCAACAAAATGAAATCGATTTGTGGAACACAATAATTCTAAGTATCAAAAAGAAAAAGGTATGTCGACTAAAATCAAAACTATCTACGAGTATAAACTTGTGTCTGTTAACTTTCATTCAGAGTGGGGAATATTGAGATAATGTCCTGGGGCGTAGTCCTCCTTGTCGCTCGTCCTCTAGAGCAAGACGTGTCCATCGACATGTATGGGCCATCATAACCATGCAATAAAGTCGATTTCGCAAAATGTGTTACTTATGTAGTTTTCCTACTACACGACGATTTATACGTTTTTTATCAATTGATGAAAATTATATTACAAAACCTTTACTTACGAATGAAATGCGATGCCTGAAGCTTTATTTGAATTTCTTGTGTTGTTTGCACTTGCAGAAAAGCACAGGAAGGCATTGTATCACCAAGGTATCTAATTTTGGTATTTTTCAGCATAGCTGTCACTCGTTGCCGTGACAAAAACTGACTGAAGCGAAGTATACTAGCTAGGTCTGTTTAGAAGCTTCAAAACTATCGTTCCCTAAGGCCCGTCCATTCATTTTATTTACGTCGATGCAATCAACTATACATTTTTAGACCATTGTGAAACTAGGGGGCTGCCTGGTTTATGAAAAACCAGAGATAGCCTGAGACTTGGACATTTTTGACATAAAATCGAACTATCTAGCTCTAGAGTTGACTTCGGACGGAAAACAAAGCATCTTTGTATTATATTAAAGTTTTTTTGTGTCTTTGCCTTTGTATTAAAGTTGTATATACCTTACTTACTACAAATACCGCTACAAACCTAGACTACGTAGTTCGGGTTTAAACCAGGACTAATTTAGTTTTTTGTAATAAGGCCTAAGAGTTTTCATTACTTTTAAAATAAGTTACTTTTTTTAACTCCTTTGAAAAGATCAACAACCCAGCAATCGATAAACCTTTTGCTGTGTTTAAGTCTAGACGAATCGATCATGCTGAAAGAATCATCGTAAATAATTAAATTATTATACGAACTACGGCGACTGCGTGATGATAGGTTAGATTCCGCAAACAAATGGTGCTGTAGTAACAACCAACTTGAAAAACTAAGTAACTAAGTAGTAGGTACACGATGTTAATGGAATGATATATTTGACAAGTTCTATGTAAATTGCATGGTGCGGTAGTTAAAAACTCGCATAATAATTCAAGCTAGCCTTAAAAAAGTTGCCTTAAAATACAAGTTTATATCGATACATTTTTCTTTTAAAAACGTTTTAGAGATAGGGTTAAAAAGAGGTTGAATAAGTCCGTAGGATTACCCACTAATAATTCACGACACTTAGTCGAAAACTAAATTATCCTCTGTAGTAGTGCGGCAGCCTGCCAACTCCCATCATATTAAGGCGAGATGATAATGAACGCGGTGCTCTGTTGCTATTTCTCACGCCTCGTGCTCGGTCGAGTTCACTTTGATATACAACAGTACACTTTTTCATTGCAAGTTCAACATTGTGGACAGGCGTTCTGCGGAATTTCATGCTTTTTTATATTGTAGTCAGTGTTTCTTTTCTTCCACCATTTCCACTTGACGTAGTGGAATTTTCAATCAAAAATAAACAACACATTTATTTTGAGTGTCTTAAAAGAAATATGAAGATCAAAAATCTCATTTAAGTTAAAGTGAGACACATAATATAAATAATAAATAAAATAAATAAATAATGCTGGACAGTTCACACAACATTGTCTAGCCCCAAGCTAAGCAGAGCTTGTGTTATGGGTACTAAACAACTGATATACTTAATACAATATATTACATAGATAGATATTTTTTATTATATATAGAAAATACCCAGAACACCCTGAACAAATATCTGCAGATCGCACAAATATTTGTTCCGAGGCGGGAATCGAACCCGCAACCTCCTGCGTCGCAGGCGAACGTTCGCCCGCCACGTCACAGAGGTCGTATATGAATAACACGATGTGCCCCAGTTACAATTTTTATCAATAACTATAGCAAATTAATATTTGTTATCAAAATGTGTTATTATCCTGTGTCATACGTAGAACGTTCAAACGAGTAGGAACGCGGTAAGACATTTCCAATATTCCGCAATCCTCGAAAGCCACATCGAACGATTCTGAAAGCTCGGTAGGCTCTAAAGCTCTCACAATCGAAACTAAACTGAGCGGGAAAGGAATCCTAGGCACGATTACCCTGCGGCGTATTTCGAAACAATTATTATTGACGCTTCTGTTTGATGTCGCACTGCAAACCGGAGCAAACATTAGTAAAATACCGAGGCAAATATCCAGCCTGAAAATTACCTCAGGAATACAGAATAACGTAGCTGTAATTGATTAACGGAGTAAGAGTACACTTCAAACGGAAATATACCCACAAACAGGAAGTACTAGAGAAGGTATAGGTATATAAGTATCCTGAAAGGGATCATTCTACTCTTAAAAGGGAACAACTTCTGTTTTAGGACTTTTGGAAAATTATAGAATTGTTTTTTTTTTAGATTTGATTTGAATTGTTGGAAAATTGGCTAGAATCCCGCAGGTTTCTACAATCAATGCTTGTTAGGGTATAACATAGGAACTAAGTCTAATAATGTGTTGTTTTTCAAAGTGTTTGCTTTCTTTATATAATAGAATATAGTAGTAATATAATAGGTAGAATCAGCCATTTCGCGATTGCAGACACATTGACGACCTCTGTGGCGCGGCGGGCGAAGCTTGGCCTGCGACGCAGGAGGTTGCGGGTTCGATTCCCGCCTCCTGGGAACAAATATTTGTGCGATCGCAGATATTTGTTCAGGGTGTTCTGGGTATTTTCTATGTATAATAAAAAATATCTATCTATGTAATATATTGTATTAAGTATATCAGTTATCTAGTACCCATAACACAAGCCCTGCTTAGCTTGGGGCTAGATATTGTTGTGTGAACTGTCCAGCATTATTTATTTATTATTTATTTATTTACACCTAGATACTAGCATGGGATGGTCGCGGGAGGTCGGTGGATGAAGGTGGCTCAAGGTTTTCCGTCATGAAGCTCTTCGGAGGGTGCCTATGACTAGTGGTAGTCTTCTCCTGGCTGATGATAATAAACCGCGTTATAACTCACCAACTGAGTATGAAAAGTGTGAATCGAACACTTGTCACTCGCTTTAAAAGTTAAATTAGTTGAGTTTCCGACTAGACTGAATAAAACATAAGTCTTTTAGCCGCTCTAATGAGCTGTTTGTTTTTCTCGGTGACTGCATAAGTTGTGAATGAATGTGGGATCAGTGAGACCGCGGGTGTCGGATCAAATCGCACTTCATTTGTCCGCGTCAGGCCGCCCGCCCGCGTGATGGATGATAGCCGTCTGCCGCCCTGCCTTTTAATTGATACCCTCATTTTTGGACCATGGAATACGCGTCTCCGTCGTGTCAATGACCACTGAGGGTCAGGCTACTAGTAGTATCTGGATTCCAGAATTAAAACCTCTAAAGGCTGATTCACAAACTAGTTTTTTAAACTAGTTGTCAACGCCCCTTGCGTTGACAAATTGGCCACCTCTCTTTTTTTATGCTACTTGGAATTACAGACCAAGCAAATGGCCCACCTGATGTTAAGTGGTACCCTCTGCCTTTAACAGTGCATTACCTCATAGGTCACCTTGACGCACCCTATGTGGCATTGCACTGCGCCCGCCACCCTGAGACATAAAGATGAAAAGTCTCATGTCTTCAAACCAGAACACAGCAATGCGAGCACTACTGCTTTGCAGCAGAAATAAGTATGGTGGTAGTACTTCCCCGGACGAACTCTTTCACAAAAAAGCTCTACCACTACTACCTCAATAAATATGAAAAAAAGAGGTCCATTGCGACTCTGCCTACCCTTTCGGGGAAAGGGCGTGTATCTATGTATGTATGTATTATATTCGAAAAAAATATTATAATTTTTTTGAGCCTGTCTATTAAGGTTGACGGAGGTAATTTATTTGGAACCATCACATCTAACCCTCATCATAATTTGATAGAAGTTAAGATAAATAACAGTTTTCATTATATAATATTGACAGGAGGACGTTGTACAGCTATCCACTTCCCTTGTTATTATAATGGCTTTAAAGCATTTCATTGTAGTGAGTGATATAAGGAAGTCAAACCACAGTGTATTATGTCCTGTGCTTGAAAATTCCATATTTTACACACATAAAAGTGAAATATTCCTAAGTGGTTTTGATTAAAAAACCTTCTTCCTTTTTTGAAATGAACTAACGTATAAAAAAATGGATAATGCAAAAGTTCAGCTTGGAAATCTTTTACGACATCATATAAAAAAACAATTTATTCACTAAAAGGCACTTCGAGCTATGTAGATACGAGCAAGCCATTGATAACTCTTACGTATAGAAGTGTAACAAATGTTATAAGGTCCCAATGCTGACAAATTAAGTATAAATTAAATTTAAATTAAGCTTAGTAAAAAATCCAGCCTAAAAGATTTTAATTAGATCTTGTAGGTGCCATCCTAAGGTACCAAAAGTCACGTGACGTGACGTTCGGAGTGCGATAGTTTCACTTCTAGTAGGTGATCTGTGCTGCAGGCTACGGCATAGCAACCGTAGCACGTCGAAGGAAATGAGAGTTTCACTTCTAGCAGTTGATCTGTGCTGCGGGCTACGGCATAGCAATCGTAACACGTCGAAGGAAATGAGAGTTTCACTTCTATTAGGTGATCTGTGCTGCGGGCTACGGCGTAGCAACCGTAGCACGTCGAAGGAAATGCGAGTTTCTGTGCTGGTAAGTAACTTCAGTAAGTTTTAATTGCTAGTGTACGATTTATTATTATAACTTATTCAATAAATTATAATTTAATTTTTGCATATAAAATGTTTACGTCACGTGTTTTTTATGTTTTTTTTTCATTTGTTATTACAACTTTTCATAATATTTTTACTTATACAAGTTAAGTTTGTTGTGTTGGTTGTTGGTCGATTGGTTTTCCTTAGACCAGCGTTTTGTTCGTTACCATGTTGAAGTACATATGTTGGCACTGAACAATGTATTTTGCCCAATGGTGTTAGGTAATCTAGCTTTAAAGTGGTTTATAGCTTGTGGCGCGTTTTTTTTTTTTTTTTTGGTGTTTTCGCTCATTACAGCTCTTGAACACTTCTTCAGATAGCGAAAGTTGATTTTGCGAGGACTAGGAGACTTAACACACATGTTTTAATTGATAGTATCTCATAAAAATCATCAGCTTAGCTACGATCCCCCTAAACACATTTTTACAGTGTTTTTTTTTGTTTAGGGAGATCGTAGCTATACTGTTGATATTTATGAGATACTATCAATTATCACATTCACATAATTATCACATGTGTGTTAAATGTCTTAGTTCTCGCGAAATCAACTTTCGCTATCTGAAGAAGTGTTCATGAACTGTGATGAGCAAAAACCACCAAAAAATTTGAATTTCACGCCTCAAGCGTGAGCTAAACAAAAGCAATACAGCAAACAGCAACAGACGAAACAATGAAATTGAAATTTTGCGGTTACAAAAACTTTTCAAAAACCTGTTTTTGTAAGAGACATTTTTAAGTATAGGTACATCTGTTAGAATCAGGGCCTATCCCGACCATCCGTGAATTCCCTCTCATTTGCGTAATGTGATTACAAAAGCACATCTTGCGAGATAAAACGAAACCCTCTACCTAAGTAATGAATTTTCCAGTCTCATCCGAGGAACTGAAAGCCTACATAATTGTAAGGAAAAAGCAAAAATGTGGCTACGCGATTATTGGTGACATGGTCTTTTATAAATATTTGACTTGAAACTCAATGGAGGTAAGAATTTCGTTAATTATCAAAAAGCCGATATTTTAACGTTTTTTAATGAAATGGGTATACTAAACAACAGGGCCCACTTGAGGCCTTAGTCTGAGTTATAACAACCGTTGTCACAAACGTACGGTGTAGTGTAACATGGATTTTTGTATGGAAGTAGAAGTCCACAAAATTTACGCTTGGAGCTCTCATCAGTGTCTCAATACAAAATCTGTGGCAATTGCCAATTACTAATTGCCATTTCCGTTGTCAATTTCTTGACAACGGCCTCGATCTAATTAAAATCATCGTCAGATATATAACATCTGCATTTGTTCAACTGGTTGAACATATAGTTGAACATATTGGAGTAGAGGCAACACCGGGGGCATTGTCAGTGAGTTGGCTACGAATAAGGCGCAAGCCACATAAAAAATCTTGTCTCGAGTGACCAAAAACGTTACCGCACCGTTGATATAACGGAATCTCAATCCTCTTTATGCAGAACTAAAACACCACGTTTTATCTTTTAAACATCTCTATGTTTAAAAGATAAAACGTAAGCAAAACGAACGGCTGAACCAAAGCTTTGACTTTGAAGATCATTGACAACAAGACAGGTGAGTCTTCACAAAGAGTACAAGATTCGTAGCGGTGTGTAATACGTGTATGCTTATGTGTAGGTGTGTGTGTGTGTAAACGGTATTCTTCAAATTTATTCACCATCCATTAATACACGCCGTCGGACAGACGTGATAGATTACTGCACACACTTACGCGATGCCTAGGTATAGACCTAAATATTCAAGCGGGACAAAAGTAAGGAATTGCTCACACGATATAAAAGTTTGCGCAGGAAATATGTCTTTCCGAGGCTTTGGAAATATGATATACATTGTTTACAAAAGCTCTTTAGCAAGCTGTGAAAATTATTTTCTACAGATTTTATAAGTTTTTTATGGTATTGAAAAAAATATGATTTCTTATTGAGCGTAATTGTATAATTTGATTAGGGTTACAAACACATTTTTTTTTTTTTTTTTTTTGTTATTATTTTCTTTATTATTTTTTCCCGTAGCCAAGTTTAAATTTTTGCTGCCAATCATACTTAACATGACTGTATCGAGCTAAGAGCATTGCAGGCCTCCGGTATCGAGTCATTATATATACCTACTTACTTAATATTTATATTTATGATCTCTTTTTATTTTAATAAAACCATGAACTTATCTTAAAGGTTTCTTAAAGATGCGTCATAGATCTCTCTTAGCATCAGATATTTTTGCAAATACAATTGTACATGAAAAGAAGATTGGTGTTTTTCCTCGAATGTTTCATAAAACAATAACAACTGTTGTTGATATCTAAACAAATTAATTGAAAACTGACTCAAACAATTGTGTATTTGGATGGGTCCACGCAATCGGACAGGCCACTTTCAAAGTTGTTTACAGTCCGCGTAATGGCTACCCATGTTCAGCAAATAAGGTATAGATTAAAATTAAGGACGTGTTGTTGTACAAACGGAACCATTCCAGACCACTCTCGTATCTGTATGTCTGTCTGTCATAGCCTACTTTATCCAAACCTACTGCACAAAAATTTAATAATTTGGTACATAAACAGAGTTAGGTGAACCAATCACTTACATGTAGCTTAATTAAACAAATCCTGATTTTAGAGGATAATTTTGGCGGACAAACAAGCAAAATTAAAAATAAACTTGTTAGTTGCGTGATGTGACCGGTACGGAGGCCTGCGTTGCTCGATGGACGTGACATATCAAATGAAAGGGCTCGCTATGGGGAACACAATTTTATTTTTTATATAAAGTTCAACTACATATAAGTACATCTTATTTATCAACAAATTTTATAAATGTGTAACGCCACAATGGTGATTTTTAATAAATTTGTTAGAGAGAAGAAACACAGGCCACTTTTAACCCCGTACCACGCCAGTATCTTGACGGCTGGATGCTAGTAACATATTAGATCACTAGTAGTATCATATTCAAAACACTGCAACTAAAATACAAGAAGGTTTATAATCGTTTAATAAATTCAAATGAATCTATAGAAATACCTTTGCAAACGAACTAAATTCAAAAGTATAAATCATAGTTTCTCGTATAAATAAGATTTTTGTGAAAAATATATTTTTCACTACTAGCTTTTATATAATTAGTGATCGGAACCATGTCGAAATATGCCTAAACACGGCCAGTCTGCTATTATTCATCGAGGAGTTACGTTGTCCAACTTCCGTCTCCATCATCATATCAGCTCGGTGTCACCATAATATTATATATTGTCAGCGAAACTTTACAGGTACACAAGATTTCATCTGAATCGGTTGAGGATATCTGCTTTAAAATTCAGTTGTAAGGTTTGGCCCGAACATACAAACTTACATACCTACAAATATTTCAAGTTAAATAAAAATTTTAATAAAAAAGTTAGTAAAAAACATTGTTTAAAACGAATGTATGTTGAGATTCACGAATTTCGACTCAAAAATATACGTATTCAGAAGTGCGGAATGGCTTTAAAATATATTTTTTGTGAAAAATATATTTTTCAATACAAGCTTTTACAAAATTAGTGATCGTAACCATGTGCTGATCAAAATGAGCCTAAACACGGACAGTCTACTATTATCCCTCGAGGAGTTCCGTTGTCCACCTTCCGTCTCCATCATCAGATCAGCTCGCCGTTGCCATAATATTGCATTGTCATCGGAACTTGACAGGTGTGCAAAATATCATCCCAATCGGTTCAGGATAACTGCTTTAAAATTCAGTTGCAAGATTCCACCTGGACCTGTCACCATAATATTGCATTGTCATCGAAACTTCACAGGTATGCAAAATTTTAGCTCAATCGGTTGAGGATAACTGCTTTAAAATTTAGTTGCAAGATTCCACCCGGATATACATTGCAAGTTAATATAAAGCTTGTAAAAACAATAGTGTTTCTTGGCATAATAGTTCTCAAATAAATATCACAACGTCTACGCTGGCTGTGGAAAACAGTTAACACTCGTAAAGTTCCGTACGTTTTTACTATGGCCCCAACAAATTACAGAGGGAAGCATCTGCAAGTTGTAAAAAGTTCTCACTGTAAATTAATATCTTCACGCCATCTCTCTCTAAATACAATCCCTACAAATATTTTAAAGTGAAAGGTTGTCTATTTGTTAGTTTGTCGTGCCTTCTCGCCAAAATAGCTGGTCCAATTTTGATGATGTTTGGTACACAGATACACTGTCCTTAAAAATAAATAAATAATAAATAATGCTGGACAGATAACACAACATTATCTAGCCCCAAGCTAAGCAGAGCTTGTGTTATGAGTATTAGATAACTGATATCCTTAATACAATATATTACATAGATATTTTTTACTATATATTTATTATTATATATATATATTTTATTATTATACCATATATTTTTATATACATAGAACATACCCACAACCCCCTGAAGAAATATCTGCGATCGCACAAATATTTGTTCCGAGGCGGGAATCGAACCCGCAACCTCCTGCGTCGCAGGCCGGTACGGAGGCCTGCAATGCTCTAAGAGGCCAACCTTCGCCCGCCGCGCCACAGAGGTCGTCAGAGGTTTGATGTGCTTTCACGCCAAAACAGCTGTTCCAATTTTGATGATGTTTTAGTACACAGATAGACTGTTCTTATAATAGGAAACTAAACGTTGAAACAGACAAAATGACTTAGAATCCTGAAAGTTGAATTAATATACGCGGTTATCACAAATTATTTAACTGAAACATTCGGCACAAGGCCAACTGAGTGTTCGTTGAATTTCACTAAACTATTCAGGTCGAGAAAACCGCAATAGCTCAGTTGTTAGCAGCTCCTACTTAATGCGAGTTAAAAATTGTGACAGGAACTACTACATGACTATGTGACCTTTAGCGCGTAATCGTAATAAGCTACTTTTTTAAAATGTATGTAATGGCTCGACAAACTGTAAAACGGCTCGCCTGATGGTAAGCGGTTACCGTCGCCTATTGACATCTGCAACACCAGAGGCATTGCCAATGTGTTGCCAGCGTTGATGGGCATGGAGTCTGAGCAGGATCCGTCAACTACGGATTGAATGCTCCACCCGGATAGAAAACTGGTGACCCAATTGCATAAGCCCTGGCGAACGCCATATGATAAGCTTCGAAACGGTGTGAAGGTGAGTCGGTTGCGGATAGAAGCGCCCTGTGTCAAACAAGATCGAACGCCTTTGCGATGTCCAAACGTACTGGCAAACCCTTTCCTCTACTCTCAGCGGCTTCTGGCCAACGGTGAGTAAGGTAGACTAGAAGCTCACCAGCTGATCTACGATATGATCAGCCGAGATACGTACGACGGTATAAAATATTTAGATTATCTATGTTCTTATAATAGTTTATTATTTTTCAAGTGTAAACCACACTTTATGGATAACATTAAATTTAAATGAGATAAACTCTTTTTTTTTTCTTATAATGTTCTTGTAACCCACTGTGAAAAGCGACACATTGAGGCTCTGCTTAACTTTCAAGGAATAGGCATGTGTCTATGTATGTATTCATCTGTCAAGGTGTCGGACCTGTCAAGGTCCGATGACAATACAGTAATATGGTGGGGATTCAATCTGCCATTTTTGAAAGAAACGTTGTCATTTTTATTTTATTACATTTTAATGTGTTTTTCGAGTTATTTCGTGTAATTTTAGTGGCATTTTAACCGGTGTAACTTGGATAAATGGCACATGTGGTGAAATTTAAGTGTACTGCGAGTCTTTTCGAAATGGTGGATTTTTTCCTGTAAAAACTCAGTTTTTAAGCCACCATTTAAACTGGGTTAGGAGGACTTGACGGAAACTCTTGACGACTTGACTATATAAATATATTTAAATAAAACACTTTACATTGGCTAAATTGTTGCAATAATGCACAGAAGACATTACGTAAAATAAGAAGAAGAAGAAGAAGTAATATGGTGACAGCTAGTTGATCTGATGATGGAGAAGGAAGGTGGACAACGGAACTCCGCGATGGTTAAGTAGACAGTCGTGTTTGGGCTCATTTTGATCTACTCATGGTTATGCTTAATAATTTCATCATCATTATTATCAGTCGGCTGTCAACTTCTTAAGAGTTTTATTTTAAAGTTTTTTTAATAAAATAATGCTTATTCGAATAAAGCTAATATCAGGTTTTTGAGATTATGAATGCACTTGAATGTAGCTTCGTAATAAAACTAAGAAAGACCAAGTTTAGAATTTAGACATTAACCGACAGAAACAAAGGTTGCTCATCCTTTTACGAGTGGTACAAGGTACGTGGCAGTTTCTTTATGGCCGCCCTTACACGGAACATAATTTATTTTTAATCTTATTGCTCACGTTTCAGCTCACGTAATGCTGTCGACATAAAAGCTCGCCGCGCACAAATTGGAAAATGCTCATGTCGTTTTGCTTGTATTACTTGTAATCAATATGAACGGCAGTCGAATGTACTGAAAACTGGCGGAAAATGGACTGGTACTAGGTACTTTATAAATAAGTTTTCAATACACTTGCTCATAAAGTGGCTCTTATTTCACCGCAATTAGGCACATAATGACACCTGTAATCAAACTGTGACTTTTTCATTGCTATTATTTACAAGTGAGTTATAGAGACAGTTGAACATTTACTCAGAGTGTGTATTTCTGTTTTACACCTGTAATCAAATTGTGACTTTTTCGTTGCTATTATTCACTAGTGAGTTATAGAGACAGTTGAACATTTACGCAGAGTGTGTATTTCTGTTAATATTATTATTTTCGTCACTAGTGTATTGAAAAACGTCGTATGATACACGTGTGTATTGATGATTACCATCCTCGGCTCTCTTAAGACCCTCACCTGACGGCTCGGGTCTAAATGGCACCTCAGCGGTAATCATCAATATTACACACTTGTACCATAATGTACTATTACTTCGTTTATGATTTTGATAAACAACTATTGTCGTCAAAACATTCCATCTTAGCCAAACCACGCTATAGACAAATGAAAAGTATATATATAAAAAAATAATAAAAAAATAATGCTGGACATATCACACAACATTATCTAGCCCCAAGCTAAGCAGAGCTTGTGTTATGGGTACTAACTGATATACTTAATTACATAGATAGATATTTTTTATTATACATAGAAAATACCCATAACACCAAGAACAATATCTGCATATCGCACAAATATTTGTTCCGAGGCGGCAATCGAACCCGCAACCTCCTGCGTCGCAGGCCAACATTCGCCCGCCGCGCCACAGAGGTCGTCAAATAATATATATACGTATTAATAGCAATTTTATTATAAAATAGTTTAACAAAAACGTACTACAAATTATTTATGTTCACAGGTAACTTTGATACAAAATAGAGGTTTGAAGCTGTATACCGCCGTCCCCGAGCGAAGTACTTCGCCACGAGTTCCCTAACTTCAGCAGAACTTGCCATTGAGTTATAGATTTCCAACTGCCTTCCAAATACTTATTTGTTTGGTTCACTTTGACCGTAAACAAAGATCTTTCTGATGTGTTTTCTTTTTGTAGGTATCTGTAAAGTTAAGTGTGTTGTTTCACGCTGAAGGTAATGTTTGGTGAAATAATAACATTATTAGAATCTTGTTTATCTTTCGTAAAAACACCGTAATGGTCCACCAATAATGGTGCTAATTATAAAAGTAACTAAAAACTATTTCCAAAATTAAATTACCTGCAAAGTTGACTTAAATAAATAAATAATGCTGGACAAGTTTACACAACATTATCTAGCCCCAAGCTTGGCCAGAGCTTGTGTTATGGGTACTAGTTAACTGATATACTTAATACAATACATTACATAAATAGATATTTTTTATTATACATAGAAAACACCCAGTACACCCTGAACAAATATCTGCAGATCGCACAAATATTTGTTCCGAGGCGGAAATCGAACCCGCAACCTCCTGCGTCGCAGGCGAACCATCGCCAGCCGCGCCACAGAGGTCGTCTTTGGTGACTTACTCCTAACAAGTAGATTATCTGCCGCATAAATAGATACACGCCTCTTTCCCCGAAGGGGTAGGCACAGCCTCAATGGGCCTTTTTTCACAGTGGGTTGCAGCATCGTGGAATGTAGACGTGGCGAGTAGTGAGCTCATTGTCACCATTGCTTCCCACGACTGACTCAGCTATCGCTTTCTTCCAGTAATAACACATCCCATAATAAGCTAGCAGCCAGGACAAATCTTATACTAACGAGTCTTATCAATAAGTCGGAGTAATCCCTTAGTCAGCTTTTACGACATCCACGGGAGCACACGGAGGGATGTTATTCGTAACATAATAGTTTTATTTATCCTATCCTATTAATATTATAAACGCGAAAGTTTGTTTGGATGTATCTTTGTTACTCTTTCACGTAAAAACTACTGGATGGATTTGGATGAAATTTGGAATGGCGATAACTGGACTCCTGCAATAACCGGGATAAAAATATAAAATAAATAAATAAACACATAGGCACATTTTTATCCCGATATACCCACGGGATCGCGACTTACGCGGGTGAAACCGCGGGGCGTTGCTTGTATCTTATATGTGCTGAATTTATTATAATGTAATTTGTCAAAATATAAATTGTTAAATGTTAAAAAATGTAATTTATTTATTTGCATGCCAAAATTGGTATAGCATGGCTGGATCTACCATATTTTGTCACCTGTTGCCTTTGTACGCTTGCTTGGAAATAAATAAATGATTAGGTTTTTTAATGAGAACTTTTTATTGGCTCTCTATTGTTATCCCACTGTATTATTATGTCAAAGTAAGCTGTTGGTTCTCCTGCAAATACAACAAGTAATTAATTTTGAAAAAAATAAAAAACCCTCAACGCAATGAAACTGCTAAACCGATTTTGATCAAACATAGCTAAGAACACTCCCGACAAACTCACCATACAAACAAAAAAAAACTAAATCGGTTCATCCGTTCGGGAGCTACGATGCCACAGACACACACAATATTATAACTACACACTTAATAACTAGCTTTTAAGATTTAATTTTGCACGCTTAACGGCAGAATGTACTGGGAACTTCAATTTATATATACCTACCATCTATGTTTTTACTACTAATACCTACATTCTAAGCAAATAAATAATTCATTCATTCATTCATTCATTCATTCACACACACACACACACACACACACACACACACACACACACACACACACACACACACACACACACAGACAGACACGTCAAACTTATAACATCCAGTCGTTTTTTCGTCGGGGTTTAAAAATAAATAAATAAATAATGCACCTAACAATGAAACGGTATATTAATTTGCCAACTCGTTGCTACTTTATTCGCTGTTTTTGTACAGTTTATTTCACTGTAAAATCTACGTAAACCCACTGGGGTTCAGCGTGGAAACTGTACCACTAACAGTTGCACTGCTAAAGTAGGTCAAGTTTTTGTATCGCCGTTCATACGTTCGTGGTCCACTATCTTAGGGCACAATGACGTATAAAGCAGGTTACCATCGACTGTTTAGCATACTGGTGATTATCGGTTATAACGCACGCCCAATAAAAAAGTAACTAAGACGCTATGTTAACATTTTGGAGCCATCGCGTTACATGCTCACTCAGTAACAGTAAAGGTTACAAAGTTTATGTTAATACAGTAATTACTTGAGGATGTAATCTAAATAAATCATAGACTAGAAACACGATTGGTTAAACTTTTATCGATAGCTTTATTTTTTTTAAATTGGCCCTCAACCAATTCAAATGGAAGGGTTTTTAGGTCCTTCCTTCGACTAGAGAAAATATTAAGCATAAATTTGTATACTATTCAGTACGTAATCACATTACTTAGATTAATTAAAGATAATTTATTTGTATATTTGCTACTTTAGAAGCAAAACGAAATTTATCATTTTTCGCTTACATTAGTTACTTCCGAGCTTCAGAAATCTATACCTCATCTCTTTTCGGGTTCAAGTGAGTAATAACGCTGTCACTGTCTTGCAGCTATTGTTGATTGACTCCGTCCGTTCGATATTTGGACATATCGCCTTAAACACCGGTACAGACAGTCTGTGGCCACCTGCTTCACACGTGTAAGTGATCTTTCGAGATGACGCCGATAACGTCCTCCCATAAAAAGCCTGAATGTAGGACACCGGCGTCACCGTCACCCATTTTATAAATGATGTCCCCTAAATCGTAGTTTATGTCCTCTAGACGCAGAGGACATAAATTTTGGCAGATGGGTAAGTACATTAATTATCCTTTTACAACTAACTAATAGTGTAGTAGTAGAGCTTTTTTGTGAAAGAGTTCGTCCGGGGAAGTACTACCACCATACCTATTTCTGCCGCAAAGCAGTAGTGCTCACATTGCTGTGTTTCGGTTGGAAGGGTAAGGGTGCCGGTGAAATTACAGGCACATGAGACTTTTAATCTATGTCTCAGGGTGGCGGGCGCAGTGCAATGCCACATAGGGTGCGTCGTAGGTGGACGTGACCTATGAGGTAATGCACTGTTCATAGGCAGGGGTTACCGCTTAACATCAGGTGGGCCTCTTGCTTGTTCCAACATCCAAGTAGTATAAAAAAAAAAAAAAAAAAAAAAAACTTACATTTTATTGCCCAGCAAACTTGTATAGCAATCTTAGTTATAATCTTAAGTATGAAGTATGCACGGAAAGGCTCACGGTATTTTCTTTTGCGTCAATATGGACAGCAACAGTTCAAGCAGCTTACTATATTCAATGAAATTGTAGTCTATTTCCGTCGTTCATACGTGCGTGATCCACTATCTCTGAGAGGAGCCGATTGCGTCCTGTCGTAAAAAGCTGAATGTAGGACGCCGGTGTCACCTTCCCTGCTACTTTATAGACGTCCCCTGAACTACAATTTATGGCTTTTGTCTGCCTCTCAAAAGCATCTAGGTATTGATATAGCTGTACTCTATAGAACCAACGTATTTTTGTACAAAATAAAGCAATTTAGATGCTTCTTACCATGTTTTACTGATATCGGTTGATCTTATTCCAATATTTTCGTTTTCGTGACGTTTAAGTTAATGTGATGACCTCCGTGGCACGATTGGAGATTAGCTGGCTAAGACGCAAGAGGTGCAGGTCCAATTCCCGCTGCCGGGACAAATACGACACAGGTAATCCTAGTGTAGGATCAGGACTATGTAAGTACTGTAAGGGTGATATGTTATATAATGTTAAGAATTGCTACTCTACGCACTAATTTAGAACAAGGCTTTAGATTGATACAGTCTGCCGTTGCCAAAATCTACTCTTACATAATCCTTACCTTATGATAGTATTTATTTGATGCGCCTTGAGCAGAACCACTTTCATAATGTCCAAAAGCATACTTGTTGTGTTTATGAACCTCTGCTCCAAGAGGTTCTACTGTTAAATTTAAATGTAATCCAAAAATTCCATTCCAGCGGGACTCGAACCCGCAACCTCGACTGTGATCGGCGATGCCTTTACCAATTCGGCCATAGAACACTATGATGCTGAAGACGAAATTTGTGGGTACTATCGACTCGGCTATAGCGCCGATGGGAGCCATCTACAGGTGTTTCATTAGAAACCATCTAGAACGGAATTTTTGGGTTACATTTAAATTTAATGTTATCCATAAAGTGTGGTTTACACTTGAAAAATAATAAACTAGGTTCTACTGTTGATTCGACTAGTAGAACCTCGTGGAAGTTTTCTTCCAAGAGGTTCTACTTGCCATGTTTCAAGCATGCCCATCTACACTCGCTATCGTTCACAGTATAGTTCACGCGCTCGTCGAGAACGGACGCCGAAATATGCACTGCTATCGCAGTGACGCTGTGCGCTCTGGCTCACTACAATTACATAAAGGTATATAAAAGATAATAAAAAAATAAAAACAGGAGGCACTACGCCTTCTGTTTTTATTTTATTTTAATTAATTAAACAAATAAACTCAATCTCACGGCACCGAGTCTCGCGCGTTACTGTTTTCACGTGCGAGTGTGGATGCGTTCGCGTTCACGGGAGGTTCGCGCCCAGCGAACCCTTTGACGCGGGCGCAAATACCGACACTGAACGGGGAACAAGGCGTGAACAGGCGCGAAAGCCATGCACACTCGGTTCGCGGCTTTCACGGGTGTTCACGGTGCGAATGAGGAGCCCGCATAATAATAAAATATTACGAAATAATAAAGCACACAGCTTATATGACGACAAAACAGCCACCACTCAGCATTTTATGCAGAAGCAAGCCGCTGCAGCTGCGACGCTGGTTTTCAGCGGCGCCGATGTGAGTGTGTATCACACCAGCCACTACGACACGCGGCTTATAGCCTATTCAGAGTAAAAGTAGCTTTAGCTATTCAAATACCTGTAGAAAATAGTATCCCGTAGAAACGTACCCTATATAGGTACCCAGATCAGTGCTATTTAGGATAATAACTAATTGGTCAACGATTGCTAATTCCCCAGAGTAGTGCAAGAGCCTTCACGCGCACACTGTGCGAGTTATTAGGCTCTAATTGGTGAATTTATGCGACCGTGCTTGTCACTTTCTATCTCCCCTTTGTGAAATGTTAATTGAACAACACCAAACCAAGTGCGATATTCTAGTATGTGTAATAACATCAACCTATGAGCTGTATAAAAACTGAAAAACTGGGAACCGGTCAACCGGCTCATCGGCGAGGGACGACACGTAGCCTTTACGAAATTATCTGCCCCGAGAGAGGGCGCCTCGGGCAGCCAGGAAAACATAAAACGAAAACATGGCATGCCTATCTAAGCCGTGAGCTGGCTCTAATACCAACAGAGGCTTTTGGGATGGATCAATTCATTTTTCTAGGCAACAAAACTTAGCTTTTTTTAGTTGGGTTATGTTTTGTGTTTACTTTGAAGAATAGTTACTTCCGATTTTGTGGAAACTTTTGGAATAACATAACCATTTCCAGAGTCGAATCTAGCCACAAAAATGACTAGCTGGCAACACAGACCGTGTGCTGAAGTTTTTTAGATTAGCACAAGGCTTACAAATTGTGATGTACGAGTATTGATTATCTATAGCAGGTAATGTCACTGTCAAGTGTCAACATGTTTTTGCCTTGTCTCTGCCTGCCCGCGCTCTCGGGGCTCGGACAGGGTTTCGCGTTATCTGGTCATCATTAAACAAATGTTCCATAAATAAGACGGCTTCCTCATTTCACCATCCATATACTCATCAGTGGCGACGAGGATGGGATATTTTAAATTAACTTATGCTCCTGTAATCTCAATGTCATCTTGTTGGTATATTTGTGCAATGAGGACTTTTCATTTTCGAATTAAAAAAAAGTAGTTCAATTTGACTCGATAGATGGCGCTGACTCAAGTATGCTTGTCAAAATTAACAAATGCATTGTCTGTGCTTTTGTGTGATAGTAACGAAATACTACGAAAATATATCACTACGTTGTTGACTTTGTCATTTCACTTTATTTTGAAAGCTAGGTTCAAAGCAGCGCCATCTATTAGCGCATGATTTAAAACGTCCGTGAAAACCCCTCATTGCAAGTCAAATCTAATTATGTAGGTACCTACTATGGAAGACTTTGTTTTTCAGAAACTAAACGATATTGGCCCTGTCGGAATGCAACTATGTCGAAATATCAGGAATAATCAAAACTCCAAAATCATGGTAAATATCCCGTTTCTAGTGAAAACTATATAGGCATAATTGCACTAAAATACAAGAAATTAATTTTGTAAAAATTAAAAAAAACCTCAATCCAATGAAACGCCTGAACCGATTTTGATCAAACATAGCTAAGAACACTCCCGACAAATTAACGTTAAAAAAAAAAAAACGGTTCTTCCGTTCGGGAGCTACGATGGGACAGACAGAGACAAACACACACACACACACACGTGAAACTTATAACACCCCGTCGTTTTTGCGTCGGGGGTTAAAAATAAACTGGATCAGATGTTTATTTAGTTATGTCCAGTCACAGAATATATTTAGTTAATACGTTCAGTACAAGTGTGTATTTTACTTCAAAATATAACAAACCTTAATAATTTTGATAGTTACCATAAAACCAAAGTTACTTGAGCGTATTATCATAATACTCGCTCGCTAGTGAAACTGAATCCCCTGCCATAGCTCGATAATGTGGGTTAAGTGGTTATGGCGGATCGGTAAGCCGTATAATCGCGTATAATAAACATTTTGATCTCATGAGATCCCTTTCTCAAGTTCTCTGAAGACTGAAGGGAAATTATTTTGATGATTTTCGAAGTGAAACTGAAACAACCACATCTTCGGCCACATCGTCACTTACCAACAGGTGAGATCGTCAACAAACAAAGGTATATCAAAGTAAAAAAAAAAAAAAAACTGATCGTTTTGGTACAGTTCGTCACTTCATCAGTTTTTGTGTGGTTGCCTAAATGTACTCCTATATTTCCGCCACGTAAAAATCTTTGCACAGCAATGAGAAGGTAGGTACTTTGGGTTTGACTTATATAAAAACAAAATCTTATCTCAGAGACATTTTCTAATGATTTCTACGATTCTATATCGACATCGCCCATTCAAGTTCAGTAACAGTACGAAGGTAGAATGAAAGTGGTCTAATTTGTAGTAAAACCGTGTAGTATTCCACCTCCACCGCACGATATTAAAACTATAAAGTGGCCGACCGATTTCCACCCCGCAGTCCCCGAGTCCCGACCCAACTTTCTTTTGTTTTTCGCTTTCTTTTATTTAGCACTTTGATTTTTATTACACCTATAAACCTTTATCGAGTGTTTCGAAGACTTTGTTTTTTACCTTTTCACCACCAAGTCCCATCCACGCATAAAGCAGGTCCCGTCTATACCGGCTGGCATCGACGTGATAATTACGTGATTTCGTACCGGTAAACACCCATAACCACGAGACTGTCGACGACAACCTGCATTATATGAGAAAGCGGAACAAATACACGATAATATTAAAACGGAATATAGAAAAGTACTCTACGTATAGATGTGTTTATGAAAGCCCGCTGGGACTCACATGTTGAACTTCCCAGAGAGTAAGTACACCTAAGCAAGATGTGGGTGAGCATAAAATGACTAAGTTATCGCTCTCAGAAGACATAGACAGTCGTAAAAGTTGGAATGGCTGCTCATATGAAAATAATCAAGTAGGATCGATGTGCTCACCTCGGAGTTGCGAGGTGGGTTGCAATTGTTCGCAATATTATAAGCAACTAGGATAATTCTGAGTTTTTTTTTTAACCTTTGTTCAACCTTTGTTTGACCACGATCTCACCTCTTGGTAAGTGACGATGTGGCCGAAGATGGAGTACAAAGGTCTAGAAGGCACCTATTCACTCTAGCCTTGAAAAAACCCAGATTATAGTTTCCAGTTAGTTAGTTAGATTAGTTGATTAATGATGATGGAGTCCAAGCAGAAAACTATAAAAATACAGAATAATAAAAAAGAGGTCATAAAAATAGTTCTTAATCATTCCGATGCTAATTTCGAAACTGCATTTCTAACGCTTAGAAAATGGGATTCACATCTATATGAAACCCAAATTGTATTACTAGTATCATAGACTAACTAAACACAACTAACTAAACTAGACTGCCAATCTCATACAAGAAAACGTGCATCGATAAATGATTGCCTACAATGACGCTAGATGTCACCGAGTGTTTTGAATCTGCTAATAAACGATTGTAATGCTATTTAAATGTATCGATAGACCATAGTTTCATAATTTAAAAATAAAATATAAATGTTTATTTTTAAAGAATTAAAAGAGATTAGGTAATAGGTTTAAAATGCTGGTTGAATGATTCCCAGACTATTTGCTAGCGCCATCTAGAAATAGCCTGGAATTTGTCCTTTTTTGAGTCACAAAATTTGGTTCTATGTTAGCGGTCTATTGTGTTTAGTTATTCTATGCTAGTATGAAATAATATTTGTAAGTCTATACCATCAAAATAAAAGACGTAAAATTATGATTTAAATACAATGGCTTTCCAATAAACCCCAACCTGATACTTGTAACTTATTAAAGTAAATAACATTTTGTAGTAACATTTTGTTCGGGGCTATTTAGAATTTAATTTCATTGTTCAATAAACAAGCAAACTTTGTTCTGAATAATTCGGACTTTCCTCTTCAACGAACAAAAGATTCGTACTTACCAAGTTACACAAACAAAGCGTGGATATTAATATTAATTTAAATTATTAATTTGTAAAACAGCCGATGGCAGAATTGCTGACGGATAATGCTCTCACGGTTTCGACAGCTCCATTCATCCATTAATACTCATTATCGATTCCTAGTGTTACTGTCAATGTCCAAAACGTGAGTTTGCACACCTGCCCCGCATTTACAACGAGATTTTTTAAGAGAACTGTACCTCTACTCCGCTCCAATCAAAATTAAGTTTGCACCACATAGTCAAAGAAATTTTGCTGTCAAAATCTAGGACACATTCTTAGGTATAGTTTTATGTTATAAATCTAGGTCATTGTAATATTATTGTATATTTATTATTAGACATCGGATTATATGCACTATCAAAATGCCAAAATATGCATGCAAATATGCACTAAAAAAGGGCGAAATATGCATAAAAAATGCACAATCAAAAATACAATTATAATAAGAACTTATGTTTATTTGATATTTTTTTGAAGAAGGTATTCTCTTTTCACATACTTCTCAAAAAATCACAGTGCTATCAGTCGTTAATTGACCTGGGTATATTTTTATCCAGGATTCTATTAAAATCTGGCTATTTTTTTTCACTGGCGGCATAATTTCAACAAAAATAAACAAACACAGCGAGACAAAAACAATTGAATTGCGTTAGGCGCGTGAGTGAAGCAGCGAGTGCAGCAGGCATGCCCCCACCCGCACGCACGGCGCAACCCGCTGACGTATACCGAGCGCCGGCCGACCACTATGCGACCCAGTCGGTCGGATTCAGTGCGCTCGCCGAGTGTGCGCGAGTTGGATGTGTTGACGGCGTAATACAACATGCCTTACTCTGCCAACGTGCTCGCATAACTACTGAAATAAGCACTATCAATAAATAAGTACCAAAATATGCAATAACGCTATAAAAATAGCATTATATGCATTTGCATATGCAAACATGCAAATGCATATAATCCGATGTCTATTTATTATGTACAAAAAGAAGAAAAAAAAACTAGACCCGTAGTTTGTCAGTTTCCTATTAAACTTGTTTCTAATAGTAGTAGAGCTTTTTTGTGAAAGAGTTCATCTGGGGAAGTACTACCACCATACCTATTTCTGCCGCATTGCTGTGTTCCGGTTTGAAGAGTAAGGGTGCCGGTGAAATTACAGGCACATGAGACTTTTCATCTTTACGTCTCAGGGTGGCGGGCGCAGTGCAATGCCACATAGGGTGCGTCCTAGGTGGACGTGACCTATGAGGTTATATAAGCAAATAATATAACCAAATTGGATATGTTTTTGGTGGTTGGTTAGTAAGATACATAAATAATGCAAATATGAAGACGCCGCTAGACCTATAGCGAGACCGAGAGCTATAGGGCTCCGTTTGGAACCTTTGGGTGAGGAACCCTAAAAGATTCTAAAATTATTTTTAGTGACACCAACTTCGATTTCACCTAAATTAGATAATATAAATACCAATTAGTTTTAATTTCAACAATCGTTGTCGTAGCACACATTTTTCGAAAGTCACATGGCATTTACCCAATACATTTTGCATCCCCGATCGCAGCTCCGTATAGTAGCATAAAATACGAGTTCAAAACAGCTACGATATGTTATCGTTCGACTTCTTTTCATGTCAAATAGCTATAGTGTCGAATGTCGTTGACCGGCTACACAAACAGCGCGAGTGGTGATAAACCCCTCCCCCTATTCACCCCCGCAGTCACACCACCTATTCACCTACAAAGACCACCTTAGAAAGTTTGCGAACTCTAGCTTTGAATGCTAAGCGGGATGAAAGTTCTTCTGTCATTTGCTAAAAAAACGCAATGGATGTTTGACGTTTAGTTGAGGTGGATAGGTTTTTGAAGATAGGTTCAAACGGTAAAAAATAATTTATAATATTAATAGGAGGTTCACAGTATTATTTCAATTATTGGTATTATACCAAGATGTGTCTAGCCTAAAAATAGAACCCCGTCTCCTACCGTGGATGTTGTAAAAGCCGACTAAGAGATTATCCGGATTTGTTGGTAAGATTCGTTGGTATAAGATTTGTTCTGGCTGGGAATGTGTTATTACTGGAAGAAAGCGTTAGTCGAGTCAGTCGTGGGAAACAATAGCGACGATGAGCTCACCACTTGTCACATGGTGTGACCCACGGTGAAAAGGCCCATTGAGGCTCTGTCTATCCTTTTGGGGGAAAAGCCGTTTATCTATCTATGTATGTACGAGTATGTAAGTATTTTGAGCATAATTGAAGCATTGTTAAGATTTTTCAACCCTGTAAAAAGTGAACGATGAAATAACACAAAGTCAAATTAATTTCCCTCAATGTAAGAGACGGAAGCATCAAGGCCTCACTTTATTACATGAAACCTTGGTGCTATTTGAACCTCCTATTATTATACCAAATCGATTAAGCATGGCTTCCCTTGAGCAAAGATGGGTTTGACTCAAACACCTTCATAGATGCCAAACACTGACTAAGGGGAACCGGAAATCGGTCAGTGGGTCACTTGATTTGTAGGACTAAGGACTTGTATCCACTAAACCAGGGACGAGACATTGTGTAAATCAACCACAATAATCATGGCACAGTGACATCATCTAAGACAATATATTATTGATTTTTACAAGCTTTATATTCACTTGCAATGCATGTCCATAAATATGTTTGGAATATGTTTGTCTGGGTGGAATCTTGCAATTGAATTTTAAAGCAGTTATCCTCAACCCATAGAGCTGAAATTTGGCATACCTGTCAAGTTCCGATGACAATACAATATGATGGTGATAGCGAGCTGATCTGATGATGGAGACGGAAGATGCACAACGGAACTCCTCGATGGATAATAGTAGACTGGCCGAATTTTAAGCTGGATTAATTTTATAAAAGCTTTTATTGAAAATATATTTATCACAAAAAACTTATTTAAATCTTTGTTCCGCTTCACTTGAATCGTGTCAAAAAGCTAACGCCATTCAAAAACGCTATTGTTATTTCAGCTTTGGTCGATACTGGCCCTAACTGCGCAATTGAAAGCAACCGCTCAATCTTGTCCATAATTAAACGCAGGGTTTTTACAGCGGGTGGTTCGTCGGCGACGCGAACTGCGGAGGACTGAATGTTATAGGTACGTCACGTAACCCCCAAAGCCCTCCATTAGGCGTTGTTTACTCAGTCAGTGCGCAAATCTTGAGGTCGACTCACGAAAATGCCCCATGAATATGCGATGACACAAACCGTACACAGTTTTTCCATTTAGAAACCATAATGAAAGTCTCACGCACGCCGCTTATTTGTTTTTCAATCAGAATGTAGAGTAGATACTCAATTGCGGATGCCGCTGGGAAATTAAATAATGTAGGTAGGCTACCTCGTTACTCTTAGCTCACTTAAAATATAAATTGGTATTGATATTTTGCAATTAAAATAATAAACAAAGACTTTAAAAAAAGTGTTAAGCGTTTATCAGAGGCAGTTGTAATATTAATACTGCTGCAAAATTACTGCTAAACAGTTTTCTTAGTATCTGATTTTAAAATGTACAATTCATTCATTAATTGCATAATTATGTTTTTTAAGCAATAATTTTCACTAGAAACGGGATATTTACCCTGATTTTTGAGTTTTATATGTTCCCGACTTTAGTCAGTTCTCCCGTGATCATGGCGCATGCAACTGTGCCGAAATATCGGGAACATATAAAACTCAAAAATCATGGTAAATATCCCGTTTCTAGTGAAAATTATGTACATAACCATGATAGTTTCAAAAGTTTTTAAGCAATGTCTTCAAGAGGCAAAAAAAAAAGATGAGATAGAAAGCAGCGTATCAAGACAAACATAAAATACTTTCCAGTATGAAAAAGCAACCACCTTAGAACGTATGTTTTTAAAAGAACACCGCAGATCGTGAAATAATAATATTTTTTAAACTCTGGGGCTTTAATACGAACGAGCATTGAAGGAATACTTATGAAAACTTGTCTTCAACAACCGGGACAGTAGCACGAACGATTAACCTGATTCTTCTTACAAAGCATAAATTTTAATAACCAAAACACTCGAAACGCAGAATTGTACCTTCTTGCATAATTGATTCGCGGGTTTTCAGTTTTGCAGAAATATTAGGCAGTTTTGCATATTAATAAATTACCACAGAACTGCGAAAGTACCGAAGGCCTAATTGGGAATTCAGTAGGTACGATTCAAGAAAAGAATTCGATTTTCATTTGTAAATAAATAATGAGCGGGCGGTAAATGAGAACCTCTACGAATAAAGGTGAAACAGGATTTTTAAATTTAGTAGGTACCTACGGTATGTTGTATTAACTTGATTAAAATTAGGAGCAAAAACAATGCATAACGAATGGCAGAAGCTCTTATTTCTGCTGCGAAGGCAAAACATGGATCTAATATTTCCTCCGTATTCAATTTGTAAAGACAAATGTTTACAGTCTATTTGTTGACGACGTAGTTTCATGTCACAAACACGTTCGCAATTGGTGTTGGTTCTGAAAGAGAACAGGAATAAATACGTAGACCTGTACTGTTGTTACCCAAAGCTAATTATATTGGAATGCTATACCTTCATATCTGTTTCCTCTTAGTCTAAGTTTATTATATGTGTTTCTGTGTAGCTCTTGTATACTAATAAATATAGACTCATTCTTTCTTTTTTCTTTTCTATAAAATAGAGTAGGCTTGTTACAATGCGGTTGACTTCTCAACTTCACAGATAATGTAATGCTGTACTTCGGTCATGTATGTAGAATATATAAATAAAATAAATAAATAATGCTGGACAGTTCACACAACATTATCTAGCCCCAAGCTAAGCAGAGCTTGTGTTATGGGTACTAGATAACTGATATACTTAATACAATATATCACATAGATAGATATTTTTTATTATACATAGAGAATACCCAGAACACCCTGAACAAATATCTGCGATCGCACAAATATTTGTTCTGAGGCGTGAATCGAACCCGCAACCTCCTGGGTTGCAGGCCAACCTTCGCCCGCCGCGCCACATTGATTTTTACATAGCTTTAATAGCCAGGATTCGAGCAGGCCGTTTCTTTATTTAACATGGGCACCACACTAAAGCTTCCTAGTAGTAAGATGAAGCGTAGCTCCTCTCGAACCACGCTCCACGCATAATGTAGGGTTTCGAAGTTGACTCAAGTTTAAACTAGATGTCGCCACTAGTAGTATAGAACGCGCTATCGCTGTCGTGGTGGAGATCGTCTGAAGCCGTGAGTTTTATTTAGCACGATTTAAAAACAGACAGTGACATTAGTTGTAAAAAAAAGGTTTGATACTTCTAATAGTGTAAAACAGGAGGGCAATTGTCGGATTGTAGAGATTAAGTCGAATTCGACATACGTCGAAAAAAGATGGCTAATGTTGAATAAAATCTTAATTTGCTATTCTCGTGATGTCACAAAAAGACTAAGTCGACCAAAATCATTCAAATCGAATACGATTTGATGGTTATTGTGACATTTTCGTGACATTTTTTGTAGACATTATCTCTAATTCAGAGATAATCTCTACAATCCGAGAATTGCCCTCCTGACTACAGACAGACAGGCGGTCATAGCGAAACTATAAGGGATCCTCGTCAGACTTCGGAACCCTAAAAACTATCTTGTATCTGCAGTTGTGTTTCTTTTCTCGCACATAAGTTTTACTAACGAATGGGGCCTAGCATTGAGATATGTGTGCGAACATGTGTACACATACAAATCACGCATCGTACGGAAGCGTGATTTGTAAATACAGTAGGAAAAGCTGGCGATGGTATTTGCCGTTGCCAGCTTTCCGACTGCAGCTCAACAACCTCGAACTAACGAACCATTCGCTGCCGGCTCATTCAACTGAATTATATAGCCATTTTGTTTTATCTCGTTTTATTTAAATAATCGCGAATATTTTACCGTTTGGTAAAACTCTGGAGGACATTTTGTCCATTTTTGTGGACAACCTTTGTCCTGATACCTACTGTGTAAGATTTCTAAGAAATACAACAAAAGACAGTATTGTTAGGGAAAGTGGAATTTTATCTTAAAATTATAAAACCTGTGTGGATTCAGTATTAAGCCTATTTTTCGGAATAATCATAATGACTTACTAAAATATAAGCTTTATTACTTTACCTATAATTAAATGTAATACTAAAACTAAGACAATAAAAAAAAACTAAAATAAAATAAAAACCTACCTATCAGATCAGCAAGCCGTCACCCGATGGCAGCGTGCCCCGAGTGCTGGCTGCATTGCCACGCTGAATGGCAATGCTTATTCGTTGACCAAAATAAAAGCCAGCATTCCGGTCACGCGTGGACTCAAAATAAATATTATTACTGAAATAAATATTCTATGATTCGCCTATACTAGCGAGCTAATATCATATACAGGTGACACTACAACAAAGTACCAAAGTATAAACTCCATGTTTCAGCTGTTATTGCTTAAAGTAAAGTTTATGCCAACTTCAGCTGACTAGGTAATTAAACTTTTGTTCCTTGCGTATTTTGGGCACGTTCTCACGTTAAGGACAATGTTATAAGTAGTAGGTCAAAGGCCGAATGTTGAAAAGACTTGACAAGCTCATAAATATGAAAATAAAACTAAACAATATTATTTTACTATGAATTTGATTATGAAATAAATAATGGGCAGCCCGCGACTTCGTCCGCGTGCCATTATTTCCATACAAAATTCAACACCCGCTGCATATTTTGAATTTCTTTTCGCACCCCTAGACACATCTACGACTTACGGTTAAGGCTGTGCGTTGATAGTCAGTCAGTCAAACAGACAGTCAATCACGCAACGATTTTATATACAGGGTTATAACAATGTCACCATTGAATGAGTGACAATGTTGTTTTCACTTACTCGTTTTTTCATAGAAAATGTATGGGAATAGTTTTTTTTAATTATTGCCAAAACTTACGATTTGATTTGGTATGTTACTTTGGGAAAAGTGTTCCTGGTTGGAAAAAGAGTCAATTAAGACCAACTTGTTTTTTTTGACAAATGTTATTTTTTGGGTGAACCGTACTTTTTTTCAAAAATCTAAAAATGACAAAAAAAAAACTTCAAAATAAAACAGAAGGAGAAGAACAAAACCTTCTAACTACAAAAGAAAAGGAAGCTACCCTTAAGGGGCCAAAAATTTGCCCCACCCTGTATATTTTGATAACATGACACGAAAAGATCAAGAAACAAATTAGATAGACCATAAACCTACCACTTAGTGCTCAAACGCAGACTCAAACGTGTATTCTTGCCTTTTATTAACTTACTTTGATACAGTTTAATAGAAGCATACAAAAGACCTGTACGAATATTAAAGTAGTAGGTAAACAACCTAAGCTAGTTCACAAACAAAATAACCTACTAATCAAACTAATTCATTCAGCCACTCGTACCTACACGTTTTGTTAGAGTCCTGAGAATATTCGCCCTTGCCAACTTCGGGACAAAAAAGCAGGTATTTTAAAACTGCTCGCATCCACACGAGGCATTGTTGTGGCGGAATGCCAAATGAGTTTTGTGATGAAGTCCCCTTGTGAGGGCAGATAGTGAACCCTGTCTCTTAGCTAAACCACATCTCGGGACTACATTCTTTACAAAGAGTACTCTATTTAATGCGTCGACTCGTGAACTTTGAGTGTAGGGACTGCTTTTAAGGATCCGGAGTCAGCCAGGTCCTTTTCGCGTGACTGTTTACACGCTGAATCTTAGTTGTTTCTAGTTAGTAACTGCGTGAATGTTTAAAAGCTGCTTTAAACCAAAAATACTTATTAAATATATTTCAAAGTTTTATAACCTAACTGAACATCACAAACACATTTCAGTATCGCATTGTAGAGAACATAAACCCATTTTCCGCACAAATTACACCCTATCTATTTTGCAAAAATAAAAACTATAAACATACTCTGAAAAATGAGGCGATGAAGCACGGATGCACAACTTTTTTCTCGCCTGTGTCATAAAACGTAGGGGTAATTTCAGACCGGCGCAATTTATATTTTGCAAGCTTCGCCAACGGTTTCAATGGCGGTGTATAAGCTCTACACGCTTTGCAAAGTCTTACTTAGCTTTAGCACTCGAAAAACAATTGACAGTGCCTTTTGCTTTTATGTTTACAATATAGTGAAGAATAAAGTTTGTTTACAAAATAGAGTTTTACCGCGCTACGTTTTACGCGAGTACTAATAATCGCGAAACATCTCTTGAATAGTTACACCGTGATTCAGAGCCTTGACTGGCCACTGTTGTCTTAACAAGCACATGTTCAAGTTAAGGTTATGCGAAACGCAATCCTGCAGATTCTGTTATGAGGCGGATGAAACACCTCTTCATCTGCTAGGTGAGTGTGGACCACTAATGCACAAACGCAGCATTCATCTGGGCAACACACATCCTCAGCCAGAATGAACTGAAAGAAATCACCCCTAAAAAAATCCTACAGTTCCTAGCAGCTGTACGTCTTAGCGGTGAACTGTAAACGCCCACTCCAGGGGCGGTATGTACCAAGTGGCGATCACAAATAGGCCTAACCTGGTTGCAGTCAGTCATATAATAGCCACAATAAGCTAATAAAAATTAAATTAAAAAATCCAACGGAATTTGTCTCTTTCGATCGAATTTGAAACTGCTTGTCAATGCAAAAGACAAAACACTGTGTATCTATTCCAAGGATATCTCGCGTTTTATTACGGTAAAATCCTTCATATCACAATGAGAACTTCGCCACCCAAAATTCAAAATGAGGTAGACAAATTGTGCGAGTGACTGAAGCAACTGCTTCTTTTAATGTAAATTTTGAATGTGCTTAATTCTCATAAATATAAAAACATCGCCCACGAAGAAAAAGGTTATCATTAAAAACGATAAGCTATAAAAAACAGGTATCTATTATGTTGATTAAAAGTAGAGACGAGACTTACCCCATTGATCGAATTCCGCAAAGTTGAACTAGTCCTTATCACAGTCCTCACACAAACTCACTCACAATCCTATTTCTATTCACAAAACTTAATCCAGTTGATGCGAAACTAAGTCCCTATTATGAAAATGAAATAAACGAAGCACTTATGTTGGCCTATTGTTCTATTGTTTAAGTATAATTGACTGCAATCGGTCGTGTATCAGTTGTTGGCTATTAGGTTCACTGTTGGCACGCAAATGTCACGAGGCTCGTTGTTCACATGATCGCACAGTTCCCTGAAACAATTTAAAAATTATGTTATTAGGGTTTGAATAAATAGTGCGAAAATTCCGCATTTTTTTTATGGTAGTAATTTGTTAGAGCAAGTTTAAAGTTTTCTGATATTGAGTTTGGCCGGGAAGAGGGTTGGAATAAACGCGTTTTTTTTTTAACAATGATAGACCTTTGGTTGACCACGATCTCACCTGTTGGTAAGTGACGATGTGGCCGAAGATGAAGCACAAAGGTCTAGAAGGCACCTATTCACTCTTGACTTGAAGAGACCCAGATTATAGTTTTCAGGAAAGACAGATGACGGTAGTGTATTCCACTCCTTAGCAGTTCGCATTATAAAGGTAGAACTGAAACGTTTTGTGCGAATAGAAGATATACCAATGAGGTAAGGATGGTACTGAGCGTACGCCTGCTCGTCCTATGATGAAAAGGAGATGGTGGGATCATATCGTGCAGTTCCTGGGAGCATTCACCGAAATGTAACCTATAGAAGATCGCAAGGCATGCAACCTTACGGCGGTGCTCGAGACTCTGGATCTTAGTCTCCGCCATATGTTGCTCACCTATAAGCCTGAAAGCTCTACGTTCGATCGAGTCCAAGGCAGCAAGCTGGTGTTTGGCCGAGCCATCCCAAACATGGCAGCAGTACTCCATACCAGCCCGGACTTGTGCTTTATATAAACTGAGAAGCTGTCCTGGTGTGAAGTAACGCTTTACCTTATTCAGGATGCCTAGCTTCATGGCAGCTGTTTTTGCCTTAGACTCAATGTAGGAGCCAAAGTTGAGAGTAGGCGTGAGCGAAACACCTAAGAGCTCGAGGTGATCTCCTATAGCTACAGGTACATCTCGGAATACAGGAACTTGGAGAAACGGACTTTTTTTCGCCGAGAAGAGACAAGCCTGCGTTTTAGAGGCGTTGAACTTGACTAGATTGGCATCGCCCCAGTCGGATACAGCCTTGAGAGTCAAATTCAGACGCTGCAGCATCTCATCTCTTAACTCCTGAATTTCATTCTGCCTAGCTCGCGCAGTGGAAATATATCTCTCCACAACTGTGCTGTCGTCTGCATACCCAATGATACCGGGCATTAGCAGATCATTAATGTGCAGCAGAAACAGTGTGGCAGATAGCACTGACCCCTGAGGTACCCCGGCGTTAATAGTCAATTGATCCGACGAGCAGCCGTCAATAACTACTCGAATGGATCTTTCCCTCAGAAAGTCTGCGAGCCAGGAGCAGAATTGAACTGGCAGTCCGTAGGCAGGAAGCTTGCCAATAAGGCTAGCGTGCCAAACCCTATCAAAAGCCTTCGAGACGTCTAATGAAACAGCCAGTGCTTCACCATATTTCTCGATGGCCTCGCTCCAAATGTGCGTGGAATACACAAGAAGGTCCCCAGTAGACCGGTTTTGGCGAAACCAATGAGTCTTTTTACATTACCGTATAATTAATTTTGTCAAAAATGTTTAATACCCCTTGCTAGTTATGAAGATATCCAACAAAGCAACAAAATGGCGACGCAGCTCTGAGACACAATAACACAATTCAGGCTCTTATCCTTGTTTGGGAACTTGTTTGCAAACAGTAACTAGAGCAGACTTCAATGGAATGATTGTACAACGTACAGTTGGCAACGCAGACAAAAACATTAAAAAGTGTTTTTGTTATTTAAACAACTTTATCTACTCACATAACGTAAAATTCGAATTATAAACATCAAAACGAGTTTATATTGGCATACTTTATATAAAGAACCAAAATTTAAAAATTGAATCATATTATAACACTTCTTCTCTAACTAAGTAATTACACTACGGCCAGACCAACGAGGATTCATACATGAATGTAGTAGTTTCATACTCTTTTCCGGTTTTTTTTAATAGTCTGTGATTTATTTCGCTTATTAATTTGAGGCCTTTTATTTGCGTTATTGTTTTTCATGTTCTTTGTTAGTCAAGTAACAGTTTTATTGCATGAGTGTAGATAAAATAGTGTCTGAAACTGCACATAAGCAGGTATTAAAACCCCTGTTATGTGACAGTTTCCTAAACTATTATTTTAACACACTTGAACTTTCTGCTTTCAAGACGCTATAGGTTCAACGAACATTTTTGTATGAGGCGAAGTTGGCGTTGTGATACCGTGTTTTTATGTATAAAAAAATTATATAAAAATGTCGTTCAAAGTTTTGTTTAATTTTGTTGATGAATTCACTAACTCAAATAATAACTAACATGTAACCAAATGTTTCAAAAATTAAAACGTGAGAGAAGTGAGTGAAAAATAGCATTTAAATTTTAAAAAGGTGGTATCTTTGTTATTTTTTTTTATCGAGTGAAGTAATTCAAATATTGTATTGAATTATTGATTTCACTAGATAAAAAGCTCAAGAATATCATATATTTTTTTCTTCATAGAAAACTATGAAAATTCTTATCAAAAACTTTCAAATTCTAGAGACATTTGAGAACCTATCGCGCCTTAACATCAAATGGTCAACACAATTCCTGAAAGTTTCTGAAAACCTTATCAATTAGGTACAAAGACTTCTCTAAAATTTTCTAGGAACCAAGGAAGCAGATATGGAAAAACTAGTAATTACCTAGAATTAATCAGGTCATGTTGGTATTTAAACTGCTTACACAAACTGTTCACATAAACTGTTGAATCTAGTCTAGAGAGCAATTATCGGCATGTCTAAGTACTTCCGGCTAAACAAGAGCATAAAGGATAGAATCTGGGCGAACTTTGGTAAGTGAAACTTTCTCAACAACATTGTTCAGTGCAATATATTGCATAGTAGCATCCATATAGTTTGAATGGTAGGATCAGCTGGTATTAAAGACGTATTATGAGCATCTTTTGAAACTATCCTGGTTATGTACATAATTTTCACTAGATACGGGATATTTACCATGATTTTTGAGATTTAATTCTTCCCGATATTTCGTCACAGTTTCATGCGCCATGATCACGGGAGAACTAACTAAAGTCTTTGCGAGTAGATGTTATTGGCAGATATGTCGATCTACCCTTTTTCTCACTCTTTTATTACGAACGATACCACTACCATCGGAGACAAACATATACATTGCAAGTTAAATAAAATCATGTAAAAATGAACTATAAGGAATAAAACTAGTTGAAGACTGGGTCCCAGTCTCCCGTGATCATGGCGCATATCCCGTTTCTAGTGAAAATTATGTATTATGAGCATTTACGAACCCTATAAATGGAGTACAGATCGCACTGGACAGATGAAGGCCGGCTGAAGCTGAAGTATAGTACGGCAGGGAGTTGCATAATTGTACAAACCAACGAGCGTATTGATGTAACATTTCGTCGAGCCTTTGCACGAGCGCGGGCGATGCGCGGGTGACGCGGAGGGAGAGGGCGAACGACGCACGCGGTCAGTTGTTCAAGTGCAACGAGTGAACGCAAGGTACAACTATATGTTACGGTTAAATGCACACTCGCTGTGAGCATTAATAAATAATAAATAAATAAATAATGCTGGACAGTTCACACAACATTATCTAGCCCCAAGCTAAGCAGAGCTTGTGTTATGGGTACCTTCTAGATAACTGATATATTTAATACAATCTAGTATAGTATTATTTTACCTGTGATACAATATATATTACACCGATAGATATTTTTTTATTATACATAGAAAATACCCAGAACACCCTGAACAAATATCTGCAGATTGCACAAATATTTGTTCCCAGGAGGGAATCGAACCTGCAACCTCCTGTGTCACAGGCCAACCTTCGCCCGCCGCGCCACAGAGGTCATTCATCATTCAGCATTACGCCGAACAGAGCGCCGAGCATTCGCAGGAACGTTACATTACATGGAAATGCTCGGGAGACTGAGCTTTTACCTGTATTGTACCATTCGCAGGAACGTTACATTACATGGAAATGGTCGGGAGACTGAGCTTTTACCTGTATTGTACCATTCGCAGGAACGTTACATTACATGGAAATGCTCGGGAGACTCAGCTTTTACCTGTATTGTACCATTCGCAGGAACGTTACATTACATGGAAATGCTTTGAAAGTGAGCTTTTACCTGTATTGTACCATTCGCAGGAACGTTACATTACATGGAAATGCTCGGGAGACTGAGCTTTTACCTGTATTGTACCATTCGCAGGAACGTTACATTACATGGAAATGCTCGGGAGACTCAGCTTTTACCTGTATTGTACCATTCGCAGGAAGGTTACATTACATGGAAATGGTCGGGAGACTGAGCTTTTACCTGTATTGTACCATTCGCAGGAACGTTACATTACATGGAAATGCTTTGAAAGTGAGCTTTTACCTGTATTGTACCATTCGCAGGAACGTTACATTACATGGAAATGCTCGGGAGACTGAGCTTTTACCTGTATTGTACCATTCGCAGGAACGTTACATTACATGGAAATGCTTTGAAAGTGAGCTTTTACCTGTATTGTACCATTCGCAGGAACGTTAAATTACATGGAAATGCTCGGGAGACTGAGCTTTTACCTGTATTGTACCATTCGCAGGAACGTTACATTACATGGAAATGCTCGGGAGACTGAGCTTTTACCTGTATTGTACCATTCGCAGGAACGTTACATTACATGGAAATGCTCGGGAGACTCAGCTTTTACCTGTATTGTACCATTCGCAGGAACGTTAAATTACATGGAAATGCTCGGGAGACTGAGCTTTTACCTGTATTGTACCATTCGCAGGAACGTTACATTACATGGAAATGGTCGGGAGACTGAGCTTTTACCTGTATTGTACCATTCGCAGGAACGTTACATTACATGGAAATGCTCGGGAGACTCAGCTTTTACCTGTATTGTACCATTCGCAGGAACGTTACATTACATGGAAATGCTCGGGAGACTCAGCTTTTACCTGTATTGTACCATTCGCAGGAACGTTACATTACATGGAAATGGTCGGGAGACTCAGCTTTTACCTGTATTGTACCATTCGCAGGAACGTTACATTACATGGAAATGGTCGGGAGACTGAGCTTTTACCTGTATTGTACCATTCGCAGGAACGTTACATTACATAGAAATGCTCGGGAGACTCAGCTTTTACCTGTATTGTACCATTCGCAGGAACGTTACATTACATGGAAATGCTAGGGAGACTCAGCTTTTACCTGTATTGTACCATTCACAGGAACGTTACATTACATGGAAATGCTCGGGAGACTGAGCTTTTACCTGTATTGTACCATTCGCAGGAACGTTACATTACATGGAAATGCTTTGAAAGTGAGCTTTTACCTGTATTGTACCATTCGCAGGAACGTTACATTACATGGAAATGCTCGGGAGACTGAGCTTTTACCTGTATTGTACCATTCGCAGGAACGTTACATTACATGGAAATGCTTTGAAAGTGAGCTTTTACCTGTATTGTACCATTCGCAGGAACGTTAAATTACATGGAAATGCTCGGGAGACTGAGCTTTTACCTGTATTGTACCATTCGCAGGAACGTTACATTACATGGAAATGCTCGGGAGACTGAGCTTTTACCTGTATTGTACCATTCGCAGGAACGTTACATTACATGGAAATGCTCGGGAGACTCAGCTTTTACCTGTATTGTACCATTCGCAGGAACGTTAAATTACATGGAAATGCTCGGGAGACTGAGCTTTTACCTGTATTTTACCATTCGCAGGAACGTTACATTACATGGAAATGCTCGGGAGACTGAGCTTTTACCTGTATTGTACCATTCGCAGGAACGTTACATTACATGGAAATGCTCGGGAGACTGAGCTTTTACCTGTATTGTACCATTCGCAGGAACGTTACATTACATGGAAATGCTCGGGAGACTGAGCTTTTACCTGTATTGTACCATTCGCAGGAACGTTACATTACATGGAAATGCTCGGGAGACTGAGCTTTTACCTGTATTGTACCATTCGCAGGAACGTTACATTACATGGAAATTTTCGGGAAAATGCTCTATAGTGTATACTCACCTTTAGATGTGACGGCGCTTCAATTGAATCTGCAGGTGACATAACATTATTTATAAACAGTGAACGAATTGACTACCTACAAACGACGCTGGCAAGAGCCAAATAGGCTTATTTAGAACATATTTTTAGCAAAATCTAGACAGTTTAGAATAGTTCAGAATATATAGTCCTCCTCGTCGATTTCGACGACGGCGAGCCTAGTTTTTTTTTTTTTTAATATTATTTTATTTCCTAGCGTGAGTCTAATATGGCTCGCTAGACCGAACTTAGTCTTAAATACCCTGTCACAAATACTGCAATAAAGTTGGCCTTGAGAGTTCAAGGTGTAAGTATAGGAGGGCTTAGGTCTCTCTTTGCGAATTTGGCGTTTTACGTCAAGTGTTTCGAGTCTATACAGTTAAGAATAGTTCAGAATATGATGTTAATTTCATTATACCCATTTCCAGCATACTTTAGTCCAAAACACGATTTCGATAAATCTCGATTAATAATTGTGAACTAACCTATAAAATGCACTTCTAATGTAAATATATCTATTACTTATCAACCTACGTTGGTAAAATTAATAAGAGTAACAAATCATATTATTTTTACTAGCAAAATTGATTTATTTTTCCGATTTCGCAGGAAATATACATAAATACACACGCCATTTTCCCCGAAAGTGACCCCTTTTCGCGGTGGGTTGCACCATCGTGGGAATTTAGACGTGACAAGTGGTGAGCTCATCGCCGCCATTGCTTCCCATGACTAACTCGGCTAACACTATCTTCCAGTAAATAGCACATTCCTTAAGACTGCGCCACCGCCAGGCAGAAATCTTCATACAAAAAAAACGCCACGCGCCGCTCGAAAAAGCGGTTTTTATTGAATATCTCGTGAAATACAGATAATTTTAAAAAAAACCCGTATTATTGTTTACCCTCCGTTTTATTGTATTGATCTTATTTATTCAATTTTTGACCCAATAATCTGTACCATATTGACAAACAATCGAATCTAGGCAAAAGTTAGAGGTAACTTTGTGTTTTTTTTATCGAGAAAATTTTATCCTATCTTTTTTTCTGTCTGGATGATCCCTTGGTATTATAATGTAGTATCCATGCATATTTTTTATTTGAATATTTTACTCAATTTAGTCAGTTAAAAATCTAATAATTACGTAAATAATAAATAATAATAATCAATCTGGTAATTTTGCGTAATACCCCACTTTAATAAGCAAGCTAGCAGCCAGGACAAATCTAATACCAAAAAAAACTAACTTTTAAGTCCGGGTAATATTTGTTTACATTTGTTAAATAAAAATAAATAATAAAGTTTAGGTAAGTTAGAAAGTGACAGAATAGCGAGCTATTTTCGGTCACTTTTCGTTTCGCGAGTGCTATTTTGTTACTTTCTAACTCATCTGAACCTTCTTCTTAGCTTCGGTAATGGCTTCTGTGCATTATTTGCAACAATTTAGCCAATGTCAAGTGATTTATTTATTATTGTTTTATAGTCAAGTCGTCAAGAGTATCCGTCAAGTCCTAACCCAGTTTAAACGGTGGCAGAAAAACTGAGTTTTTACAGGAAAATATCCACCATTTCGAAACATCTGAACCTTTAATGAGTTCTAACTCATGTGACTGAATTTGACTGTTGTCAGTGTCTTAGTACAATTTATTAAACAGTTCAACTGTTTGCAAAATTGTAAACAGCGAACTTAAAACTTCTTCTTCCCCGTATTTATGTATATAATACTCACACACAGTTGCTCGCATTCAGTTATAATGTTATTGTACAAGAAGAGACAGATTTGTGCACAATAATCCCGATTCTCCGCCTGTCCTTACCGACAGGCACAGCTGGTTCATTGTTGGTAATCGTCAAAAATACGCTTTGAACTTCAGCGAGGGTCATGTAAAGATTAAAAGAAAATGTACGCAATAAGGTTTAACTCAACCCGCGATAAAACTGGGGGCAGGTGTTTGGGCAAAACGTACGGAGGCCGTCGAGATCTAAGGGAAAAACCGAACCTACTAAGGTTCTTGCTCAACGTGCCGTTGTGTGTCCGGCCTAAGAATATACAATTACGTCTCCTCCCGTGGATTTCGTAAAAGCCAACTAAGGGATTCCCCGCTAGCTTATTACGTATCTTGCAATAGCAATGCGATAGCAAGAATTGCGCGATTATCGCATCCAAATTGCAAATTCATATTACGTATATCGCTGATGCGGATGCGATAATCACGCAATTCTTGCTATAGCATTGCTATTGCAAGATACGTTATAAGCTAGCGGGACTTGTTGATAAGATTTGTTGGTATAAGATTTGTCCGGGTTGCCAGCTTATTATAGAATGTTTTATTACTGAAAGAAAGCGTTAGCCGTGTCAGTCGTGGGAAGCAATGGCGGCGATGAGCTCACCACTAGTCACGTCTATATTCCACGATGGTGCAACCCACTGCGAAAAGAGGCCATTGAGGCCATTATTCTATGTTATTATCATAGTTTTTCTGCGGTCGAACTGCAGTGACCAAATGCACGAACTGCAGTAGCACTTGGGTGCGGAGTCTATTAAGTGACTTCCATTTCGGCCACTGCAGTTCGTGCATTTGGTCACATGCACGAAGTCACTTAATAGACTCCGCCCCCAAGTTGGCCACTGCAGAAGCAACCTGGCCAAATGGGGTATAATCAACGCAACCTATGTTCAGTGTGAGTGCGGAGCCCACACACAGAACATGCCGCATGCTGTGCTGCCCGCTATGCCCGCTCTCCTGCACGCAGGAGGAACTCAACAATGCAACTGAAGGGGCCGTGGAGGGCCACTTATTGGGCAAAATCAATATAGATTTAACCTAGATTGACACGAAAAAATTAATGAGCTTAGTTTTTTGGGCTTCACTCGTATTCGTATCGTGCGTCGTGCTTCTCTATTTGTCTGAGGGTTTTTGTTCTTTCCATTCCAATACTTTTACAAGGAATTTAAGTCAAATCGTTATAAATGCGAATATATTAGTCTGTGCTAGCTATTTCTTAATAAACTACGCTCCTTCAACTCTCATCCTATTAAAGCATTTAAGCGCACTCCCAAATAAGTTGGACAATGAAAGTGGCAAGCATCCGTCAACGAAACTTACTAAAAAGAAAAAAAAAGTGATTTGAGCCTCTGAAATGGTTTCATTCTTTGTCTTTGATCAGTAACTTCTTTTAGGGAGAGATTTAAGTCGGCAACAATATAACAATAGCTGTACTCGAACAATAACGGTTCGACTGAGCTTTGTTAAAACAATTCCAGCAAAAAACAAGCTCGGGAAAGCGGTTTTCGTCCCGAGTTAAACGAATTACGAGAATTTTCACAGATATTACTGACGTTTATTATTTTTAACTAGAATTAAAGTATGTAAACTAATGCATAAATTAAATAAATTTAATAGAAAACTTTATAATTTTAGTTCTCCTTGGCTAACAATAATATGAAAATACCCACTTAGCTCAATTATTACGACGGTTCCAACTAATGCAAATGAAGCAAAACCAAAGTAGTTGGAAAATATATAAATGAAAAGTTTTTGTGTAGGAAAACACTGTGAAATAATACCGTATCTAAACTCAGTGGCGCCTTTGACGACCTCTGTGGTGCGGCGGGCGAAGGTTGGCCTGCGACGCAGGAGGTTGCGGGTTCGATTCCCGCCTCGGAACAAAAAATTTTCGATTTTCAGATATTTGTTCCGGGTGTTCTGGGTATTTTCTATGTACAATAAAAAATATCTATCTATGTAATACATTGTATTAAGTATATCAGTTATCTAGTACCCATAACACAAGCTCTGCTTAGCTTGGGGCTAGATAATGTTGTGTGAACTGTCTAGCACTATTTATTTTATTTATTTATTTTGGATATATCTAGTATATCGTACGAGTAGTTATCATTATAGCCATAATGAGTTCAACACATTGGCGAAAGTGAATGTCGCCGATGTCGATATTTTCAACACCTCGGTGGTTAAGTTAAAACGTATGCTTAATAAATAAATAATTAATGGTGCAACCCACTGTGAAAAGAGGCCCATTGAGGCTCTGCCTACCCCTTCGGGGAAAAAGGCGTGTGTCTATGTATGTATGTAAATAATGCTGGACAGATCATACAACATTATCTAGCCCCAAGCAGAGCTTGTGTTATGGGTACTAGATAACTGATATACTTTATACAACATATTAAATAGATAGATATTTTTTATTATAAATAGAAAATACTCAGAACACCCTGAACAAATATCAGCGGATTGCACAAATATTTGTTCCGAGGCCGAAATCGAACCCGCAATCTCCTGCGTCGCAGGCGAACGTTCGCCCGCCGCGACACAGAGATCGTCAAAGGTTCGCATAAGAAGTGCGAATATGCTGCGCAGAGGTGAAACATAACAACGGAAAACTTGTTAAGCCCTTCTAAATGACAATTGGTTACCTACGTTCTACTAGGTTCCTACGTTCTACTACTACCGCATTTTCATATCCTATAGCCTAAACCCTAATTTGTACTGCTCACTCCAACATACTCTCTTCCAATCATACTTTCAAGCACTTTATCTTTATTGACTTACCCGTTCTTTTACACCCTTTCACACTACACACTTCTAATGTCAAATAAACTCGCTCACTCTGTCATAAACCAAACATGTCCATCATACAAGTCAAATGCAACGTTTTTGTTTTTGTCGCAGATATTATTTTGTACATATTATGTAGTTTTATCTAAATTAAGATTAGTTTTTATTTAATTTATAATTCTGTATCCAAGTTAAAATTTGTAATGACGTTCCTTGTATAATCCGCGGAGTGGGGCACTGGTGACCTGTAATACAGGTTTTTTTCTAAAACCTATCTCAGGCACCAGGCTCTCGCAAAACAGGTTTTCTTGGTTCATCACGCTTACCTACAATGTAATATTATACACAAGTTATGTTACTTGATAACAATGAAACCTTTTGTGAAGAGCTAAATAAACTTTATACTTATACTTATAACGGCTTCACTTTTTGTCAACGCTTGATTTAACTCCTCATCTACTCGCGTAATGTAGGCCCTTATATGAAAATCGATTATAAAAGAGTATACTCCAAATGAGTAGCGAGTTCTGTCTTTTGAGATTTTGGAAAGTCATAATACTTGGCAGGAGCCCCTACTGCTCATTGAGTTGACATCCTTTATAAAAGGAAATAATTTCTTCGGAAAGTTGCCAACTCTCATATCTGTGGATATAACCTGATTCATGTTTTGATCGAAAGTCAAGTCATGGGGCAAGGCAGATGTTGAGAAATTGAAGCACGACCCAGGAGGATATGTTTCGGAGTTTCGCGTACATCACAGGACTGTAGCCAGGATTAGTATTACTGGGGGCAGAGAAGGCAGATGGATAGTACCTATTACAAGCTCCATGGCGCGGCGGGCGAAGGGTCGCCTGCGACGCAGGAGGTTGCGGGTGCGATTCCCGCCTCGGAACAAATATTTGTGCGATCCGCAGATATTTGTTCAGGGTGTTCTGGGTATTTTCTATGTATAATAAAAAATATCTATATATGTAAATATTGTATTAAGTATATCTGTTGTCTAGTACCCATAACACAAGCTCTGCTTAGCTTGGGGCTAGATAATGTTGTGTGAACTGTCCAGTTTATTTTTTTATTAGGCATAACCTATTAGGTACTAGGTGGCTAGGAAAGGGTGGGGTTTCAAAAGTTCTAACTGATTGTATCGCTTTATCTTTTTAGTGAATGTATCATGTGCTCCCAGTGTTGATACAGTGTCGTTTCAAATCATCAATATATATTTAAAAACGTTGCGTGACTGACTCATTTACTCATTGATTGAAATCAATGCACGGACCCAAGTACTAGAGACCTGCCTAATTTGAAGGGTACGTGCCTTTCGTACTCCAGGAGTGCACTAAAAAAATTAATTCCCGAAATTCACCCCTAAGAGGTGCAGCGCGATATCGAAGTTTGAATGGAAAAAAACCACAAGGACAAAGTTACGGGCATTCCAGTACTATAAAAATATGACCTACAAATAAAATAAAACACAAATGTCACCCCAGTTATAAGGTCATGCATGATGATGATGAAGATGATAGCTGTGATGAGGCACGATTTAACCCCGTATACGTCGTCCTGGCTACGTCCCTACGTACTATTATTTATTCTGTGGCTCGGCGAGGCACGTGACCGCGGAACTTTTGCTTGCCTCACCCTTATCAATCAGATGTAAACTATGCATTGCTTTCATGCTTTCATCACTAATAATCTTAGTAAGTAACGGTTAGTGTAAACTGACCGGCGCTGTACATGTACACGTCATAAGGAAGTCATTTATCATCACTACCCTGTGAATATGAACAGTTTCAGTCTTCTTTTCATCGTGTCGTTGGGTCCCATAATAGATAATTATATTGTTTTAGACCAAAATTTAGCCACGTCGACAGCATTTTCTGTGGCTTCGCACAGGTCATTTAGGGTGCAGGTGTTGGTGCACAGTGGCTGGACAGCAAGTGTGGCATCGTCTGAGGAGTGAACCCACAGTCACAGTGTGCCTCGTCGGAATACCCTCATTTAACCAAGTTATACCTGCAGCGGCCCACTTGGCTCCGTAGTCGGTTCAGAGATTTCCAGTTGGACCATGGCAGTTCATGTCCCGAAGGGAGCTTCTCTGCAGGTACAACGTGGTCAGCAAGGGGAGGATGTATTTCCAACCACATTTTTATTCGCGCCTCGCTAGGGCTTCCACACTGTTAGCTTTCAGTAATCTGTGGTTTTTCTTTTGGGTAAGTTAGTGGCATCTGAGGCAATTGTATATTTTCTGAACAGAATGAGTATGAAAAAGAGACAGCTATTTTTAGGGTTCTGTACCCAAAGGGTAAAACGGGACCTTATTACTAAGGCTCAGTCCGTCTGTCTGTCCGCCTGTCACCAGGCTGTATCTCATGAACCGTGATAGTTAGACAGTTGAAATTTTCACAGATTATGTATTTATGTTGCCGCTATAACAACAACTACTAAAAAACAGAATAAAATAAATATTTAAGGGGGCTCCCATACAACAAACGTGTTTTTTTCCGTTGTTATAGATAATGGTACGGAACCCTTCGTGCGCGAGTCCGACTTGCACATGGCCGTTTTTTTTTTGGTCACCAGCCTGTATCTCATGAACGGTGGTAGTTAGACAGTTGAAATTTTCACAGATGATGTATTTCTGTTGCCGCTATAACAAAAATACAAAAAAAAACAATAAAATAAATGTTTAAGGGGGCTCCCATACAACAAACGTGATTTTTCCAAATGTAGATTAAGCAATGATCTGCGAGGTCAGTTTTTGGATGGGTGACCACTTTTTGCGTGCAATTTTTATTGTTATTTTTTTACAAACGTGATTTTTTTGCCGTTTTTATAGATATACGAGTCCGACTCGCACTAGGCCGGATTTTTAACCTACTTCTAAATGTCGTATCGAAAAAAAAAACTTTGTATGTATAGGTACTTTGTTTGTTCTTTGTTTGTTTGTTGTAGTTTTGATGACAACACTAGATTTGATATGATAATGGAGGAGGTGGATAGTGGAAAAGTCAATCTAGCATTGTTTCTTTTTAACCGACTTCAAAAAAACGAGTGTCTCAATTAGTTTTTTTTGTGTGTATTTACTCGATTTCTCCGCTAATTGTAAACCGATTTTGATGATTATTTCACTACTGTTGTAGAGAATGATCCTGAGGATCCTTATACATATTATTTCTTGGCTTTTTGAAGTCGGTCCCTTATTTTGTTTAATAAACTTTAACATGACTTATTCCATCGTTTCAACTGAATGTTCTACTAATAATTCAAACTCAAAGTTCACTGGCAATCAGCCTAGATAGCAGCCAAATTAGAAACTTCTCGAAAGTTGAAAACAACATGTAACTTAAAACTACCCGCTAACAAGTATCTGTTATCAGGCGTCGTTCGTATGCTGCTACAATAATAGAGGTAGGTAGGTGGTACCTAGTTAACCTTTGGTTATTATCTTTATATGTGTATACTAACGAGTAAAAAAATGTGGCTGAATACGCTTATGTTATAAAGTAACAGTTTATAAAAATGGTAACTTCTTAGTAAAAAAATTACCTTTCTTTAAACAAAAATCTACTCTAGACTGCGCCAAGCCCACGCAGAAATCTTCATTGAAAAAAAAACGCGACACGCCGCTCGGAAAAGCGGTTTTTATTGAATATCTCGTGAAATATAGATAATTTTAAAAACCCCCATAGGTGGTCTCTCCGTTTTATTGTATTGATCTTATTTAACCAATTTTTGACCCAATAATCTGTACCATATTGACAAACAATCGAATCTAGCCAAAAGTTACGAGGTAATTTTGTGTTTTTTTTTTATCGAGAATTTTTTGTTCTATCGTGTTTCTGTCTCAGTGATCCCTCGGTATTATAATGTATATTATTCCATCCATGTATATTTTTAATTTGAATATTGTACTTGAATTAGTCAGTTAAAAATCCAATCTAAGATTGGTAATTTTGCGTTAACCTTAACGCGAGAAAGAGGTTCGAAATAATTGTAACAATTAGAAGGAAAATGGTTAGGTAGCACTTTTTCCAGTGTGTTTCTGCCTTACATGAACTAAATATAACGCTCCGGTGGGTACCCTCTTAATTGGTCGTACCGCAGCCCAATTCCAAGAAAAACAAAGGTGTGGGAGGTCGTGACGTTATATGTACCTACGTCATCGAGTTAGCAAATCAAATTAGTAGGAAATAATTTCAGTGAAGGGGGAAGAGGATTGGGGGAATTCATTCGCGGAAATATTTTGATTAATTTGAACTTAACCAGCCTTACTCGGGTTTTACAAGGTAAGAAAATAAAGTAACTTTGAAATTGGACGTACCAATTCGTTAGAGCATAGCAAATGTTATTTTATGTGGTGTTATTCTAATAAATAAATAAATAATGCTGAACAGTTCATACAACATTATCTAGCCCCAAGCTAAGCAGAGCTTGTTTTATGGGTACTAGATAACTGATATACTTGATACAATTACATAGTTTTTTTTTTTTATTAATCATAGAAAATACCCAGAACACCCTGAACAAATATCTGCGATCGCACAAATATTTGTTCCGAGGTGGGAATCGAAACCGCAACCTCCTGCGTCGCAGGCCAACCTTCGCCCGCCGCGCTACAGAGGTCGTCAAATTCTCTGTAATAGCAAAACAATTGAACTGGATCCGGATAAAACGAAAATTCGGTTAAAATGCCCGAAAACACGTGTAAGACACTTTGTTACCTGAGTATGACACAAACTTTAGACATTTTTACTATGTAGCAGAATCACAGAATTAAATATAGGTAATAAGTGGAATATCGGGTATTCCACAAATATACAGTAGGGTATACAGTAGGGCAATATACTGAGTAATTTTTGTGCAGTAAATAAACTATGCTTCAATTTAGAATTAGAGTATTTTTTCGTCAAACACTGATTTTATCGCCATTTTTCTTGTCTGGTTTACATAGACATAGGCCATTTTGAAACATCTCCTTTCGTCTCTAGCGTAAGTCGTTCTATTGCCGAACTGGTGAAGGCATCGCCGATTACAGGCGAAGATACGGGTTCGATTCCCGCTGGAACGGTATTTTTGGGTCACATTTAAATTTATGTTAACCATAAAGTGTAGTTTACACACTTGAAAAATAATAAACTTTGATTATTAGTGCACTTCAATCCTTTTACCACACATATTTTTTCATGGTCTTTTTAGAGCTATGTAGCTCAGAAAAGGTCAAAAATAACATGTTTTACAAGATACAAAAGAACTCAGTATATTGCAGATTGGTACTACTCAGCTCCACACACATCAAAGGTGGAAGAAACTCTATTTTTGTAAAAACGGCGGAATCTAGTAGTAGTAGAGCTTTTTTGTGAAAGAGTTCGTCCGGGGAAGTACTACCACCATACCTATTTCTGCCGCAAAGCAGTAGTGCTCGCATTGCTGTGTTCCGGTTTGAAGGGTAAGGGTGCCGGTGAAATTACAGGCACATGAGACTTTTCATCTTTATGTCTCAGGGTGGCGGGCGCAGTGCAATGCCACATAGGGCGCGTCCTAGGTGGATGTGACCTATGAGGTAATGCACTGTTCATAGACAGAGGTTACCGCTTAACATCAGGTGGGCCATCAGCTTGTTCCGTCATTCAAGTAGTATAAAAAAAAACTTCTGGTCTCCATTTGCACCACTACATGTTACCAGCTCTTTCCTTGTAACCCCTTCGTTAACCAGAGCTCAGAGACCAGCTTGAGGTATGATGCACCTGAAAAGGGCCTAGAGACTAATGAAGAAAGAGCCAGTATGGTGAAAGGATTTAGTACAACACTATATTTAGGACTTAAACGTATTAAAATAGTGCTGCTCAGAGAAACAAGTACAAAGCGCTATAAAACCACGAAACTACGACCTGAAAATCCTGAAATTAGTCTTCCTGAACTCTGTATAATAGTGCCCGCCCGCCCACGAGCCACTTCCACTCTTTGTGTTCCATGAATAAAATCCTTCTTGGTAACAGAAATAGGTAAGCTTGTCCCGTTATCGCACAAATCTTGACAAAATGCCGGCTAGACAAAGGAAACGCTTCAATATTTTCTTGGTAGTGTTACCATTATTTGTTTTGTATGGTGATAATATCTGCTGGGAAACAATCAAGTGAAAATAATATCATAGTTTATTAAATTGAATTAGTTTATTACATTTAAATTAAAAATAATATTTTTAGTCTCGCTTGTCGAGTTACATACATTCATACATACATACGCCTGTTTCCCCGAAGGGGTAGGCAGACCTTCAATTACACTTTAGGTTGCAAAATCATGACAAAACAGACTTTATCAGGGGTCCTTCACAAATTATGTAAAGCAAAGTTCAAAAAGTATGACGACCTCTGTGGCACGGCGGGCGAAGGTTGGTCTGCGACGCAGGTGGTTGCGGGTTCGATTCCCACCTCGGAACGAATATTTGTGCGATATTTGTTCAGGGTGTTCTGGGTATTTTCTATGTTTAATAAAAAATATCTATCTATGTAATATATTGTATTAAGTATATCAGTTATCTAGTACCCATAACACAAGCTCTGGCTTAGCTTGGGGCTAGATAATGTTGTGTGAACTGTTCAGAATTATTATTTATTTATTTATAAAGTTCTTCAATTTTCGACCTTACCCCCAACCTCCCTCCCCCCACGTAACAGTACCCAACTTGGCTAGGACCCCCCCCCCCCCCCTCCCCCATTCCGTTACGATAAATAATAAACAACTGTGACATCTAGGTGGAATTAGAACCAATCCCCCCCCCCCCCTAAAAATGCATCTTGAAACTACAGAGGACTAAATCTGACGTCTTCTTTTAAAGTTTTAAAGCTGATTTATCAACACTAAACGGAGTCTAGTTTCAAGGTTTGATACTGAAAGGAAACCTTGTTGTTCAAGTTGTACACCCTACTTCACGTTACTAAAGATAAAGCATAGCCACAGTTAAGATATAGCATTACAAGCAGAAAGTAACGAAGAAAAATTACCTCGCAAAAGACAACGGCAGTTTTTTTTTTTTTTTAGTTTTTTTTAGACCCAGACGATTAAGTATTTGTAGCTGAAACCATTAAAACCATTTATTCATTGTAATATAAATAAATAAATAATAAATAAATAATGCTAGACAGTTCACACAACATTATCTAGCCCCAAGCTAAGCCAGAGCCTGTGTTATGGGAACTAGATAACTGATATACTTAATATAATACATTACATAGATAGATATTTTTTATTATACATAGAAAACACCCAGAACACCCTGAACAAATATCTGCGATCGCACAAATATTTGTTCCGAGGCGGGAAACGAACCTTCGCCCGCTGCGCCACAGAGGTTGTCAAAGTGTTGGACACAGATCTATTATTGTTTGTATGTTTCATAAAGCTCAGCACAATTTACTTTTTCGAGTCCACTTTACTGACCTTTAATAAAATACCATCTGGCATTAGACAATGCAGTGAATTTATGACATTTAAAACTAAGTTATTTACTTATTTAATAGAAAATACATTTTATTCAATTCGAGAATTTTTTGACCATAAGGACTAATTATTTTTATTATTTAACATGTATTTTCTATATTTTGACATTATTTATATTTCACATTGTATTTTAATTGAAAATTGTATGTTTAGTTTTATTGTTATTTTTGTTATAATGTAAACCTTAATATTGTAGTAATTAATTAACTATCACAAAGATTGTACGCCTAGCGCAGATCACAGTGCACTTAAAAAATTTAAAGAATTTTTATAGCCTGTGTTTCGCAAATAAAGATATTGGATTGAGTTATTTCTTTCGAAAAACGGAAAAGCGCCCCTAGTGGATACCTTGAGAACCAAAATTTCCATACAAAAACCGTGTACTGTATACCCTACGTCCGTGTAGTTTCTTGTTACATTTACAAACTCGAGGCTCAGTATTGGCGAAATATGAGCTGGCACTAGTGACGAAGCAAGACACTGTTTACATTATGATATTTCATATTTAGTGTCCCTACTGCTTGAAAATTTATTATTCTGTGACATGGCGAAAACATCAATAATCCTGCTGGCTGAATACAAATCTGTTCCGAACACGATCCTAGATAATATATTTTGGCCTTCTGTTTCTATATTTGTTTCGTAGCGTTTCTTTGCAATTAAATTGTAATTAATAAATATAGTTTTTCTATTAAGTAGGTACCTTGTGCAAAAAGTTCCATATCATACTCTGACGACCTCTGTGGCGCGGCTGGCGTTGGTTCGCCTGCGACACAGGAGGTTGCGGGTTCGATTCCCGCCTCGGAACAAGTATTTGTGCGTTCTGCAGATATTTGTTCAGGGTGTTCTGGGTGTTTTCTATGTATAATAAAAAATATCTATCTATGTAATGTATCTATGTATGTATTAAGTATATCAGTTATCTAGTACCCATAACACAAGCTCTGGCTTAGCTTGGGGCTAGATAACGTTGTGTGAACTTGTCCAGCATTATTTATTATTATTATTTATTATTATACTCCATCACCATATTGAAAACAATTATTAAAATCAAACTTTTTGAAAGCAATTACGAAATGACTTTCAGGTGAGTACGAAATGTTGTACCTATGGGATTTCATATCGTAATTTTGTTTTTTGTTCTGTTTTATTTTAATTGGCAGAATAAAAATATTTTTCACACCACCTGCTCGACAATGTCCAATTGCATATCATGCAAACTTAACGTAAAGTAAATCATTATCTCTTTAGGGATATAAAGTTGTATGGGACTCCCTAGGGAATAAAGTGATTTGAATTTGGAACGTCAAACTTATGTGGAAACTCGTGGAAAACTCCGAGTAAAAAAATGCCCATATGGCATTGTAAAGAGGTTTGTTCGAAATTGAACTGGCGACCATAAACAGAACTCAATTTCAAAGAATATGAATCAAAAGACTGTGTTCGGTGCTGTAATTTTCAGTGGATTTTTATTGTCTCTCAGAAGGTGTGAAAAGTAGAGTATACTTCTCTGGAATAAAACCTGTATTCGTCTTGGGCAGCAGTCTCTCGTTAAGCGCTTTATTCACGATCTATCCCAGCTGTACGTTATCTCAAGGCCGCGGTGCTGGATTTAGCATACAGACTATCGTGCGCGCGCGCATCAAGCGTGAGCTGCGTCAGAGAGAAGATAAACTACGGTAGAGTATGAGAGGACGTTAGTTTTAATTTATTTAAAACGCCACCTGTTTTATCAAAACGCCAAAAAATGGGAGTTCTTCTGATGTTGTCTGCTGCCAAATCTGCTGTACAGCAACTTTATACACGATCAAGCACGCACGGCGCAGGACCGCTCTGACGTACGTCCGCGTTATTCGTTGTCCTCCGGCACGACGTTCGCGGTGGTGGGGGCGCTCACTGGATGCAAAATCGTCAAGCCTATTCACGATACTTTTGCATCGTGCACCGGGTATAACCTTGGCGGGACATACAGCAAGATGGATAATGAATAAAGCGCTTTACGCTCAAGGTTCAATATGCCACCTGCGACATAAGACCCTACTTTATTCCCTTAGTGCGTAATCTACTATTGTTTAATGACCATGTCGTGCGGCCTCGCTGATTAGTCAGAATGATTGTTTCAACGATAGGCTCTATCTCACATGTAGCTTCCTTAAAAAATATCGTCGTTTCGAGCTCGGTATCAAATGTACCTACCACTATTTTATGTGACAAATCCGGGGATAGAATACGATGGTTCATACATTCTACGAAAAAACGCTTCTTTTATTCGGTGATTCGCGGTAAGATGATTTGAGATACCGTCATGATCCGTGGCAATAACTTTCACATGTTCAACTTTATCATAAACTAGCAACTCCCCCGGTATAGCACGGGAACTGTCTGGATTCCCCCCGAAAAAATTATACAGCTGAATTGAGAAACTTCTCTTTTTTGTTATTTTTAAGGTTCCGTACACAAAGGGTAAAACGGGACCCTATTACTAAGACTCCGCTGTCCGTCCGTTTGTCTGTCTGTCCGTCTATCACCTGGCCGTATCACAGGCCAACCGTGATAGTTAGACAGTTGCAATTTTCACAGATGATGTATTTCTGTTGCCACTATAAAAACAAATAGGTACTAAAAAAATAGAATAAAATATATTTTTCATTTATTTGTTTTCTCAAAATTTACTATTTGGTTTAGTTACTTAGGATTTAGGTTACTTTAGGTTAATTATTCCTAATGAGAAATAGAGCCAAATGAGCCCAACTTTTTTTGGAAATGTTATTTATTAGAATTTCTGATCCATTTAAAAAAAAATACAAACAAGCTGTTTTAGTTTTTTCAAAATTCACCTAATATTTCCTAAAACAAACCTCTCTAACTAGTTACAATAGAAACGGTACCCTAAGAGATGTGAGGCCCACTATCTTGTCACATCCTGTATTCTTTACAATACTCCATAGAAACGTACCTCTAATTGTTAACATTCAATACAGCGAGAGGTTCTAGCCCTTAGATTCCGTAGCAAAGCCATCATTATAATTAATTGCTAAGGTATGTGTGTCCGACCTAAGAATAGACCCCTCCGTCTCCTCCCAAGGATGTCGTAAAAGCCGACTAGAAAATTACCCAGACTTATTGATAAGATTCATTTGTCCTGGCTGCTAAGCTTATTATGGGATGTGTTATTACTGGAAGAAAGGTCAAACGAATGGTCGTTAGCCGGGTAAGTCGTGGGAAGTAATGGCGGCGATGTGCTCACCACTTGTCACGTCTATATTCCACGATGGTGCAACCCACTGCGAAAAGAGGCACATTGAGGCTCTGTCTACCCCTCTTCGGGTAAAGAAGCGAGTGTCTATATACGTATGTATGTTATATACATTCACGCTCAACTGTATCTGTGGCAGAATGCATTTCCACCTGCTTTTTCATTAAAATCTGCAACGGTCTGCACTGGGTCAGCATTGCAGTCGTTTCTTATTACATCTTAGATAATATCTCGGTCTGTGGAACTGGGTGGTGATTTCTACACGAAGTGTGGATTTCCGTTAGCTACTGTTGAATTTTTGAACTTATCTAATAGGTGCGATTTTGTGATAAAAATAGGTAATATGAATTTTATCTATTGTATCGAAAGCATCTATACCTATAGGTACAGTTTTACCCAAAATATAAGTCCGATCGACTGTTTTCGTTTGCGCAGAAAAGCGCAGACTGATTGATATCCGACAGTAGCCGAACGTATGGTATACCTCTGTCCCACTGTATAGCTCAGTCCCGCTCACATCTAAGAGTGACTGATGAACAAAATGACGCGCGACCGGCTGCGATTTTGCCGCGAAATCGATTAAGGTGATTATAGCCTCGAACGACCTTGGGCATCTGGGCGGAGCCTAGGAAATGTTGCATCCCGAGCCCGCACCACACGCTATGCATAAACATTGGCACAATATTCAGAAACAATGAATAATCGCAGCGAGCGGCGCGCGCGGCAGCGGGCGCCGGCCGCGGCGTGGAGCGCGTCGCGCTGGTCATGCAGACCGCGGCGCGCGGCAGGCGAGAGCCGCGGTTTGGCACGAGGTGCTCTAGTCATAAAAAAAATACAAAAAAAATACAAAAGTTTTTATTGTGTTTACAAGTAATACAGTAAATCGGGTTGGGATCTCTTCTGGTAAGTTGCAGTAACCTGTGTTAGAAGAGTCCCCTCTTTTCTGTGGTCGGTAAGGAACACTTGAAACATTATAAATAATAATGCAATTATAGCAGCATGCAAGTAAAACTAACAATTAAATAAGATCATGAAGCTACAAGTACAATATATACAATATATTATACATATTCAAAAAAAAAAATAACATCGAAAAAAGAAAAGAAAACAAAAACAAATCTGCACAAAACTCAAAGTCATAGTATATGTATGATATATATTAATTTATTATCTACTGGGGAGAATCAAGTTTGAGAAATTTGTTGAGTTTGAGTAAAAGCCATCAAGGAATATAGGTTGTTATTTATAAAATATAAAAGGTTAGGTATCTAAATGTTAGTGAGTAAGGTTATACAAATAAAGATAATAAGAGATCTTCAGTTTGTTCGTAAGTCAGGGATTTAAGCCAACTTGTTACTGTTCTTTTACATTGAGGATAAGTCATAGTACAAATGTTTAAACTTCTATTAATTCTATTATAAATATTTATTGATTGGGCATTAAATTGTTTTGAAGCAAATACTGTTCTTTTTATGGCACTGGTTATAATAAAACGTTGATTGCGTTTGTTAGATATATTAGGGACCGTAGTTATTTTATTTTTATGAGTTTTTAGTGTACATTGTAGAATATATAACTGTCTGACAGTTAAAACATTAGCTTCACTGTACAGTTTATCAGTGCTAAATCTTTTTTTTTTGCGCAACCTAACTTTTAATATGTGTCTTTGTGCCCTTTCAATGCTGATAAATTTAGTTTTGTGTGTCCCACCCCAGATTGATATGCAATATAAAAGAATAGACTGAACCAGAGATATATAAATATATGTTATAAGTTGTTTATCAGCAATATTACGTAAGTGTTTAAAAATCCAGATTAATTTTCTTGCTCTGTTTGCAACTAATTCTAGGTGAGGGTGCCAGGAAAGATTTTTATCTAGTATAACCCCCAGATATTTAGTAGAATTAACTCTTTCTAAATTAAGGCAATTGCAGGTATTAGGAGCTATATTTCCACAGAAATGGGCAGTTATCTTTAGGTTAGGATCTGGTTGTGATGAGTCTAGAATTGAAAAAGCTATATAATTCGATTTTAACGTGTTGAGTGAAAGTAAGTTTAAGTTTAGCCAATTGATAACCCTCTGAAGTCCTGTCTCGGCTAATTGAAATACTTGGGGCCAGGATTTGCCGTAAAATAGTAAGGCAGTATCGTCGGCGTATGAAATAACTTTACCATTCGTTAGTTGTATATTGGTGAGATCGTTAATGTAGGCTAAAAATAAAGTCGGTCCAAGGACACTACCTTGTGGGACGCCGTAGTTAGAGGTACTTTCGTCAGCGCTAAAGATTTTATTGTCCAATTTAACCCGTTGAGTTCGGTCTTTTAAGTAGCTGGTAAGTAGTTCAAGAAAGGGGCCTCTTATACCAAGTTTTTCAATTTTACGAATAAGAATGGGCACAGAGACGGTATCAAAAGCTTTTTTTAGGTCCAAAAATATACACAGGGTTTTGTTCTTCTGATCCAGATGCTGAGTTATATTCTTCGTAAGTTCCAATATTGCATCTTCAGTACCAATGCCCTCACGAAAACCGTACTGAGATTTTGAAAATATATTATAAAGATTAAAAAAATTTGTGAGCCTACATTTTATTAACTTTTCCAAAATTTTTGAAATCACTGGTAAAACCGAAATAGGCCTAAAGTTGCCAATATCGTCTCTGGCCCCACTTTTAAATATTGGATGTATTATTGAGCGTTTCAGTTCCAGTGGAAAGATTCCCTTCTGAAAGCATAAGGCACTAAGGTGCGTGATAATGGGAACAAGTTCCCGTTTTGCCATTTTAATAAATTTAGTTGGAATATTATCCCATCCAGCAGCGGAGTCCGATTTGAGATTGGAAATGATTGAATCGATCTCAGGTGGTTCTGGTTCAATTATTCCAACTGAGTTGAGCTGTGAGGGAAGTGAAACAAAATAATTTTCAGCTAGGGCCAAATTAGGGGTAATTTTTTCAGCTAGGAATTTTCCTATACTATTAAAGTGTTCATTAATATAGTCAGCAGATTGGTTAGGAGTAATTTTAAGGTTGATGAGCTGATTGTTATCTGATTTTTGTTTATTTAAGTATGTTATGTTCTTAATGCAGTTCCACAGGGTCTTGTTATTTGATTTAGCTGTATATAGAATGTCTCTTTCATATTTGGTTTTTAATTTTTTTATAAGATTATTACAGAAATTGCGATATCGTCGGTAAGTAATTTTTAGGATTTCATTTGACGCATCACGTCTTAATTGTTTTTGCAGTTTATTTCTATTTTTAATACACTTAATAATGCCTGGCGTGATCCATGGTTTTATTATTCTTTTGTTATTAGATATTTTAATAGTTGTAGTATGTTCATTTAAGCAATTTGCAATAAGATTTGTCAACTTATGACATAATATGTTAGGATCTTCTATAGCAAATAACTCTAAAATATTATTGTTTTTTAACGAGTCAAGAGCATCGGAGTAGTTAGTCAAAGTTTTAAATAATTTGGCTTTATGAATAATGTCTTTATTGTAATAGTTTACTAAAACCATTTTATGATCAGTTACCGTGGAATCTATAACTGCTACTGTAGCCGTTAGTTTGGTAGTGTCTAGGTTGGTAAAAATATGGTCAATACAGCTGTTTACTCTGGTGTCAAAACGGTGTCCAGGTAATAAGCAGTGAGAAGCTAACATATCAAGGTAAAGGTCTGAGTGTTTATTATTAGTTCCCTCTAGAATATTTATGTTAATATCTCCAGCTAAAGTTGTGTTTATTTTTAAGCGTGGTGCTTTCAAGTAGTTGTCAAGAGAATGTATAAATTTATCAGGGTTTTTTTCAGATGGTGAACGGTAAATACAAATTATTGTGCTGGTCGGGGTGGTGATTTCCAAACACGAAGCTCGAAACAGAGTAATTTCTTTAACAGTATGTTTAATTGTTTTTTTAACAAAGACTACCACTCCATCATTTTGATTAGTCATTTTTGAGGAGTTGTATGTTGTATAGTCCGGTTTAAGTGGAAGTGGTTTGTTAGGATTGATTCTGCACTCTGTTAGAACAATAATGTCGATATTTTGATTGAGCATTTGTATATTTATTTCTAAGTCGTCAATATTAGACGAATTGTGAACACTTCTAATGTTTTGTATTATTATTGAGAGATTAGGGATTTCTGGTGGTAAATTGTCTTGGAGATCACATATTGAACAGTTTATAGAATTTGTGTGATTTATGCAATCTAATTCTTGTAATAAAATATTCTGACTATCCATAATCATAGGTTAGTAGGGGAATGCAGGTGATATTTAAAAAGAGTTTATATTTGAGTAGTTTTAGGTTTAAAGTGTTACAATTCATATTGCAATATAGTAAGTTGTGGCGTTTGAGCTTGGTTACATAATGGTGGCTTAGTAATTTAAGTTTATTTATATATAAAGTTGGCTTTACGTGTTGTGAGCAGATAAATAGCTTAGATTTTGAGTGCAAATACATGATTAACGCAATAGAGTTATATATAACAAAAATAATACAAAACAAAACAACCAAGAAATAGCATATCAAAATCCTAGTTGAAAAGAACAAGCACAAATTCAAATATAGTCACTGCTTAGGCAATTGTAAAAGTTGCGCTTCACTCAAAACAGTGATGATAGGTGTGTTTTCATCCATGCGTAAATAGACTTTACCATAGCTGGTCCAGCAGTACTTATATTTGTTTGCTGATTTGAAGTCTCTTGCTAGGAAATACAGTCTAGATGACAATGGCGTGAGATTTTCTGATATAAAAATAGGGGTGTCAGCATCCGCAGCAAGTCCCAAAGACCAGGCGCTCAATTTGTTATTTTTATTCTTATAATTGTGTGTTTTTGCGGCCTTCAGGAGATCCGTTTTCGCAAATGTGCTATTCAACTCAACAATGAGTGTACTTTTTTCTGTTTTTGGTTTTCTTGTTTTTATTATGTCTTTGACGTCTGATCTCTCCAATTTTAGATCTAGATACTTGTATAATTTAGTAACCATTAGTAGTAGGTCCTTTTTATATTCATCACCTTTCAGTGGCACATTTTTTATTTCAATATTAGTTTTTCTTTCCGTCCTTTGCATTCCCTCAACTTTATTTTCCAACAAGATAATTTGTTCCTTGTCTTTCCTCGCTTGTGTTTCTAACTTTTCTATCTTTGTTTTAAGTTCCAAATTTTCTTCAGAAAGATGGGTTATAGTGGTCTGCACCAAGTTGGTAGTCTGATGAATTTCTTTGAGAGTTGTCAAAATAGTATTTATTTGAGCATTTTGTGTCTCAGCCAGTCCAGATATGAGGTCTTTCATTTCGTTTTTTAGATCTTTGGTCATATCTTGGACCTGAGCTTGACTTACTTCGTAATCTCTCTTCCGTTTGTGACGGGCGGAGATAAAACTTGGCGGGGTAGATTCATTTAAGGCCGCCGTCATGTCCGGAACAGAACTAGATTTTTCCTCCGGCGTGCGCATCATGACTATTACAATTCTACGAATAAAATTCTACCTTGTAGCAGAATGAGCGTTACATCCGTTCTCGTAGTTAGCAGATTACAAAGCTTATCATACTATTAAATCGCAGGCAGAAAACGCGCAGTAGGTCAGGCAGGTATCTTATAGGAGCGGCACGGCACGGCGACAGCGGCAGGGTGGTGGTGGGGCGTAGCTGGTATCGTCCGCGAACGAGTCGAGCGGTGTATAAGCAGGAGAGCAATTATTATATACCACTATCTCGTTTCCGCGTCACTGGTGGCGTCCGCGGCGGTTTGTAGCGGTGCGAGAAAAATTTTGAACATGAAATACCTTGTCAGACATGCAGTCATATCCTAAAAATAATACACACTGCACGTTTCAAATCTAAGTCCAGCGGTTTTGGCTAAAGTGATATTGCTACCTAAAGACACGGATGAATAAGTTACTGCGGGCGAAATGATAAATAATTTTCGAATGAAAAAACTCGAATGTTAAATCTCGAACGAATAATCTCGGCTGAAAATTCTCAAATGAAAAATCTCGAATGGAAAATCTAGAATGAAAAACCCCGAATGAAAAATCTCGAATGATAAATCTCGAATGAAAAATCTCGAACGGAAAAAATCGAATGAAAAGTCTCAAATGAAAAATCTCGAATTAAATATATCGAAGGAAAAGTCTCGAATAAAAAATCTTGAATGAAAAATCTCAAATTAAAAATCTCGAACGAAAAATGTAGTATGAAAAATCTCGAATGAATAATCTCAAACGAAAAATCTCGAAAGAAAAATCTCGCCCTAAAAATAATACACACTGCAAGTTTCAAGTCTAAGTCCAGCAGTTTTGGCTAAAGTGAAGTGAAGTGCTACCTAAAGACACGGATAAATGAGTTACTGCGGGTGAAATACTGATAATGATAAATGATTTATTGCTGTTAGATCTAGGTGGTAACATTTTTTGGTGTTAAGGTCTTAATGTGCATCTATAGTCTGCCATGTCTGGCCTACAACATTAAATACAAGTAAAAACAAAATTAATTAATAAATGTCAAACAATAATAACAAAAAGTACAAACAAATAATATGAAACATAAATGACATTGAAATTAGCATATATAAATTAGATTGTAATACAATAAAATTTGCCAATTAGAAATTCATTAATCAAGTAATAAATCTTTTCTTCTAAAAGCTTCGTTAGTTTATTTTTAAAAGCACCATACTGTTTTCGGTGCGTATTGACAAAGGAATCTTGTTGTAAAGGATAGGCGCCATGCCGAACACACTGTGCCGTAATAAGGCTGTTTTACCTTCATCATTAGGCAGGCGACCCTCTAGGCGACTGCAAACCGGGTACTGGGCAAACCGTTGATGATTCGTCCGGACAAAGATTGCTACTTCGTATATGTACAATGAGGCAAGAGTGAGAATTCTCCATTGCCTGAAAACACCCTTACACGTGTCTGTCTGTCTGTCTTAGACCAAACATTGATCGAATGCATCTCAGCTGTGCCTTCAAAAACCTTAGTTTTATTGGTAGAATTGCCCCAAAATATAACTCCGTACCTCAGCAACGAAGCAGTGTTGCCATAGTATGCCACAAGTAAGGCCGTTTAGTTAGCGACTTTACACAATTTATGCAGCGAAGTATGTGTGAAATAATTACCATGGTGATTGTGTTTCTATACCTACCTAGGTACTTAGTTTACCTTTTATGAAGTGTAATTGTGATTTCATATACCTACCGTTTTTTTTATGGTGAAATTTGTTTTCCGGTTTCATAAAATGTATACACACATTTTGAATACCTTAGTTGATCATTTTAATTAGTTTGAAATCAATCGTTTTTGGCTGGTGGTATTTCCAGTTATTTTGATGCATGTTAAAAGAGTTAGTCGGTATTTTGCAATCATACCATCGTAATGAGCACTCGTTGTTTACATACAAAACCTTCCTACTAACCTAATTTGAAACTTAGAACTGTGGACAGCTTGCGTTTTTTTCTTGCGTTACATACAGTAACTGTTACCTACTATAATAATTATATAGTTAAGTTTTGTTTCTTTTTGTTCCTATTATTATTTTCTAAGGTGTACTTACAATAAAGTATTTTATATCTATCTATCTATCTACTATTGGATTTTCTTTATTGGGTTTTTTTTAATTGGATTTTTCATTCGAGATTTTTCATCTGAGATTTATCATTCGAGATTTTTCATTCGAGATTTTTCATCCAAGGTTTTTCTTCCAAGATATTTCATTCGTGATTTTTCATATACGTTCTAATTTTTATAGTAGATAACATAACATTACACCCAATAGTCACATACATAGTCCTGATCCCACACAAGGCATCCCTGTGTTGTAGGTATCAGAAACTACGAGTACCATGGTACCATAACACCCAGACCCGGAACAAATATTTGCAGATCATACTAACATTTGTCCCGCAGCGGGAATCGAACCCGCAACCATTCGCATCTCAGCCGGCTACTCGCCGACGCGCTACAGAGGTCGTCAAAGATAAGAAATCAACAAGCGTCCTCGCGCAATCAAGATATCTAAACGATAACGATCAATATTTACAATGTTTTGTTCAAGGAACACAAAGCACAAATAAAAAACTACGATGAGTACACTAACTGCTATCGTGTCTTATTGTGCCCGAAGCAGTCGGTGGCACTCATAGGAACGGAGCAAAAAAGTGACGCGGGTACCCCGTGCGAACGCTTGGGCCGGACTGACTTCCGCGGTCGAACCGCCCGTGGCAGCTCGTTTTACAGTTTTTGTTTTATTGATTAAATATAATAATTATTTTTGAAACTGTAAACATATTGTAAGGATTACTTAATTAGTTACTGTTTTTTTACCTTAATACCTACAATATTGTATCGTATAGTTTTAAATAATTGAAGATTGAAAATGTATTCCTCGAACTTGTCAGACTGTTTGCTATAAAAAGAGCTGTTGGTCGTTGCCATGAGGCAGTCTTGTACTAAGAGCGCTGGCGATAACTTGTGTAGTTGGTATGTTTGTGTTTTTCATATTATTTGTGTAACTGCTATTTTTGCGTGTTTTCATATTATTTGTGTAACCGTGTAAATAGCTTGATACGTGTTGTGCGTATAGAGTAGTGCCCATATTTAAATATGGGAAATTGTAAGTAAATGAGCACGTTGTCGTGGGCTCTAATGATGACGTTAGTCACTAAATTGTAACGATATTATATGAAATTATATCCTGATGGTTGAAAACATCTTTCTATTTAAAACGATCCAATGCCCTTTTAACTCAGAAGTGCGAACGGACGAGTATTTTAGTAAGACTTTTACTAGCTACCTACCCCAAAGTTTTTATTTTTTTTCTTTGCCTTGATTTTACGCTTCATGTTTCTTGAAAGGCCGAACATTTTACTGATTGCTTGGTTATGAGAAATAATCATTATTAGAGCTACCCACGATCTCGTTTAGTTTTTTTGTTATCGTGTAATAATCATTGTGCCGCTCATGTAATTCCTCCAACTATAATGTGGAGATAATTCACAAGGCCTACCCACTTTATTGAACAAGGTCGGTCATGCATGGCATGACCAAGGAGACAGGTTTGATTGCGCCAGTTGCTGGTACTGGCGGATCTAAAGAAATTATGAAATTCCATGGTGATTTTCACGTGTGTTCAGATACACTCATCTTTCTCTGTTTAATGCGTTCGGGATTCCATTCGCGTGTCCCTGTTGTGTTTTCTGTTCCAGCTACGTGAAATGATGCGTGTTGTGACGTGTCTGTTGATAGCCGCGATCCCGATCGAGTGAGCAATGCTAAGGAAGCCCGCGGGGAAGGTGCTTATGCAGCTGGCATTCGCGAAGCACGAATATTGCATAACTGTTGGCAAGTGCATACATAGCGACAGAATACATATGGTATCGTAGTAGATTTAAGTATTCATGATGCTGGTGTACGTGAACGCACATATGAGTGACGCCAAAGCCCCGACTGCTGCAGTCACTGGAGTCGTTCATTATTGCGACTACCCTATATTCGAAATAGACATTCCGGTTCAATCTTTGTAATGCTAACTGCCAAGGAGTGAAACACATTGCCGACGTCTGTCTTCTGATGGTTAGAACTGATGTCCATAGCACTGAGTCGTGTGGTGATGGTGGAACTGAACTGTGGTTGTAATGCCTGGTGCCACAAATAAATAGACGAGCGTTACAGAGTAACGGCCATCCAGCGATTGCCGGTATACTCGTATTATTGATGAATATTTTGAATTTAATGTTTCAACTTGAACATTTGATCTTTCCATGTAGGGACTTTTTGGACGCGATCAGTACCTACCATAAGTAATTTAATTTAGTTTTGTTTCCCATGTTTTTAAGACTTGTCGTTGTATTGCGTAGTCCACAAACATAAAGTCTAGCTTTTTACAGGTACGGCTAGCTATTGCCAACATAGTACCGGCGTTAGTTACGGCCGGATATTGCCACTTGAATATTTTAACTGGGTTTTTTGGGTTACATTTAAACTTAATGTTATCCATAAAGTGTGGTTTACACTTGAAAAATAATAAACTATGAAGATATAACAGTGGTGTTATCTCTTGTCAATGTTTTGAACTAATTTCGGACTTTGAACAGAAGGTTTCTAATGAAACACCTGTAGATGGCTCCCATTGACGCTATAGCCGAGTTGATAGTGCCCACAAATTTCGTCTTCAGCGTCATAGTGTTCTATGGCCGAACTGGTAAAGGCATTGCCGATCACAGGCAAGGTTGCGGGTTCAAGTCCCGCTGGAGCGGAATTTTTGGGTTACATTTAAATTTAATGTTATCAATAAAGTGTGGTTTACACTTCAAAAATAATAAACTATTGAATAAATTAACTTGAATAGTTTAACTTGAATATTTTTTTTAACTCGAACATTTTTTTAACTCTAATATTTTTTTAACTCGAGTGTTTTAACTTGTATATTTTAACATGAATATTTTAACATGAATATTTTAACTTGAATATTATAACTTGAATATTTTAACTTGAATATTTTAACTCGAATGTTTTAACTCGAGTGTTTTAACTCGAATATTTTAACTCTAATGTTTTAACTCGAATGTTTTAACTTGAATGTTTTAACTTGAATGTTTTAACTTGATTATTTTAACTTGAATATTTTAACTTAAATATTTTGACTTGAATATTTTAACTTGAATATTATAACTTGAATATTTTAACTTGAATATTTTAACTCGAATATTTGATCTCGAGTGTTTTAACTTGAATGTTTTAGTTCGAGTGTTTTAACTCGAATAGTTTAACTCGAATAGTTTAACTCGAACAGTTTAACTCGAATATTTTAACTCGAATATTTTAACTCGAATAACAGTTTAACTTGAATAGTTTAACTTGAATAGTTTAACTTGAATAGTTTAACTTGAATAGTTTAACTTGAATAGTTTAAATTGAATAGTTTAACTCGAATAGTTTAACTGGAATATTTTAACTGGAATATTTTAACTTGAATAGTTTAACTTGAATAGTTTAAATTGAATATTTTAACTTGAATTGTTTAACTTGAATAGTTTAAATTGAATAGTTTAACTTGAATAGTTTAACTTGAATGGTTTAACTTGAATGGTTTAACTTGAATGGTTTAACTTGAATGGTTTAACTTGAATGGTTTAACTTGAATGGTTTAACTTGAATGGTTTTACTTGAATAGTTTAACTTGAATAGTTTAACTCGAATAGTTTAACTCGAATAGTTTAACTGGAATATTTTAACTTGAATAGTTTAACTTGAATAGTTTAACTTGAATAGTTTAACTTGAATAGTTTAACTTGAATAGTTTAACTTGAATAGTTTAACTTGAATAGTTTAACTTGAATATTTTAACTTGAATATTTTAACTTGAATATTTTAACTTGAATATTTTAACTTGAATATTTTAACTTGAATATTTTAACTTGAATATCTTTACTTGAATATCTTTACTTGAATATCTTTACTTGAATATCTTTACTTGAATATCTTTACTTGAATATCTTTACTTGAATATCTTAACTTGAACATTTTAACATGAATGTTTCAACTCTTAAATTTTAATTTTATTATTCTTACTTGGATATTATAACGACCGCCTGATAAGACGATTGGTTGAAGACTGATTTGACGATTTTAACTCGTAGAGATACGATTGTTGGTTACGTACAATGCGGCCGATTAGGTACATAATGTTTACTTTACCAAACATTAGTAGTGAGTTAGTAATAAATATGTTCTTGAGCAGCCCTGCTAGATTGAACATGTGTCACCTCTGCTGTGATAGGGGGAGCTGCTGACACGAACTTGGAGTGTTCTACCTATTAAATAATTCTGTTCATTTGAGCAACATCTCACGTATTCCAAGTGATCTTACATATGAAGCTTAAATGTGAGGCGTTGATGGTACGTACTTTGTCAAATAAATGGTCAAAGTCCAGTTACGCTTCGCCTACAAACTCCTTGCTATCAAATTCCATAAATTGTTTCATGCATGGGCACACGTAAACAGTTTAGTATATTCTTCTTATACATCTGTGCTGCTTGGCAGATAAAACAAATTCTTCTTTTAAAAACTGAGCCAACTGATAACAAACATTTATTTTGCATGTTTCCAGTCCTAAGGCATATATCCATTTTAAACTTATCTATTCATAAGCTCTGTTAGAGCAGTCAGGAGCTAAGGTTAACATAACTTTTAATAACAATAAAAATGTACATTATATATCCCTTTAGCTATTCTGTACTCGAGCAACTTTGGCTGTTTTGGTATTCTGGTCTATTACCGGTACTTTGAGTATGCTTTTAAGAATTGATCTGCAAACACCTTCGCTATATTTCTAGGGTACATTACTAGGTCTCCGTTGTGGGTCCTAATAGCCGGGAAATACAATTTTAGAGGTGGCGTTGCGGCAAATGTTGCAATAGAAAGACTTGTCACTATTCTCCAGTGTCTTGATTGATGCGTGCTTCTTTGTTTCGTAGATAGTAGTAACACACTTATTATTCACTCTCCTGGAAAACTTATAATCATCTTCTGAGCCTGATGATTTGTATTTATACCATTAGAGTTTCTTCTCTGCTATATGTTAAGAGTATGCAATCCAAGGCTTATTTAAATATTGTACCTAACTACTTTTTCAAGGGCATAGTTGTCTGAGGTGATATTGATCGCTACTTAGATTCCTGTTCATAATTGTTCGAAGTCACATACAGGATTTACTCTCTTTAAGTTTCCTGCTAGATCAGAGTTAGTCTTATAAGTATATAAATTGGTAAAATCTTTTCAACCTAGTTGAATTATTCGATATTTGTAAATGGCGTCGGAGGCCGGACTCTAATAAGCAATAGTCACTCCTGCCTATGGCAAGCTATTTCTCCTAACAATGTCTCCACATTTACTATAACTAGGTCCAACAGTGACGGAGCATAACCTCGTCGGAACCTTGTTGGTCTGTTAACTCATCGGATCAGATTACTGTTAATAAGTATTTCATTAAAGATACCGGCTGGGTTTGATTCAATCTGGTCTACATTGGCCGATTAGAGATTGGTAGTTTATGTTACCAGATATTATCAAAGCGTTATTTTCCGAAGCAGTAGAAAGATTGTCCTAAAATTTTGTATTACTTAATTTCGAAGTACACTTATCTGTACCGACTATGCGGTACAGACCTACCACGAGAAAGTGGTGCTATACTGTATGTCTAGGTAGAGTGCTTCCACATCCTCACGCATGCATCTCTAGATTCAGTACAACCATGTCCCTGCTGAATGGCGTGCAAATTTAAGTTGGAATCTAGAAATGTTACAGGTCCCCCGTTTTGAGTTAGTGATGCTGCGGTAAGAGTGTTCACATGCGTCTGTCTCCACATTAAGTGGTTTCTTGGGATCAATGGTGAAAAAGCGATACTTTTAATATGATTTGTTCTTGGAGCATTGCGGCCTCCGTAGGTACCGGAGGATTATTTTGAAACTCTGAAATGCGGCTATCTGTCTATTATTTAGTAGATAATTTGCTACATCGATGAGTGGTCTCAATTTATTCGAAAAATCCTTTTCAAATAATGAGAGAGGGGACCAAATAGTAAGTCTGAGCGAAGCTGATTCATGGGGCACCGGCATTTCAAGTAGAGGTGCTATGCGATCTTTGTCTGGTTTGCACCCATGCTTAGTTTCTTTACCGTAAATTCACTCTTTTCCTTGATGGATGGTAAGATTATATTTATGAGCTACCTACATGAATTACGAGAACTTCTTATCATGGTCCATCTGATCCAATCCACAAAACTTTGATATCATCTAAATATGAGTACCCACCGTCAATGTTGGACTGTCCCAGGATTTAATCAATTGTTCTTTGAAAGCATGCTCCGCTTGTATCCCCAAAAAAGAATACGACAAAATTGTGGTATAAGTTACCTGCTACTTCAAAGACCGTGACGGGCTTATACATTGAGATTAAAGGTATTTGATTTTACTAAATACCAACCTTGAACTCAGATACTTTCAAAATCAACTCTTCAATGATTAGCAGAGGACAGGCATCTAGATAAGTAAAATTATTTATAGTTTGAGAGTAATCAATGCTCGTAAGTTTTCGTGGTGAGCGCCAGACGTTATAAGTAACCTATCTTCTATGATTCCGTCTGCTAAAAGGTAATTTATTTCAGTTTCGATAAACATTTGATCATCTGACGTGTCTGATCTGCGAGATTTGATTGCAATGGGTCTTCAGTCAATCAATGATAGCAGACTTCTCTTATTTCCGTTTTTAAAACCGATGACGTCATTGAAACTTTTTGTGACATGGTTTAGTATTTAATCCGTACTGTCGGATGACTTTCTTATCAATAAAACTAGCAGTGCTTCTAGTGTATATCAGCGCTTTTACTTATACCCCATTCACATAAATAAGTAATGTACACTCCTGAAGGCCAGTTGAATGCAAGAAGTTGTATCATTTTCTTTTTGAGTGGTTATGATGATGTAGGTACTCCTAGGTTAGCCTTTGGTGACTTTTGAAAAATATCCATTCTTGCCACATTTGAGACAATTTGCGTTAGCAGCTGGACAAAAACGATGAGTATGTCAAGATTTGCAAAAGCAATTCGTTTTGGTTAGAAGTTGAGCTTTGGTTACAGCCACTTAGAGCAGCGAAAAATACTTCCGATGACTGTGATGCGTATCTTGCTGTCCGCATTTCGCTAATTCTAGAGCTCTCGCTTGATTGCAGATGTGGCGACGAACCACTGTAGAGATGTTTTGACGTTTGGCTTAAGAAACCGATGACGGTTGATTTTTAGTACCGAATAATAAATTATTGAATTTGCAAAGATTACTGTTCTGCATATAATTTCCTACAATTCTACTCCAAACACGCTTCTTCCAAACTGAGCGTTTTGTTTTCTAGGAGTCTTTGCCACATATCCGGAGATGTTGTCCCGGCAATAAATGCGTCTGTGATGAACTCTTTCTCATTCACTATAGCTTTTCTGTTGGCTTGTTAAATTGGCGGTCCTTGGTCAGCAACCGTAGGACCTGGATATACTGGTCAATGCTTTCACTTTGTTGGCTATAATAAGCAACTCCCAGTATGGGAATATTCAGTTTATTGCTTGTGATTTCACTAGTATGCGACGACGCGACGTGAGCTGGACGTGTTACTTCATCATGGCTGCTGATGGTCGGCTATAATAAGCAGCTCCCAGGATGGGATATATGTTGTGGATTTATGTTGTGTATAAGCATCGCTTATGACAAAGAGCTAATGCTTATCTTGAATTCGTCGACATTCTCTTTACTTTATGTACATGATATGACTGATATAGTTGATGCTTATACTTGTGATTAACTTGAAAACCGGTAGCTTATGCTATGTATTGTATGTACAATCTTATTTGGTACTTTGTAACGTGAACATTATTTACAAGTTTCAGATATAGAGAGTACGCCGCGTCTCGTCGGCCATATGGCGACACGGACGATGGCGCTAATGGTGTATGTCGGAGCATGTGTCTGATGAAGGTAATCGGCACCCTGTTATGAGGAAAGTGGTGACCGATGCTTTACATATCCACACTGTTATGAGGAGGGTGGATGACCGATGCTTTAAATCTTCATCCTGTTATGAGGAGGGTGAAGACCGACGCTTTACACTTCCACCCTGTTATGAGGAGGGTGAAGACCGACGTTTTACACTTCCACCCTGTTATGAGGAGGGTAGTGACCAACATCTCATCGATGAATCGCACTGTCATTCTAAAATCGATGCGCAAAGAAGACGTAAGCGATGAAGATCCAGCTCTAGTGAAGAATCGTCTACACAAAGTCGACGTCGGCGATTTAAGAAGTCTAAACGATGTCAAAAAAAAAAAAAACGCACCTGCTTCCCTATAGATTACGTACTAAGCCGCACGAGTACGTTTAGCATGATAAACATCATTCATTTGTAACACTAAATTGATGCTGGACAAGTTCTTAAATATAATTTATCTCGTAAAGTTTTTTTGAACATTTCTGTTGATTGCTCGTTTAACTTACTCGTGTTTTGCTTTATTCTGTAAAGTTTAAAATGAATAATTTATCAGAGAAAGTAACAATAGTCTCGGATTATTTAAATAATTTCCGGCTTTTTGTTTAAGCCAATTAATGTTACTGACGAATAATTTAGCGTTAACTGTACAATTCAATCAGTTTCATTTAATTAGTTGGTTAATTATCTTGATAGTAATTATCTGAGAAGATTATATAGAAAAAATTGTATGATTGGAAAATTATAAACGTAGGTACCTACCTCTATTTTGTTTTCATCTTTTTGATGAAGTTATTTCGATGTTGATTGTCGCGTAGGGACTAGCTCCAGCAGGATAGCCGAGCTGTAAGGATTACTTAATTAGTTACTGTTTTTTTACCTTAATACCTACAATATTGTATCGTATAGTTTTAAATAATTGAAGATTGAAAATGTATTCCTCGAACTTGTCAGACTGTTTGCTATAAAAAGAGCTGTTGGTCGTTGCCATGAGGCAGTCTTGTACTAAGAGCGCTGGCGATAACTTGTGTAGTTGGTATGTTTGTGTTTTTCATATTATTTGTGTAACTGCTATTTTTGCGTGTTTTCATATTATTTGTGTAACCGTGTAAATAGCTTGATACGTGTTGTGCGTATAGAGTAGTGCCCATATTTAAATATGGGAAATTGTAAGTAAATGAGCACGTTGTCGTGGGCTCTAATGATGACGTTAGTCACTAAATTGTAACGATATTATATGAAATTATATCCTGATGGTTGAAAACATCTTTCTATTTAAAACGATCCAATGCCCTTTTAATATCATGTGTAAAGTCTGTAAATTGTCTATAATATTGTGAAAGAATCATTAAAATAGCTGCAGGCGTTTGGAAGGAGTAGGAATTCTTGCGTAAATTATAGGGAACAATGTTTTATTTTTTCCTGTCAAAAGCAACAGCAATTTAAAAAATGTAAACATATAGTTCTATTCTTGACTATATTATACCTATTAAATGATTTTTTAAAATTATTTGGGCCATTTTTGTAGGAGGAGTAGGCTTTCCAAAAAGGTCTATTTTGAGTTTCGGCAAAACTAATCGTCTTAACCAATAACAGCGCAAGATTTTAGCGCGTGATTGCTATTGATAGAAAGAAGGTTCCCGCGCTATAGAAATTGGTCTACGGCGCAGGTAGATCGGGGCGACTTATATTTTGGGTAAACTGGTTGCAGAGCAGTAGTAAAGCAGTAGTGCTCGCATTGCTGTGTTCCGGTTTGAAGGGTAAGGGTGCCGGTGAAATTACAGGCACATGAGACATTTCATCTTTATGTCTCAGGGTGGTAGGCACAGTGCAATGCCACATAGAGCGCGTCCTAGGTGGACGTGACCTATGAGGTAAAGTACTGTTCATAGGCAGAGGTTACCGCTTCACATCAGGTGGCCCATCAGCTTGTTCCGTCATTCAAGTAGTATAAAAATATATATACAGTTGTGGTCATATAATTAAGAACGATTTGAAGTTCTAGAATTTTTTTATTTAAATCGTATCATACACAGGGATGTGTACCTTCTGAGAAGCAACTAGTTATGTTATATAATAGTCACATTAATAGAGCAACCTGACTTAAGAATAAAGTATGAAATCGCTATCTATTTTTTGCACATTTTATTGATTTTATCAAAGTAACACATTCAAATAGTACTGAAACTGGACAAATAATTAAGAACGATTTATTTAACTGCTCGGGAATTGTTTTGTATGACACTTAGATTTAAAAAATCACAATATTATGTAGCACAGGAAACATAAAAAGAAATTTAATAAATATTTAACTAAAATTAATAGTTAATAGCATATCCACGGCTTTTAATTACAGTTTTACACCGGCGAGGCATTGACTCTATTAATTTTTGACATTTCGCAAGAGAAATAGAGTTCCATTCTTCTAAAAAAACGTCATACAGCTCTCTTAAATTTCCACACTTTGTATTTGAAACCTTTTTCTTTACTTAAAACCACAGATTCTCTATTGGGTTTAGATCTGGACTGTTAGCAGGCCAGTCTAAGACAGAAACTAATTGCGCTGTAAGAAATTCCTTTACGGTGCGTGCAGTGTGCTTTGGATCATTGTCATGCTGGAATGTCCAAATGACCGGTAGAACGTCTTCAGCGTATGGTAACATTGTATCTTCCAGTATATTTTTGTATTGGAACTGATCCATGTTACCTTCTATCAACTTTACAGGTCCTACACCATGTCCAGAAAAGCAACCCCAAATTTTCACATTTCCACCACCGTGCTTTAATGTAACTTTCGTGTACTTTGGGTCGAATGCTGTATTCGGGGGACGTCGTGCATATCGTTTTCCATCAGAACATACTCTGTTTATTTTCCTCTCGTCAGAAAAAAGTACATTTTTCCACTGTTGCACAGCCCAGTTTTCATACTTTCTCGCAAATGCATGCCGGGCTTGCCTGTGGCAAAGTTTTAACATGGGTACCTTTCTTGCTATCCTACCGTGCAATTTATCTTCTACCAAACGTCTTCGAATAGTGCGTGCTGAGATTGCTGAAGGGTTGTTTTCACCAATATATTCTATTCTAAGCTCATTGGACCCTTTAAAAGGATTTTGTTTTGCCATACGAACGATGTTTCGGTCATCTCGAGGAGTTGTTTTTCTCTGTTTAGGTACACGTGGAACATTCGAAGTAGTTTGATACGTAGCAAAATGCTTTACAGCGTGGAAAACCATCGTTTTAGAACATTGCAGATGGTCGGCTATCTTTTTATAAGACCAATTCTTCCAGCGAAGTTTTATTATTACTTCCCTTGTAGATTTATCACAACTTTTATTTTTTCCCATTGTTTTTTCTAAAGAATTAATCACCTTTAATCTTTTACAGCACGTAATGGCGCCAAAATTATACAAACAGTAACAAATCGACTGAGTGTTCTCTATTTAAATTTGAATAAAGGTATAAACTACTTAGCGTTCTTAATTACGTGACCAGCCAGTAATAAGGAATACTTTGTTTAAAAGTAGTGTAAAATGTTTGCCTATTGATTTTTAGCCAATCATGTGTATCAATGAATACAGTGGTAATATGGAAATGTTTTACGATACCGAGAGAAATAAAAACAAATGCATACAATTAGTTTTGCATCTTAGTTGGAAAAAATCTTCCCTTTATATCAGCGTTCTTAATTATATGGCCACCACTGTATATATATATATAAATTGTAGTTTCCAGTACATTTGTCTGCTTGTCTGGAAGAGATCGCTTCTTAGCGATAAGACCGCCCATTCTAGATTTAGTTTTTGTTTAATTGTTGTGTGTAATTTTTATTTTAACTAGTTTGTAAGGTGTGCAATAATAGTAGTTTATGCAAGTGTCGTATAAGAAGGGGTATTAAAACACGAAAGTCTGTTTATCGCATGAGGCGAAGCCGAATGCTATATTAGGTTGACTCGAGTGTTTTAATACCTAAGTTATATGCAGTTTCATACACTACTTTATCTTCACTCATAGGAAAAATTGAAATTAAACAAAGAAAAACACGATCGGCAAAAAAATGTATGGGAAGCGCGGGAAATTAAGTTCAAACTACGCATGCGTACGCCATTTTTTCACAGTTCAAACTGCGCATGCGTACGCCATTTTTTCACAGTTCAAACTGCGCATGCGTGCGCCTTTTTTTCACAGTTCAAACTGCGCATGCGTACGCCATTTTTTCACAGTTCAAACTGCGCATGCGTACGCCATTTTTTCACAGTTCAAACTGCGCATGCGTGAGCCTTTTTTTCATATTCAGGCTATAACCATAGACTAGTTTAATGAATTAATCAAAAAAAAGATAGCGGTACTATAATGAGTTTTATGATACAGTTGGCGGTTATAACTGAACTGAACTGGTTGAGTTTTATTGTATGTATATGCGTCTATAAAGTGCGTCTGTATAGAACCGTCTTTGAATTCGTAATTCGAATTTTTCGATTTGAGTGTAGATAAAGTATTTTAATTCATTCATTCATTCATTCATTCTATCATTCTGCCACAACTTGCAGCTCGTTCACTGTAAGATGGCACCTGCCTTGATTGGGCAGGTGCCATCTTCCCGTGAACGAGCTGTATGTACAGTGGCGGAATGAAAACGTTCGTCAGTTTTCAAAGTAATCCCCTTAGCTTGTCACAAGCACATATTACTTTTTCCAACTACTCTACGTAGCAGACTGCTGTAAAGAAAACCATAATTTAAATGTTTATTATAAAGATCAAAATCGCACACCTTTGATCAGTTGCTTGTTTAAGTTTGGAACGACTTTTTTAGGGTCCCGTACCCAAAGGGGCCAAACGAAGCCCTATTGCCCTCGCTCATCCGTCTGTCCGTCTCTCTATCACACGGGTATATAGCGGCTAAACCATTGAAGTATTCATATTTGTACTATTTATGTATCTTACTGACCCAAATCCAAAAATAATAACCAAAAATTATTTTGAAGTATGGTTCCCGTACAAGTTAAAGTGGGGAGGGAAAAATAAATCTGTCGTACCCTAGCATGTGGAGTATAATTTTAGAGCATATTAAGTAGAATAAGACTGTATTTTTGTTACTAAGTTCAATTTAATTTCCATTTAACCCAGGAACAAGATTTTAACATAAAATTATAATATTTTAGAAAATAGAAACATTTTGAGAATTTTCTCATATTTCTATTACAAACAGATTTAATTTTGCGTGTGGATTAACTAAACTTAGGCAATTTATAACTTCTACATTTGTTACGGATCCACAAATTATATAATAGTTTATACGACAGAAACCTGAATGCGCGAGGTCCGATGCGTACTTGGCCAGTTTTTTTTGAGTTAGCTAGAAGTTTTGTCATTTTATTCGTAGACTATCTGTCATTCAATCGCTGCTAATATCCGTTGTCATGGCAACTGAAGGTTATTTTCGTAATATTGACAATACTGTGTCGGTAAAACAGTACCAATGCAATACTATGTTGGTAAAGCAGTACCTATGTTTTTTGCATTGAACAACCAAAAATAGGCCCTAAGGTGACGAACATTTTAATTCCACCACTGTACTATTCACAGTAGTTTCATTACTATGACATAATTACCTATAATTGACATAGTTTCATTCGGCTGGATATTGAAACTAGCGCAAATAATAATTCTAATTAAACTATAATAATCCTAACCTTCTCAGAAGTCACCGAAAGATGCATGCAATTTTTAATGAAAATGAATAAACGAAGTCCTACCGTTTTTCGTTGCCGACTGTAGCTGGTAGATAATGAAATATTTCACACAACTGGCTTTGACGGACACCTCTGGAAAAGCTGGGATGCTAATGGAAACACGCCACGCTGAAGTCCGTTCCATAATATTGTATCTCTTTTATATGAATGAACAAATGAAAATACTTTATTGTGCACCTTATTGACTAGTCAAGAATTACACACATGAATAAAATAATATATAAATGTACAATGGGCGGTCTTATCGCTAAAAAGCGCTCTCTTGAAAGGATCTGAACAAATATGAAAGTATCATGGTTATGTACATACTTTTCACTAGAAACGGGATATTTACCATGATTTTTGAGTTTTGAATGCTCCCAATATTTCGGCACAGTTGCATGCGCCATGATCACGGGAGAACTAACTAAAGTCTTTGCGAGTAGATGTTATTGGCAGATATATCGATCTACCCTCTTTCTCACTCTTTTATTACGAACGATACCACTACCATCGGAGACAAACATATACATTGCAAGTTAAATAAAAGCTTGTAAAAACGAACTATAAAGAATAAAACTAGTTGAAGACTGGACTACCCATGCGATCAGATTAATGACATACAAGATTTCTTAATAGTATTCTTTTAGTAACAAACAGTTTTATTCTATCAGACTCAATCAACCAACCAATTAATAAGTAATCGTAGTTTATAATCTTATCTGTGGTGTGTCCGGCCTAAGAATAGGCCCCTCCGTCTCCTCCCGCGGATGTCGTAAAAGCCGACTAAGTGATTACCCGGACTTTTTGATAAGATTCGTGGGTATAAGATTTGTCCTGGCTGGTAGCTTACTATGGAATGTGTTATTACTGGAAGAAAGCGTTAGCTGAGTCAGTCGTGGGAAGCAATGGCGGCGATGAGCTCACCACTTGTCACGTCTATATTCCACGATGGTGCAACCCACTGTGAAAGGAGGCCTATTGTGGCTCTGCCTACCCCTTCGAGGAAAAAGGCGTGTGTCTATGTATGTATGTATAATCTTATCTGGTATATTTTATGTAAATTTCATAATTTCAGTAGGTATTACTTAAAAAAAACGTTACGTATTTTATAGCAGAAGACAAGCGTTATGATAACCTAATAACCTCAAAAGGTTGGGTTTCATGACAAGACGCAATTCCCGTGGAAAGTCAAATGGAAAAGCATATCCAATCTTAATGTCCTCCCTGCATGCACATAACGCTTTGTTGCAGCATTTCACACGTTATAAGTTTATAGCAATCTGCAATACACCACAACTTGTTTGAAGGTAAGGGTGCCGGTGAAATTACAGGCACATGAGACTTTCCATCTTTATGTCTCAGGGTGGCGGGCGCAGTGCAATGCCACATATAGGGTGCGTCCTAGGTGGACGTGACCTATGAGGTAATGCACTGTCTATAGGCAGAGGTTACCGCTTAACATCAGGTGGGCCATCTGCTTGCTCCGCCATTCCAGTAGTATAAAAAAAAAAAAAAAAAAAAAAAAAAAAAAAATATTCCACGAAAAGTTCAAAGTTCTTAGGTTTTAAAGTAGGTTCAGTGTGGTTCGGGCACTTTTTAATTTAATTGACCTTGACTGAAATAGCCCTGTGTGTAGTGTTTTTCCCTGTAACCTCTTTTTTGGATGATCCATTTCAGATTTGCGTAAGTACCTAAGCCAATAGTGAGGACAATAATTTGAATACTTCCGCTATTTAAAAAAAAGCCTATGTTTAATTTAAACAAATTTCTTGTTTTCGACGTTTTAAACGATTGTTGCGTGTCTTTTCGAATGGGTGGAATTTGTTTTTGTTTTATTTTTTATTAACCCCCGACGCAAAAACAAAGGGGTTTTATAAGTTTGACGTGTCTGTGTGTGTGTCTGTCTGTGGCATGGTAGCTCCCGAGCGGATGAACCGTTTTTTTTCCTTTTTTTTTTTGAAAGGTGAGTTAGTCGGGATTGTTCTTAGCTATGTTTGATCAAAGTTGATCGTTTCTTTGCGTTGAGGGTTTTTTAATGTTTACTAATTTAATAACTTATTTTATACTATTTTATTTTATTTCACTAGTAAAATATACATGTAACATAGGGTAGGTAAGGCAAATACAAATTAAATTAAACCAAGAAACTTTGAACAACTATAAAAAGTAAGTTGTAATAAAAGCTTTGGTGCTGAGTTCGTAAAGTGAAGCGCGTTGTTCGAGAGATCTAAATGAAATAAATAAATAATTAATGCTGGACAGTCGACACAACATTATCTATCCCCAAGCTAAGCAGCTAAGCCCTAAGCTATCCCTAAGCTATCATTCATAACACAAGCAGTGCTTGTGTTATGAATGATAGATATTTTTTATTATACATAAAAAATACCCAGAACACCCTGAACAAATATCTGCAGATCGTATACAAATAATTGTTCCAAAGCGGGAATCGAACCCGCAACCTCCTGCGTCGCAGGCGAACCATAACTCGCCGTGCCACAGATTAACATCATAAATATAGACATTATAGAAATAGGTGATTACTACCTGGGAAAATTTAGTCAATTATTTGGGCCACACCTATGGAAAAATAGCAAAAGAATTATTCAAATCAAAATTTAAATTTGGTTAAGGCCGGCTCAACCGCGAAATCTGCAAAAAGTAGTGTCTTAGAACGTCCAGTGTCTCAACGGAATATCACTATTCAACCTAATTAAAACTATGGATATGGAAGAAAACAAAGTACATAGTTAACCATATAGAATTTTGAAAAGTAGTATGGCTTCCATCGAAAATAGATTACTAATTACTGCTGAAACCCTATGGATTTTTAGACTTGCATGTCGCTGTTCTCAACAATTTCAGTAGTAATAACATATTAGTAGAGCTTTTTTGTGAAAGAGTTCGTCCGGGGAAGTACTACCACCATACCTATTTCTGCCGCAAAGCAGTAGTGCTCGCATTGCTGTGTTCCGGTTTGAAGGGTAAGGGTGCCGGTGAAATTACGGGCACATGAGACTTTTCATCTTTATGTCTCAGGGTGGCGAGCGCAGTGCATTGCCACATAGGGTGCGTCCTAGGTGGACGTGACCTATGAGGTAATGCACCGTTCATAGGCAGAGGTTACCGCTTAACATCAGGTGGGCCTCTTACTTGTTCCGTCATCCAAGTAGTATATTTTTTTTTTTTTAATGAAATAGCTAAACTATAACTGTTTTTTTTATTTGTTTTTATTAATTAAATAGGAAGAAGAAAATTAAAAGAAAATCTACAAAATGAACGGATTCTCATGCGCCGCCATGTCAATGAGGGGTTTTCACGGCCGTTTCACATCATTTTTATAGCCTTGAAAATAGATGGCGCCAGCTAAAGTAGCCCTATCAAAATATAGTGAAATGTCAACGACAGCAACGTAGTGATATATTTTCGGGATATTCACACAAAAGCACAGACAATGCATTTGTTATTATGACAAGTATATTTGAGTCAGCGCCATCTATCGAGCCAAATCGAACTACTTTTTTTTTATTCGTTAATGAAAAGCCCTCATTGCTGATCAAGCTGTTTTGGATCTTAAAGTTTCTAGCTTTGAATTGTCTACATTGAAAAACTTATTTGACATCAGGCCTGACCTTAATATAAATGTAGATACAGGTCGTTCGCTTCTGTCAGCTGTCAACGTTTCAAACGTTTCTGACGTAAATTATTCGGAACGCTTTCCAATTATATTTTAATCCGCTTATCGCCACTTAGCGGAATTAAACAGGATTTGTACTTTTTCCTCTGAAGCGGCAGTTTGTGAATTTGTCCATCATTTAATTTTAATCTCTAAACCGTTTTCAGAAACTGAGATTAATTTTGTTTGTTATTTTTGTTAGGACAACCTTGTTTTATATACAGGCTATTGATCTGTAAACTCGCCATAGTAATGGACTTTATTTCGTATTTAAACTAACCTTTCCATACAATCAGCACTGCTGTGGCGCGGCGGGCGAAGGGTCGCCTGCGACGCAGGAGGTTGCGAGTTCGATTCCCGCCTCGGAACAAATATTTGTACGATTTTCAGACATTTGTTCAGGGTGTTCTGGGTATATTCTATGTATAATAAAAAATATCTATCTATGTAATATATTGTATTACGTATATCAGTTATCTAGTACCCATAACACAAGCTCTGCTTAGCTTGGGCTAGATAACTTTGTGTGAACTGTGTCCAGGTTTTTTTTTAATTGTAATGTTGTAATTGTAATATATTGTATCAAGTATATCAGTTATCTAGTACCCATAACACAAGCTCTCCTTAGCTTGGCCTAGATAACGTTGTGTGAACTGTGTCCAGGTTTTTTTTTAAATTGTAATGTTGTAATTGTAATATGTTGTATTAAGTATATCAGTTATCTAGTACCCATAACACAAGCTCTGCTTAGCTTGGGCTAGATAATGTTGTGTGAACTGTATCCAGGTTATTTTTTTAATTGTAATTTTTTAATGCTACCACTTCGATATACCCACATTCCTCATTGTTTTTAGGTGCAATAGAAGAATCGGAACATTATTATCTTCGTGCTCCAACCAGTAGGAGAATTTAGTAGCAGCATGAACCCGAAGCGAATGATCTGGAGGGCAATTCTCGTGCTTTAGAGATTAGTCGAATTCGACATATGTCGAAAAAAGATGTCGAATATAATCCTAATTTGCTATTCTCGAGATGTCACAAATAGACATAAGTCGACCAAAATCATTCAAATCGAATACGATTTGATGGCTATTGTGACATTTTCGTAACATATTTTGTCGACATTCATGCTTCGACATTATCTCTCATTTAGAGATAATCTCTACAATCCGAGAATTGTCCTCCAGGATTTCTCGCTGAATCACCTCCGTAAATATGGCGCCTCTTTCAATGCTTTCTATGCGGTCACTCACGGATAAATTACGAACGTAAAGTTATGTTCGCAATATCATCATTGATGATTTCACGATTACTCAATTAAACTATTATTTTTTAAATTTAAATTAGTGATCGGGACAACACTATTAGCTGGTGGTATCGATTAAGTTTTAAAAACCCACCGTACCACCAGAGCTACGGCGGGGGTACGGTGGGTCTGAAGTGCTCCGTAGATAGGTTGATTAGGTCAAAAGCTAATTACGATGATCTAAATAAATCACTATCGCGAGTTCTTGATTGGTTCACAGTAAATAATCTGTTGCTTAATGCTAAAAAAACTAAATGCATTAAATTCACTTTGCCAAATGTAAAACATTACCCAACTAATATTAAAGTAAATGGCGAGACACTCAATCTTGTAAACTCTACTGTTTTCTTAGGACTTAATATTGATGCAAGTTTGCAGTGGGGACCACAAATTGAGGCACTTGCGGGTAGACTTAGTTCCGCTGCATATGCAGTTCGTACGATAAGGCAGCTTACTGATGAAGCTACAGCTAGGCTAGTTTATTTTGGCTACTTCCATAGTGTTATGTCATATGGCATCATTCTGTGGGGAAAGCAGCAGACATCCAAGCAATATTTGTTTTACAAAAACGGGCAATACGTGCCATTTATAAAATGAAGCCACGTGACTCCTTGAGGGAGCGTTTTAAGGAAATTAACATTCTCACCGTAATATCGCAATACATCTACGAAACCTTATTATATACACATAAACACTTAGATAGATTTATGAAAAAAAGTGACGTGCATTGTTTTAACACGAGAAATAAAAATAAACTGAGTATTCCCAAATTTAGATTAAAAAAAGTAAGTGGGTCTTTTATGGGGAATTCTGTTCGGTTCTATAATAAACTTCCAGAAAGTGCTTCTAAACTTTCGATTCGAAGATTTAAATCTTACATAAAGAATAATTTAATTAAGAAAGCGTATTACACACTACATGACTATGTTAATGATAAAGCCGCGTGGCCTGATGTCGCTCTGCCCCTCGACACCTAATTTGTCAATTTGCAATGTCTGTACCTGCATATAATTTATTACTGATGTGTTATTTATGTGTATATCAAGCGTAGTGTGTGCTGCCTAATGAACTTTTGCTGATTCTCTCTATCATCTTACTTTTGACTGCCTACCTAAGTAAGGCTTTTAATTTGGTTTTCCTTTTTTCCTTGAATCAGCTTCAACTTGTTCTCGAGGCACCACACAGGCGCTCTCCACCTAGTAGTAAGAAGGATCATCAAAAGAAAAACAGACCGTGTTTGTTGCCTGATTCTTCTAGGTCTGGTTGCGTTGGAACAGGAGTAACTGTAAATTTATTTTTTAAGACGATTCAAAATGATCCTTGTGATTTCAATGAATAAAATACTTTTGACTTTGACTTTGACTTTGATACGGGTGTTGATCTGATAACAACATGTGTTTTTGTTCTAAAAAATATAGCTCTATCGTAATAAATGACCAACAAAATTTGCATATATTTAGCAGGCCTACCTGCCTGCCTGCGTATAGGTGTTTTTTTATACAACTAGTTTTGACGGATCAAGCAGATGGCCCACCTGATGTTAACTGGTACTCTCTGCCTATGAACAGTGCATTATCACATAGGTCACGTCGACGTAGGACGCAACCTTTGTGGCATTGCTTCGCGCACGCCACCCTGAGACAAAGTCTCATGTGCCTGTAATTTCACCGACACTGGCAGCAGTTACCCTTCAAACCGGAACCAGCAATGCAAGCACTACTGCTTTGCGGCAGAAATAGGTATGATTGTAGTACTTCCCCGGACGAACTCTTTCACAAAAAAGCTCTACTACTAACAAAACTGCTACTCCTAGGTACTGGTATACCTTACTGTGATTCAAGTGAATTGTAGTGGTAACAAGGGGATATTTAGGACGGTAACATACAATAATGATGCACTGATTGACAGTAGCTTGCTTCGCTCCGCCCATGGTAATATATAGGTCCGCCAATCACAAGCTATAGCTTGAGTAGTTCCTGTTTGATCCATTGAGATTGATCCATTGTCCTGTTTGATCCATTATGCCTATAATTTTGTTCCTGACTGATCCATTGTCCAATGGATCAATTTAAAATGATTATTTTAATTAGTTTTTTATTCCTGAATGATCCATTAATGATTTTTCAAAGAACTTTGGTACAGTCAAGCAACAAATATCTACTTATATACAGTGTTATTATTAAGTATTTAAACAAAACAAACATTGATTCATTGATTTCGAATGAAAAATCTCAAATGAATAATTGCTGTGCTATTAGTTTCTAGTTTCTACTAATGGTCACCAAGAGAAACAAGCGATTAAAGGCTGTTTTTCCGAACAGATTCTAATCGACAGGTATCATGTATATATCTCTTATCATGAGCGATGACTGTAATAACCGCCAGTTTATGTGTTGTTGAAAGAAACGTTAGAAAGAAACGTTTATTTATGACTAAACAATCAAAGACACACACATGCAACACGCAAAAGCAACCATGAAGAAAAAAAAAAAAAATACACAGATATAAAAAATAAGGCAATTTGTGTGTGTGCCTGACGTAAGCCACAAAAGGGTCCTCAACTCAGCGTTTGCTAGGCCGCGTTGGCAACCCAGCGCTGTTCTTCCGTTGAGGCCCAGAGTGAACTACGGATATCCGCTTCGGTTCCGATTGAGTGTCGTGCATGCAGATACAGGCAATTTAAAAACTTTTTTTTTTTTTTTTTTTACTTGGGGCTTAACATAACATAACACCTTACACTCACATACATAGTCCCGATCCCACACTAGGATTCCCTGTGTCGTGGGTATCAGAAACAACGAGTACCATTACCATAACGCCCAGACCCGGAACAAATATTTGCAGAGCATTCAAACATTTGTCCCACAGCAGGAATTGAACCCGCAACCTTTCGTATCTGTTCAACTACTCGCCGGCGCGCTACAGAGGTCGTCAAATATACATATACTTATAGGGCTTATACTAGATAGGTACCTACTTAAATATTTAAAATAACAGTAGATTAATTAAAAGAGCATTGATATGTTCTTTAAAGTTAATTCGGAGTTACGATGTGATCCAAAACTAATATAGTAGGTACTTAAGACTGCGCCACCACCAGGCAGAAATCTTCATACAAAAAAAACGTTACGCGCCGCTAGAAAAAGTTGTTTTTATTGAATATCTCGTGAAATATAGATAATTTTAAAAAACCCCGTGGGTGAACCTTCTGTTTTGTTGTATAGATCTTATTTATCCAATTTTTGACCCAATAATCTTTACCATATTGACAAACAATCGAATCTAGCCAAAAGATGTGTGGGTGATCCCTCGGTATTATAATGTAGTTACCCATGCATTTTTTTTTTAATACTACTTGATTGGCGGAACCAGCAGATGGCCCACCTGATGTTAAGCGGTACTTGATTAAGTTAGCTAAAAATCGAATCTAAGATTGATAATTTTGCGTTATACCCCACCTTAAGCATATTCTAAGCCATAAGCCATTACGATATCATACTGTCCGCGACTGTACCTCCCAATAAAGCTACGAGAGGTACAAAGACCTCTACTCAAAAGAACAACTCTTAGTACTCGCAATACATTTATATATAAGGCCAAAACCTTTGTTCAACTAGCAGTCGCTGAAATGCGATGGAATTCCCGCAAAGATTTTACTTTTCATTTACGGTTGGATGAACGGAATCTAAAAAAGCCCTTGGTACCTTATTTGCTTTGTTTTCATACGTATTTAAGAATTTAGCTCAGGTATTTAGTACGTAATTAATTATATAGTTCTACGGCAGTGATAACGATGAGAAAAGCTAATTACAACATAATAGTAACATATTAGTATTGCCATTCAGCGTGGCAATGCAGCCAGCATCTTAGGGATGCTTCCGTCTGGTAGTGATTTGGATCAGTTGAGCTACCTTTAGATCGCTTGTAGCGGTCTTCAGGTAGCACAACTGTTTCATATGTATTTTGTACATACCTTGTATTATTTTTTCATTACAACATTGACATTACAAAATAAAATCATCCAAGCAAAATCAAAACACTGATAAGCGGAAATCTTATCACAAGCATAAATAAAAACTTTAAACTTAAAGTTTTAAAAATGCTCGCATACCAGTTCTGTCATGGAAAAGGTGTTCCGGAAAGTTGGTATCCACGTGAGCTGTCGGTATATGCGACACTGATTAGATTAACGAGAGGGCCCCTCGGCGCGGGCGGGACGACCGCTCGGTACGGAGGAGCGACCGGCACTGAAACCCCCCACCGAATCCCCCATCCTCCATCCCTCACAGGATGGTATCCGCCACAAGGCTCTGTGTTCTCTACACCTGCAACTCGCCGTGCGATTGCGAAACTAGCGACTCTGACTGCTCCTTTGCAAAGCGCTTATTAGCATAAAGCAAATTAAGATTCCCAGCTTTGAGTGTAGGTGTAATGTATCTGAATTCAGAGTTGGCAAGCGTATTGGTGAAACGTTACACACGATTAGTTTGGTGCCCTGTTTCCTCAATAGATTGTTTTAGGTACAACCTAAGCTTGGCTCTTGCTGCTAACAAATGAGTATTTTAGCATTTGATATCGTGGATTTAGGTTTTGTCTGGAGAGGACCCTCGAGGCTCTGCCGGGTAGGTATTTCGGGTAAAAAGGCACGTGTCTATGAATGTATGTAATTATTACATTATTTATGTTATTTTATTTTATTTATTTTCATGGAAAACAAACTGCTTATTAAACTAGGAAGGATACATAATGGACGGATTTATTGTTTATTTATTTTACAAAGTCCGCATAAATTTTACTAATATGCCTACATCACAATAATACTATAGAAAAATAATGAAGTTCTGACATGTTTAACAAAATAAAAGTAGTCAAAGAAAAATATAAAAATATTCAATCAGGATCTTGATTGTTTAATATCCGTTTTTTGGTGTTTTATATACTAGTTATGTTTTTGGAAATAAATAAATAAATAATAGGTATATAAATACTATGCATGAAACTTATAAAATTTGGAAATTTGTACTTTTATTTACATTATTTTTTATGATTGTTCATTTAATGTCAGCATTATGACTCCACGTTCACTGGTTCCACATATACTGTCGCTTGCGGCGCGTTTTTTTTTTTTTGTGTTTTTTGCTCATGAACACTTTTTCAGATAGCGAAAGTTGATTTCGCGAGAACTAGGAGACTTAACACACATGTTTTAATTGATAGTATCTCATAAGTTGTAGATCGGGGATCGTAGCTATGATGATTTTAAAAAGATACAAACACAGCATATACCTTAACTTCCTAATATTTACCCGACTACGGCAAAACAAAAGAACTGATATTATGCTGACTTAACCTTATAGAAACATAATAAATAAAACATTTGAGCGCATTTTTCTCTAAAATGGAACACAGTGGAAATTAAATAGAAAGCGCAAGACATCTAATTAAGTTCTAATTATCGTCTATTTAGTTTGCACGCCCTGCAACGGCCGAAGCCCCCGGGGCGCGTCCCCCGCCCTTCTAATGGACAGACTTTGTAACCTTATTCTTAGACAACACTACAAATTACTTGCAGAAAATGAATGTACAGTTAGAAACAGTTTCTTTATTATTCACGCAAATTATCTAATAATCTGGGTCTCTTCAAGGCTAGAGTGAATAGGTGCCTTCTAGAGCTTTCTGCTCCATCTTCGGCCACATCGTCACTTACCAACAGGTGTGATCGTGGTCAAACAAAGGTCTATCAATGTAATAAAACAAAATTTTAAATAAAATTAAGATTGTACATCTTTACCTTCAGTATCAGCAAATACTTAAGATATAAAGCAATACAGCACACAAAAAAACATTAAATTAAATGTTAGTGTGGTCAATTAAATGAACATAATGATGGAATCTTTTAAATAATTAATATCAAAGAAAATGAATAAATGAATGGATGAAAGAAAAAACTTTATTGCACACATTACAAACTAGTTAAAATAAAAAATTACACACAACAATTAAATAAATACTAATTGTACAATGGGCGGTGTTATCGCTAAAATGCGATCTCTTCCAGATAACCTTTGGATGGAGAGGAGCTAAACCTATATCTCGTAAGAACAAATAAACTATAGGTGATGAAAATGTAGATTCTTAACCTAAGTAAGCCATCTTTCCTATATATTTTAAACGAAACAATTGTTTTCCTATTATTATATTTTCAGGTTGATTCGTTTATCTGTCTATCAATATAAATGAAACCAAACAAACAGCCTATAGGGCAGGCATAAAACGGTACAGCGCGCCGCCCGCTCTAGAGTAATGTTTCATTGTGAGAAATGCCGTAAAAATACTCGTAAAAATTTATAAAGCAACTCAATAAAATGTACACTTACAATTTTGTGAGTCCAAATATTATTTGAAGTTAGCTTTAATAAAGTAAGAAACCCTTTTATAGGATTAGAATATTTTATTCAACGTAAATGTGTTTGGAGTAGTCTCTCATTTATATTTTATAACGACATGAGATTTTAACGTAATTAATAAAAGAAATGGACTAAGGCCACTGTTCACCAACACATTAATGGACGTTTAAACGGCTGTTTAGCTTAAACAACTCTTTTTGACAAATGTTTTCATACGTTATCTGTCACTTTGACGATTGGTTACGTTAACCACCGGTTTATTTGTTCGTGAACTTGGGCCTAAGGGTGTCGTTTTAAACGTAATTTACTTGCCTCCGTTCCATCAAAAAATGTTGGCCTGGCTACCAACACGAAATTACAGACAAAAAAAAACTAACTCCCGGCAGTTTTTATAGATTTACTTGTCAGTAATTCGAGGCATCAGACCCTAAATCGTCAGAAAGAGTGTTTTAATTATTTTTTTATTTAATCAACAGTGAAATAAACAAACAAGCGTATAGAAATAGCAAATAATCTAACGATCCCGAATTGCTGAAACGCACGCCACATTATTTTTCGAGTTTTTGGTTTACTATTATGACCAAGCTTAAATATCCAATTTGATCGCAAGTTTGAGCCTCATTAGATAACCCAATTTAGTTTTGTCTACCAATATAGGCCAGCAACTTATAAATTATGGGCACTATTCAATTATAAGGTGCGGGGCTCGAATGAGATTGATAGGCACGCTGAAGGGTGGTTATAACCATGGAAGTACTCAAGATATTGTTATTATTATATTTATATGCTCGAATATTATTTAATACGATTTAAACAGGCTCTTATGGCTCTTATCTGGCTCAACGCATTAGTATTGCCATTCAGCGTGGCAATGCAACAAGCATTTTAGCGACGCTTCCGTCTGGTAGTGATTTGAATCATTTGAGCTACCTTTAGATCGTTAGCAGCAGTCTTCAGTTAGCACAGCTGTTTCATATGTATTTTTTTTATTTTGTACATACCTACTTGTATTAGTTGTAGGTATTATTCTTTCTGTAATGTATTATAATTGAAACAGAAGAGATTACACATTTATAAAACAGTTGTACTCGTATCTACAGTACCTACTACTACGAAAGTAATGGGCCTCGGGTTTTCGAAAGTGACTAAAAAAGCGACAGACACGAAAGACGATTGCCGAAGCATATTTTCGAATTAATAAAAAAAATATGCGCGTGAAAACAAAGGACGGTTTTTTTTTTTTCTTTATTGTTGGCGCCGCACGGCTTGTGCATTTGCCATTTTCAAGTATCTGTATTTTCGGTATTTTCACTATATTGTATTTTCAATATATTTTGCAACGTTACACTCGTCAAAGTCACAGTCAAGTCATGTTTTAGTAAAACGGTGGCCAATTTTACTAAAACTTTGGTACACAATTTCCACCAATTTCAAAAGTCACGCAATTCACTTCCATTTCATTTCACTACACTTGTGCTTTTTAAACGAGCTACATTAGTTAAAATGCCACCAAAATAACACAAAATAACTCAAGAAAACACTAGGAAAAGAAATAAAATAAAAGTAGACAACGTCTCTTTTCGAAAATGGCGGGAAGAGTCAAAGGACGATTTAATCATGAAACGTGTCATTATTGAAATGAGGTTCGATGACGCGGAACTGCTTCTTCGGCGTACAGCTTGATGGTCGCACGCTCACCAAGTCACGAACTCGAGGACGTCGTAACGTACTCCTTAGGACGCCATGAAGACGCACTCTGAGATCTCGTGAACTCGCGCTTACTTGAAGTCATATTAATTAGTCACATTGATATGATTCACGAATGTTTTTATAGTAAAATTGAAATCACATGTAAATTGACCACAATAATTTAGCTCGCTTTACGAGATCTTTTCTGCCCCATACGTACAAGTTGTGGAATGGGCTCACTCCTGAGGTGTTACCGCTCAAATAAAATAAAACACGACCCGCTTCAAAAAATAAATAAAAAGAGTCCTTCAGGGCAGGCAACGCATTGGCAATACCTCTGATGTTGCAGATGTCAATAGGCGACGGTAACCGCTTACCATCAGGCTGGCCGTATGCCAGTTTATCGACACATTACACAAAAAAATACTCCCATTAATAAAAAAAATACAAAAAATACTCGCACACGGGGGATGAACAAAGATTTTCATAATCAGTTGGAAAATAATACCTAGACGCTTCGACCATACTATTTGGTCGAAGCCTAGACGTATTATTATATTATTTTCATGATATTTTTAATTTTGGATGTCACGCCAAGTAACTGTCAAGTCTAATGTCTGTCCCTGTCCTATAACTCTAATATGACAGACACAGCCACTACGATAAAATAAACTTTACTTGTAATATGTATAAAGATCAAAACAAAAATTTGTAAATGAAATACAAATTTATAGTATAAATGGACTCCTTTACTCCTAATCTAAGTTAAAAACTTGTATTTTGGGAGTCAGTGTTCCTCTTTAATATAAGAAAGATGCAGCAAGGGATATGTGCCAGTTACTCAGCAAGAAACTCTGGACTGGCAGAAAATACTGCATAGCATTGTAGATTATTGTGTTTGTGAAAATATTGTATTAGTTAATTTAATAAGCAAATGGCCAGTAATGTTCTAGAATAAGGCAGTCAGTCATTTATATATAATTATATAATAATATCTCTGATTTATGTTTTAATGTATTAGTTTTAAGTCTTTGTGTTTTAATGTGTTTATATAGATTTAATGTTATGGGTGTAAATAACCTGAAATAAATGATTAATAATTATTATTTCACCTCAGTGTTCCTCAAATCACAAAAAATAATATTTCGGACAGAAAAAAGTAATTTGCAATAATGAATCCCAAGGCGAAGCTATTCATACTGCGAATATAGGATCAATGAATGAAGGAACTCTTAAAAATTGTTTTCGGAGAACCTTTACGTGAGCTGTTTTATTTATAAAAATTGATACAAAACCTTTTGCACTTGACCCTTGTATTTAAAATCCAGTGGTTCAATAAGTAAAGAAACGTTATGGCAGTACTTGAGGACCTCCTTCGTTCCAAAAAGGTCGGAAGCCACGATTAGCTTGCGTTTGAAGTCTTTATAGCCAGTCATTTAGAAAGTAATGTCCCGCTCAAATATAATTTCAAAAAGACGGCCTCTTTAGAATACTTTTGCTAGGTACTTTGTATACAGGCTGGAAAATTAAGCAATTCTCGGAACAAAAAAACATGCCATTCGATTTGGGGTCGACACTTTACACTTTGGGGTCGACTATGAGGTCAAGGTAATAGCGAAGTCTCATAGAACGCCAAATGAAAATCCCATACAAAAAACGATAGCCTTTTAGAACCGATTGAAAATAATCAAGTTTCGGGATCTAGTAACCAATTATCTACCTACCGTATCATCTACTCTATATATGTAGGTACCTACTTTTTTAACCCCCGACGCAAAAACGACGGGGCGTTATAAATTTAACGTGTCTGTGTGTTTCTGTCCCCTCGTAGCTCCCGAAAGGATGAACCGATTTCGATTATTATTTTTTGTTTGAAAGGTGAATTTTTCGGTAGTGTTCTTAGCTATGTTTGATCAAAATCGGTTCAGCCGTTTCATTGCGATGCGGGTTTTTTTTTTTATTTTTACAAAATTAATTACTTGTTACATAATCTGTTTCTTAGCTTTAGCTGGGAGAAGTTCTGCCCAAATCCTTCCACTTGTTCCTTGGTCAACCACCAACAACCACTCCTTCTCAAGGTCTCATCAAGGTCGCCCTGCCACCGTGCTACCTAACCTATTTTTAATGTTTTTAACGTCTGTAAATTCTGTTTGGTAGCCAGACAAAAATGTTTGATGCAAAGTGTATGCAACGAAAATGCTAGGACAAGACAGATCCCATTTTTTTTAAATGTTTTTCGGTACTTAATTATATAGACAAAGACCTCAAAGTAAATGGACTTCGGGTCAGAAAAAATTTGTTCAAACCAAATTAAAAATATTTTTTTGTGAAAAATATAAAAATATAATAATAATAATATAAGCTTTTATTACTCTTACACTTCTAATATTTAAAATTAACAATTTATTGACTTATCCTAATCTTAAATATAATTAGTTTTTCAGTTTTTCGGATATCTCAACCAGTGTAAGTACCACTTTGAGCGGTAAAAGCCTCCTCCATCTGCCTCCATCTCTCTCTATCTCTAGCTGCTCTGCTCCAGGTAATGCCTGACGATTTAGCGATGTCATCGCTCCAACGTTTATGCGGTCTTCCAGGCCGTCTCTTTTTGTCCATGGGGTACCAGTTAGTTATCGGTAAATATAACTATATTGAAAAACAAAATTCACTAATTAAAAAATCCCATTTTCTCAAGGAAAAAACTATAATACTATCATTGTGAGATAGTAGTCCCCAGATAGGTTATTTTTTAAACTGAAATACATAATTCAATGACTAGCTGTCCTAGTAAACGGCTGGAAAGGGCTGACCGTCCAATTACACGGCTGATTCAATCAATTGGCTGCGACAGATATGCTAAGTCCATCGTAGTTATTACAAGTCATTGAATATAGGCAATAACAAGTAATTAATTTTGTAAAAATTATAAAAACCCTCAACGCAATGAAACAGCTGAACCGATTTTGATCAAACTTAGCTAAGAACTATTAGTAGTAGTAGAGCTTTTTTGTGAAAGAGTTCGTCCGGGGACTACCACCATACCTATTTCTGCCGCAAAGCAGTAGTGCTCGCATTGCTGTGTTCCGGTTTGAAGGGTAAGGGTGCCGGTGAATTACAGGCACATGAGACTTTTCATGTTTATGTCTCAGGGTGGCGGGCGCAGTACAATGCCACATAGGGCGCGTCCTAGGACGTGACCTATGAGGTAATGCTCTGTTTATGAACAGAGGCACCTGCAGAGGTTACCGCTTAACATCAGGTGGACCACATGCTTGTTACGTCATTCAACTAGCATAAAAAAAAGAAAAAAAAATAAAACTCCCTACTAATTCAAATTTCAAATAAAAAAATATCAAAATTTGGTTCTTCCGTTCGGGAGCTACGATGCCACAGACATACACACACACACACACACACACACACACACAGACACGTCAGACTTATAACACCCCGTCGTTTTTGCGTCGGGGGTTAGAAATAGGAAGTCATACCTCAAATGTTCTCCGTCTACGTGAATAGGAAGAAATAATTTTATTCATAGAGTGAAAGGTCGTATATGGAGGAATTTTAATAGACAATTAAGAGGAGAGAACGCAATTAAGACCACGGACCATGAGTCCAGTTTGTGCTAAATGTGCAAGCTATCTGAATATGTGCCTTTATATGTTTAAGTGTGTAGGGCACAAAATATCTTTGTTAATAATATAATCACTGAACGGATAAAAAAAGTGACGTGTCAAAGAGATTTTTTTAAAAACCCTATTGAATAAATGAAGTTTGAATTTTGAATTTTGACCTTAAGTAGGTGACCTTTGTGTCTTGTTTTGCAAGTTTTGCTCAACATAAATAATATGAAGTAAATAAATTTATTTACAGAAATAATACTTAATACAACTAATATACAAGGTATGTACAAGATAGATAGATAGATAGATAGAAAACACTTTATTGCACAACACAGAAAATAAGCTAATTAAGAATTAATATTAAACTAAACACGGAAGTACAATGGGCGGTCTTATCGCTATAAGCGATCTCTGCCAGACAACCTTGGGATGGACTGGAATTATTTGCACGACATAGAACGGTGGCTACAAGATACATATGAAACAGTTGTGCTACCTGAAGACCGCTGCTAGGGATCTAAAGGTAGCTCAACTGATCCATATCACAACCAGACGGAAGTAAATTATATCATAACAGGCAACTGGCTGGTAGATAACAAATAGTGGTTGATTCTGTAAAGCACTGTGTGACACGCGGATTATTTATTTTAGATTACTCAATTTATTTTAGATTTCAAAAAAAAATAAAACCACTTATTATTAATTTCAGTTTTTAATTAAAATTTGAAAACTGGAATATTATTCGAAACAGTGATTTAATATATGTTTTGGTCCAAAATTAAATTGAATTGAACCCGCACCTCCAGAGTAACCATCTAACCAGTAACGGCTAAGTAATCGGTGACCTAACTCTATCATATATTTTTTACGACATTATGCTATATTCAAGGTCCAGGGTCTGATGTTGACCAGCGGGGTTATTGCGTACTAGACTGACGTTTGATTTCGATGTCCAGTTCATGTGTTTTGTGTTTTTTCTATCTGTTTGTCTGTGGCCGAAACGGGTATTCCGAATTTAATACGGTTTTTTGTGTAAGATTCGATATCGGCGAGGTTTTTCTGTTTGGTTGAAACTGGTGTAAGCGTTTCTAGGACGATCAAACTTTTTTCAACTGACGTTTGATGTGGATTACCAGATTGCTGTTCATTGCGCAGCGTGTTTTAAATATTTCTGTTCTTGTAAAAAAGCCAACACACGCTGCGCAATGAAAAGCAAACTGGTAATCGACAACAAACGTCAGTTGAAAAAAATTTGATGGTCCTAGAAACGCTTGCACCAGTTTCAACCAAACAGAGAAACCTCGCCGATATCGAATTTTTCACAAAAAACCGTATTAAATTCGGAATACCCGTTTCGGCCACAGACAAACAGATAGAAAAACGAATATTCTATGCCTCAAACTTATATAAACACCCCAATAATAATATGATTAGAATTTTTAAAATTCAGTACAGATACTTGTGTCGTGCACTCAAGTGTATTCAAGTTTACACCATATTTTACCTTAGTTAGTAAAATTATCGTAACGAACTAACCCTTCAGTAAATACAGTACGCATACTACAGTCGTACAGACTGGCCGTATTTGATATTTTTATAGGCCCCGTATTATCATGAATTATTGCCAAGCAATTTAAATATGAATGGGGGTTCGACGGTTTCATGTCTCCACGAAGAATGTATGTGAACGTCTGATAAAATATTTGTGCCGTCAAATGATATTAGTAAGCCTAAGCTCAGAAATTCGTAGCCCAGGGCAATTTAGGATTATTAAATTTTGCTTATAAATAAAATAATTCTGTCTAGAAACCTCAGTTAATCCCAAATAAAATATTAAATCTACTCAGTAAGCCCAACAAAAATAGATTTTAGAAATAAAATTTCAAGTATCTAATGAGTGTAATAAATGAGGTAGGTTGCCAAAGTAATATGGTTGCCCAGGTCACCTCGATCGAAGCGTTACGAAACTTCTATCAGTAAATTGGGTACTTTACTTGCCTACCTTTTATTAGAAAAGGTACCTTATATCTCCTCATATTTCTGTGAAGCTGTTACTGGCTTGGTTACACTGAATGGATATTTAAGGCTACCTTATAACGAAAGCCCCTGGGACCGATTCCACAAGTAGAAACTTTATTACTTGGTTATTTTAACAGTCTTAATTAGTAGCACACCTATTAAAAGTTCAGGTTACGCATCATTGAATTTGTATAGAAAAGCAAAATTTTATATTGGGGTCTGGAGTTTGATCTAATTAAAATGGAAAGGTTTTATTAGCGAGGTTTTTTGAGCCTTAGTGAAGTGCTACCGAAATTCTGTGGTGAAAGGATTAAGTGTGCTTCGCTTCGAATTTCTGGCTCTAAGATATGCCTTATTTTCCTGATGAGGTTTTCCTTCACAGTTTGAGAGCACGTAGCATTGCGCACATAAACTTATTCTGACGACCTCTGTAGCGCGGCGGGCGTAGGTTCGCCTGCGACGCAGGAGGTTACGGGTTCGATTCCCGCCTCGGAACAAGTATTTGTGCGATCTGCAGATATTTGTTTAGGGTGTTCTGGGTATTTTCTATGTATAATAAAATATATTTGTCTATGTAGCGTATTGTATTAAGTATATCAGTTACCTAGTACCCATAACACAAGCTCTGCTTAGCTTGGGGCTAGTTAATGTTGTGTGAACTGTTTATTTATTTATTTATTCAAGTTGAAAAATATATTGGTGCACGGTAAGGATTTGAACACACGACCTTAGGATTGGAAGTCAGAATACCTCCCACTAGACCAATAGTGCTCTGAAAGGGTTCTAACAGGACGCCTACGCCGTCCGTCCGTCCGTCCGTTCGTTCGTCTGTCTGTATTCTGTCAAAGCCATAGACGTAGAATTTTCGGTACGCTGTAGATCTATGGTCACAGCGCGGTATATAATTATGTATATCGGCAGCTGTAAGAGATAGCCAGTTGAAATGAATAATGAATAATGAATAATGCTGGACAAGTTCACACAACATTATCTAGCCCCAAGCTAAGCCAGAGCTTGTGTTATGGGTACTAGATAACTGATATACTTAATATAATACATTACATAGATAGATATTTTTTATTATACATAGAAAATGTAACAAATGTTCACAGATTATGTGTTATTGCGGCATAAACCCTGAGCAAATAATAAGGATATCCTGTGATTACTCAAAAACATAAACCAAATGCGTATGGAAGACGTGTAGGGTTCCGTTTTCAAGTCACAGTTTTCATTACGTAACTAAAAGCTTTGTTACGTCTTGAAAACCGTGTTTTTTAGAGATAGGCTAAGACAAAGACATTAAACAATCAAGATGGCCAGTACCGGAATACTGATAACAAAAAAAGTTTTTTTTTTTTTATACAACTTGGAATGACGGATCAAGCAGGGGGGGCCCACCTGATGTGAAGCGGTACCCTCTGAACAGTGCATTACCACATAGGTCACGTCCACCTAGACGAACCCTATGTGGCATTGCACTGCGCCCGCCACCCTGAGATATAAAGATGAAAAGTCTCATGTGCCTGTAATTTCACCTGCACCCATACCCTTCAAACCGGAACACAGCAATGCGAGCACTACTGCTTTGCGGCAGAAATAGGTATGGTGGTAGTACTTCCCCGGACGTATAGTATAATTTTATCTGTGCCCGGACGAACTCTTTCACAAAAAAGCTCTACTTCTAACACCAGTTATAACAACCCTCCAACAGTCGGGTAAAAATAGCAGACAATGCCGAATCAGGATCTCAATCAGATGAACCATTCGCTAGCTCGTCCCTCAATCCATAAAGAAGATTATAATTTGGTTGATGTGGACGTCTAGACACACTAGAGATACTTCAAAATATAACCCTGAGAGCTTGAAATTTTGTAATAACGTAGATATCCAAGCTAACGGACGCTAACGACTAGTCGGGCCGAGTTGTTAAGCCGGAAACGTGGCTTATTCCTAACCTTACCTAAAGGATAAGAGAGGGTAAGATTACGAAACAAAACAAATAAAAAATGCTGTACAATTCACACAACATTATCTAGCCCCAAGCTAAGCAGAGCTTGCGTTATGGGTACTAGATAACTGATATACTTAATACAATACATTACATTACATAGATAGATATTTTTTATTATACATTAGAAAATACCCAGAACACCCTGAACAAATATCTGCAGATTGTACAAATATTTGTTCCGAGGCGGGAATCGAACCCGCAACCTCCTCCAGGCGAACCTTCGCCCGCCACGCCGCAGGGGTCGTCCTCTCGTCAATCAATTATTTTGGTTAGAAAACAAAATGAAAGATGTCGTGAAAATGTTTTAACCTAGAACTCCAGACTAAGACCGTGGCATAGACGTGACCGTGACCACATACATACATACATACACACGCCTTTTTCCCCGAAAGGGTAGACAGAGCTTCAAATGGGACTCTTTTCACGGTGAGTTGCACCATCGTGGGAAATAGATGTGACAAGTGGTGAGCTCATCGCCGCCATTGCTTCCCACGATTAACTTTGATGTATGTATTTACGTAATTACTACAAGTAGTTCACCCCGAACTGAGAACTCACGACTATGTTACTGATTTAGCTTCTTTTTTTAATAGATGTTAAAAATATAAATGTTCCTTTACATTCTGCCTCATAAAGGCGTGCAAAATTAAAAAAGAATGTCACTATTGTAGCTAATCTAATAAATATAATCTAATAATAATAAAAATAAATCAATATGTCAAATTTTAACAGCTACGAGCTAATTAAAATGGGTGTAGTAGTAGGTATGTATACAAAAATAATGTCAAAAAATAAAAAATGAGAAACAATGAATGTCAGATTTTATATTCCATAAATTCCTTGATGTCATAAAATCATTTTTCCATCAACCAATTTTTCAATTTCCATTTAAATATATTTATTGGCAGGTCCTTAAAGTCATTTGGTAGTTTATTGAAAATCGTAATGGCATGATAGTATACATTGCGTTTAGCTTATATACAAACTTGCTAATTGTATTTGTATCTCTAACCTACCTAAGTACCTACCAAGAGTCATCATGGCGATTGGATCAACGGTTGGACAAATAACATCGCACGAACTCCCATCGAACATAGAAAAACATTCATCCGAAAGCCGACAACTCGTGTTAAGGTGGATGCTTACGCTTGTGGTGCGAAATTCTTCTTTTTTTTTTTTGGTGTTTTTTGCTCAAGTGCTCATGAGCACTTCTTCAGATAGCAAAAATTAATCTTGCGAGAACTAGGAGACTTAACACACAAGTTTTAATTGATAGTATCTCATAAATATCATCAGTTTAACTACGATCCCCCTAAACACCGTTTATCGTAGCTAAACTGGAGATATTTATGAGAAATTATCAATTAAAACATATGTGTTAAGTCTCCTAGTTCTCGCAAAATTAACTTTTGCTATCTAAAGAAGTGTTCATGAGCTGTAATGAGCAAAAAACACCAAATAAATGAATTTCGCACCATAAGCGTAAGCATCCACCTTAACTCGAGTTGTCGGCTTTCGGGTGAATGTTTTTCTATGTTCGATGGGAGTTCGTGCGACGTTATTTGTCCAAGTGTTCATGAGCCCTAATGAGCAAAAAACACAAAAAAAAGAAGAATTTCGCGCCATAAGTGTGAGCATCCACCTTAACACTTGGTGGGAACTCACTTCGGTAGTCGGGTTAGGAGTAAACCGAAAGGGTGCGTACATAATGATTGTTACAGCAAAAGGTCCACTTTATTGTCGTAATGTTGTGCCGTTACGCGATCATCGTTTAATGCTCGGGTGCGAGAACCCTGCATTCATTGTAGTTTAGTTTGTGTGAGATTAATTTAAACCCTAATTATTGACTGCGGCTTAAAGTTAGGAGGTCAGTGGATGCGTGGATAGCATTGTATCGATTTTTTTGTATGAAGTTTCTGCCTAATGTTGGCGCAAGCTTAAAGAAGTAGGTATATACAAAATAAAAAAATAAGTTTTTTGTGAAAAAGATATTTTTCAGTACAAGTTTTAATAAATTTAGTGATTGTAACCGTGTGCCAATAAAAATAAGCATAAACACGGCCAGTCTACCATTATCCATCGAGGAGTCCTATGTCCACCTTCTGTCTCCATCATCAGATCAGCTCGCTGTCACCATCATATTATATTGTCATCGAAGCTTGACAGGTATGCCAAATTTCATCCCAATCGGTTAAGGATAACTGCCCGGATACATTGCAAGTTAAATAAAAGCTTATAAAAATACCTCCTTTTATTAGTTGCACTACCTATTCTTTCTGTAAATAAAGAGATGATTTGAGCGCCTATTTTTCTGTGAATAAAAACTACTATGAGTATTTAGTAGTAGTAGAGCTTTTTTGTGAAAGAGTTCGTCCGGGGAAGTACTACCACCATACCTATTTCTGCCGCAAAGCAGTAGTGCTCACATTGCTGTGTCCTGGATTGAAGGGTATGGGTGCCGGTGAAATTACAGGCACATGAGACTTTCATCTTTAAGTCTCAGAGTGGCGGACGCAGTGCAATGCCACATAGGGCGCGTCCTATATGATAATGGACTGTTCATAGGCAGAGGGTACCGCTTAACATCAGGTGGGCTATCTGCTTGATCCGTCATTACAAAATGTATAAAAAAAGAAAAAACACTTCACTTTTCCGAACGTGTACTATGTAAAATCCACCAGTGTTACATATCGGGTGATTGCGCTGTACATCATATATTTTTACAGCATCGGTTGAACATTATCAGCCGACATGTCCCTCAGGACTGTAAATATGCCTGTATGTGATTAGCCAGCGCTCCGGGCGAAATACTTGTACTCGTTACTCGGCTTTGCCTGCTATGGTATATGTATATAAAATAAATAAATAATGCTGGACAGTTCACACAACATTAACTAGCCACAAGCTAAGCAGAGCTTGTGTTATGGGTACTAGAAAACTGATATACTTAATACAATATATTACATAGATAGATATTTTTTATTATACATATAAAATACCCAGATTCGTTGGTATAAGATTTGTCCTGGCTGCTAGCTTATTATGGAATGTGTTATTACTGGAAGAAAGCGTTAGCCGAGTCAGTCGTGGAAAGCAATGGCGGCGATGAGCTCACCACTTATCACGTCTATATTCCACGATGGTGCAACCCACTGTGAAAAGAGGCCCATTGAGGCTCTGCCTTCCCCCCTTCGGGGAAAAAGGCGTGTGTCTATGTATGTATGTAAATACCCAGAACACCCTGAACAAATATCTGCGATCGCAAAAATATTCCGAGGCGCGAATCGAACTCGCAACCTCCTGCGTCGCAGGCCAAGCTTCACCCGCCGCGCCACGGAGGTCGTCAATCGTACATACTTGTTAACTTAAGATACTGACTACACAGTACTGATTAGATACACAATACCACAGATAAAATAATACTATATACTAGTAACAATACTACATTTATTGCTAAATTCATTGAGATTAATGAGTCACAAAGCCTTGGTTGTGATTCGGTGTACTGTACGTACTGTACGCTGAATCACGACTACTATGTATCCCTGATAAAAGTTACTCTGTAAATGCCTTAGGGCATTTACAGGCTTAGGCCTTATGTAAACTTTTGGATAGGATAAATTTCTGGTATTCAGGACATAAGTAAATTTTTATAGTAATTGCTTGATTAGTTCATATCATTATTTTACTCATTTAATCAAAATCTCGTTAAAAATATATTTTTCACTATAAAGCAATACTATCTACAAAAAATACATACATACATACATAAACACACGCCTTTTTCCCCGAAGGGGTAGGCAGAGCCTCAATGGGCCTCTTTTCACAGTGGGTTGCACCATCGTGGAATATAGACGTGACAAGGGGTGAGCTCATCGTCACCATTGCTTCCCACGACTGACTCGGCTAACACTTTCTTCCAGTAATAACACATTGCATAATAATCTAGCAGCCAGGACAAATCTTATACCAACGAATCTTATCAATAAAAAATAAATAGTTTAAAAAACATTATAGTCAAAAATATAAATCTATAAACGGGGAACCACTGACCGCGGAGAAATGCCCAAACGGTCGGGGGCTAGGGCTGCAGAGAGAGGAACCTCCTGACTATGCGTGCCGAGTCCAGGAGTACCGCCTTCTGAATCTGACCCTTGATCCAACCATTTAGCGAGAGCTTCTTATTATTTTTATTGTTACAAGCCTGTATCGTCTCACTGCAGGAAAAAGCCCTCCCTCCCTTCCTTCCACTCCTCCCTATTGAGTACCTGTGTTTATAAGAGCAAGCCCCTCATATCAGAGTCTAGTTCGTCTCCATCTTCGCTGCGGTCTACCGAGTGTTCGTCTTCTGTCTCATGGTGTCCATTCCATTGCAACTTTGCCCACATCTCATACAACATGTGGCAGACGTGACCTGCCCAGTTCCACTTTAATTTGCCCTGAGTACTCAAGGTCCTCGATTTGTATTCTGAAGCGCAGTGACGTAACCAACAAAGTATATTCATACATACATAAGTATATAGTTTTAGTAGTAGTACAGCTTTTTTGTGAAAGAATTCGTCCGGGGAAGTACTACCTCCATAGCTACTTCTGTCGCAAAGCAGTAATGCTCTCATTGCTGTGTTCCGGTTTGAAGGGTATGGTGCTGGTGAAGTTACGGGCACATTAGACTTTTTATCTTTATGTGTGAGGGTGGCGGGCTCAGTGAAATGCCACATAGGGTGCGTCCTAGGTGGACGTGACATATGTGGTAAAGCGTTGTTAAAGGCAGAGGTTACCGCTTAACATCAGGTGGGTCATATGCTTGTTCCGTCATTCACGTAGTTAAAAAAGACATAAAGGCCACCAAAGTTTGAAAGCTACGATATTTGTTAAATAAAAGCCAGAGTCAATCTTTCTAAAATGTATTTCGTATGTAACCCTGGGCATTCCCATGAGTGCACGCGTGTGTGTGTAGTTATTTGGTCCAAATGATTTTTTCCACGTCCTTTGGGGCAACAAGTTGATGAAATATTTGTTCAATCGCGTGTGTAACATAGTTTCATTTATTTCACTTCACCCTAGTCACTCGACCGAAATAACAATAGTACGTCGGATGTGAATCAGCAATAAATTTCATTGGATAGCTACATACGTACTTCCACTGTGTTACGTGTCCAAATATTTTAGAACGATACAGTGAAACCACCTGCAGATTAAAATGTATTTGTATTCCATTTATTCATGTTCAGTGTACCCTTACATACATACATAGACACACGCCTTTTTCCCCGAAAGGATAGGCAGAGCCTCAATGGGCCTCTTTTCACCGTGGGTGCACCATCGTGGAATATATTAATTTTATTATTAATTATTTATTCCGTCTTGATACCAACTATTGTTCACTAGGAAAACACAAATTTTACAAAATTCAAACAGTTATTCCGTATTATTAAATATAGTACAGGCAAATTGGGTGATTTTAGCAAAAGTGCGGAAGTAATTAGATGTAGTCACAAAACCTTTTCTAATAGTTTATTTTGGATTGAAAATCACCTCTAATATAACATTCAGCACCCCGGAAAGGGGTGAATTAGTGTGAAAAAATACTAAATACTAAATAATACTTAATACTAAAGTCATCAGCTAGAGCTTCGTCAATGCCATTTTCAATTTCAATTTCAATAGCCTTTATTTATCAACTTTAAAATTTGTTTTACAATATGACATGTCAATGTATAGTAAGATTTAAATAGTAAAAAGTAAATAACACTCAAATATAGTCTGGGCTAGAGCTAAACCAGGACAAAACAAAGGTGACGACCAATAAATCCAAAACACCAATCATGGTACACTCAACTACTCTGGAATATGTTGAAGAATATGTATACCTCGGCCACCTTATTACATTTGATTCATGTAACGAAACAGAAATAAACAGACGAATAAAATCAACATGGGGTAAATACTGGGACATGAAAGAAATCTTCAAGAGCAAACTACGCATAAAGCTGAAAAGTAAAGCTATGGAGTTCTGTTTAATACCCTGCCTAACCTATGGATGTCAAACTTGGGCAACTACAAAGAAGATGCTAGAGAGGCTCAGAATTTGCCAGAGGGGTATAGAGAGAAGTTTTTTTGGCATCAAGCTCAAAGAACGAGTCAAAAATACTGTTATTCGACGGAAAACCAAAACTAAGGATGTGGTCAAAAGGGTAATGTGCCTTAAGTGGAAATGGGCAGGACACATACAAATAATGAAGGAAAATAGATGGCCCCACATTATTTCTAACTGGATACCCCTAAACATAAAAAGGAAAAGAGGAAGACCAAACACAAGGTGGAATGATGACATCATTCAGGTAGCTGGAAAACTCTGGTCGAGAAGAGCAAGAGTTAGGGAAGACTGGCGAGCCTTGGAGGAGGATTACACCGCCAAGGGCGGTCTGACCTTAAAAAAAAGGGAGTTAAAAAAACGTGTATATTTTTATTTTGTGTAGAAATAAAGCTCTTTTTATTTTATTTTATGTTTAAATAACACTAAAATCCTTAAAATTTAAATTTGTCTTTAAAACTATACTTAACTAAGTCGTCTACTTCTTTACGTGATTTACTAAAATCCTTAAAATTTAAATTTGTCTTTGTCAGTTTAGTTATGCTTTTGCATAAAAAGATGTTAGTTACTTTAGCTAGTCTGTGTTTTGGAACAACTATATTGTTTTCAGTGCATGTATACATTCACAAAAAATTTTGGATTTCACGTTTTACGTCAAGTCAATTTTTTATTTTTTATTTTTGACAAAGATTGTTATTTGGGTTCCTTGCCACTACAACAACAATGCTCTTATATTTAGGTAAGGCCAATCCAGCTAATATGTACTACTGTGTACCCATGTCCAAAGCCCCCATCAAATTCTCCAATTAAATTGGTAAATTTCAGCTGTACAATTATTCAGTTGTCAAAACACGGAAGCGAGTGAAACCGGAAACGGGGAAGCGTCCGTCCAGAGAATCGAAAATTAGCATCGACGTCGCTTCGCCGTCAACGGCCATTAATCACGGCCACTGAACGCGACACCTTTTCATCATTCAATCATCCGTGACGTCACAAATTGCTATTAATTTATGATAAACTGGAAATGGACAATGAGACATTCAGATCTACCTATCTAGGCAGTTCTTTACAGTCAGGAAGTTCATCAAAAATTCAAATATTTTCTTTAATAACAGCCAGTTGTTCGAACGTAGATCATCCTATTAATTAACTGACCAATGGTCAAATCTCATGTCAAGTACCTATTGGATTCCTCACATCTTGATTTTGATCGGAGATTAGTTGAAACACCTGTCAAATCATTTAACAAAACAAACTAAATTATAATAGTTTGACATTAAAAAGATGATCAATTGATTAGCTTTTTTTTTCACTAATCTGTGATCGCAGCTAATAAGCGTTGGAGAAACTCTAGGTATTTGATTTGAAAAGTGTGCTAAATTAATCGCTTTGTCAGTTGAATAGCGTTTTGATTAGCGTCTGTGAGTATACTCTTCTGAATATTACATGAGGACTGAGCTATGAACAGCGTATTATGTTGTACAATTCACTGCCTAAAACTTCTAGGTACTCGTCTAAGGAAGGAGACTATCGGCAGCTATGAACTAGAGACTAAAATTGATTAACAAAGATCTTAAAGGTAAGTTTCGCATCTGGTTTAGGCTAGATTTATCACATTCAAACAGTTCCTGTCGGCAAGTGCATGCACGCAGTCTGTGAGTGTGAGGATGCTCGTGTGGAGAGCTCTCGCGGCCTTCTACAGCATGTTGCATTATGTATTTTGAACCTGTCTTTGGTATACTTTCCTCTTATTTTTTGCATATTAACCTTGCGGTTAGACTTCCTGCATACTTTATCTTGCCAAATATTGTAAAGACCCGTCACACAGCTTTTTACAGTGAACGACTGAAACTGTATAGCGGTGAACTGGACAGTAAACTTAAACTTAGTAGTAGTTAAGCGTTTTTGTGAAAGTGTTTTTCCGGGGAAATACTACCTCCATACCTATTTCTGCCGCAAAGCAGTAGTGCTCGCATTGCTGTGTTCCGGTTTGAAGGGGTGTCGGTGAAATTACAGGCACTTGAGACTTTTTATCTTTATATCTCAGGGTGCCGGGCGCAGTGCATTGCCACAATGCGTTCTAGGTGGACGTGATCTATGAGGTAATGCATTGTTAAAGGCAGAGGTTACCGCTTAACATCAGGTGGGTCATCTGCTGGATCAGTCATACACGAAGATAAAAAAGAACTGCTGGACGAGGTTTCCCCCTTAGATTGCAATAGGCATATGCATTTGCCATAATCACCACGCTTGGCAGGCAGATTGGTGATCACAGTATTGGTGTGAGTACTCAGATGGATGCTGCTTGACCCTCGTCTGGTGTAATCCCTTAGTCAGCTTTTACGATATCCACGGGAGGAGCCGAAGGGCTCTATTCTTAGGACGAACACGCTGTTACATACATACATAGACACACGCCTTTTTCCCCGAAGACGTATAGGCAGAGCCTCAATGAGCCTCTTTTCACATTGGGTTGCGCCATCGTGGTATATAGACGTGACAAGTGGTGAGCTCATCGCCGCCATTGCTTCCCACGACTGACTCGGCGAGCGATTTTGTCCAGTAATAAGCCACATTCTATAATAAGCCAGCAGCCAAGACAACTCTTATACCAACGAATCCTATCAACAAGTCCGGGTAATCCTTTAGTCGGCTTTTATGACATCTACGGGAGGAAACGGAGGGTCTATTCTTAGGCCGGACACACCACGGCACTATATTCGGTAGAATGATTACTGCTTAAAAACGTGCAGTGCATTGCCAATATATAATTACGAGGATTCCGTACCTAGTTAGACCTACATACCTGAAAAGACTTCGTAAAACTCTGGTTTTCTAGGAAGCTGTGACCGTCATACAACGGTCGTCGGTGGTAATAAGGGGGTGAACTCGACTTTCAATCTTACGTCAATGCCCTAATTGACGTGTGTCTCGTACCCACTTCTTCTTTTTCTTCTTTTATTTGAGGCTTCTGTGGCTTTCGTTTCCACAATTTTTCTAGTGACAATGTTTTCATGATATAAAAAAAAATACAACTAGCTGCGCCCCGCTGTGTTACCCGCATAAGTCTCGAACCCGTGGGAAAAACGGGAAGGAAAAAAAGTAAATTGCCTTTGTGTTATTCCTGGAGTCTAGCTATCTGTATTCCAAATTTCATCCAAATCCGCCCAGACACGCATACATCGTGAAAAAGTAACAAACACAAAATTTCGCATTTATAATATTAGTGGGATAGGATATAAAAGTTATCTGTGTGTAAGACGATATAGATCTGACTGAGTGTGAAAGTTGGTGGGTGTTATCAAAGGGACTTAGACTTAGACTCTCCCAGAATATATGAACGTGCCAGCTTTATTACAGCGTCATATGACGGTTACCGCTTGTCAAGAAACCGGAGCTCGGTCGTTAAAATTGGCTAACTGGGTCACGACTCGCGAGCCATATTTCGTGGCATCAAATTAGAATTAGGTGAGTTTCATTTCATTTATTTTTGTGGAAAATGTTGCTCGTTTGGGAGATGGATGGGAAAATCTGAGAGGGCTTTCAATGCCTCCCACAGAGTCTTGCACTCTCCGACGTATAAGATGTATAAGCGCGGGCGACGACCGACGGTGGGGCGTAATAACACCCATACAAATGGTAAGTAAAGAGAAGTTTTATCATTGAAACGTTACGAAGTGCAAGTAACTAAATAAAAACAAAGTTTATTATTACACTATTATTTTTAGGTTTTTTTATAGGATACACCAACTTTAACTTTATATGCTGTGGTGTGGTGTGCTGTGCTGTGCTGTGCAATGCTGTGGTGTGTCCGGCCTAAGAATAGACCCTTCCGTCTCCTCCCGTGGATGTCGTAAAAGCCGACTAAGGGATTACCCGGACTTGCTGATAAGATTCGTTGGTATAAGATTTGTCCTGGCTGCTAGCTTATTATGCAATGTGTTATTACTGGAAGAAAGCGTTAGCCGAGTCAGTCGTGGAAAGCAATGGCACCACTTGTCACGTCTATATTCCACGATGGTGCAACCCTCTGTGAAAAGAGGCCCATTGAGGCTCTGCCTACCCCCCTTCGGGGAAAAAGGCGTGTGTCTATGTATGTATGTATGTTAACTTTATATGCCTTTAGATTAGAAACCTTGAGTTCGAGCAAACAGCATCACGAATTGATTAATTGATTGATTAAGTTCAATGTATCTTTCAATGGGGCACAGGTATGTACCTAAACTTTACGTGCTTAAGCTACCGTCTTACATTACTCCATTCATATTTACCCGATTACGACTAAGCAACAATTTTAATAGTATGTATGTATGTTCATCTGTTCCCTCATAAACTATCATAATTTGACAAATAGGAAACATAGACGTAGAACTTCAGTTCAGTTCTTGAACAAGTGGCCCTTGCGGAATAGACCACAATTTCGCCAATGTCACGTTTTAAAACAAGTTCAGCTTTTGCACTAAGGTTATTCCGGTGTATGGAAAGTGGACGGGGAGAAAAAAAAAAAAACCAAGCAAAAGTATCTAGTTGAACTACTAGACGTAGAATTTTCGGTTGGAAACGTCTTGATCGTGCGCTGGTTTTAGGTTACGTGACGTCACATTAAATTGAAAATGGCGCCCTCTAGAGGACATAAAGTCATGAACTAACATAAAAATAAACCACGGCACCCATAAAATAATACTATACTAGTAACCACGGTTATTTTCTGGTCATTTTATTGTATTATGAGAATATTTTCTTGTTTTATACTTTTAAAAGCGTGGTTCAGACGATTACTAAATTTATTTTGGGTATTTTGGGTTCATAGACGAAATAAATATCGCAATCGTATACGTAGTTCAGTTTTTCAGATAGGGCGTTGTTTCAGTGTTCTGTACAACTGCCTTTTGTTAGGCATTTTCCGTCGGGTCAAGTGCAGTCCTCAGAGATCGCCTCGGGCTGGGTACAAACTGGGAAAGGCACTGAAAAGCGGGTAATGTGAGCTAGCTTATACCTACTGCAGGTGGTTTTATAGACCTTTATGACCAGGCTTTCTGAAAACTGGCATTTAAGGTGGGGTATGCCGCAAAATTGCTAATCTTAAATTAGATTTTTAACAGACTAAATCAATTACAATATTCAAATTAAAAATATGCATGTATACATTATAATTCCGAGGGATCACTGTACCAGAAACATGTTAGGACAATATTTTCTAGATAGAAAAAAATAACTATTAATTTATTCGATTGTTCTCAAAATGGTGCATATTATTGGTTCAAAAAAATTATAAATAAAATTAATACAATAAAGCCGAAGGTTTACTGTAGGGATTTTGTTAAATCTATATATATAAAACAAAGTCGTGTTAGTTACACCACTTATAACTCAAGAACGGGTGAACCGATTTGGCTGAAAATTGGTGGGGAGGTAGCTTAGAACCAGGAGATTGACATTGGGGGGAGGGGTAGGAGGGGGTTACCGGGGGCTACCCGTGCGAAGCCAGGGCGAGTCGCTAGTTATTTATATTTTACGAGATATTCAAAAACCGTTTTTTTTTTTGTATGAATATTTCTGCCCCCAAACATTTAATGTCATTTAACATCAAACAACTCACTTGTAAAGATTATTGACGTTGGTCACTTTATTTATTACGCGTGTATTACGGCTTCACACTCGTGGTTTTAGGATAAAAAGCATCTCCCTGCCCCGCCTGCCCCTCTACCCCCTGATCCATCCACACACCAAATATCCTTAGAATAAGCAAATATCATCATAATCTGCTCAACCGTTACAGAATTGAGTGGAACTACACCTAATAAATATCATCATTATCTGCTCAACCGTTACAGAATTGAGTGGAACTACACCTAATAAATATCATCATAATCTGCTCAACCGTTACAGAATTGAGTGGAACTACACCTAATAAATATCATCATAATCTGCGCAACCGTTACAGAATTGAGTGGAACTACACCTAATAAATATCATCATAATCTGCTCAACCGTTACAGAATTGAGTGGAACTACACCTAATAAATATCATCATAATCTGCTCAACTGTTACAGAATTGAGTGGAACTACACCTAATAAATATCATCATAATCTGCTCAACCGTTACAGAATTGAGTGGAACTACACCTAATAAATATCATCATAATCTGCTCAACCGTTACAGAATTGAGTGGAACTACACCTAATAAAACATACTCAAGGCATTCAGGATAGATTAGCTTCCTGTTAGTAATTTTTTTTTCAGAATCGGATCAGTAATTCCAGAGATTACATACATACTCACAAATAAACATAACCTATTTATAATATAAATAAAAATAAATCAATAATGCTGGACAGTTCACACAACATTATCCAGCCCTAAGCTAAGCAGAGCTTGTGTTATGGGTAATATAACTAATATATGCAGCCAGCATCTTAGGGACGCTTCCGTCTGGTAGTGATTTGGATCAGTTGAGCTACCTTTAGATCGCTAGCAGCGGTCTTCAGGTAGCACAACTGTTTCATATGTATTTTGTACATACCTTGTATTATTCTTTCTGTAAATAAATGTATTCATTATTAATATACTTAATACAATATTTACATAGATAGATATTTTTTATTATACATAGAAAATACCCAGAACACCCTGAAAAAATATCTGCGACCGCACAAATATTTGTTCCGAGGCGGGAATCGAACCCGTAACCTCCTGCGTCGCAGGCCAACCTTCGCCTGCCGCGCCACAAATGTCGACCTATTATAGTTTAGAATAGGTACCTACTTATATCCATATTTCGGTATAACCAACGTAGCATAATGCTTTTTCACGATGAAAGCTTCTGCAGGTTTTTGTTATAAGTTGTGCATTGCGGGTGAAGTGCGGTCTGCAAAGATTGTTTGTAGTTCAGCTCGAACAAAGTGGGTAGCCTAGTGGAAGCTTGCAGGCAGTGTGCACTGTGCAGTCTGTAGTAATTCAACTCCCTTTGCAAATGCGTCTTATTTAAAAATACATTGTGAGATTTTTCTTGTTAACCCCCGATGCAAAAACGACGGGGTGCTATAAGTTTGACGTGTCTGTGTGTGTGTGTGTGTGTGTGTGTGTCTGTGGCATCGTAGCTCCCGAACGGATGAACCGATTTCGTTTTTAGGGTTCCGTAGTCAAAGACAAGGAACCCTTATGGATTCGTCATGTCTGTCTGTCTGCCTGTCTGTCTGTCTGTCTGTCTGTCCGTGTATGTCACAGCCTTTTTTTCCCGAAACTATAAGAGCTATACTGTTGAAACTTGGTAGGTAGATGTATTCTGTGAACCGCATTAAGATTTTTACTCAAAAATTTAAAAAAAACAATTATTTTTGGGGTTCCCCATACTAAGAACTGAAACTCAAAAAAAAAATTATGGTCAAACCTCAACGTGTGCTGTATCTATGGATAGGTCTTCAAAAATGATGTTGAGGTTTCTAATATAATTTTTTTCTTTACTGAATAGTTTGCGCGAGAGACACTTCCAAAGTGGTAAAAAGTGTGTGTCCCCCACCGTAACTTCTAAAATAAGAGAATGATAAAACTAAAAAAAAAATATGATGTACATTACCATGTAAACTTTCACTCAAAATTGGTGTGAACGAGATCTAGTAAGTAGTTTTTTATTTTTGGGGTTCCCCATATCTAGAACTAAAACTCAAAAAACTTTTTTTCATCATACTCATACGTGTGGTGTATCTATGGATAGGTATTCAAAAATGATATTGAGGTTTCTAATATAATTTTTTTCTAAACTGAATAGTTTGCGCGAGAGACACTTCCAAAGTGGTAAAAAGTGTCCCCCCCCCCCTCCCCCCCAATAACTTCTAAAATAAGAGAATGATAAAACTAAAAAAAATATATGATGTACATTACCATGTAAACTTTCACTCAAAATTGGTTTGAACGAGATCTAGTAAGTAGTTTTTTTTAATACGTCATTAATCGTAATCCATCCAAGAACTTTTATATTATGTTACTTGCTGCTACGGAACCCTTCATGGGCGAGTCCGACTCGCACTTGGCCGCTTTTTTTTTGTTTGAAAGGTGAATTTGTCGGGAGTCTTCTTAGCTATGTTTAATCAAAATCAGTTCAGCCGTTTCATTGCGTTGAGGGTTTTTTAATTTTTACAAAATTAATTACTTGTTAACCTACATAGTTGGTTCTAAAATAATTTAAGGTGTATCTTTTAAATTTTTATTTGTTTTCATTTGACCGAAAACCCAATTACCACACTATCAAACGAAATATTGTTTTTTATTGCTATAAATATTGTTTGTTCTAACCACAGATGATTTGAAATAGAACAAAACTATTTTCCGTTGTTGCAAAAGCCCGATTATTAACTTTTTCGCATATTTGCTTTTCCGTTTCATTTATTTTCCGAAGAAACATATTTCCGAAATAGTAAATAACTAACAACAAGCAAGCAACTAACCAAGCTAGCAGGCAAACATGAAAAGTATTTTTTCTAACAACGAATACAAGGCGAGAGTTCCGCCTAAATCTGCTTCGCTTTTCTCCCGCCCTTAGCATTCTAATCTAAATTATCCTCGTCGTATCTGCTTTCTCACCGGCATCGGCATTTGTCTGATCGGTTAATGCGATCACTTTTATATAAAACTTCTTTTTTTTTAAATAAATATTATTGCAAAAGTTATTTTGGTTTTTCAAAACTGCTAATGAAAGTTATTGTTTTAAAAAGACAAGTAGTTAATTTTGTAAAAATTTAAAAAACCCTCAACGCAATGAAACCGCTGAATCGATTTTGATCAAACATAGCTAAAAACAGTCCCGACAAATTCACATTTAAAAAAAAAAAAAATGTTTCTTCCGTTCTGGAGCTACGATGCCACAAACAGACACACACACACACACACACACACACACACATACACACAGACACGTCAAACTTATAACACCAAGTCGTTTTTGCGTCGGGGGTTAAAAAAGAAAAATACTACTAGTCTGACATTGCTATTTTGCTATTTCTGGAAAATTATACATAAGTTAGGTGTATCTAAAAAAATAGTTTTATAACTATTTAGATATGCTATAGTTATCTTATAGCACTTACAGTATTAAAAGAACGATAGGCACTAATGGATTGTAATAATTGATTTTGTACGATTGCCATTAGCGGAAACAATTAGGTGGATAGTGGATTACTGAGGGTGGTTGCGTCGCGGAAAGAGGTAGGTAGAACAAGGAAGAGGTAGTCACGAGAAGTGGTAAACGAGTGTGGCACAAGTTCTATGGTTATGCGATATTTGTAAACATCGATTCAACAAACAGCGCCTGCTCATTATATTGTGCTGTCTACTATATTTAGTAGTGAAATTTAACACAAAATCATTTACACTTAACAATATGAACATTAACGGTCACAAATAACATCCTATTTTTATAATCTATACTACTAATATTATAAAGAGGAAAGAGTTGATTGTTTGTTTGTTTGCATTGAATAGGCTCCGAAACTACTAAACCGATTTGAAAAATTATTTCACTGTTGGGAAGCTACACTATCCCCGGGTGACAAAGGCTATATTATATTTTCAAAAAAATTAGGGATCCTTACTAATACTCCAATAATGTAACCCATGATGTTATCAGCGAGTAACATAGGGGGAATAACTTTAGCAGGTTTTTGTATCTGGTGTGTGGATAGATGGGGGGTTGGGAAGGGGGGAGGGGGGGATACCAACACTACCCGTGCGAAGCCGGGGCGAGTTTCTAGTAGTAAATATTTTTTTGAATAACACACAATTATGTATCTATTGTACTACCAGTTAAACTACTAAGTAGTACTACTGATCCGGAGGGAGAAATATACAGAGAATACTTACGACATAACCGCTTGACTAACATTGGAAGTGTCTACGATATATCTACATAGGTAGCAACCTAGTTAAGTACCAATTAGGCCAAAACTTCGGGTCGCAGAAGAGTCCGAGAAGCACAGGACAGAGCTGAAGGCATCAGCAGGAATTACGGAAGACATATAATTGGCTGAGAATTTGTCTGAAGCCCTTCCATATTTCTCTATTCCGTGTACATTGTGTCACATCGAGCATCGATCCACCCACCCCTGTAGCACCTGCTGGCTAATCTGTGATACCCTCGCAACTTTAGCTAATCTGTGACACCCTGTGCTACTGTTAGCTGATCTGTGAGCCAATTACACACGATACACGACCGAATATTGTTCTCGATACATTTCACAGAGAATGAATGAGCCCTCTCAAATAGATTAACTGCTAATAGTGAGACCTAGCTAGGCCGAATCAAAGGTAGGGGCGGAAGGTTACATTTTAGTTCAAAGTAGGAAATCTCTAGTCAACATAAATGTATCTTGTTAATAGGTTTAGTTTACTAGCACCCGTCATTGGCTGTTACTCTGTTATTACTTACAATTTTAGTAGTAGTAGAGCTTTTTTGTGAAAGAGTTCATCCGGGAGAGTACTACCACCATGCCTATTTCTGCCGCAAAGCAGTAGTGATTGCATTGCTGTGTTCCGGTGAAGGTGCCGGTGAAATTACAGGCACATGAGACTTTTCATTTTTTATGTCTGCAATGCCACATAGGTCGCGTCCTAGGTGGACGTGACCTATGTGAGAATGCACTGTTCATAGGCAGAGGTTACCGCTTAACATCAGGTGGGCGATCTGCTTGTACCCAATTCATGACTAGCTAAGTCATGAATTGGGTAGCACGTTGGCAAGGCCCAACATTCAGAAACATTTCACAGAAAAAAACTATTGGTAATTCCTCAATTTGTGGTTGTATTGTCCAATATTGTGCGCATAGGCTGCAATTATTTATTACTTTATTATTTATTTTAATGACCACACAAAGAATCCAAAAAGCTTTTATTTAAATCTTACTTTTTCCGAAAAATTTGTAATTTCAACTTTTTTTTATGCAAAATTGAATATTATCAAAATTGAGCCTGTAACTTCTAACGTCACTTTTCTATAACTCACACGGTTTCAGTCTTAACCTAGTGAAGCTGAAAAAATCTCAGCCTGTATATCTTGACCGATTTTGCTCAAATTCGAAATACTTATTTAGAATTGACTACCGATTGTTTCTGCCAATAATTATCAAAATCGGCCGGTAAATTGCCTCAGCAAACTTCCCCCGTTTTTGGGGAAAATACATCTCCAATCAAAAATCGCCGACAACAAAAAAATCTTGTCAAAAAACTTGTTTTTCTCTTAGTTTTTTTTTTATATTTTTTGAAAAGCAAAGATAAAATCTCTTCTACATATCCCACGTTTGTTAGAGTCATTTCCATCTTTACCTAGTGGAAATAAATGAGGGCTATTTTCGGCGTTTTTCATAAAACGTTACAAAGCATGTCAGAAGCCGTTTGCATACATTTTATGGCATAAAGAGGCTTTTATGCGTAGGTACCTAATCTCATGTTTACAAAATGTGTATTTTAGTGTTCCGTTTAACCCGAGGAGCGATTTAATATTCATTCATATGCAGAGTTTATTTCCTATCAGCGTCACCATGTTAATGAGCTTTTGTTACTATAAATCAGATTTTAGTAGTAGTAGAGCGTTTCAATACTCAAGGAACTCAAGATAACTACTAGGCTTTTAGTAGTAGTAGAGCTTTTTTGTGAAAGAGTTCGTCCGGGGAAGTACTACCACCATACCTATTTCTGCCGCAAAGCAGTAGTGCTCGCATTGCTGTGTTCCGGTTTGAAGGGTAATGGTGCCGGTGAAATTACAGGCACATGAGACTTTTCATCTTTATGTCTCAGGGTGGCGGGCGCATTGCAATGCCACATAGGGTGCGTCCTAGGTGAACGTGTCCTATGAGGTAATGCACTGCTCATAGGCAGAGGTTACCGCTTAACATCAGGTGGGCCATCTGCTTGTACCGTCATTCACTAGAATAAAAAAAAACAAAAAAAAAAAAAAAAAGCCTTTCTTCCATCTGCCTCCAGCGAGTCCTTGAGTATTTTGGTCATATAGCACGGAAAGGCAGTGACAACTTATAGAAGCTGATTATCATTGGAAACATTGAGGGAAAGAGGCCACGAGGCCGTAGCCCATTACTTTGGTCAGACCAGATCCGCACCACTCTCGATTCGAAATTCCACGAAGCCGTGCAGCTCGCTGGCAACAGATCTCATTGGCGCAACATCGTCCGGCAGAAAGTGATCCATGAACCCCTCCATGGATCACTCCCCTCAGCATTGAGGCATACGACGCGAGGCGGAGAGCATTTTTTGTGAAAGACTTCGTTCGGGGAAGTACTACCTCCATACCCATTACTGCCGCAAAGCAGTAATGCTCGCATTGCTGGTGTTCGGCTTTGAAGGGTATGGGTGCCGGTGAAATTACAGGCACATGAGACTTTTCATATTTATGTCTCAGGGTGGCGGGTGCAGTGCAATACCACATAGGGTGCGTCATAGGTCGACGTGATCTAAGAGGTAATGCATTGTTAAAGGCAGAGGTTACCGCTTAACATCAGGTGGGCCACATGCTTGTTCCGTCATTCAAGTACCTAGTTTAAAAAAACCTTCTTTGAGATACATCGACCTGGCTTATTGAATTGGCCTACGCCGGCAATCTAAGTATGAAAATCTGTTACCATTACTGCAGCGGCCGTCAAATCAGGTGTTGATGGATGTTGTTCATGCACAAATACCATAGTCCATCAATGCCTAATTGCTGTCAAGCCTTGTATAGGATTTTCCGTTTATTGCCCGTGGTACTACCAGTATTACTACCAGTAGTACCACGGGTAGAAAAAAAACCGTAGAACTACCAAGCAGTTCAGTAGTACCACGGGAAGTTTTCCTCAAACAATACGCGGATATTAATTGCTGAGCAATTGACATGATTATTCAATACAGTAGATTTGATGATTTTCATAGTGAAATTACCTTTGTGATAATTTAGCAAAGATTAGAAAGGCAACTTTATCACTACGAAAATTATAAATAATTATCCAAGCCAAATCCATTACTAAAGAAAACTTGGTTGGAAATAAGATTAAAAAACCTAGTAATCTAGGTTTTTTTCTTAATATTACTTCCTCTTTGTTTGTAAAAACTGGGCACCACAGGGTTTATTTTAGTTTTTTCTTTGGGATACAATGCTGTTGAAGCCCTCTAAAGGTCTCTATAATGTATTAGTTGGATTTTATACTAAGAAAAGTTGAAATTACCCACCTTGTAATGTCGTTTAAATCATTGATAAACAAGTAATTAATTTTGTAAAAATTTAAAAAACCTTCAACGCAATGAAACGGCTGAACCGAATTTGATCAATCATAGCTAAGAACACTCCCGACAAATTCACCTTTCAAACAAAATAAATAAATCGGTCCATCCTTTCTAACACACCGTCGTTTTTGCGTCGGGGGTTAAATATAACCTGAACCACAGATAAAATAATGCTATACTACTGAACGTACCGTAGGTTCATGTTATAATACGGAACACTGTTTACAACGTGGCAACATCGCGACACGGGCTTGACCTTATACGATGATGTTCGTTGACGACCCGTGACGCAATCAGGGGCCTGAAAAAACTGATATGATGATGGGCCTATTCTTTACGATTTGATTCTGTTCACTTACGCTTTTTACGATTTGTCCAATTTTGTCTGTTTTAAATTAAATTTTATTTTTATTTTATTTTTACAATTTTAGAGAAACTTACAGCTATGCACAAACTATGGTATTTTTATATAAACTAACATGTTTAAACATGTTAAAAAGCAGAAGGCTAATTATAAGCTTCTACAAATATACTACTAAATAGATAAACTAGAGCTAAAAATCAGTAGATGACAAAAGAAAAATAAACAATAAAGATATTAAACAATAATAAATACTTACATCGTAAAATTGTTGAGTTGAATTTAGAGGAGAAAAAAGTGAACAGAATGAACAGTGAAATAGAAAATACATGTAAGATATATTACAGAGGTTGAAAATTATAACTGGCTGGTTTAATAATCAAAAAACCAGTTGTCGTAATATATGTTTTAGAACTGCAAAACAATGTTACACTCCTAAACGCATATATCTTATATTTTTTGAAAAGCAAAGATAAAATCTCTTCTACATATCCCACGTTTGTTAGAGTCATTTCCATCTTTACCTAGTGGAAATAAATGAGGGCTATTTTCGGCGTTTTTCATAAAACGTTACAAAGCATGTCAGAAGCCGTTTGCATACATTTTATGGCATAAAGAGGCTTTTATGCGTAGGTACCTAATCTCATGTTTACAAAATGTGTATTTTAGTGTTCCGTTTAACCCGAGGAGCGATTTAATATTCATTCATATGCAGAGTTTATTTCCTATCAGCGTCACCATGTTAATGAGCTTTTGTTACTATAAATCAGATTTTAGTAGTAGTAGAGCGTTTCAATACTCAAGGAACTCAAGATAACTACTAGGCTTTTAGTAGTAGTAGAGCTTTTTTGTGAAAGAGTTCGTCCGGGGAAGTACTACCACCATACCTATTTCTGCCGCAAAGCAGTAGTGCTCGCATTGCTGTGTTCCGGTTTGAAGGGTAATGGTGCCGGTGAAATTACAGGCACATGAGACTTTTCATCTTTATGTCTCAGGGTGGCGGGCGCATTGCAATGCCACATAGGGTGCGTCCTAGGTGAACGTGTCCTATGAGGTAATGCACTGCTCATAGGCAGAGGTTACCGCTTAACATCAGGTGGGCCATCTGCTTGTACCGTCATTCACTAGAATAAAAAAAAACAAAAAAAAAAAAAAAAAGCCTTTCTTCCATCTGCCTCCAGCGAGTCCTTGAGTATTTTGGTCATATAGCACGGAAAGGCAGTGACAACTTATAGAAGCTGATTATCATTGGAAACATTGAGGGAAAGAGGCCACGAGGCCGTAGCCCATTACTTTGGTCAGACCAGATCCGCACCACTCTCGATTCGAAATTCCACGAAGCCGTGCAGCTCGCTGGCAACAGATCTCATTGGCGCAACATCGTCCGGCAGAAAGTGATCCATGAACCCCTCCATGGATCACTCCCCTCAGCATTGAGGCATACGACGCGAGGCGGAGAGCATTTTTTGTGAAAGACTTCGTTCGGGGAAGTACTACCTCCATACCCATTACTGCCGCAAAGCAGTAATGCTCGCATTGCTGGTGTTCGGCTTTGAAGGGTATGGGTGCCGGTGAAATTACAGGCACATGAGACTTTTCATATTTATGTCTCAGGGTGGCGGGTGCAGTGCAATACCACATAGGGTGCGTCATAGGTCGACGTGATCTAAGAGGTAATGCATTGTTAAAGGCAGAGGTTACCGCTTAACATCAGGTGGGCCACATGCTTGTTCCGTCATTCAAGTACCTAGTTTAAAAAAACCTTCTTTGAGATACATCGACCTGGCTTATTGAATTGGCCTACGCCGGCAATCTAAGTATGAAAATCTGTTACCATTACTGCAGCGGCCGTCAAATCAGGTGTTGATGGATGTTGTTCATGCACAAATACCATAGTCCATCAATGCCTAATTGCTGTCAAGCCTTGTATAGGATTTTCCGTTTATTGCCCGTGGTACTACCAGTATTACTACCAGTAGTACCACGGGTAGAAAAAAAACCGTAGAACTACCAAGCAGTTCAGTAGTACCACGGGAAGTTTTCCTCAAACAATACGCGGATATTAATTGCTGAGCAATTGACATGATTATTCAATACAGTAGATTTGATGATTTTCATAGTGAAATTACCTTTGTGATAATTTAGCAAAGATTAGAAAGGCAACTTTATCACTACGAAAATTATAAATAATTATCCAAGCCAAATCCATTACTAAAGAAAACTTGGTTGGAAATAAGATTAAAAAACCTAGTAATCTAGGTTTTTTTCTTAATATTACTTCCTCTTTGTTTGTAAAAACTGGGCACCACAGGGTTTATTTTAGTTTTTTCTTTGGGATACAATGCTGTTGAAGCCCTCTAAAGGTCTCTATAATGTATTAGTTGGATTTTATACTAAGAAAAGTTGAAATTACCCACCTTGTAATGTCGTTTAAATCATTGATAAACAAGTAATTAATTTTGTAAAAATTTAAAAAACCTTCAACGCAATGAAACGGCTGAACCGAATTTGATCAATCATAGCTAAGAACACTCCCGACAAATTCACCTTTCAAACAAAATAAATAAATCGGTCCATCCTTTCTAACACACCGTCGTTTTTGCGTCGGGGGTTAAATATAACCTGAACCACAGATAAAATAATGCTATACTACTGAACGTACCGTAGGTTCATGTTATAATACGGAACACTGTTTACAACGTGGCAACATCGCGACACGGGCTTGACCTTATACGATGATGTTCGTTGACGACCCGTGACGCAATCAGGGGCCTGAAAAAACTGATATGATGATGGGCCTATTCTTTACGATTTGATTCTGTTCACTTACGCTTTTTACGATTTGTCCAATTTTGTCTGTTTTAAATTAAATTTTATTTTTATTTTATTTTTACAATTTTAGAGAAACTTACAGCTATGCACAAACTATGGTATTTTTATATAAACTAACATGTTTAAACATGTTAAAAAGCAGAAGGCTAATTATAAGCTTCTACAAATATACTACTAAATAGATAAACTAGAGCTAAAAATCAGTAGATGACAAAAGAAAAATAAACAATAAAGATATTAAACAATAATAAATACTTACATCGTAAAATTGTTGAGTTGAATTTAGAGGAGAAAAAAGTGAACAGAATGAACAGTGAAATAGAAAATACATGTAAGATATATTACAGAGGTTGAAAATTATAACTGGCTGGTTTAATAATCAAAAAACCAGTTGTCGTAATATATGTTTTAGAACTGCAAAACAATGTTACACTCCTAAACGCATAACAATAAATTTAAAGCATGCACCAACGCATCACATCCTGCTTTATCACAGTTTCAAGAAGTTTCCAGAAGTCTCATTAAGGTTTAGCGGGAGATGTCTAACTGCATAAATGTGTAGTGCAAGTAGAGCTGTGGCCTCCAACGACCCTCCGTTCCAGAGGGCCCTCACACGCGCGTGCACTTTTCAAGTGCGCGTTTGAAGTGCACGCTGTGGGTATTTGCCCCAATTCCCAGACTCACATTCGCCAGATATCGTTTGTTCGAATTTGAATGGTAAACTCAGCGATCAGCATGTTTTTTCTGTGTAAAAATTCTGTTGTTATGGTTCCGTACCTCAAAAGGTAAAAGGGAACCATTATAGGATCACTTTGTTGTCCGTCTGTCTGTCTGTCAATACCCTTTTTCTCAGGAACGCGTGGAGGTTTCAAGCTGAAATTCATATCAATTACTCAAGTCTAATGTCCCTTGGAGCTGTGAAAAAAACAACTCTAAGCCAACGCAATCAAACGATACAGCCGTTTATGCTGCAAATTTTCGACACTCACAAAGGAATCAAAACCTACAGGGTACTTCCCGTGAACTCGGAATCTTGAAATTTGGTACGATGCAACGTTTTATAGCACAGATAAAGAAACAATTGCGAAAAGCATACATTTATAGTTACATTACATAATCAAAATGTTTTTAATAGTTTTAAACTTACTACCCCCTTTCCTCATGATGACTTCATTGACTTCATGGGTGTTCTGGGTATTTTCTATGTATAATAAAAAATATCTATCTATGTAATATATTGTATTAAGTATATCAGTTATCTAGTACCCATAACACAAGCTCTGCTTAGCTTGGGGCTAGATAATGTTGTGTGAACTGTCCAGCATTATTTATTTTATTTTATTTTTATTTATTAAGCAATAAAAATACCCTAACTTTTACTTATATACCTACAGGTTTGTACGGAACCCTCGGTGCACGAGTCCGACTCGCACTTGGCCGGTTTTTTTATGTCTTCTTTCTAGAGAGGCACATCCTTATTTTCCTTATGCTATTTTTTATATGTTTTTTACGTTCTTGCTTCTTCACAAAAACAAATAAAGATAAATATAGGATTATTATCAGAAGGCAAAGGTAGTCTACCTACTAATGTTTTTCATAGAGCTTTATGGCTTTATGCTCTTGACATACCATTTTTATGGGAATTTATTCGGTAAATACCGACAACTTGTTTTTATTTATAAGCATTTATAGTCCAGTCAAGATGTACATCCGTGCTTGCAAAAGTTCGGGTCACGCTGATGTTTTTATGTGTTGTTAGGACCATCGACGTAAATAAAATGAATGGACGGGCCTTAGGGAACGATAGTTTTGAAGCTTCTAAACAGACCTAGCTAGTATACTTCGCTTCAGTCAGTCTTTGTCACGGCAACGAGTGACAGCTATGCTGAAAAATACCAAAATTAGATACCTTGGTAATACAATGCCTTCCTGTGCTTTTCTGCAAGTGCAAACAACACAAGAAATACAAATAAAGCTTCAGGCATCGCATTTCATTCGTAAGTAAAGGTTTTGTAATATAATTTTCATCAATTGATAAAAAACTTATAAATCGTCGTGTGGTAGGAAAACTACATAAGTAACACATTTTGCGAAATCGACTTTATTGCATGGTTATGATGGCCCATACATGTCGATGGACACGTCTTGCACTAGAGGACGAGCGACAAGGAGGACTACGCCTCAGGACATTATCTCAATGTTCCCCACTCTGAATGAAAGTTAACAGACACAAGTTTATACTCGTAGATAGTTTTAATTTTAGTCGACATACCTATTTCTTTTTGATACTTAGAATTATTGTGATCCACAATTTTTTTTCATTTTGTTGATTTTATAAGCATTAGTCGTATGATAAGTTTGTTATGTCACTTACTTTGAATTTATAAGTCAGCAAAAATAATGTAGGTGTTTCAGTAGTTTTCTAATATTCAGTCTTGATAAAAAGAAATGATTATAAGTTGGTTTTATTTTAAAATGTATTTTAATATTATATAAATATATACCCATGGATAGGATAATCATATTCAAATAAGTAAATAATAGATCATTTCAATTATTCAAAACTTTGGCGAGGGAAAAATACATAGTCGTTTTTTTATTTTTTTCTCTTAATCAAAAGAACTAAAATGGATTATCATTAAATTCGAAAATAGATACAGTACCAATCTATAACATATCAAAACACGGACTGAAAAATTAGTTACGATAAAAAAGCTATTGCCATTTTTGACGCAATAAAACAGTAAATCGCGTTTTTCTGGCGATGTCGGTTTTGTTGTTGTTATTACTTATTTAGTTTTCCAACTACAGCGACGAAATATTTGACAAGACTTCACGCATGACGGATGGTCCGGTACAGACTGCAAAAAAATCTGATGCCTAAGGGGTATCGAATTGATTTAGAATTGTAATTTGCATTATTTACGTCAAAACATTGCTAAGCACGTCGCTTTAGGTAATTGCATATAATATGTAATGGCATGTTTATTAACCTTATAGCTTTCCAAAAAAAATCTAAGGTAAACAAAAATGGATAGAAGTCATAAGACGAGCAAGAACAGACGACTTTTGGAAGTGGAATACATTTTCCCGTATTTGCTCTGATCATTTTCTACACAATGAATTCTATACGCCAAAAAACGGTTAGTAGTAGTAGAGCTTTTTTGTAAGAGTTCGTCCGGGGAAGTACTACCACCATACCTGTTTCTGCCGCAAAGCAGTAGTGCTCGCATTGTTGTGTTCCGGTTTGAAGGGTAAGGGTGCCGATGAAATTACGGCCACATGGGACTTTTCATCTTTATGTTTCAGGGTGGCGGGCGCAGTGGAATGTCACATAGGGCGCGTCCTAGGTGGACGTGACCTGAGGTAATGCACTGTTCATAGGCAGAGGGTACCACTTAACATCAGGTGGGCCATCTTCTTGATCTGTCATTCCAAGTAGTATAAAAAAACTCATTGTGCAAAATTCTTAAAACTGCACTCTGCAGTTTCTTAAATACTGGAATTTTTATACATTTATGTTTCCGTACGATTTTTATGATATTTTCTTAGTTTATTGAGTGATGAAAAATATATTTTTCACAAATTGATTGAGCTGAAGACCTTAGGTGGACTTGCTTTTCTATTGATTTATATTGTGTATGTTTGAGAGCTGAAAAATAGATACGTAACTACATAAAACAGAAGGGAACCATGTATTTTTGTAAAAGTTTCATTCAATAATTGCATATTTTTCGGCGATTTTTTGTACTATAAACCTACTGAAATAACTTTAGTAAACACATTGCATCTGTTAAAGTATTAAGTATTAAAAAAATACAGTTTTTAAGAAGTTTAATAATTTAATTTCACCTAGTTTATTTACAAGACCGCCAGGAGTGGCGCTATAGAGAAGAGGCCTTTACTCAGCAGTGGCTGGATAGATAGATAGATAGATAGATAGTTTATTTGTTGACCGTACCCTAAATCCGAATTGTCTTATTTTTCACGGACGTTTTGTATGTGTAAGGCCAGTCCATTTATTTTACTTTGGTCGAAGGTTAGGACCTTAACTAATATTAAAAAGCGGCCAAGTGCGTGTCGGACTCGCCCATGAAGGGTTCCGTAGCAGCAAGTAACATAATATAAAAGTTCTTGGATGGATTACGATTTATGACGTATTAAAAAAAAACTACTTACTAGATCTCGTTCAAACCAATTTTGGTTGGAAGTTTACATGGTAATGTACATCATTTTCTTTTTTTGAGTTTTATAATTCTCTTATTTTAGAAGTTATGGGGGGGGGGATACACTTTTTACCACTTTGGAAGTGTCTCTCGCGCAAACTATTCAGTTTAGAAAAAAAACATATTAGAAACCTCAACATCATTTTTGAAGACCTATCTATAGATACGAAAAAGAATAGGTATAGGTTTGATGAAAAAAAAAATGATTTTCAGTTCTAAGTACGGGGAACCCCAAAAATAATAGTTTTATTTTTTTTCAATTTTTGTGTAAAAATCTTAATGCGGTTCACTGAATCTAATCTACCTACCTAATCTAATCTAATCTACCTAACAAGTTTCAACAGTATAGCTCTTATAGTTTCAACAGTATAGCTCTTATAGTTTCAACAGTATAGCTCTTATAGTTTCAACAGTATAGCTCTTATAGTTTCAACAGTATAGCTCTTATAGTTTCAACAGTATAGCTCTTATAGTTTCAACAGTATAGCTCTTATAGTTTCAACAGTATAGCTCTTATAGTTTCAACAGTATAGCTCTTATAGTTTCAACAGTATAGCTCTTATAGTTTCAACAGTATAGCTCTTATAGTTTCAACAGTATAGCTCTTATAGTTTCAACAGTATAGCTCTTATAGTTTCGGAAAGAAAAGGCTGTGACATACACGGACAGACAGACAGACAGACAGACATGACGAATCCATAATGGTTCCTTGTCTTTGACTACGGAACCCTAAAAACTAGATTAGCAATTTTCCAAGTGTTGTGCGTTCGGCTGTGTGCCCAAAAAACCATGAAATTTTGGGTATTTTTCAGTTTTTGCTCAATATCTTAGTGAAGGAAGGGTCTGACCGGCATAGTCACTGCGAACACTTTTAAAGTAGACTAAATTTGCTACAAAATTAAATTGACAGCATTTATATAACACTTAAGTATTTGCTAAAAACGGTACACGGGTTTCCATTTCAGATATTGTATCTCCATTTGCAATATCTATACAGTCAAGGTGGGGGCTTCTTTCCGAACAATTTGATCAATACCTTGTATTGGATAGTTGTGTAGTGTAGCCGCACCGGTCGTAAACATTGCACGCCTACATCGAAACACTGTCTCAGAGGGCTATGTTTTATTGAAAAACTTCGCAAGCTCCGAAACTCCCGCTTACGATAGATACGAGTACCTACTAACCGATCCAAGAACTATTGACACTTGTTTTGAGGCACTTTAGTAGTAGTAGAGCTTTTTTGTGAAAGAGTTCGTCCGGGGAAGTACTACCACCATACCTATTTCTGCCGCAAAGCAGTAGTGCTCGCATTGCTGTGTTCCGGTTTGAAGGGTAAGGGTACCGGTGAAATTACAGGCACATGAGACTTTTCATCTTTATGCCTCAGGGTGGCGGGCGCAGTGCAATGCCACATAGGGTGCGTCCTAGGTGTACGTGACCTATGAGGTAATGCCCTGTTCATAGGCAGAGGTTACCGCTTAACATCAGGTGGGCCATCTGCTTGTTCCGCCATTAAGTAGTATAAAAAAAAATACCTATTAACCGATCCAAGAACTATTGACACTTGTTTTGAGGCACTTCTAAAACCCGTTTTTTACAAGCTTTATTTTAACTTGCAATGTATGTCCGGGTAGAATATGTTTGTCCGGGTGGAATCTAGCAAATGAATTTTAAAGCAGTTATCCTCAACCGATTGAGCTGAAAATTGGCATACCTGTCAAGTTCCGATGACAATACAATATAATGGTGACGCGATCTGATCTGATGATGGAGATGGAAGGTGGACAACGGAACTCCTCGATGGATAATAGAAGACTGGCCGTGTTTAGGCTCATTTTGATCAGCACACGGTTACGATCACTAATTTAAACAAGTAATTTTTTTGTAAAGATTAAAAAAAACCTCAACGCAATGAAACGGCTGAACGGATTTTGATCAAACATAGCTAAGAATACTCCCGACAAATTCACCTTTCAATCAAAAAAAAAACTAAATCGGTTCATCCGTTCGGGAGCTACGAGGCGACAGACAGACACACACACACACACACAACACACACACAGACACACAGACAGAGACACGTCAAACTTATAACACCCCGTCGTTTTTGCGTCGGGGGTTAAAAACCTTGTATTGAAAAATATATTTTTCACAAAAAGTACTTACTAACTTATTCAAAATCGTTTCTCAGCAGTTTTCAAAGTCAAGTAACAAATGCCTCCTATCAGCTCGATCCAACAGTCGAATGCCCGAGTTAACAGCAGACCAGGCTCAAGGTGGTCTGAGTAAATCGGGCCATTAGCCAGTTAAAAGCTCGTCGCTATCGTCGGCACATAACTCAGGGGCCCGTCTCCGCGCGGCCCTATAAATTACGCCTTTGTGCGAACTGGGCGTGCCTGCTTAAAATATGTACGACATTGTCTTCCCAGCACTCCCCTCCTCATATCTACTGGATCCGCAGAAGGTCATCTAGCAGTAAATTATCTATTCGTAGAGCCAGCCGAGTGGATTGCGATGTACTTAATCCTGAACTTTTATGTAGGTCGCTTCGCATCCTTGTCGCGGACCAGGAAAACTTACTGCAGAATTGGGAACCTATCATTCGCATTTGTAAACGATTCAATTTTACCCACTAGATTTTGGGACGCTTTTATTAAATGTGTGTGATGTAGCTATAAATGCTTGTAAAGTAATATTTAGATAATTAAATTACAGATACCGCTGGAAATATTTTATGCCTTTTTATTCTGGAATACATAGGTAAGCATTTTTGTGGTATTGATTTGGATCAGTTGAGCTATCTTAAGATTGTTTGCAACGGTCTTTAGATATTTCAACTGATACATTAGAATTTTTGAAATATTGCTTCTACTTGGTTCAGTTGTACCATTCTTTGTGTAAATAAAGCATATGCCCAACTCAACTGCAGTGCCCGACAAAGCGTCGCCACACGTTTGTTTCACTGTAAAGTCCTTTGAAACATTTATCAAGTTCACCTGCATGGAAACAGACGCGAGCTAAACAAAAATATGGAATTGTGGAAAGTCCATAACTCGTAGGGCTCCGCCTCCGCTCACACACATCTGACGGTACATCCACGAGGAAAACGATATCTGGTTATGATTGCTTTGAACATGGCTGATAAATTCAATCAATGTGCCATGTAAGTGCCTACCTTGTACTTTTTTATTATACTACTTGAATGACGTAACAAGCAGATGGCCCACCTGATGCTAAGCGGTAACCTCTGCCTATGAACAGTGCATTACCTCATAGGTCACGTCCACCTAGGACGCGCCCTATGTTGCATTGCACTGCGCCCGCCACCCTGAGACATAGATGAAAAGTCTCATGTGCCTGTAATTTCACCGGCACCCTTACCTTACTTACTTAACTAATATTTTATATCAGTATAATTTTTCGATTCGCACCCTTTGGGGTGCTCCTTCCCCTATTTCTATTTATTATGGTATAAATAAAGGAAAGTACTACAGGAAAGAAAGGAAAGTAATTTTTAAGTAACTTTTGAACTCCTCTAATCTCAAATTAGTTAAGTTAAACATCAAAACACAATATAATTCCACATCATGGTTTTGAGGGGATGTAGGAGTTTGAAGATAGGGATTTTTAGCGACTTTTAGGGGTTTGTACTGGTTTTTAGGCGTTTGTTGGTGGTTTATGGGTTTGTTCCCAGTTCCTGAGCAAAACTCGGTCGTCTGCCGCCTTTTACAACAAGCAGTTTAGGAAATGAGTTGAGGGTTCCAGTCTCAGAGCTACGTAGTATCATTTATTGTGTTGTGGCCACTGCAGCGTTGCAATTACAGGTGACGATGTGGGTTCGAGACCCGGTGGCTCGCAGTTATCGGGTCACATAAGAATTTATACTTTTTAACCCCCGACGCAAAAACGACAGGGTGTTATAAGTTTGACGTGTCTGTGAGTGTGTGTGTCTGTGTGTGTGGCTGTGTGTGTGTCTGTCTGTGGCATCGTAGCTCCCGAACAGATGAACCAATTTCTACTTTTATTTTTGTTTGAAAGGTGAATTTGTCGGGAGTGTTCTTAGCTATTTTTGATCAAAATCGGTTCAGCCGTTTCATTGCGTTGAGGGTTTTTTAAATTTTTACTAAATTAATTTATTTTAGTCAGATTAGTATGCGCCTGGTGATTATGGAAAATCCTCCTATTCTATGGGGGAGGCCTCGTCCAGCAGTGGACGTATGTACCGACTGATGAAGAAGATGAGTAGATATTTGGTGTAGCCATAGATTTAGTATATGTACTAGATCTACAATCAGAGATCGAAGATGGAACCAAAAAAAATATGTGCACGTGTTGGTGAAAGTCTATGTCTGAGTTAAAAATAGTGTTGTCCTCGACCAACACTTTTACATTGTCGATAGAATTCGTCATCCGTCCTTGATGTGTATGGTAGATAAATACATCTTAATGCAGATTAAGTCTTTCATGAAGAACACAGCTTGGCAGATTTGACGTCATAAAGAGAATAAGGTTCTTATTCCAATTTTGAATACATTTAATAAATAAACCTTTATTATTTATTGACCCCTAAATATTACGGTTTTATTTATAGGTGGGATCTTTAAATTTAAACTTAAAATGTTTGCTGCATATACCTAGTGGAGTTCTTATTTGAGTCCATCCCACTCTTCTTATAACCGATAACCATTTTTCTCGTAGCAAAGGATTACTTGGAAATCTGAAAGCACAAAAACATTTTATATCAGCCGTGCTACGCCCATATAATTTTACACTCTGTTACTTTATCTATAGACAATTTGTTACCCCAAAGTTTATTATTTTTCAAGTGTAAACCACGCTTTATGGATAACATTAAATTTAAATGTAACCCAAAAATTCCGTTCTAGCGGGACTCGAACCCGCACCCTCGCCTGTCATCGGCGATGCCTTAAAAAATTTAGCCATAGATCGAGCTATGACGCTGGAGACGAAATTTGTGGGCACTATCAACTCGGCTATAGCGCCAAGTTGATAGTGCTGTATCTACAGGTGTTTCATTGGAAACCTTCTATTCAAAGTTCGAAAGTAAAGGCATCGCTGATCACAGGCGAGGGTGCAGGTTCGAGTACCGCTGGAACAGAATTTTTGGGGTATATTTAAATTTAATTTGTTACCTATTATTTTATTAAGCAGAAATAAACAATATTTATTTATAAAAAATTCAAAATAAATATACCCTTTCGGGGAAAAAGGCGTGTGTAATAATCAACAACGTAAATATTTACTCCAAAATATCTACTACACAAACTGCAATAAAAACACCCGTGGTGCTTTAAAGTTACCTTTTCAATAGTCAATACAAAAACACACACCTCAATGTCCACCTGGTTATTATAGATTAAAAAAAAACGGTAAAATGTTAATAGAGCACACAAATTTACTCCAAACAAAGTAAACCTCCATTCAGGATGGATAAAAATTTAATTTATAGGTAGGTATAGTGCGCGTCATGTAAAAAGAACGCTGGTGGTCAAGCTTCTACAGGCGTTCCAGCGTTCTTTTTACATGACGCGAACTATAATTGTACATTATTTGTAGTAAACTAGATAGGCACTCATTCAATGCATAGTTATACATCTCTCAAATAAGTAGAAAAGTAAGTAATCTCTTAAAAAGAACGCTGGAACGCCTGAAGAAGCTTGACCGCCAGCATTCTTTTTACATGATGCGCATTATACAACGATATAGACTGCAACAGGACTATCGATATTTCTGACGTCATCACTTGGTCAAGCCCTATCGTAATCAAACATTTTTATATTTTACATAAAATATTGTTTATTTCTAGGTGCAGCAACGAAATATTATTAAAAAATATAAGGGAAAGTCCTAATCTACGAATGAAACTGGTTTTTAGGCCATTTACTAAAGCAGAATTGATAAAATAAGCAATACAATCGAACTACCAATAATCTCTTATTTACCTGTGAAACGTGTATTTTCCCGGATAATTACGTCTTGTATCTTCACAGTCACAAACTGAACACGACACCATTGTCATACAAAGTAATATTTATTATTTAATAGTAAGATTACTAAAATAATTACAAAATTAGTTAAACTGCACAAGAGACCGTCCGGTATGCGCATGTACTCAAGCAAAACATGTCAAATTCAATACATTGTTGCTGTCACTTTTCTTCTTGCACGGGGTACATTTAAAAATGACTTCTCTCTCCCACGCTTCGTTTGTCTATTTAGCGTAGCGAAAAAATTCTACGTCTATGGGTGTAGCAACACCGTAGCAGTGTGCTACGAGAGTAGCAGTGTGCTACGAGAGTAGCAGTGTGCTACGAGACATGTTAAAATAGTTACTTATCAGAACTTATTAACTTAATAAATAACAATTCTGTCTGTTGGTTTGTCAGTTAAGTCAAGGAAATCCTGAACTGAATTAAATTATGTTTGTGGGTCTCAACTTAGCGTTCGTGCAACTTTTTAATAGGGTTTTCTCACGCATTCCTAAAGTTCCTGAAAATTATAAATAAATCAATATTAACGCGAGAATAATTACTTGTTAAAATAATGAATGACAACTAATTCAGCCAGTGTGGTTTCGGGAGTGGTTTTTAGGTTACCTACCCAAAATTGGACGGATTGCCAAGACCTATTATATTATAAGAGACAAGCTGCTTGTCTCTTATAATTATAATTTTGGTTTATAACCTCCAATTTTGGGTAGGTAACCTAAAAACCACTCCCGAAACCACACTGGCTGAATTAGTTGTCATTCATTATTTTAACAAGTAATTAATTTTGTAAAAATTAAAAAAACCCTCAACGCAATGAAACGGCTGAACCGATTTTGATCAAACATAGCTAAGAACACTCCAGACAAATTCACCTTTCAAAAAAAAAACGAAGTTCATCCGTTCGGGACCTACGATGCCACAGACAGGCACACACACAGACACACACGCAGACAGACACACACACACAGACAACTCAAACTTATAACACCCCGTCGTTTTTGCGTCGGAGGCTAAAAAGGACTTCCGAAAAGTCACGGCATGAATTACCTACCATGAGTACTAAATTTCCTAAATTTCCTAACGCAAGACGCCCGCGCGTCAGACCACCATGGCGATGGCGTGACGAGTTGGATGTGCACCTATACTACTACATACCTATACTATATACTTTCGCTCATGTTTTACCAGGATAAAAAGTAGCCTCTAGTTCAATCTAGGTTATAATCTATCTGTGTACGAAATTTCATCGAATTCGGTTCAGCCGTTTCGGCGTGATTGACAAACATCCAAATATCGTATCTTAGACATTTTTGATATTGTTGGATACAATAAATAAATAAATAATGCTGGACAGTTCACACTACATCATCTAGTCAAAAGCTAAGCAGAGCTTTGTGTTATGAGCACTAAATAATTGATATACATATTTTTTTTTTTTTTTTGCTTTAATACATTTATTTACAGAAAGAATAATACAAGGTATGTACAAAATACATATGAAACAGTTGTGCTACCTGAAGACCGCTGCAAGCGATCTAAAGGTAGCTCAACTGATCCAAATCACTATCAGACGGAAGCGTCCCTAAGATGCTGGCTGCATTGCCACGTTAATACAATACATTACATACATAGTCATTTTTTATTATACATAGAAAATACAAACAAACAGAACAAACATCTGCAGATCGTACAAATATTTGTTCCGAGGCGGGAATCGAACCCGCAACCTCCTGCGTCGCAGGCAAACCATCGCCCGTCGCGCCTGAGGTCGTTAATACCTCCGAGGTTCAAGTTCGAGTTAAATAACTAGCTGCATATATATACAAACTGAGATATATAAATAAATAAATAATGCTGGACAGTTCACACAACATTATCCAGCCCCAAGCTAAGCAGAGCTTGTGTTACGGGTACCAGATAACTGATATACTTAATACAATAAGTACCTACATAGAAAATACCCAGAACACCCTGAAAAAATATAGAATTTAAACTATCGTGGTTAGGAATCATTTTAAATAAATAACGGCTTATTACCACTGTATTTCGTCGCTTTGCTGACGTTTCGAGACTGAATTCAGAAGCCTCTTCATCATGAGCACAGCCCGCGACCGCGTTCGACGGTGGACCGGCGACGAAATACAGTGGTAATAAGCCGTTATTTATTTAAAATGATTCTGATAAAATATCTGCGATCGCACAAATATTTGTTCCGAGGCGGGAATCAAACCCGCAACCTCCTGCGTCGCAGGCCAAGCTTCGCCCGTTGCGCCACAGAGGTCGTCAAAGACATTATTATATAACATAACCTTCCACTAATCCAATCAGTGTTCACGCGAAGTCACAATAAAAAAGTAATATAAGTGTGGAGAATTCGGTTGCTCTCATGTCATTACGCCTTAACAAGGCTTTCGGAGTCGTCGAGGCAGTGATCGAAGCTCGGTCAAGCGCGAGAGATAATGCCCTTCCTTCCGTAACAACCGCACTAACTGTGTACTACGGGTAGGGATGTGCCGGATCATCTGCGCACCTATACGGATACGGATTATTTGTGTTAACTCTGCGACGTGTTGACTGAGCAGTCGTTTTTCTAGCCGTATACGGATCTTGCTTCCTTGAAGGTATCATTATTTTTAAGTTTTATAATAAAATAAAAATGAATAATAATAAATATAATAATGCAGCCCTAGTGTCCGATCGTTTGCGGCTCGCTCCGCGGTCGGTGGTTTTAGATCCCCGTTTAGATTTATATTTTTTACTATAATGTTTTGTATACTACTTATTTTTTGTAGATAGTATTCCTTTATAGTTCGTTTCGTTTCGTATGAGGTAGTGCTGGCCTCTGGTGTCGGAGTTTGTCAAGCCGCCCGAGGGCCTCTGACATGGCTTATCGACTGCTATTAATCAATAACAGCCGGGACCGACAGCTTAACGTGCCCTCCGAAGCACAGAGCGATGGAAATCCGCACATAAACACTATAAACAGTCCCGAGCTATTGAGTAAAATCATTATCAACGTTCCAACGATATGTACAAGATCTTATTATCCGTTATATACTCCTATTGTTAATACAAACTATAGGCAAAATGCATTTCTTCAACGTGCAAGCATCAAATTCAACAAGCTGTGTAAACCGATGGACTTGGATCTATTCTCCACGAGTGTAAGCTCAGCCCGTCAGCGGCTCAGCAGAGTCTTTTTCGTAGTTTAGTTTATTTTGTAACCGTACCTTAGTTAATTATGTATTGATGTATCTTCGTTACTGTTGACTAGTTTCTATTATGCTATCTACACGTGAAAACCTGTAATTGGCTTTTTGTTTTTTAACTCTGTTTTTTATGTATTTATATATAGCTGTTGGTTTTCCTACTAAATAAATAAAAATAAAATAAAATAACTTAGAAAAGTCATTGGTGCGGAGCCTAGGATGGAACCCGGTATCGTTGGATTCTGAGTTGCACTATTGAACCGTTAGGCTATACCATCGCTATAGTGATAGATCTATTTTTAACGAGATTTTGAATAAATGAGTGAATATAATAATAATTGTTAGAATAAAAATTAAACTGTGTTATTGTAGGTATTAATAATATTTTCATAAGTGCTGTATTTTGCGTACTAATCAAATTATGGATCTGTGAGTCTGAAATATAGTATTTTTTTTAATGAAAATGTTGATTAAAGAAAATCATATGACGAGTGCTAATATGGTACCAGTGTACGTTTTAAGACGTCCGCTGTAGGAGACGGAGGGATCTTTTCCGAGGGCGCACACACAACAGTACAAATTTTATTTTTAAAATACCTAAATAAAGAAAATTGGACAAGCAAAGAAAATACATACTCAAAATACCTACCTAGCACGATACGTAGCCCTCAAGGTAGGTAACCAACTTAGACAAATACTCTAAGGTAACCAATCTGATGATCAAAAACCGGCCAAGTCCGAGTCGGACTCGCGCACCGATGGTCCCGTACAAACTTGTAGGTATATAAGTAAAAGTTATGGTATTTTTATTGCTGAAAGAAATCATCATGGGGAAAGGGGTAGTAAGTTTAAAATAATTATAAATATATTTTTAACGATGTAACTAAAAATTTATGCTTTTCGCAATTTTTCCTTTATCTGTGCTATAAGACGTTGCTTCGTACCAAATTTGAAGATTCTGAGTTCACGGGAAGTACCCTGTATGTTTTGATTCCCTTGCGAGTGTCGAAAATTTACAGCATAAACGGCTGTATCTTTCGATTGCGTTGGCTTAGAAGTTTAATTTTTTCACAGCTTCAAGGGTGTAGACCTGTGTATTTGATGTGAATTTCAGCTTGATACCTCCACGCGTTCCTGAGAAAACGGGTCTTGACAGACAGACACGACGGACAACAAAGTGATCCTATAATGGTTCCGTTTTACGGAACCCTAAAAACGAGGTAAGTAGAGGTCGGGCTAGTTATTTTTCGTGAATTCGAAGATTTCCAAGATTTCGAGGTTTATCAGGTTTAGGTATTTGAGGATCTCTGCTCCTCAGCGTCATCCAAAGAGATCACCTAGTAGTAGTAGTAGTAGTAGTAGAGCTTTTTTGTGAAAGAGTTCTAAGTTGGGGAAGTACTACCACCATACCTATTTCTGCCGCAAAGCAGTAGTGCTCGCATTGCTGTGTTCCGGTTTGAAGGGTAAGGGTGCCGGTGAAATTACAGGCACATGAGACTTTTGATCTTTATGTCTCAGGGTGGCGGGCGCAGTGCAATGCCACATAGGGCGCGTCCTAGGTGGACGTGACCTGTGAGGTAATGCACTGTTCATAGGCAGTGGTTACCACTTAACATCAGGTGGGGCATCTGCTTGTTCCGTCATTCAAGTGGTATAAAAAAAAACAAAAAAAAACTGTAGATACCTTTGTATTTGGATTTGGCATATCTATGGCATGGCGTATCTGACGTGACGACCTCTGTGGCGCGACGGGCGAAGTTTCGCCTGCGACTGCGACGCAGGAGGTTGCGGGTTCGATTCCCGCCTCGGAACAAATTTGTACGTTTTGCAAATATTTGTTCAGAGTGTTCTGGGTATTTTCTATGTTTAATAAAAATTATGTATCTATGTAATGTATTGTATTGAGTACCTACCTATATCAGTTATCTAGTACCCATAACACAAGCTCTGCTTAGCTTGGTGCTAGATAATGCTGTGTGAACTATCCAACATTATTTATTTATTTATTTATTTGAGTGTCAGTCATCCAAGAACGACCCAATCATTTATTTTCATGGCTACGTATACGTTCTGAATCCCGGCACATCTCTACCACACAGATAGTAACTATTGGACTATCTACGATGGATTTATTTATTTATTTATTTATTTGAGTGTCAGTCATCCAAGAACGACCCAATCATTTATTTTCATGGCTACGTATACGTTCTGAATTCTGGCACATCTCTACCACACAGATAGTAACTATTGGACAATCTACGATGGATAGAATGTTCATTGTGTTTGAGTGCTTTATGTAACGTGGTTTTATGTAGGTAGGCTCTTCTATTATAATACTACGTTTATGGAGCCCTTGTTATTTGTTACTTTCAAGTTGTACTTACGTAAATTGTATGATCATGTCAAAGGAACGGCTTTATTTAAGGTCTACCTGATTGTCTTATTTTTTTCTTGGTTTTGTGACACAGCGAGTTATCTGGTAACACATTAGATTGTTACATGTACGTACCTATTGTGAAATATCTTCGTTACCTACAAGTATGCTATGCTCCGTGTGTTAGATGTGGCTACGGCTGTGCTACGGCGTAGAAGGTTTGCTAAGTATCTACTACGCGGTAGCTATAGATATCTACTTTAAGTAATTTCGTCATGTCTGTCTGTATACTACGGGTTGTCTGTCACTGTGACTACCTACAGGATGTCTCCAAATTCGTATAATCAGAACTATTGAGGATAATTGGGTTAAATGAACGCCCCACCCCGCCGCTTTTATTTGACACTTATACAAGCTTGACTTTTCAAAAATTTAATTATATATGTGTCTGCGGAATAAGGAATATTTTATGTCGACGTATTATTATTACAATCCGCTTTTATGCGGCTATGTCACTGCGGCCAGGGATTGGTCAGGTTTTCGATTGGTTTTATCTCTACTTATACCTAAATAAATAAATAATCCTGGACAGTTCACACAACATTATCTAGCCCCAAGCTAAGCAGAGCTTGTGTTATGGGTACTAGATAACTGATATATTTAATACAATATATTACATAGATAGATATTTTTTATTATACATATAAAATACCCAGAACACCCTGAACAGATATCTGCGATCGCACAAATATTTGTTCCGAGGCGGGAATCGAATCCGCAACGTCCTGCGCCGCAGGCCAAGCTTCGCCCGCCGCGCGACAGAGGTCGTCAAACCTAGAGCGTCAACAGCAGCTATATTGGCTATAAGTATAGCAATATTCACACAATTAGTTAAATAATGACGATCATAAACCTTATCCTCGCAAAACACTACAGACGAGAAAAATGTTAATGAATACGTTTCAAGTCGCGCGCTATGACGCGGCATTAGGGCGCAGACTCGGCGACAAAGTTGATCGAGTTGTTAGCTGATTTGATCACTTGGTTAGCAAGTTTTAAGTACCTATCCAACACACCGCACGACACATCCGCCAGATTCTACTTTCTCCAGACCATTTATTTCTTCCGCATTCGTTTTACCTAATCTGACTTCTGGTGGTATCTGCTAAGGAGAATCTGATTCTTGATAGGAGTCCAGATAGGTAGATCTATTATAGTAGGTATGTTTACGCTGCTCAAGATTTAAAATACCTATACTTAAAGATACAATTTGATATTATCGTAAGACGATACGCCTACCTGTATAAGAACAGAAATAAAAATAGACAACCTATTCATTTTCTCTAATTAATTTCGCCTAGGGTTTCCCATCTAATAAAGTTTATCAATGAATCAAAAGAGCTGCTGGAAGATGGATTACATAGGTACATACCTATGAATAAATACCACTCTTTTGATGTCTCTTCCCATTTTATAAGTATCTGGGGTGGGACACGTTAGCGCGGCCAAGTCGATGGCTGGTTTATGGTATACTTATGTATTAAGTTGTCAAGTATTAACTAAATTTTAACTTAATCTTAACCGACTTCATTTTAAGTAAGTGTTTATACGTCAAATCAAAATGGTTTAATTCACACCAATATGGCAGCGTCCGGCAGCAACGCCAAGTGATTGCGCATTGTGTATAGTTGCCAAGGCTGCTCGCGATCTTAACAGACTTTTTCGAGACCCCCCCAAGCGATACTATGTATTTTAGTAATGAAGATAAAGTTTAAAATGCAGTACCTATATCTGAACCTGCTCGCCACTGCGCTGCCAGCCGCAGTCACCATGGCGTGAATTAAGCCCAGCCTTAGTTACCTATATAGGTACTGGCGTCTCTTCATCGGCGTTTTCGTTCTAGATCGCGATAAAATCGCATATAAATTAGCATGAAGTCGGTGGATGGAGACAGCTCTAGACTGGTCGTCATGGCTATGTGAGGCCTATGTTTAGATGTGGACTTATTTTGGCTGTTGATGAACATTCATTCGCTTTCAGCAATAAGGCCATCCATTCTGTTTTTTTTTTTAGTTAATCCTATTCTTTCTTTTTTGGTGTACAATAAAATCTATTTATTTATTTATTTTACACAGGCAGCTCTCGGAGCTGATGCGTGTATATCTTAGTCCTTATCAGTGCACTTTAAATGTTTGTCAAGTCTATTTTTGAAAGAATTCACTGAGGGGGCACTGATCACTGAGTCTGGTAGCCGGTTCGAAGTGCGCACGACGCGATTAGGCAATATGTGCATCCTCGGATTGCTGGTACTTGGTCTATCTATCTAAAATTCATTAGTTAAATGAGGAATTCAGTCTCGCGTTAGTTACGAGTTTCTGGTGTTTACTTTATGATCATTGTCTGACGACCTCTGTTTCCACGGCGGGCGAAGGTTGGCCTGCGACGCAGGAGGTTGCGGATTCGATTCCTGCCTCGGAACAAATATTTGTGCGATCGCAGATATTTGTTCAGGGTGTTCTGGGTAATTTCTATGCATAATAAAAAATATCTATCTACGTATATCAGTTATCTAGTACCCATAACACAAGCTCTGCTTAGCTTGGGGCTAGATAATGTTGTGTGAACTGTCCAGCTTTTTTTTTTTTTATTTATTATTGTCAGCTAGTAGACACCCATTGCTGGACATAGGCCTCTCCCATAAAATGTTATTTCGTATTCAATTATTAAGCCAGACTAAAAAAGGGGTGCTAAAAGTTTTAGGCCATATTGTGTAGTTTCTGTGGCCTCATTTCTATGGAACGACTGTTGTTTTTTTTGTGAGAAGGTTCTTAGCTATCTTTGGTAAAACAATTAACTTGAATTTATGCCACACAACAAAACATATTTGCATTTAATTACCTACCAATTAAATGATAATTTAATGAAAGAAAACTGCAAGGAATATCTTAAACTTAGTGTTTATTCCTGGCTAGCGTCAACATTCTCCGTCTGCAGACCCTTGAGGGAGGCGACGGGCACGTAGGAAACCAGGGTGAACAGCTTGTTGGCTGAGTCTTCATCATCATTGCGTCTGCGGGACAGCCTGACTCGTACCCGGAAGGGAACATTTCTGAAAAAAACAATTCATGGAATAAAAATACAGCTCCCGAAAACTGAAGACATATGTACAGCTAGTCATGCATTATAAACATCATCGTCATCAGCCTAGAAGTACATCGGCCCCCACCATAGAATGCCCCAATGAACAGTCTTGAGTGTCCTCAATCCAATAACTTCCTTTAAATGTTGTTGGTCCATTGAAGGGGACCTGCCAACACTGCATCATGGTCGCTACTCAAGAACCCTTTTTCCACAATTGCAACTTGCCATTGCAACTTGCAAATTCTGAGCTATGTGGGCCATCGTTACCCAAGCGACACAAAGAGGTTGAAGAGAAGCCATATTCTGGACAACTTACGAGTCCGGATCCCAAACGACAAGAAACCATCCACTCATCCGCCTATAGTCCACCAACTGATAGCGGATACATATATAAAAAAAAAAAAAAAATGTTTGCCTTATTTGATTGGTTCTTCTTCCAAACTCCTCATTTGGGATTCAAACTAATAGTGTAACTCTGAGCATAGGTGTCTTCATAGCCTGCTGAGAAATTTTGAACTTGTGTGCGATGCCAATACGTACTTACCACATCTCAGTAGCAGAATGCACTGGTACTTCACTCGTCAACGAGTCAACTTGAAAGAATCGGCATTTGTATGTATGTATGTATGTATGTATGTATGTGCATATGTAAGTATGTATGATTGTCTTAGGATAACTTCCGTTAATTCAAACTTCATTAAATTTTGTAGGGGGTTGAACAGAGGGTAAAGAAAGTAGGTAACCTACATTGCGTGTAGGTAACCTACATCGCGTGTATTTGCAATGTCTACTTGAACATATGGTGTAGTTTCCCAGACACTGCTCATCCAACTTGCATTCTTCAGCATTGACCTAATTATTTATTCACATTTGTTATGAGCCTGTGGTGTCCCACTGCAGGGCAAAGACCTTCATTCCCATTCTTCATTCATCTGTATTGTTGGGTGTTTGGGGCCAATCCTTCAAGTATGAGTCTAGCTCATCTCGCCATCCCTGTCTGGGCCTTCCACATGTATTCATAGACCATTTCTTGAACCCTGATATTCAGTATATAACAGTTGTATGGGTTCTGCTATGTCAAGTATCCTATTCTCAAGAGAAACAGGGTCATTATTGCATCTGGAAATTCACTTTCCCTACACCAATGTTGCAGGAAGTCATGCATAACGGGAAGTTTGGCAAACAAATTGAGTGGATTTAGTGAAACAAGCCATTGGAAGAAGAGTTAAATTAGATATCCGAGGAAAACTCTGTGATTACTATTACTAGAAGTAATTGCTAAGATAGCTATGATATTTCAGTGTTATTAACTTGAAAAGGCAGTAATATTACAATGTAATCATACAATGCAAACAAAACTCTAGATTGATTCATTAGAAACTTGTTAACAAATAGAAATCAGGAATCAATCAATGACATAGGACAATAATAATTACTTGAACATGTCTAGTAGAATACTGAATAGACGGGCAAATGTGCCAGGCAGTTGTATGATACATATTCACAATTCCATCACATGGGCATACAATAGGAAATACACAAATTGTTCTGAGGAAACAGAAATATTCCAATCTATTTATTGATACATAGTAACAGACCAAAAGAAGACTCAGGTCCTCAGAAACCCACAAAACTTCAGAGTGAAGCATGAATGTCTAGTCTAGATAAGTCTTGTTTTTGATGTAAATCAATGAAAACTGCACTGTTTACAAGGAGTAACTAACAGGGCGATTACTTTCATTCATAAAACTAAGACCGGCTCCTTACCTGATTCCCTTTGACCAAAGGTATTTGTTTAGTCTGGTGTCCACTCGTACGTCGGGAGTTCCCATTTGTTTTTCGGCGAATTTACGGATTTCCTTGATGGCGCGAGGAGCTCGCCTCTTGAAACCTACGCCATGAAGACGTTTGTGTAGATTCACTGTGTATTCACGGGTCACTACTTCATTGATGGCTGATTTGCCTTTCCTCTCGCCTTTTGGTTTAGCCATTTTGACCTGGAATTACAAGATCCTGGACTAAAAATATGGTATTTTGCTATTACCAGAGGTTATTATGGACACTAAAATGAAACAATATAATGATTTTAGCCAGAAATATTGCTGATAATCAGAGATTATTTTATTATTTCACACACCTTAGGAGTTTCTTGCACCAAAACCAACCTAAAAAGAAATTTTAAAACAAGTGTAATGTAACGCTGTCAAGAAATACAAATGTCAAACTGACATGATGTTTGATGTATCAAATCATAGACGTAGTATTTTCGCTATGTATCAAATCATCTCTTTCGCTCATTCTTCAGGGGTAAGGGCCTCGAACAGGCGCTACTTACCGTAGCTTTTACACTGTAGGCTATAATATCTAAAGCGAGTTAAGTGGCCCACAATAGCGCATGCAGGAAGTGGACAGTGGGTAAGAACCGAGACTTTTTATATTTTTGACCATCTATATGCAAATAATCTGTCTGTCTGTATAGCATTGAGGTGACGTTACGCGCGGAAGACTGGGGATTGCTGACGCGCTACTGTGCGCGCGGACCTCGGAGCAAACAACGGCACTCGTCCAGGGCGGAATCTGGCGCGATGCTCCGGCACACATAGCCTACTCACCTCCAAAAGATTAGGGCAGTTGGTTAAGAAGCTCCGTTTAATGCGATAGATTATGACCATTTGCTCGCAGAGTCTTCGTGTTTCCAATTAATTGAACATCAGAGTACCCTGAATGTATTTGGTAGGATACAAGAAGGGGTAGTAGCTATATACCCTTAAACAAGAATCGTAGGTCAAAATCTTTTCTGTACCTTCTCTACCAGGTCAAGGGATATTGCCCAGATGCCTTCCTGGCTTCATAACTCCTCATACTTATCGTACTATATCGGACCTTTACAATTTAATGAGGGGTTTTCACGGCCGTTTCGCATCATGCTTATAGCCTTGAAAATAGATGGCGCCAGCTCTGTACTTAACTGTCAAAATAAAGTGAAATGTCAACGTCAACAACGTAGTGATATATTTTCGATAAATTCACACAAAAGCACAGACAAATGCATTTGTTGACTCTTCCCGCCATTTTCGAAAAGACACGTTGTCTATTTTTATTTTATTTCTTTTCCTAGTGTTTTCTTGAGTTATTTTGTGTTATTTTGGTGGCATTTTAACGAATGTAACTCTTTTAAAAAGCACAAGTGTAGTGAAATGAAATGGAAGTGAATTGCGTGACTTTTGAAATTGGTGGAAATTGTCTACCAAAGTTTTAATAAAATTGGCCACCGTTTTATTAAAACATGACTCGACTGTGACTTTGACGACTTGGAAGGAGTGTGACGTTGCAAAATATATTGAAAATACAATATAGTACAGATACTTGAAAATGGCAAATGCACAAGCCGTGCGGCGCCAATTACAAAGAAAAAAAAATGCATTTGTTATTATGACAACCACATTTGAGTCAGCGCCATCTATCGAGCCAAATTGAACAATTTTTTTTTATTATTCGTAAATGAAAAGCCCTCATTGTCATCATCATCACCATTATAATTAATCGCCCTTTAGACGTCCAAAGCTAGAAGAGGCCTCCCATAAAATGCAATAAATACTATAGGTAGGTATCTAATTATATTTAATAGAGTCCTCTAAGTAAGACTCCTAGTTATACTATTGTACAGTATTCTTTTATCTGTGGTAGTACTAATATCGTTTGGTAGTATTATTATAGCTCTGATCATATGAATGGAGGCCCATTGAGGCTTTGTCTACCCTTTCGGGGAAAAAGGCATGCGTCTATGTAAGTATGTATGTATGTATTTATATTATTTGATTCATATATACATACATGCATATTCGACAGCATGTTTAAGGATCCTATTGATTACTTTAAGTAGGTACCTACTTAAGTTATTTCTCGTTCATGTGGCTACTTATACTATTAGACGAAAAATGTTGAACTTTCCGTGATACAAGGAGTACTTATAGTACTTATCTCGTTGTGATACAAGGAAAGACATAGGAGAAACCCGGAGAATAGTGTTTCGCCCGGACTACTACCACCTTACCTACTTCTGCCGCAAAGCAGTAGTGCTCGCATTGCTGTGTTCCTCAGGCACATGAGACTTTCCATCTTTATTTCTCAAGGTGACGGGCGCAGTGCAATGCCGCAAAGGGCGCGTCCTAGGTGGACATACTTATGAGATAATACACTGTTCATAGGCTAAGGGTACCGCTTAACATCAGGTGGGCCAACTGCTTGTTACGTCATTTAAAGTTGTTGGTATAACAAGTAATTAATTTTGTAAAAATTGAAAAAACCCCTAACGCTTAACGGCTGAACCGATTTTGATCAAACAAAGCTAAGAACACACCCGACAAATACACCTTTCAAACAAAAAAATCGAAATCGGTTCAACCGTTCGGGAGCTACGATGGGACAGACAGAGACACACACACACACACACACACACTCACACACACACAGAAACGTCAAACTTATAACACGCCTTCGTTTTTCGTCGGGGGTTAAAAAATAAACAAAAAACAAGTTCACAACACCGCATCGGCCCGCACCTCCTAAACTGGAAATTTTTTTTAAGTATTCATAAAATTCACTTCATTTGAAACAAATGCTTTATTTTGTTCCATAGGTAACATTCCTTGGCTTACTTCTACTTTTAGGTGTATGGCATGCCTAAGGTTCACCCATTATTTCAGGTAACACCTATTATTTCAGGGCTACCCTTGACAACAGTTTCAATCCCAATCCAGTTTTCACGAAATTTAGCACTCTTGATCAAAATCGAGATTAAAATTTAAATCGTGTACGCGACCGACTTCGTGTGATGACTCTCGAAAGAACAACAGGTGTATAGGTGTAGATATACACAACGCAATAAAATTACCATTTATTACATTTAAAAATAACTTGCCTTAATCCTTATTATTTCACCTAATTATTACTTATTTTCCCAAATATCTTGGATTCGAGTATAGTCAATTATGTTTAGTTCTTTAAAATTCCACCAGGTTCGCATCCAATCTTGTGGTAGGATTGGATTCAAGAGTACCACAAATGGCACAATTTGACAGAAAATCCCAAATTAGGTTCGCGATCGAGTTTCAAAGGTAGCCACACTGCACTAAACTTAATCCTAAAAGCTGGTTACCTAGCCAAAACAAAAGAGAGCATTACAAAAAAAGTTTTATAGTAGGTAGGACTTCGCACCTATAAAACATTGCAAACATTTGTCACGTCACGCTCGACGGGAAAGTAAAACTAAATAAAATCAAAAAATTAAGGCCAAGTTCTATCACTATCAAACTCAGTTCAGGTAAGTTAGAAAATGACAGAACAGCGTTCGCTAAAAGAAAAGCGAGACAAAAAACTTTTTTTGTAAGAAAATCATTAGTTAAGTAATTTTCAAAAATAAAAAGATGGTCCACTCGGCGTTGTGTTATTTAATATACGGAAGGCAATAAAAACGTCTTATGATTGAAAACAGAGGCACTTTACTTGCCTTGTACGAAAGAGAAGCTAATTTACAAAATTTCCTACGTTTTATGTAGTTTTTCCAATTTTTTAATAGTGAGGACCTGTTTTTTAAGATGTAGACAAACATACATTTTTTTTTTGTAGAATAAATGCGTTTTTAATACTCCCCTTTTCACATATTATATCCACGCCTAAGGAATTGTACTTGTATTTTGTGTCTAGTATGAAACCATTTCTTAAGAATGGTGAGCCATTTTATACTCGACAAACAGTAGGTACATACTTTTCTGCCACAAGCTGGTACAGTACATAAAAATAAACAACAATACTCCCTAGGGTCTAAAAAGTCACCCTATGTGACTAGTGCTTGAAAAACAATAACGAATCAGTACCAGCTCTCGCTGCTTAAATTCTAATAACAAAAACACAGTTAAACTTAACAATTTTAAATGGGCATTATTTGTACGCAGATATACCTACATAGTTAAATGCCTTAAGTAGGAAAGCAAATCAAACTGTCAGTTCTAAATGAATACTGAATAATCAACAATATACCTAAAGACAAGTTTCTTAGCTTTTTAATGGACCATTGAGACTAATGGTAATTTTCACCAAGCAATTACGGAACACAACCATACATTACAATCGTAGTTTTTATGTGAACTTAGTATTTTCAAACTTCAAACTTAAGGTGGACGCGCACGCTAACGACGAGAAATTATTATTTTTTGGTGTTTTTTGCCCATTACACGATACATATAACACATTTTTACAGTGTTTTTTTTTGTTTAGGGGTTACGTAGCTAAACTGATGATATTTATGAGATACTATCAATTAAAACATGTGTGTTAAGTCTCCTTGTTGTCGCGAACTCAACTTTCGCTATCTGAAGAAGTCTTGATGAGCTGTAATGGGCAAAAAACTCAAAAAAAATGAATCTCGCGCCGCCAACGTCAGCATTCACCTTAAAAGGCCACCACATCTCAACTTGGTGACGGACCTAACGCGATCAAACATAAATACAAAACTATTAGTCAATGGCCGTCGAATCTACAAATTGTTCGTTTGCTAATTGGTGTTTGTAGTTGAGGAGGGGGTCCGTCGGCGGGTCGACGAGGCACAGCAGCAGGTAGTCGACGCAGCGCTGGGCGGCGTCGTCGCGGTCGCGGCCCATGTGCACGAGCGCGGGCGACGTGCGCGGCAGCTCCACCGTCACGAGCTGCGCGCCCGAGCGCGTCGGCAGCGCGCTCCACTGCGGCTCCACGCCCAGCGCGCTCGCGGCGTACGCCAGCCGTTCCTCCGCGCGCCGCCCCGACGCCGCCGTGCTGCGCAGCGCCTCCAGCGCGCTCACGCGCCTGCCCTCCTCGAACTGCAGCACCAGCCCGCACTGGTACTCGGACAGCTTCTGCGTGAGCGGGGGGCGCCACGGCCGGTCCTCGGGCTCCGTGTACCGCCCCATCTCCTTCTCATAAGAGCGCGCCAGCGCATCCTCCTGCAACACCGATAAACTATCTGAAGGTCGATTCTCATTCATTATTTTAGAACCACACTGGCTACTCTATTTCGCATTTTAGGACCACGCAATGTTCTCACGGAAACGGGATACTCCGATAGTCTTAATGTTGATACAGTAGGGCAAGCACAGGCTGACTATCGGAATCGTTTCATTTGCGTAATTTTTACGTAGCGAATCGATTTCGATACTAATTCGCAAGCTCGTGGCAGCACAGGATTTTGTTGTATGCGTATCGACCGCGGAGTGAGTTACGAGAGTGTGCGGGCAACATGCGACTAGAAGAATGAAAATGTGTCCAAGGTGTGTTCCGCAACCTAAAACATCGCAATAAATTGCATGAATCGTAAACTTCCGCAAAATATTTAAATTATATTTTTAGAAGTTTATATGGTACATTATAGAGTAAAATGGTGCATAAACTATAGAAAAGTATTTTAAGTTACTTAGTAGCTATAAGAGTTCATAATTTTTCGTATTAAAGTTAGATTTTCTGAGGCCGAATTGTCGTTTGACACAACTTTCTGTATATTCCGAACGTCGCAGGTACAACATTCAATCAAGCTGTCATTTCCAAAGACATGCTATACAAGTAGACATGTTACACTCATTCAAACTCCACTGAGAAAGTGGTGTTTTATATAGGTACTATCTATAGCTGCTTACTTTGTTTTTATATTGACGAAAAGGACCATAAAATCACAGCGCTATACGGAAACCCTGTTGGGAGAAAGAAAAAAACATAATATGTCTATGCAGTAGCATCCATCTGGGTACTCGACACCAATACTGCGATCACCAATCCGCCTCTTAAGCATGTTGATTAGCAAATCAAATCAATTAACAAATTAGGGAGGCATCGACAAAATACATTGATAAAATTATTTTGAGTCAGTGTAGTATGTACTAGCTACCTACATAATTTATACAATTAAACCGAATAATTTTAAATAATTAAGATTAATAAAATTAATAAAATTGTTGATGTGATTGTTGACTGTCCTAACTACACCATTCTATCCTAATATCGCAGCCGGCCACGTGCGATCGTGTCTCTCTGTCGTACCTCGGCGAATTGTATATTACCCATCACGTACGTGTAGGTGTCAGAGCAGCAACGAAACAAATGGTTTTAATGAAATAAATTGTTAAATAAACAAATTTAAATACCTAGTATTTTGTACAAAATGAAATATTTTTTTCTTCTTTTGTGGATGCCGTAGAATGTTTGTATTGGGCTGGCTTTTAGTATTGGGTTTATCTATTAGTAGTGGCGTGCGTCCTAGTTCACAGAGCGACTAAGTGAACTTGCGATAATTACCTCACTTTCTTGTCACCATTCAGAAGGCCAATTCTCGTAATAAAAAATTGTCAAATTAAAGTTCGGATCATGTTACGATCTAGTGTCGATGTCACAAACGTCAAAAATGGTATTCTGCTCACCTGACAATACAACGCGGAATGTGATTATATCGAAATGTGACTGTAACTTTAATGTTTCAAAGTTCTGAGAATTGTCTCTTTCACTCTTTACAATTATTATATAGCACTATCCTACTCTATCTATCTATCTATCTCTGGTCGCAAGAACCGATAGTAGATTATATTGTTGTTATGAGGGAGCAGAATACCAATTTCTCAGTCAATTTACAATACAATCTCGTTTCGGTCAACTTGCAGTATGGTTATAAAATAAATAAGAGAATTGGGCTTCTGAGCGCGGAATAGCGTATCTAATGTATAACACATCATTGGTCATTACAAATAAAAGCACAGAATAAATTATAGTACAACCAGAGACAGGTTTGTATGCCAATTTATAGATGGCGTATGTTTAAATTACGAGAATTTTACGAAGTTCGTAGGTATATAATTTATTATTTTCTTTGTCTGTCTGTCTGTACAAAATATCAGGAAAAACTGGTCCAACTATTTTGATGAAATAGCATAGAGAAGGATAGGCAGTTTAGAAGCCGAGAAAACTATCTAAGTCCCAAAGCTGGGACAAAAACAAAACCCTGAGCAAAGTCCTTTGTTCTATCTATACCGTCTAAAATGGGGTTGTATGGGTTTGTGAGGGTTTTGTTAAAGTTGTTGACTATGCTAGTTGTTGCTCTATGTCTATTTGCGTAAACGATTCATTCAACTAAGAAGGCGTTGGACCTCCGATGGTGAGATTAGTCGACGAATCCAACTCAGATGGGCAGCGTTCAGGAAACTACGCTATATCTTCATATCACAGACAGAGCCTCAACATGATCAAAGTCTAAGTCTGGTATCGGTGCAGTGATGACTTACGGTACTGAGACATGATCGCCTACTATTGGCCTCATACACAAGCTCAAAATCTCACGGCGGGCTATGGAAAGAGCTATGCCCGGAGATTCCGTACCTGAATCCAAAAAGAAGATACCTATCCGTAGAAGAACCGGGATCACTGACTAGCTCTAAAACTTAGCAAGTTGAAGTGGCAATGGGCAGGTCATCGTTGCATGGAGGCGACACAGGACGTTCATTGTGGCATTCTATGGGGGAATCCTTATGTCCAGCAGTGGACTTCTACCTACAGACTGATGTTTGTACCATCATCTATTTAGAATGCGTAGAACGAGGAGGTACGTACTACCTAATCTACGCGCGGATGAAGTCGCGAACGTCAGCTAGTCAGTAGCTGCTAATAGTTTGCTGTGGAACTTCTTGCAGCGAAAAGCATCGTTCTCATCATATTGAGAACGAATAAACATAAAAATATTTCTACACAAATTATTTTTACGACGATGTCACTGTAAAAATGGCCGTGAGAATCAATTCGAAAGCCAGCTATCGAATTCAAGGATTCGATACATCAAAATGCAACTTGTGCTATCATTTTCTATACAATTTCCGTTCGTTCATTCACAAAACTACACGAAACTTAGATGTCATCGATTCGGAGTCGAAACCCAGCTCTGTCAAAAAATCGTGCTTCGAACTATCGAGAATTTCACTATCGAAGAGGGCGTTGCTTAAATCTAGCTAATTTGATTGGTCAAAACATGATACAATAGTTTCAAACGCTAGCTGCAAACTACTCGATACCAACCTGTGCTAGGCCTACAGTTGAGCTTAGATATTTTTGAATTAGCTTTAGTTTGGAGTAGCTACTCTCTTCTTACTTTTAAGGTTAGAAAAAAATTAGGGCACTCGCCGCCCCTTTTCATGTGCCACCCGGGGTAGTGGCCGCCCCTGCCCACAGCCCCTGAGCCCTGCCCCGGGTAGCGAGTGAATGCGCTTGCTCACCTCGACGAAGTCCCGCGTGGAGCGCAGACAGCCGCGCAGGTACTTGTAGATGGCCTCGGCGGCGAGCTGGCGCGCCACCTTCTTATTGAGGGCGGTGGCGTCGCGCGAGTGCGCGCCCACCGTCGCACGCATCGTGAAGCTGCGCAGGTGCGGCGGGCCCGTGTCGCCGACCAGCGTGATCTCGGGCGTGAACAGCTTGTACTCGTCGCAGAACTCCTTGAGGAGTGCGACGTAGGAGCGCACGTCGCGCGGCGCGGGCGCGGCGTCGGGCGCGGCGCGCGCCAGCCCCCACGGCGGCGGCACGGCGTGGCCCGCGCCCGCCAGGCGCGCCAGCACGGCGCGCGCTGCCTCCTGCTTGGCCTCCTTCTTGGAGCGCGCGACGCCGATGGCGCTCTCCCCGAATGCGGTGCAGCGGTACTCGAACGTGAGCTGGTGCTGCGGCCCCGCCTGGAACAACACCTCCTTTTGTAATGCCTTTCTTTCAAAGGTGACGAGTGCAGTCGTTTACTACCCGTACCTACAACACCACACTTCTCTATCCATTGTGTCCATCCCACCATAGCACTGACTCTTTCATTTTTAGCTCACTAGTGGACAACAGAGCTTTACTGGGGAACTGGGGCCAAACCCCTACTAAAACAACTAGAAATGTCTAACTAAACTGCTGGACCCATGACATGAGCCAATTTGCCGAATTTATTTGAATTTGTTTATTGGTCCGCTGACAGTTGATCCGAACAGACTAGTTTTTTCAACGCCACTCAAGGCCGTACGCAAAGGGGCGTTTTGGGGGTTCAGAACCCACCCGAAATGCCTTAGTCAACCTATCGTTTTTTTTGACGACCTCTATGGGTGGCGCGGCGGGCGAACGTTCGCCTGCGACACAGGAGGTTGCGGGTTCGATTCCCTCCCGCCTTGGAACAAATATTTGTGCAATCTGCAGATATTTGTTCAGGGTGTTCTGGGTATTTTCTATATATAATAAAAAATATCTATCTTTGTATTATATTGTATCAAGTACATCAGTTGTCTAGTACCCATACCACAAGCTCTGCTTAGCTTGGGGCTAGATAATGTTGTGTGAACTGTCCAGCATTATTTATTTATTTATACAGTATATACCTACTTCCTAAATATTTTCTCAGCAAGAGTGAAATCGAAATGTACCTATTTATTTATTGTTAGTAATTATTTCGCCGAATTGCATTATTATGCGAAGCGACTGCGCCTCCGCCGATCAAGTAGTGTGGGAGTTTGTCTACCTACTTGGTTGTGTCGCGAGTCCACCTCTGTAGCGCACCGGGCAAGTAGCCGGCTGAGATGCGAGAGGTTGCGGGTTCGATTCCCGCTGCGGGACAAATGTTTTTATGATCATCACAATTCGTTCCGGGTCTGGGTGTTATGTTAACATTGTACTCATAGTTCCTGATACCCACGACACCGGGAATCCTAGTGTGGGATCAGGGCTATGTATGTGACTGTTAGGACTTAATGTTATGTATGTCCGGTCAGCCTTCTAAATATTTGTTGTAATAGATATCATTATTGCTGCACTATCCTCGGGCCAAAAACACTGAATATTCAAATTCCTTAAATTATGTGAATTCCTGGTTAATATGGTCTTGATGGCACTACAAATGTCTGCCCGCCTGTGTTTCGGTCAAGCCACGTGGCAATCATAGCCATAATGGGCCAGCCCAGTCAATACCTAGCATAAGCATAAAGTCAATGTAAACTCACTTGTAAGATGCACTCATACTCGGGAATTGTGCCGAGTTTCACACCCATTTCCTGCAGAACTGTCATGGCGGTCTTCATCTCAAGGTAATATCTGGCTGTAATGAAGGATAACATTATTTTTTAAAGCATGATTGGTTGTTGGGAGCTAGTATAGTGTTGATTATGTGCATTCCAAGTTATTATACAAGTTCCAAGTTGAACTACATACAATTTACTGTGGAATTGCCTTTCTAGTTGGTTAGATTGGACTTCTGACTGGAACCCTGACCTTTTATATCCACACTGTATACAAGCTATGCAAACACAAGGTACAAATAGGTCCATTCAAACTCACAGTGCATACTCTATCCTATGTTTTTTATGCAACCTCGCTGTTTTTACACAAAAACCTGTGTTACACTACCTACAGTGTAGTACATTGGTTTAATGGTGTAGGTAGTCGGTAGTGATTTCACCATACACCTATGTTGTTGCTTGTTACATTTGAAGGTTTTAAGTTTTTTGTTTTGTGAGCATATTATCATTATTGTTTGGAATGTAGACTATATTAAAAAACCAGTCAAATGCAAGTCAGAGTCTAGTCGTTCTATACAAGTATGCTATCAAAGACCTATCTCTGTGAAAGACTCTCTGGAACTTATTAGTCCTCTGTAAAATTAAGCTACAATTTTTCTCTTCACTAATATTTTCCGTTTCTCATGGGCATTTAAGGATTTAGGATTTTGGTTTAGGTTTTTCTGTAAATTATGATAAAGACACTATTTCATTAGGCACTTTTTTCCATATTTTAGCCTCAGTAGTTGCAGAGAAAATTGTCTGTGACAGATAGACAGACACCAGAGTGGTTCTATGATTTCATTGATACCTTTTTGAGGTACCTACCTACTTGAATACTTACTATTGAGTAAGGATCGGTAAAAATTTAGAATCGTTTGGCAGGAGGAGGAGGGGGAGAGGGGGGGTGGTGGAGGGGGAGGGGTACCCCCTCACCCCTGGTACCAATCCCATAACAAGGTAACTTATAGTTTTCGAGAAAAAAAATAAAGATAATTTTGAGGTTAAGTATGAGATTTTGGTAAAACTTTACAATCGTTTGTCAGGAGGAGGATGGGAGAGGGGGGGGGGAGGGGGGGATTTGTACCCCCTCGCCCCTGGTACCACTCCTATGCAAAGGTAACTAACAGTTTACGAGAAAAAAATAAAGTTTTTTTTTTGTTAAGTATGGATATTTTAAATGTCGGACTCCGGTATGTGCTCCCGCCAGTACTCTCGCGAGGTCGCCCTTGAGTGTCGCTTCACCCACTCGACCTTTGCTACGCTACGGAGGTCACCGGCTCGCTTCGCTCGCCAGCTCCCCCCTTCACTCCGCTCGGCCTCGCGGGCTTGCTCCACTCAAGATCTCCCACGCGAGCTACTGGCTCCGCGTTTTTATATACACTCTAGGGGCGTGACGCACAGTACCACGTGGAGTCGGGGTGCTCCGTATCGGGTCTGCCACTCTTTTCGGACCTAACCAACTATTGTCGGGGTGCTCTGTGTCGAGTCACACAGTCAGTCAACAATAAAAAATCCATAATTTATAACATTAATTAATTCCTCAAAAGGATCTCTCTCATTTCTTTCAACATCCCTTCTCTACAGATAGAGGTACTCATAAATTAAATCATTAATATTATTATTTTACGTTCCGATTTTGTAAAATTTTCTTTATTATTTTTGTTTAAAAGCACAAGTTTCCTGGACAAGGGGGCCGAGGCTGGAATTTCCTGCACCCTCCCTGCAAGTTGGCGATGACTCCCGTAACATCCGACACTTCCAATTCAAAAATTTCATACTTAACCTCAAAAATTTCTTTATTTTTTTTCTCGAAAACTATAAGTTACCTTGTTATGGGACTGGTACCAGGGGCAAAGGGGTACCCCTCCCCTTCCTCTCCCCCTACTTCCACCCTCCTCCTCCTGCCAAACGATTCTAAACCCAACCCTAAGGATCTGTGTTCAGCCTGAGAATATAGACACCTCCCGTCTCTTCTAATGGATGTCAAAAACCGACTAAGGGAGAATGAGCAGCAGTATCCTCCTGAGTACTCAACGCCAATTCTGCAATCAGCAATCCGCCTGCCAAGAGTGATTGGTAAAACCCTCATTGCATTTTATGGTGGAGGCGTGTCCAGCATAGCAATGCTCTAAGATGATGATGAATGTGTCGTTATTAATTGCTGAACAACTGTTCGTTGAAAAACTTACCTAAACTGGTAAATTATTAAAGTAAGTAATAGTTTTAGGTTTCTTCGTTCACCGTGAAAACAAGCAAGCACCGAAGTTTCAGAGATGACCTCCCGGCAGTTATTGTATTTTTTGGAGTTACTACATCGGCTACATCGCTACTCGCTCGCTAGTTAAATAAGTACTACAATAAAAACATCTTATTAGGTGTACAATACAAACAAGGTTAGGTAGTCAAGGTACAGTTATGTTATTTATATATTCTTTGTTTTTGAACATATCCGAAAAAGAACTTGAATGAATAATGAATGAAACGAAACGACGAACGAAACAAACAAAACAAATTACAAAACAAACAAGCCAGAACCAATCAACACTCAACAATGGGCCAACACAACAAAACAAAAACACACTGCACCATTCATCCGAGACTGCACCACAGAACACTTTCGTGGCGTTTCTGTGGTAGAGACCATCCACCGTAAGATTGCACATGCCAAGGAGTATTACATTTTCTATGGTTGGTACTATTCCCAAGGCACGTACACAGACTAAGAGTATAACGCAGGTGCAATCTTACGGTGAACGAACTCTAACATACTATGTTTTGAAGTCATTGATGCGCCCACTGATACGTTTTTAGATGTGCCCTCACCCCATAAGAATAGCCGGACGATAGACTGTGTATTGTCTATCGTATATACACTGACTATACCATAGACGTAGAATTTTTTCGCTACGCTAAAACTAAATCTATGGACTATACTGTGTATAGTCTATCGTATATACACAGACCAAAAGAGGGTTTTTTTTTGTATATATTATTTCCTCTTTGGGTAGAGTAGAGAGAGGGACGATTTCTTTGAACATTTTGAACCATAAACTCTTTTGAATTTTGTTAACAGACAGATAAAAAAAAAAAGGTTTTTTATTCTGGCTGCGTGTTTATTTACAAAACATCGTCATTCATTGATCATTCTAAAGGATAATCATAAAATCATTGCAAATTTACTAATACATACAAACAAGCTAGCATAGTAAATACCAAAATGTCCGAGGTCTACAAGTAAGTATCTTGGGCCGTTGGATGTTTCGATTTAAAAGAAACAAAATAACCTCACATACCTAAAATTGCAGGCTTATCCATCCCATAAAATATTTCGACGATTACATATCGAGGAACGTGAGGCCCGACGGAAGGGAATACCATGAGCAGCGTAGCATTAAGTTGAATGTCGACTCTGTAAAGACTGCGGAAGCTTCCGCCATTGTCAAATGTGGGAACACGACTGTTGTTTGTGGCATAAAATTGGTAAAATATGACTTCCATACACGTACCTTGCCAGTTGGGCAGTTATACAAGCTTACATGCACACTTAGGACAGTACACTGTACAAAATTGCCCAACTTACCTATGTGTGCGAGACGAATAGCTGACCATTGAACTGTTTTTAACATTTCAAATAGAGCAATAACCCATATTAAAATCACAACTTACAGGAACTAGCAACACCAAAAGCAGAAGAACCAGAAAATGGGTTTTTAGTGACCAATGTGGAACTACCGCCGCTATGTTCATCTAAGCTTAGACCCGGCCCTCCCTCAGATCTTGCTCAAGTCACCAGTACTATAGTATCAGATATCATAAACAACTCCAAGTTTGTAGACTTGAAAGATCTGTGTATAGCTCAGGGTAAACTGGCTTGGGTGGTGTACTGTGACCTGATTTGCATCAATAATGATGGCAGCCTAGTTGACGCTTGTGTTATTGCTCTGTTGGCAAGTTTGAAAACATGTAAGTATAGCCTTAAACTAGGTCTAACAAAATTCAACTCCAAGTCTCGAGAAGTGCAGCATGGATTGATCTCTTCTTAATGTGCCGGACAATCTCACAATCAACAGATCTCATTGGATCATTCCCAAAAACCCCCCGCAAAATCCCATAATGGCGACATTGGTAAAATCAAACATTCCCGGCAACATGGTACAGTACCATGCTAAACAGAATTACCTTTTCAAGCACTATATCTCAAAAACTACAAAGTCTAATAAAAACCACTTTCATATGACAACCCTCTAGACCTGATTGTTTCACCTTTATTTTTTTTATTGGGCCCCAATATCTCAACAACCCCCTAACCGATTTAGCTCATAACCTTACTGACAAATTATACCAGTTTTATCTATCTGCATGAAGACTGGATCAACAGTTCGAAAGTTATCCTTGGACATACAGACATACATACAACCGCTGATTCATCCAAGTTGACTCAGAACAAAACTCAGTCAGAAATAATTTTACACACCCATGAAACAACCAGCTGAGCTGGACGCCAATTTGTGTCAGTGATGGGTGGCTGGTACTAAGAGGCACACATTAGTTTTATTTTTCTTTGTTTCTCTGTGTATGTGTGTCATTTTGTGTGGAATTTTGTTTGTTGGCACAAATAAATGTTTTTTCTTTCATTCAAACATCCACAGTTTTTTTTTGGTAAATTTTGATTTGTTGAATACTTGTTTATTCCCCAGTTTCACTTCCAAAAGTGAGTTACGATGCAGAAACAGAAGAAATCAAGGTAGACCCCGATGTGAGAAATAAGTTGAAAGTTCAAGGACTGCCCATACCCACCAGTTTTGCCATCCATGACATCAATAAGAGGTATTCATTGCTTTATACATCTGTTCTCTTCTTTGTTCTGTCACTGGTTTGGTTTAAAAAAGTGTAAAGGATGAGTAAATTTTATTTTCAAAATGTCTAAATCTTTGTTTCAGTAATGTGGTACTAACTGACCCATCAGCCTATGAAGAAGATATGTGTGGAGGAATTGGATCTAACCTGATAGTCTGCTGCAACAAAGGATTTCTGTGCGGTACACAAAAGTTTGGAGGCAAGAACTTAACTGTGGAATCCCAAGAAAAAGCTATGAAAATAGCCAAAGACAGGGCCAATGTTATTGAAGAAGCTATTACTGTCTGCATACAAAATTATGAAATTGAAAATTCTAATCAGATAAATAAATAATAGATTTTACTGTATCTATATTATTCATACCAGTTGGTATATTATATTAAACACCAAGTGGGCAGTTAAAAAAACTATAGCCTGACTGCAGTAAATCATGATATGTCATAATATTTACAGTATCATAGTATCTTTATGCAACTAGGCAAACAAAAGTATTAGGTATGCATAAAAAACATAATTTTCACTCAAAACTATGGTAGTGGTTATCGTTCACAATGAAAGAGTCATAGGTTCAGAAGGTAGATCGAAGGCTTGGCTACCCATATACTTACATATGCCTATACCATTGTACATATCGTATTGTGAGACTAAAGTGGCGCTGGGTAGGAAACTTGGCCAGATTTGGTGACGGCAGGTGGTTTAAGGCATTTCTATGATCTGTGTTTAAGGCCCTGACCGAGTGGTGGCAGGAGTGGGAGCACTAGAGGCAGTGGCAGACCATGAGCCAGGCGGGCGGATGAGGCCGTAAAGGGAAAGACTTGGGTGCGAATCGCACAGAACCGTTTAGAGTGGCTTATACCCAGCAGTGGGCTATTATTTGAGCTGCCAATGATGATGATACCATCTAGGTACTTGCAATCGCCAGGACATCGTAAATATCCCGTTTGGTTAAAACTAGTGGTTCGCCCCGAACTGAGACCTCGCAAATACACGCGATTTAGGTAGGTTACCTTATTTCTTTCGATAAAATATTTATTACCTACGTGAGTACATCCACATAAAATGAACGTACTTGTCGGTTCGACCTACAACGTCGTTCAAATTCCTAGAAACGGGAGGTCAACATTGGATGTTATTCTGGTTAACGTTTTATTGAGTACAAGTTTCGGAATTCTTCAATTTTAGACTTTTCCCAGTGTTTGTGTCATAAAAGCTACAAACATACCAAATTTCAGCGTTGTAGGATTAGTGGAAGTACCCTAGAGGTTTTGGTTTTTTACATTTTTGTTTTACCCTAATATCTCAAAAACTACATTAGATAAACAATATATAAAATAGTTTTGTTTCAAAGCAAGGGGCTTTCATATGACACCCCATTTGATCTGATATTCTCCCTTTTTTTACCCGTCTTGGACTCCAATATCTCAACAAAATCCTCAATCCTTCTTCCTCGAAATTCTTAAATTTTAAACTTTTCTAAGTATTTGTGTCTTATAAGCTACAAACATACCTTTCTTAGTACTTTAGTACCCTAGAGTTGTTTAGTATTATTTTATCTGTGCCTAGAGGTTTAGGTTTTTTACATTTTCGATTTACCCTCTATCTCAAAAACTACATTAATCATAGATTTAGCGTAGCGAAAAAATTCTACGTCTATGACATTAGTTAAAAATTTATAAAAAATAGTTTGAAAAGGTCAAAGCGAGGGCTTTCATTTGACACTCCATTTGATCTGATATTGTCACTCTTATTTTCTTGGACCCCAATATCTCAACAACCAACTCATAACCCGACCGATATAGCTCATAACCTTACCAACAAATTGATGGTAAGGTTATGAGCAAGTTTTACTCGCTTCGCTCGTTCAATTAAACTTTCCCCCCAAAACCTTGGTTCTTCTTGGATTTTACGTAGTACATCTGTTTGTTGATTCCACAGCGTGGCCACAGGTAATCTTAACGTGGTCCCACAGATGAAGTAGTACACGTGGTCCCTTTGGATAGACTACTATCATCATTATCATCATCTCAGCCCGGAATCACCCACTGCTGGGTATAGGCCATGGTATAGGCCTCCTTTCTCTTTTGCCAGCCTCCTCTGTCCTGTACAATAGATACAATACAATAGTACAATAGGTCCATGATTATATAAAGGTTCGTGGCAGTTGTGAGATTGAAAAATTAATAACATTTTATCTGTGGTAAATTAATAAAGTCAGCTTGCCGGCCGGCAAGGCAAATAAATACTCTATTCTTTGAGAGGTGGCAACTTTGTTTAAAAATGTCACCACGTCTCAAAATAAGTAGCAGTGTTATTGAGGTAATTTTCTTGATTTTCTTTATTTTACGCCGTTTTACTCATTCATTCATGCAGTAATAGATCAGGATCTTTATTCTCTATCCTCGGAGACATTCTGGTACTCGTCAATACCGTAAATAATTAACTTTTCCCTCGTACGTCACCACGTCTAACTTTGTCAATTATTTTATTAATTATTTTTATAATCACGAGTGCAGCTGAGTGCATAATAATATGATTTATATCTGCATCTTATTTTCAGAGGCTCTCTAAAATAGAGACAAATGAAAGTACAGGATGCCTCTACGGTCTCATGTACGACGGAACTTTGCTTGTAGTAGGGCTAAGTATCGAGTTATTTCAAAATGAGAAACATGCCTACAACCATTTACTGCTAAATTTTCCTGCGGAGATAGAGCTATGCGGTGTGGTAAAGTTCCAGGATGATTTATCTGCAGGAACATTAGTGAAAGAAATACTACAGGTATGTACCTAATCAACTTACCAACTTCATCATCACCTACAGATAGGTAAATAAATAGGCTTCGCTGTCTTCGTTGGCTCAGGCCTTGCTTTGTGTGTGTAGGGTGTGCATTCACCATACATTTGACTATTCAAATTATTTGTTAAATTTTAGAAATATTATACTATTATTATACTTCTAAAATTGTTGGGTCTAAGTGGCCTTGTGTAAACTATAGATATGAAACACCACCGTAGAGAATTGGGGAGAGGGGGAAAAGGAATGGTAGGAAATTTATTTTCTCAAAAATTAGTTCCCTGTAATGAGGGTCTCCGCTTTCTTTCCCCCTCTCCCCAACTCTACAGTGGTGTTTCATATCTACAGCCAACCATTGACAACCTTTGAGGAATAGGTGCTTGAGTGAAGACCACAAACCAAATGATGCAATAGACTATAGAAGAAGGCACCCCCTCAATTGATCAAACTCATTTTATAGGTTGCGGGATGTTGGTGGTTGGAGGGGGCATGAGACTTTTTGTTGTGGCCTTCTATGGGAGAGGCTAATGGCCAGCAGTAAATTTCTGTGAGCAGATGATGATTATAATCATTCCTACACAAAAGCTTTAATTGAAAGCAAGCATGTAACATACAAGTATCCCAGTCCTCATTTAATCAGGAACTTATGTTTGTGCTACTCAAATATGGCTAACATAGACACTTACACTTCCAAAGAGGTAGGCAAAGCAACATTGGTGATGGTCTCTTTAATTAAATGGGTTACTAATCTAATGAATATTATTGGTGATGGGGGCGTTTAAGTCAAACCAATCTAACTGAGTCCGACAGCTGGGAAAAATCTTGAGCAAAGCTCGCTCAACTACTACTGGTTTTTTAATGAATGAATGAATTTCTAATGACGACCTCTGTGGCGCGGCGGGCGAATCTTGGCCTGCAACGTCGGAGGTTGCGGGTTCGATTCCCGCCTCGGAACAAATATTTGTTTGATCGCAGATATTTGTTCAGAGTGTTCTGAGTATTTTCTATGTATAATAAAAATTATCTATCTATGTAATGTATTGTATTAAGTATATCAGTTATCTAGTACCAATAACACAAGCTCTGCTTAGCTTGGGGCTAGATAATGTTGTGTGAACTGTCCAGCATTATTTCTTTATTTATGTTATTTAATGGGCCTCTAATTAATTGGGTTACTATTTCGATGAATATTATGGGTGATGAGGGAGTCTGGGTCAAACCAATTTAACGGAGTCCAACAGCTGGGAAAAATCCTGAGCAAAGCTCGCTCAACTACTACTGGTTTCCTAATTTCAGGATGTAGACATAACTGACAACCCACTTGTCATATTAATGAACAAGAGCAAAGAGCTCAAGGCTAACTTCCTGGTACATGATAAGTTTGAAGAAACAAACTATGAGGTCTTGAGCACAGAGGAGCTATGGAGGCAGTTCCTTCACGTGCGTCTTAATACTGTGCTGCCGCTGATCTGTGAAGCTACCATCAATGGAGTCAAAAACATGATGCAAACTAAAAGGAAAAAGGTAAGATGTTTTCTCATAAGACATTACTTTTATGTGCAGGCACCACACAGGTGCTGGTTGGGTCGAGATTAGAAATGGGTCTCCCCATTCTGGTATTCTCCCCCTCCCGGTACCACTCCCAAACCTAGGACGCGTTTAGTTTTTGGGAAAAAAATTAATTCAATTTTGGGGTTAGGGCCCAAGTTCACGAACAAATAAACGGGTGGTTACCATAACCAACTGTCAAAGTGACAGATAATGTATGAAAACATCTGTCATAAACAGTTGTTTAAACTAAACAGCTGTTTAAATACCGGTTAAGGTTGTTCCTCGTGGTCAGCTAGGCACAACAGCGTCAATAGATGGCGCTGTTGCCAAATGTGAAAGTATTTTATATATTTATGAATTAAAATGTGCATATTATGTCATAACACTAACGTTCACGCAAATGGTGAATTATTTGCTATGTACCTAGCTATATTTCAGGTTATTTTAGTCTCTAGTTTTTACATACTTGTGCCGAGCAAATTCCGAACAATATGAAAGCCTACTCACGCACACAGACAAGGATATTATTGTATTAGAACTATTAGCTAATTTCGGCGCGCGAATTTCATAAAGGTTGGACCATTGGCTTGGACTCTCGACTCTGAAGTTCTAAACCCGCGTCACTGGGTTCGATTCTATACTGCCTATATTTTTTAATTTATTTTTCTTTTTTTAGTTTTTTTGGTGAACCAGTGACTAGAACTCTCGACACTTAAACCACGGTACTGGGTTCGATACCAGACTAATTTTTTTATAAATGTTTTTGTCATGATTAACGAAATACCCTGATTCTGGTCTAGCCAATATTATGACCTTGTACTATTATTTATTCTGTGTTAAGACTGTGAAGTGAGTGTTTTGGTGTGTCCTTATTTCAAATCAATTTTTAACCGACTTCAAAAAATGGAGGAGGTTCTCAATTCTCAATGTTTGTTATGTCATATCTCCGTCATTTATGAACCGATTTGAAAAAAAATACTTCCAGATTGGTCTGATTTTCATCAATATCGGGTTCTGATGATGGAATCCATGAATAATTGAGGGAACTCCTCAAATATTATAGGCACACATATAGCGATTTCGGTATTTTCAGCAACAAGTCAAGCATGTGCGTTCAGAAAGTATCATTTTGTGAAGTGGACCCGATGAAGAAGACCAGAGATGGCCATTGGAACTTCTCAATGATAAGTATTTCACGGGTGGCGATAAGGCTGACTTTCCGATATTTTGCATACCTGTCATAAGTTCCGATGACAATACAATAATGATGGTGACAGCGAGCTGATCTGATTATGGAGACGGAAAGTGTACAACGGAACTCTTTGATGGATAATGGTAGACTGGCCGTGTTTAGGCTCATTTTGAACAGGACACTGTTCCGATCACTAATTTACAGCGATCTGATCTGATTATAGAGATGGAAGGTGGACAACGGAACTCCTTGATAAGTTAATAATAGACTGGCCGTGTTTAGGCTCATTTTGATCAGCACACAGTTTTTTTCTAAATAATTATTATGGATAGCTTTTATGGATAGATCATCGTCAGCCAACTGAAGTCCACAGCAGGGCATAGATATCCCCCATATAATGCACATAGAAACTCAGGTAACATAATCACTATGCGTATCTCACTCAGCGTATCTTTGGTAGTGATTCTGTGCTGCTCTAGTAGTTACATGATTCATAACTAGTAGGTAGTAGCAAAGGCAATCTTATAGGACTTCGTTAGGTAGTTGTTAAAGTAATCAAAAACATAGGTAATTTTAATTTTCTTTATTTACAAATATTACGTAATATATTTACAAGTAAAAAAAAAGCGGCCAAGTGCGAGTCGGACTCGCCCATGAAGGGTTCCGTAGCAGCAAGTAACATAATATAAAAGTTACTCCTTAGCAGTTCGCATTATAAAGGTAGAACCGAAACTTTTAGTACGAATAGAGGGTATACTAATGAGGTAAGGATGGTACCGAGCCGTGCTTCTGCTCGTCCTATGATGAAAAAGAGACGATGGGATCAGATCGTGAAGTTCCTGGGAGCATTCCCCGAAGTGTAATCTATAGAAGATCGAAAGGCATGCGACTTTACGGTGGTGCTAGAGACTCCGAATCTTAGTCTCCGCCATATGTTGCTCACCCATAAGCCTGAAAGCTCTGCGGTCGATCTAGTCCCTGGTGTTTGGCTGAGCCATCCCAAACGTGGCAGCTGTACTCCATACTAGCCCGGACTTGTGCTTTATATAGACTCAGAAGCTGTCCTGGTGTGAAGTAACGCTTTACCTTATTCAGGATGCCAAGCTTCATGGCAGCTGTTTTTACCTTATAGACTCGATGTAGAAGCCAAAGTTGAGAGTAGGCGTAATTGAAACACCTAAGAGCTCAAGGTGATCTCCTATAGCTACAGGTACATATCTGAAAATTGGAACTTGGAGAAACTTTTTTTTTAGACTTTTTTTGCCAAGGGTAGACAAGCCTGCCTTTTATAGGCTTTGAACTTGACTAGATTTTGGTATCGCCCCAGTCGTATACAGCCTTGAGAGATAAATTCAGACGCTGCAGCATCTCATCTCTTAGCACCTGAATTTCATACTGCCTAGCACACGCAGTGGAAACGTATTTCTCCACAACAGTGCTGTCATCTGCATACACAATGATGCCGGGCATTAGCAGATCATTATTGTACACCAGAAACAATGTGGCAGATACTGACCCCTGAGGTACCCCGGCGTTCATAGTCAATTGATCCGACGAGCAGCCGTCAAAACTACTCGAATGGATCTTTTCTTTAGAAATTGTGCGAACCAGCAATTGAACTGGCAGTCCGTAGGCAATAAGCTTGCCAATAAAGCTAGCATGCAAAACCCTGTCAAAGGCCTTCGAGAAATCTAGTGAAACAGCCAGTGCTTCACCATGTTTCACAATGGCCTCGCTACAAATGTGCTCAAAATACACAATCAGTAGACCGGTTTCGGAGAAATTTCATTCTGGTAAATAGATGTGACTTCCTCGGCGATCGATAATAATTGCCGATCGCTGAGGAAGTCACATCTATTTACCAGAATGAAATTTCTAAGCATTTCTGGTTATTGCGTACTCTTCGAAGAACAACTTCGGGCAATATACAATTTTTATAAAATGTCACCAGTTTCGGTAACATATTAGTTATGAAAACTTCATCGCGCTCAATTTCTATTATCGTGATTTCTTGGGTCGGAGAAATATAGCCGACGAAGTAACATTTCATCATTGATGAAATCCGCAGTTGACCCTGGATCTGCAAGAAAAAAGGTTACCATTCATTAGAAAAATGTATTTCTAATTATTTTTGTTAGTTTTTGCAAAAATAAAATATAGTGTATACTAACCTGATAGTAGAAGTTGTGTTTTTTATTCATTTGCAAACTTCCATCGCCAGCCACGCAGAGAGGAAAATTTTTCCCAGCTTTGGCAGCGGAACTAATGTCTAGACCTTTGCGAGCCAGTGAGGGGAAGCATTTTATTTCTAAAATTGATTTTTCTTCTTCTATAACCCCTGAAATTAATTAATTGATAATTACAAATTATCACTTACAAAAATATTTAACTTAAAATATTTTAAACATAGTGTAATTAGTGTACTAATTACACTATGTTTAAAATATTTTACACTAATATAATAAAGAGGTAAACTTTGTAGTTTTGTTCGTTTGTTTGCGAAGCTACGGCCAAAAGGCTAGTACAGTATGAAAACAATTACTTGTAATAAATTAGTACTAGGTACGTACCATCTGGACTAGCTCCTAGAAAGCCAAATTCTTTGTCAATAAAAAGCCCTGCTGGTCTTACAGCTTTCTTCATTTTTTCTATGAACAGTGTTCGTGCCACCGATTCATTACGTTGACCATATGCCATGTCACTCGTTAGAACGTTGCTTTTGTATAAAATGCTCTTCACGTGGTTGTGGCAGGGTGTAGTTGCTTTTCTTTTACATATCTGTAATAATGCCAAAATTAATCATATTCTAATTTATTTTGAAACACAACCTAACCACCTCCTGCATCAAGTACTTTTATTATAAGAAAAACAAAAACCTCTACTCAAAATTGTACCCGATCTTGGTATTACATTACTGGTACAATGACAAACCTACATACAAACATACTTCTAAACACACTAAACATTACCCTCCTATTACAAATCAGTTGATTTGTTGAAGCTACGAAAACGTTTTAGTACGAGCGGCGACCGTATGATCTACTTCGTCATTTGATACTAAGATAAGACACATGGCACAAGATTATAAAAGTAATGCTTAGTCTAGAAAAATATGTGACAAAATTTTTAATCGGCCGAAAGTACAAAAAAACTACCACTTCCAGTGTTTTTTTTAATGGTATTTACGTCATTTGGTATCAAATGACGTAAATACCATTACACTAAGCATCACTTTTGTGATCATGTGCCATGTGTTTTATCTTAGTATCAAATGACGAAGTAGATCATACGGTCGCCACTCGTACTATTTGTGGCATAGCACGAATGACATTGACCAGCAAGAAGAACATGGGAATAAACTAACCGTTCCAAATTGGCTTGCTGTGAGCCTATCAGCTCTATATGTATTATAATTGTCATTGTCATGTTGCCCTATGGTGAGTAGCTCAATTTCATTTATTTCATTGTCTGTTTTTTGAAAATCTTGAAGTTTTGAGAGGCATGCATCCTTCAAATCTGATTCTATAATAGGCTCATTTGCCTCTTGTGCCTTTGGGCCATAATGTTTGTCAGGTTTGGTCTTGTGGGCAAAAAGCCGTCTTCGAGTGCATTTTTTTCGCCTAGAGTGGGATTTTTCTTTCTGGACAATATATTTTTGGAAAGTTGGCCCAGGGCTAGAATTTGTGTGATGTTTCCAGGCACTTGCATGCCATTTTTGGCCCGTAGAGTGTGAAAGTCCTTTAATATATTAAATATATCAAAATAAATAAATTGATATATACATTTTTCACTAAATTGTTACATACCTATAATCCTAAATAATAATTCAAAAGTATCTCTGATTCGTGTCTGTTCGCTACTTTTCATGACTTCACTATACGACTGACCCGTTATCTTGATGAAATTTGGTACGGAGATAACTGAAACCCTGAGGATGGACATAATATACTCTTCGTACCTGCAATATATACTCTGCGTTGATATGATCCACCTTTGTGCAAATTTAACCTTTTGCCACAGATGAATTTGCTCAAGACGCTCATAAAATTTTCCACCACATTTGTTGTGTCATTTGATAGCCGATGGCATTTCGACATGATTGCCTCGTTTGCTGCACAAATGAGCGCCCAAACTGTGGGTGTCTTAGTTTTTAGGTCTTGTAGAGAGTCGGTATCAGTCTCATCACTGTTATTGCAGAATCGACAGTAATATGGTTTGCAGTCTTTGTGGCAGCCAAAAACATGAGATGGGCCATTTTTGAGATCCTCCCTCAGTGACTTACGGTCTGCCTCTATTATTATTTTCCGTGCCACAACGGTTAGTTTCTGTAATTTAGGCTTTAGTATTTTTCTGCCTGCTATTGGCAATTTTGTGTTTGACAGAATCTGAAAAATAAGAAGATTTAGAGATTTGAAAAAAAGAAGATTTGATAAGAATCAGGGCAGTGTTATGGAACGCTTCCCATCCAAGTTCGATACAACATATTGAATACATTGGTTATATATTATTACCTTGTACAATGCACCCGTGTAGTTTTTAATAACATGATTTTTGCACTCTATTTTCTTTATTTGCATTCCATAAGAGACCTTTTCTCTCAGTTGTGCAAAAACCAATGAGTCTCCATCTCCAACAAAATTTAAATATTTGACCCCGTGCATCTCTTGGCTCCTCTGAAATCCTTCTACTAGAATGGCCGACTCCATCCCCGTTGATGGTCCCTCATAGTTTTTGAAGCAGGTGTGCTCTGGCACTGGCTTCGTTTCTTTTTCATAAATGTGGCAGTGGTAGCAATATTTATTTTTAATGCCTATAAATAAACATTTCTTGCTTTCTTTACCAATTATGCAAGCCTGAAAAATGTATTTCAAAATTATAATCTATTATGTACAGCATTCAAATAAAAGATAAACAAAAAAGTTTTCAAGAGAAGGAAAATTTACCATGCCTGATGCAGAGCTGTAGTTGTGACCGTAGGATCGTTTAGGCCAGCCACCATCCACATATACAGTCACATGTGGAATACCATTTTCATCAACACGGTTTTTTTCAATGGCGATGGCCTTCTCCTGTTCTCCATTCTTCTTTATTACCTCAGTTAGATGGTTCATCCAAACATCGCCTAGTAATTTTTCAGTTTTTAGGAACTTGCTTGCTGACACTGTAGGGATGTCCATCAAATTTGTGATGTGAGCCGCCTGGGCGTAATAGCTGCCGGCTGTTAAAGTTCCCCAAACGAAAGCTTTGTTAAATTTTTGAACATCTTCATTACTGTTCCGAAACTCTTTCCCACACATACTGCATTTGAACGTAAATATGCTGTTGAAGCCATCTTTCAATTCACCCACATATACAATACTGCTGCCTCCACATTGTGACCGGTGTCTCTCGATTTTAAAAGCCCATTGAAGGACATGTGCGAGGTCAACAATTCTATTCCCTGACAGGCCAGCCAAATCATCTTGTGGAACATGCTCAACAATCAACTCATGACTTAGGACAGTAGGATCGATTAGTGGCCAATTTATGTCCAGAGGTTCTGATAGTGTGGGCTGTTTCTCAGTGTTTTGTGTCAGTTCATTTTGTGTATATGTTGCTTCTTTGTGATATATTATTTTATTTGTACTGTATGTTCTCAAAGTGTCAATCGGTGTGCTAGAAAAAAATAATTGAAAATTTAGTGTGTTTCCCATTAGCTATACATCTAGCTGATTACTCTTCAAAATAATAAACTGGCAAATGCAACTTGTCTCAGACTTACAAGAACCTGCCCGCCTATTCCCTATCTTGAAAGTCACTCAGTGACCAACGTTTGACAAGTAAAATGACCATCAATTGACAATTCTTCATAGTATTTTTTTTTAATTGTTGATCATTCTTCTTGTCAAACGTTAGTCACCGAGTGACTTTCAGTTAGGGAATAGGGGGGCTGATATGCTCTGGGACCCTTTGGGTACATTACGATAAAATAATACTACGGAAATAGAAAACAATGAGAGAATACACAGAATACACAATTTCAGCTAATTCAGCGTCTACTTCTCATAATATACACCCGATGAACGCACTTTTTCTTAATATGACCACTTCGCAAAACGTCCACTTCGCAAAATATACACCCGATTTTTTAGCCAAATGTACAGTTCACTCAAAATTTCAGTTTTCTCAAAATGACCACTCCAAAAAATGTACACTTGACTTTTTCTCAAAACTACTTCAACTTCAAATTTTACTGTTTTTTATTTTACTGTCTTACTATTTACATTTTTCCTTTTTTATTTAATTTTTTTACTTCTTTACACTTATTTACATGGTAAACTTTTGAAATTTCTGTACTTTTTTTATTTATTTTTGCTTTTTGTACCTATTTTTATATATGATGTGGGGCGGCAGGGTAGCGCCGAGCTACGATACCTATATTGCTTGCCGTAGGTACGTGCTCCAGGCGTAGATGGTGATGGCGCCTGCCTAGTTTTGGCTGGTCCCGTTCCGCTGTCCGGAGTAGATGATGGGAGACAGGAAGGTAGATGACCTTCAGGGAGCCTGTATCGCCCCGAGCCGTGATGCCTCGTCCTGCCTACAGTCGATTGGGGTGTGGGATTCTTCCGAATTGAAACGATACTTCCGTTGGTTGAATGGTGCTTAGCGAGGCTGGCAGACCGTGCATTCGTCGGGTCCGTTCCTGTTCGTAGTACTGGATGACTTGTGGAAGCGTTCAATGGGCTGCACCTCATACTGTTTCGCTCTTCCAGACTATTTCTTTCTTCTTCTCGCATATAGGAAAACACTCATTGATGCTCCCACAAGCCAATTTACTTAGGAACCCCTGGGCGTTACCGCAACGAGAGCGGTGAAAGTTGAACGTAAACAGCCCTATTTTCGCTGTCTCTTGGACCTCAGTATGCCAACCTTTCTGACCATATCTCTTTATTTTCTTACATCTAAGTACATTGGTTACTATTTTTACGTACCTATTAGGTATAGCTACCTACCATATGTTTAATCTTTGTACATAGGTCCCTCGTTAGGTGGCTATATCGATTCTTATCCGCTAGTTTTACATTGTTACATAGTAAATGTACTTAGAAAGCCTTATATTTCTTGTTGGCCGGACTTGCCTTTCGGTTTATCCGGTCAACAAGACGCTGCCTACTCTTGCGCACGCGTCGACACTAGCGTGATGCTGTCTAGACGATAATTGGCCTTGGTAGAAGGATTTTAATGATGCGACCTTAGTACAGTGGGCGCGCCGGACCGAGTTTATAAATATTAGCAGCGGTCCGCCGTGTCTCCGCTCAGTATGCGCCAGACCTTCGCGCGTGCCACTACTGACGGAGACCAGCTATCCTGGGCTTAGCAGCTCACCAGGTCTTTACTCTTGACGTGCCCACGTACCACCAGCTGAGAATCCTTTACCAAGTCTGTGCCAATTACCTTTAGTTACCTAAGTACCTACTTTACCTTTTACCTGCTGGTACCTGTGTACCAGTAGGTACTACCTGTGGTACTCTGGCACCTTGACCAGAACCTCGCCCCCAGACTTACCTCCAGACCTTCGCGTCTGGTTACCTGTCTGGTATACCGGGCGGTTCATACCCCTACAGGAAGGTGAGGTTAAAGAAACGCATCTACCTGCCTACCCCTAACCTATGGTGGCACCAACGTCCTTTATTCACAATGTTCTAAGTAACTAAAGCCTGCCTATTGCTAATAATAAAGAGAATCGTTTATTTCAGCCAACTATTTTAAGTTATGATACCTATTCATGTTTGTCTTAGAATTACTTGCTAAGATCATCTAATCATCATCGCGAGTCGCGGACATCCTCCCCCCGATGCGCGGCATTGTCCTCTGGCCGCTTACTCGCTGCTCGGTAGAGTCGTGGTGGGATGACCGTCGCTCTGGCTCTCGACATGTAGAGGCGTCGTTGTAGTGGGAAGACCGTCGCTCAGCCCCCCGGAGTGAAGTGAAGTCCTAGCTCGGGGTACACGATGACCGGTGTCTGCTGTCTCACTGGCTCCCTGAGAGACATGAGGGTTGTCTCCAGGGACCAGGAGTATCGCCTTGGAGCAGGGTCGCTTGAACGTCCCATGCGACGTGCGTGCCTCGATGTTCCTCGTTCGGCCATCGGGTCCAGGGTAGGTACGGACCACGATGCCTCGAGGCCAGGTGTTTCTTGGGAGTGTGGGGTCCACTATGAGGATCGTGTCCCCACACTGCAAGTCTCGTTCAGTGATGTTGTGGTTGTTTCGTCTAGGTACGAGAGTTGGTAGGTACTCTCGCACCCATCTAGCCCAAAAGTGGTCGGCTAGTCTCTGCGCCGTCCGCCATGAGCGCCGGCCGCTGAGGTCCGCTTCGGTGTAAGCCCCCATCTTTAGAGCTCCGCAGGATTTCCCCATGAGGAAGTGATTTGGTGTAAGCGCCTCCTCTTCTGTGTCATCAGTGGTGATGAGTGGTCGCGAATTGATCACGTGCTCGGCCTCTAGCAGTAGCGTATGTAAGACCTCTTCCTTGGGGTGACGCTCTCTCAGTGTCACCGCTAGAGCCGTCTTGACTGATCGAACAAGACGCTCCCATGCTCCCCCTTGATTCGGGGCCCCCGGGCTGATGTACTTCCAGCGCAGGCCCATGGTTTTGGCCTCTCCCGCGAGGCCGCTGTCGGAATTGAGTTCTTCGACAGCCCCCCGTAGCTCCCTGTCAGCGCCGACGAAGTTCGTCCCGTTGTCGCTGAACATGGTACGCGGCATCCCCCGTCTGGCCGCCATCCTTCGTAGTGCTAATAACATTGAGTCTGTGGACAGAGAAGCAGCCAGCTCCAAGTGCACTGCCCTTGTAGCTAAGCAGGTAAACAAGGCCCCCCATCTCTTCTCGTGGCGGCGTCCCACCGTCACTGTCATGGGGCCGAAGTAGTCCACACCCGTATTAGTGAAGGGCGGCTCTCCCACCTTAAGTCGCTCTCTAGGCAAGTCCCCCGTCGGAAGTCGTTGAGGCCCCTCTCTGTGGACTCGACACCATTGGCAGCCATGTCTCGTTGCTCTCACCGCCGACCGAAGCCCCAGCACCCAGTACCTTTGACGTACCTCGTTTATTACTGTGGCGTGATTACCATGATTGAATTTTTCATGAAAATGAGTGATGAGCAATCGAGTCAAGTAGTTCTTACTATCCAGTATGATAGGTCGCTTGTAGTCGCGATCTAACCCCACCGCTGCGTCGATCCTCCCCCGTATTCGCAGGAGTCCCCCTTCCTTGACGATATCCAATTTCTTTAACTTGCCTGAGTCCTCAAGGCAGCTCTCTCGTTGACTTCTCATTAGAAGTTCCCGTTCGGCTCTCTCTACGTAGGTAGCGTCTAGAGACAGAAACTTCTTACCAGTTTTCTTTTCTGTAGGCCTCTTGTAGAGCTGCTCTCTCTTTTTCTTAGAGACCCTTTTCCAAGTAGGGTCCTGTTCCTTTGCAGCTTGCACGAGCTCTACCTTACAGCGGCATAAGTCGATAAACTGGTATATCCGGGCAGTCGCTCTCAGGAGTCTCGTCCACCTCGAGAATCTAGTAGGGTCAGGGGTAGAGTACTCACAGACCCGAGCTGCCGCAGTGATGTGCAGCTCTCTTTCCTCTCCTGATTGCTCTCGCTTGAACGAGCGTACTGCCGGCCATTCTTCTTCTTCCTTTCCTAAGAACTCCGGGCCAATGAACCATCGATGCCCCCCGTTGAAGTCCTTAGGGATGTCTCTAGTAGAGTCATCCGCTGGGTTCTGACCTGTAGGTACCCAGCGCCATTGTTGAGGTCTTGTCGTATCTTCGATTTCCGCCAGACGATGTGCCACGAAAGACTTGAAGGTTCTTGGATCCGTTTTGATCCAAGAGAGCACCGTGCTAGAGTCTGTCCAATAAGTCTTACTTGTCGCCTTTAAGTCCATTTCCCGGTCGATAGAGTGCGCTAACCTCGCTCCCAATAGTGCAGCCTGCAGCTCTAGTCGTGGTATAGAGACTGGTTTCAACGGAGTGACTCTAGCCTTCCCGGCTAGTAGAGTCACCGTATACTGACCTTCTTGGTTTCTCTGTCTCCAGTAGACTGCACACGCGTAAGCTACCTCACTAGCGTCTGTGAAGACATGTAGCTCTCCCTCCGTTTGGTAAGGCGAGACGCATCTAGGGACTCGTAGATCGTCGAGTAGGTGTAAATTCTGAAGATACGTTTGCCATGAAGACTCGTCCGTCTGCTTTACCTTTTCGTCCCAACCGACGCCGCTCCTCCAGATGTCTTGAAGCAGTCTCTTCCCTTGGATTAGCACAGGCGACGCTAAGCCCAAGGGATCGAAGGTTGACATTACGGCGCTCGTGACTTGACGTTTCGTCGGAGTCTCCATTTGATCGACGACCTCTCTTACGTTTCTTAGATGGGTCCTGAATCCCATCTCGTCCTTTTCTGTGAACCAACGCAACCCGAGGGTTCTTTCCTCTTTCGACCCGAGCTCTACCTGCGTGGTTACCTCTGTGGTGAGTCCTTTCTGGACTCTCTCTCTGTTCGATGCCCATCCCCTCAGCTGGAACCCGGCCTTTTGGTGGATGGTCTCTACCTCTTTCGATACTCGAAGCGCCTCTACCTCCGTTTCAAAGCAGTGAAGATAATCGTCCATGTAATGGTTTCTTACCACTGCTCTACCTGCTTCGGGGTATCTCTCCTGGAACTCTCGGGCGTTCAGGTTCTTCACGTAGATAGCTAGACTCGGTGAACAAGCGGCGCCGAAGATGACTGACGTCATACGATACTCTTTCGGCGCTCCGGTTCGCTCCGCTCCTCTCCAGAGGAAACGCAAGCTGTCTCTATCTTCATACCTGATTTTGACTTGAAGGAACATTTCTTTAATATCGGATACCACGGCGACCGGTCTCTGCCTGAAGCGAAGAAGCACTCCAAACAGTGACTGAAGCAAGTCCGGTCCCGCTAGTAGAGCGTCGTTGAGACTCTTCCCTTTGAACTTAGCCGCCGCATCAAAGACTAACCTTTTCTTTTCCTTAGTGGGATGCGTCACGGCGAAGTGAGGTAGGTACCATTTCCTTGTTGACGACGACTCGTGAGTCACCTCCTCGGCATATCCGCTGTTGAAGAGGTTCTCTACCTGCCTTTGGTACTCCGATTTCAGCTCTAGATCCTTGTCAAGTTTCCGCTCTATGTTCCGAAGTCTGCTGAGCGCGGACTCATAGTTGTCCGGCATCGACTCTAGATCGCTCTTCCAGAGCAAACCTGTTTCGAAGCGTCCGTTCTCTAACCTTCGAGTATTCTTCTGTAGTATCTGCACGGCTCGTTCTTCAGAGTCCGTGCTCGGTCGACGCGGTTGAACCCCCAATGATTCAATCGCGAAGTGTTCCTTGATGAGCTGGTCCAGCTCATCATCACGAGTAGAGACGTGTGCGCAGGTAAGGTAGTTCATCTTCTGAGCCGCTCCTCCATCCAGACCGTGAAGCACCCATCCTAGGTGCGTCAGTGAGGCAGCTGGCTGATTACGTTTACCTTTACGTGTCGCTCGTGATACTATCAGCTCCCAGTTGTCCTGCCCGATGAGCAGTCTCGGAGCTTCCTCTGCGTAGTGTAGCCTGCTTACCAGTTTCTGCAGATGCATACACTCTTCTAACCTTGACTTGTCGATCCGTTGAGGCGTCAGTCGCAACCGATCTATAGTGCGAGCCCCGCAGATCTTACGCCGTTGACTCTGGTGGAGGCCTCTAAGCTTCAAGTTCACCCGCATAGAGTCGTCCTTCTTGATGACTCTACCGCCGACTGTCTCTATTGAGAGAGCTTCCTTGGGTCCGTGAAGTCCAATTTCCTCTGCCACCGCCGAGTCGAGAAGGGTCACTGTTGAACCCTCGTCCAAAAGGGCCATTACCTTGGCCGTCCCCTTGGGCCCGTATATCTCTACAGGCACCATCTTTAAATACGCTCTCGCGCCCTTCGTAGCGTTCACCTGGCTTAGATGAACGTTGTTGGCCACTTCCTTGGCCCCTTCCTTGCTATTATCTGAACTGCTCTGATCCTTGGGCCCATGGTCTGGCTGCTTACCCTCTTCGTGCAGTAGGTGATGATGCCATCTTCTACATTGCTTACACGGTGGCCTTCGACAGCTCTCCTTCCTGTGTCTGGTTCTCAGACACTTAAAGCACAGACTAGCTTTCTTCACTATGACCCACCTGTCATTCACGCTAGCTTGCCGGAACTTCTTACACTCCTCTAGTGAGTGACTTCCTTCGCAATGCGGGCACGTATGTAGCTGCGTCTCTCTCTCCTTAGCGGCATGTGCGCTTTGACGCTGAGGGTGTATTACCTTCTTAGCTGTGGCCTCCTGGGAGGCATACGGGCCGCATCTCTCAGCTTCCCTGCTCAGGAACTGTGATATCAGCGATAAGTCCGGGTCCTCGTGCTCTGCTGCGAAGTCGTACCACCGGTACTTCAGTACCATGGGTAATTTATCAATTATTACCTTGATCATTTCCGGTGATTTCAGATAATGCGGTTTCTTTAGCCCATTGATCGTCGCGACGGTGTTGTTGATCACGCTGGCAAACACACACACATCTCGCGCGTTCTCCGTTGTTCTTGGCAGGTTCTTTACCTTTTCCAATTCTGCTAGAACTAGGGCGTCCGGCCTCCCATACCTGCGGCGTAGTGACTCTAGCACCTCACTAGGTGCGCACTCAGAATATAAAATACTCCTTACCGCTTCTTTGGCCGGTCCTCTGATCGCCTTCCTCAGCCGTGCCATATTCTGCACGGAACTGAATAGCGGCGCGGTGTCTTCGTACACCGTTCTGAAGGCCAACCATTCCCCACAGCTGCCGTCAAAGACTGGAAGTTCATGCATGTACACCGGTTGATGTGCAGTCCCTGATCTCGGCGCGGATGTGATGGCCCTCACGATCGCTTCGGCTAGAGCATCAGTGCCACTAGCCTCCATACCTTTAGGTGCTGTGTCCTCTGGCTTCACGCCGGCGGTGGCAGTTGGATCCTGAAGTTTTATGGCGCACTCCTTCGCGAGTACGTCACCTGGTCGCCCCTCCGCGGACGTCCCTTCTTCCCCTAGATGTCCTCCACCAGACATCCTGCCTACCGTAGCTTCCACCCAATCTCGGACACCTTCAGATCTACCTTCAGGTTCGTCCACAGCAGAGTCCAAGTCTGCCGCGTCCTCCTCGTCCAATCTCAACAGCTCCATGTCCGTCCTCGCTAGGTCGGCGGCGGCCTGGGCTTGTCTAAGCACCTGGCGGTTGAGTTCTGCTCGCAGCTCTACCTCACGTCTCTTCCTCGCCTTCTCCGCCAGCGAGGCACTCATTGAGGCAGGGCGGGCCTTGGACTTACCAACTGTTCTCGTTCTCCTCTCACTTGGCTGCGCTTCCATGGTGTTATCAGTGGTACCTGTCGTTTTTGTCATCGTACCTTTAGTAGTATCCGAGCTACTGGCTACCCCTGAGATTCTGAAGTCCGAGTCCTCGGACATCAGTCCCTGACCCACAGCTGGTCGGACCGGAACCTCCGGTCGGGCTGGTGTAGGCCTCGACGCCTCCGTCGGGGTTGGCTGGGGTACCACTGGCTCCTCCATCGGTGGTCGACGTGATGTTCCTGCTTGGCTCCTGGTTACTGGCATCCCGTGACTGGTGTGTCTGTATCAGCAACGACTTACATAAACGCCAGTACGTCAGTCCAGGTCCGATGTTCCGATGGCCCAGGTCGATGATCCGGTTCGGTCCGCTTTGATCCGGTTCGGTTCGATCCGCTTTGGCTTGATCCGCTTCAGGCTTGATCCGCTTCGGTCCGATCCGGTTTGCTCCGTTGGTCCAGTGGTCCAGTGGTCCAGTGGTCCGCTATCAGGGAGCACCCGTAGGTAACTGAAATTGAACAGTAATCGAATGAGTTTCGATTAGATACGCAGCGCCAGTACTTCGGTCGTGGTATGATCCACTTGGACAGTACTGGCTGGTCAGAAGATCCGCTTCCCCTCGATGTGGTTGTCACAGCAGCTCCTGGTTCCGCTCTGGTTTCCAGCAGTACGGTATCCGGCGCTCGAAGGACCAGATATATATGATGTGGGGCGGCAGGGTAGCGCCGAGCTACGATACCTATATTGCTTGCCGTAGGTACGTGCTCCAGGCGTAGATGGTGATGGCGCCTGCCTAGTTTTGGCTGGTCCCGTTCCGCTGTCCGGAGTAGATGATGGGAGACAGGAAGGTAGATGACCTTCAGGGAGCCTGTATCGCCCCGAGCCGTGATGCCTCGTCCTGCCTACAGTCGATTGGGGTGTGGGATTCTTCCGAATTGAAACGATACTTCCGTTGGTTGAATGGTGCTTAGCGAGGCTGGCAGACCGTGCATTCGTCGGGTCCGTTCCTGTTCGTAGTACTGGATGACTTGTGGAAGCGTTCAATGGGCTGCACCTCATACTGTTTCGCTCTTCCAGACTATTTCTTTCTTCTTCTCGCATATAGGAAAACACTCATTGATGCTCCCACAAGCCAATTTACTTAGGAACCCCTGGGCGTTACCGCAACGAGAGCGGTGAAAGTTGAACGTAAACAGCCCTATTTTCGCTGTCTCTTGGACCTCAGTATGCCAACCTTTCTGACCATATCTCTTTATTTTCTTACATCTAAGTACATTGGTTACTATTTTTACGTACCTATTAGGTATAGCTACCTACCATATGTTTAATCTTTGTACATAGGTCCCTCGTTAGGTGGCTATATCGATTCTTATCCGCTAGTTTTACATTGTTACATAGTAAATGTACTTAGAAAGCCTTATATTTCTTGTTGGCCGGACTTGCCTTTCGGTTTATCCGGTCAACAAGACGCTGCCTACTCTTGCGCACGCGTCGACACTAGCGTGATGCTGTCTAGACGATAATTGGCCTTGGTAGAAGGATTTTAATGATGCGACCTTAGTACAGTGGGCGCGCCGGACCGAGTTTATAAATATTAGCAGCGGTCCGCCGTGTCTCCGCTCAGTATGCGCCAGACCTTCGCGCGTGCCACTACTGACGGAGACCAGCTATCCTGGGCTTAGCAGCTCACCAGGTCTTTACTCTTGACGTGCCCACGTACCACCAGCTGAGAATCCTTTACCAAGTCTGTGCCAATTACCTTTAGTTACCTAAGTACCTACTTTACCTTTTACCTGCTGGTACCTGTGTACCAGTAGGTACTACCTGTGGTACTCTGGCACCTTGACCAGAACCTCGCCCCCAGACTTACCTCCAGACCTTCGCGTCTGGTTACCTGTCTGGTATACCGGGCGGTTCATACCCCTACAGGAAGGTGAGGTTAAAGAAACGCATCTACCTGCCTACCCCTAACCTATGGTGGCACCAACGTCCTTTATTCACAATGTTCTAAGTAACTAAAGCCTGCCTATTGCTAATAATAAAGAGAATCGTTTATTTCAGCCAACTATTTTAAGTTATGATACCTATTCATGTTTGTCTTAGAATTACTTGCTAAGATCATCTAATCATCATCGCGAGTCGCGGACAATTTTCATGTTTATTACAAAAAATTCTTTTTTGAACTTTGTAACTTTTCTTCACTTTATTACAATTTCACTTATATCATTTTTACTTTTTAGTTTTGTGTCTTCTATGCATTTTTACTTTTACTTTATTTACCCCTTTTACTTTTTATGTTTTTACTTTTTTTCCTTTGGTTTTTTACATTTTTACTTATGTTAAACTTTTGACTATTCTTTGTTTTTGAAATTTTTACTTCTTTTAACTCTTTTACTTTTCTTCTATTTAAGATTTTCACTCTTATCAATATATTTACTTTATCTTTCCTTTTATATTTTTTTAAATATTTTAATTCCTTTCCCTTTTTTATTTCTTACCGTAAAAAACTGTACTGTACCGATTATAGTTGCACTGTGCGTAACCATAGCGCTCAGTGTAATACAATCCTTGTCAGTAGCATTCTGAAGCTTCTGTTGAAAGCAGTGATTAGATTTTAATTTTAATTTTAATTGATAGTGTGTGGAAACACTTGACTTCTGCTAAAAAATAAAACACTATACAAATGTGTTTTTATTGGTATATTGGGGAGGATTTCGGCCAGAATACCTTCGGCAGACTGGTCCATAATTAAATGTACGATTAATATCTAACATTTGCAACTAACTTCATCTTTGTATCAAATGACGTAAATTCGGGGTCCGGATCGTTATCTTTGAAACTGTCTGCCGAGCACTTCCATACAGGAACTTGCAGACTAGATTTTTCTGTAACTACTAATATAATGCTATTTGATGCCACAAGTATCATCTCTGTATCAAATGACGTAAATACCATTAAAAAAACACCGGAAGTGGTAGTTTTTTTAGGGTTCCGTGCCCAAAGGGTAAAACGGGACCCTATTACTAAGGCTCCGCTGTCCATCTGTCCGCCTGTCACCAGGCTGTATCTCATATACCGTGATAGTTAGACAGTTGAAATTTTCACAAATAATGTACTTCTGTTGCCGCTATAACAAAAAATACTTAAAAATAGAACAAAATAAATATTTAAGAGGGCTCTCTTACAACTTGATTTTTTGCCGTTTGTATAGATAATGGTACCTACGAAGCCCTTCGTGCGTAGAATGACTCGCACTTGGTCGGTTTTTATTCTAAACTAAGCATAACTTTTATAATCATGTGCCATGTGTCTTATCTTAGTATCTATCAAATGACGAAGTAGATCATGCGGTCGCCGCTCGTAGGTACTCTATGAGAAGTGGACGTTTTGCGAAAGAGCCAAATAAATCATAGTTGATGATGAATGTGATGATGTGTATGATTGTGATGTCATAGTTGGGTAAACGCTTGTCTTCCAAGCAGGAGGCAACAGGTTCAATACCAACCCTGGGCCTGCATATCTGAGTCTTCCGAAGTCCCTAAACCAGCAACTTTTATGAATAAGAACCCGAGGAACCATTTCAACGAATTTGTTTGAAAATTGTAGTTTCACTTACACAGAACATGAAGAAACATTGGAATTGTCCGTTTTCATCTTTTTGCCCCACACTTCACTTCGACTGAAACATGTCAAAGAGGTTGTTTTTGTAAGTTAGCCGAAAGCACAATAATCTACGATAATCTGGGTGTTATGGTACCATGGTAGGTACTCGTAGTTCCCGATACCCACGACATAGGGAATTCTAGTGTGGGATTAGGCAGGACTACGAGGTATGTGACTGTTGGTTGTTGTATGTTATAACTTTATGAAAAAATAATTACTTGGTGTACTTGTACTAACCTTTTATTTTCTCCATGATATCGTTTCATTTGTCCATGAACTCGTTTGAGGCTTTTCCTCGGCCCAGAATATTGATGTGCTTTGTAATTTTTCATGGAAGAGCGTGGTTCCATGGTAATTTTTTTTACAATGCGTAGTAGGTAAATATGAAAAATCCTCAACATACGCACCCCAGTATATATTGTAGTTTTTGATACGCACTCACAAATCACAAACATGTTGCCATGGCAACGCCATGCATTTTGTCAGAGTGATGCCAGCATCAGCTTTAGATTTATTTACCTTATTTTGAGTTTGCTAATATTTTTCTATTTATCCAAAAAAAACACGTTAGTAAACAATAATTATGATCATCTAGTAGTTTTTATTTCATTACATTTTTACGTATTTATATTATTATTTATTATCCCATAATTATCCAAAATTCATATGCTTGCAATACACATGACCAATCCTAAATGTTTGGTTTTCTAAAAATTTATATTCGAGCTAATTATGAGATGACAGACAAAGCGGCAACAGCGCTTAGCCGGCGTAAGTCACGAGCTGACAACGTCGCGTGTAAGTGACATGTAACTGTTATCTAATCTGCGGCTATGTGTGTCACACTGTCAGTGTACACTCACACACTGACATAAATTAACTAAAATTTCGATGTTATTTTCGCTATTAATCCAGTGTTTTCTTCAACCAAATATGTGTTGACGCAAATAAGGACCAATATAAAAGCCAACAAGAGTCATTTCAGTATAAAATTATACCCTGTTCGCCCATATTTGTGCTAATACGTTTGTATGGAAAAGCGACCACCTTAATGTGTAGGTGAACAGTGGACTAAGTTTGAAATTAAAAAAAATGGTAGAATTGATAAAGCTAGTCAGGGGAGGGAGGGCAGTTTGAAGAGAGTATCCCCCTCTCTTCCCCACCTCCCTCCCACCCCGCCCTCAAAATCGGGAGGTCCGTTTCTAATGCACGCCCCAGATGCTTTCTACCTAGTAGTAAGACGAATCATCAAATCAACCCAAGCCCCGTTTGCACTCTAATTATTCTAGGTTTGGTTGCATTGGAACAGGAGTAATTAAAACTAGCCATGATTAAGGGCTAGAATAGCTCATAAAGACCATCAGCCCCTTGGGCAGGGGGGTGAGGAAAGGGGGCTGGTTACCTTTTCCTGCTGTATACATGACATAGTGACATAGTTTGATAGTAGTGGAGCTTTTTTGTGAAAGAGTTTGTTCGGGGAAGTACTACCAGCATACCTATTTCTGCCGCAAAGCAGTAGTGCTCACATTGCTGTGTTCCGGTTTGAAGGGTACATGGGTGCCGGTGAAATTACAGGCACATGAGACTTTTCATCTTTATGTCTCAGGGTGGCGGGGGTAGTGCAATGCCACATAGGGCGCGTCCTAAGTGGATATGACCTATGAGGTAATGCACTGTTAAAGGCATAGGTTACCGCTCAACATCAGGTCGGACATCTGCTTGTCCTGTCAAAACCCAATCAGACTCAAAACAAGTATTTGGAAGGAGACTCAATCCGCCATTTTGTAATTTTGATTTAATTCCATTTTTATGTGTTTTTTCGTGTTATTTCGTATAATTTTGGTGGCATTTTAACCGGCGTATAGTGCGCGTCATGTAAAAAGAACGCTGGCCAAGCTTCTACAGGCGTTCCAGCGTTCTTTATACATGACGCGTACTATAATTGTACATTATTTGTAGTAAACTAGGTAGGCACACATTCAATGCATAGGTATACATCTCTTAAATAAGTAGAAAAGTAAGTAATCTCTTAAAAAGAACGTTGGAACGCCTGAAGAAGCTTGACCGCCAGCGTTCTTTTTACATGTCGCGCATTATTACTTAGGTAAAGAGCACATTAGTTAAATATAAATGACAAGTTTAGTATATTAGACCTTTTAAAAGAAACAAAGTGACACACAATGCACATTCCAACTGATGATCTTTATTTTAGATAGCTTCAGGCCAAGTGTCGTTCCACATTGACAACACATCAGTGTATCTATTCGGAGTGGCTTCGGACGTGGGGCTCACTGGAACCAGTGTGGAAGCCACGGTCGGAGAGCTAGTGGATTCAATGAGCCCTGAGCAACCCAAGAAGAAGAAATATAATACTAATACTGTAGTGAGTAATGTTAATTATTTTATAAATACGGGAAATTTTATAAATTTCCCGGTTAAATCGATGTAAGCACCGACATTGTTTCGACCCGTTTCGAGAGTCTTTTTCAAGGTGAGTGAACGCGACGCGTCCCGTTTAGCACTAATCCGCTCAGTGCGAGCCATTGCCCTCTCGGCTCGTGTAGTGGGGCGCGCGGGTAGGCTTGTGTTCGTTTCGTCATCGTCGTCGGCGCAGTGGATTGTGGTGCCTCATCGCTGTCACTACAGCTGCCGTCTTCACCGTATGGCATTCCAGAGAGACAGGCAACACTCAATGTGTCTCTATCAGATTCATCGCGAGCTAATTTTTTTTTTAATTTTTAATAATAAAGCTTACTATTAATTGTTGGGTAAGCAAATATTTCTGCTTTGTTTCAGGATATTTTACCTGTCAATTTTATAATGAAAGCATCAAAAGATATTTTATCAGAGAAACTAGTAAAAACTGCAGTAAAAATGATGACAACACAAAGAAAGCGTAAGTTAATCAAGAGACTATTAAATATGTTTTTCTTGAACTCATTCAAAAGCCAAATTGAAGCATTTTCTATGCCTATGTTTTTTTTTTTTTTTTTTTTTTTATACTTCTTGGATGACGGGACAATCAAGATGCCCACCTGATGTTAAGCGGTAACCTCTGCCTATGAACAGTGCATTACCTCATAGGTCACGTCCACCTAGGACGCACCCTATGTGGCATTGCACTGCGCCCGCCACCTTGAGACATAGATGAAAAGTCTCATGTGCCTGTAATTTCACCGGCACCCTTACCCTTCAAACCGGAACACAGCAATGCGAGCACTACTGCTTTGCGGCAGAAATAGGTATGGTGGTAGTACTTCCCCGGACGAACTCTTTCACAAGAAAGCTCTACTACTACTAAACTACTATGTAATGGAGCATGGCTTTGGGGTGATGGCAACACTGTTGAAATGTATCTGAAGGTATTGATGATGGAAAGCAGGATCCAAGTAGCTCCTTCAAACCCATCTTGGCCCTGGTCCTTCTTTGTGGCTGCACAATTCAAGAGCACGTGCTCCACAGTCTCTTCCTCCTGCAGCCCCACATAGCCCACTGTCAGTGGCCCCATCTTATGCAGGTGATGGTTGAGGTTATAGTGTCCTGTTATGGTGCCCACCACCATTCCCGTTTCATTTTGAGCTGAGTATTTTTTAATTATGTGGCCGTGATGGTGTGTCCGGCTTACAAAGACCCCTTCGTCTCGTCCCGAGGATGTCGTAAAAATCGACATAGGGATTACACACGGGTATGGGCCGCCTCCACCTGAGTACTCATAAATACTGTGATAACCAATCCGCCTGCCAAGCGTGGTAATTATGGCAAATCTCTCCATTGCATTCTATGGAGGAGGCCACATCCAGCAGTGATTGTTTGATGATGATGATTCGTTACTCACTGTTGTTTTTTTTACTATGATAGACCCTCGTTTGACTGCGATCTCACCTGTTGGTAAGTGACGATGCGGCCGACGATGAAGCACGAAGGTCTAGAAGGCACCACATTCACTCTTGCCTTAAAGAGACCCATATTATAGTTTTTTTTTTAATGAAACTAATAGGCAAACTAGCTTACGGCCCACCTGATGTAAAGTGGCCACAGTCGCTTATAGACACCGGCAACACCGGGGGTATTGGGCAGTGACGAGCCGCGTCGCTACTGAGCGGTCGTGTACAGAGTCGGTCGCGTATTATTTCGATCGTAATCATGACGTCGAGCACAGTTAAATGTGCAAGTTGCAATTTAGTTATTAATGAAGTGTTGGCGTTTATTACGAATAAAATTGATGTTATGGACGAAGAAAGTTTGGTGCGCATTTGTTTATCAGCTTTTAAAATGGAAGAGGTGGAGAAGTCGAAAAATCTTCTGTTCGACTCGATCACTACAGATATACGAAAGATAATGCGGAAGAAGAAAAGCGAGGGAAAGACACAGAGAGACTTAGAAGATATTATTACAGTTCTTAAAAGTCTCGATCCCGAGTCAATACCGATTTTTGTGGCTAAAGATTTGCACCGTTTGCCTCCTGTGCTTTTTGATCACTTGGATTGCTCGGCGCTTTTGAAGGACATAACCCTACTGAAAGCGCAGATGGAGAGTATAAAAAACACGTACGTCACTACTGAACAGCTACATAATCTTGAAGTTAAGTTGCACTCTAACAGATATGACTCCATAGTTGATACCCCTATTCACCATCGCTACGATCATTTTGTGTCTACCCGCGCGCGCGGCGCAAATCTATTAAATAGTGGGCCGATGGCAATCGCCTCTATGGCCTCACTGTCCCCGCCGCCGCTGCCGTCGGTCATTGAACCCACTCCGACCCGACCGTGCTCGGAGCGCTCTCGCGTTGAATCGGCTAGCTCCACCGCTAGCGCCACAGCGCGCGACATAGTCAGTACGCCCGAGTGCGCGCGGCCGCTTGTGAGTCACTTGGGTTCGTCCTGCGCAGCCGCCGCCGCCGCCGCCGCCTTGGTCACTGCTGTGACTGAGTCAGCTCCGTTGCAGCCAGGGCCCGCATTACTGTGTGGGTCTCAATGTAAAGATGTGACGAGTTTAAATCTAAAAACGAATGGCAAAGAGATAAAGGAGTTATCTTCTGAAAATAAACTTTCTTTTGCTGAGATAGGAAGAGCAAGAGGTTTATGGCATGTACCGGAAAGGGATGATGAATGGAAATTAGTGCAGAGGAGGCGCCTGAGAAATAAATTTACTACGAGTAAGGGAAAGGCCATTTTGGAGCAAAATAGTAAATTTAAAGCCGCTGATACTAAAATCCCGCTCTTTATTACCAATGTACACAAAGATGTCTCAGAGGCTGACATTGCAGAATACATTCTCGCGAAAACCCGAGAGACAGTATCGCCGATAAAAATGAAAATGGCTAAGGAGCGAAACTATAACGCCTACAAGTTTTTTGTTAGCAAACACAACGTGCAAACATTTCTCGATGTTCGTTTTTGGCCTAGAGGAATATCGTTCAGGCGTTTTGTTAACCTGCCGAATGAGTACCGCTCGCATGTGCCTGTTGAAGAGAGGCCATCTCATAGCACTCATAATGGATAGCACAAATTACTGTAAGTTCGTCTCGTTTAACTGTAAATCGCTCAAGCGATCAATGGAGGGTGTTCGAAGTCTCTGCGGGCAGGCGGATGTTATCGCGCTGCAGGAGACTTGGTTGCTGCCGCATGATTTGTCTATGTTGACAACTATAGCTGACGAGTTCGGGGGCACTGGGACTTCTGCGGTCGACACGTCTGCCGGACTACTACGAGGACGGCCCTACGGCGGGGTCGCGCTTCTCTGGAGAAAAAGTGTCTTTCAATCAGTAAGTGTAGTGGAGTGCGATGATGTGCGTTTGACAGCCATAAATGTCAGATTATGCGATAGATCTTTGATGATATTTAGTGTTTACATGCCTACTGACTGTTACGAGAATTTACCGGACTTTACACAATGTTTAAGTAAAATAAGTTCAATCATTGAGGATGCTAGGGACACGGACGCTATCTACATATTGGGGGATTTTAATGCACACCCAAGAGAACTGTTTTGTAATGAGTTACTAGATTTTTGTAATGAACAAAATTGGACATGTGCAGACATGAATATGCTAGGCGCCGAATCGGGTACCTATACTTTTGTTAGTGAGGCTCACGGGTGTGCGAGGTGGTTGGACCACTGTGTCGTGACTGGCGCTGCGCTGCCCTCTGTCGGTCGCGTATGGGTAGAGTACGGGGTGCAGTGGTCTGACCATTTCCCACTTTTTATGGAATGTAACTTAGGCAAGCTACATGTTAAGATAGATGTGAACTTGACATCGTTTACTAATAAAGTTGTATGGGGAGAGCGTAACACTAGTCAGATTGATTATTACCATAAGTTATGTAACTCTCGACTGAGGGAAGTGGATTTTCCAGCACAGTTTTCCCATTGTTGTGACGGTCTTTGTAATGACTTAGAGCATAGAAATATATTGGATAATATGTATTTTAAAATAGTTACTATCCTAACAGAAGCCGCAGCATCTTCTTATGAGCGAGGGAGAACGCGGAGGAGAGGTGGTTATGTTGTAGGATGGAATAAACATGTAGCAGCTTTCCACAGGGAGGCCAGGCTGAAGTTTTTGGTCTGGATTGAAGCTGGTAAGCCAATTAGTGGTAGGGTTTATGACGCTATGTGTGAGAGCAGGAAGTCCTTTAAAAAACAACTTAAGTGGTGTCAAGATAGACAAGAACAGATCAGAATGGACATTCTTGCCTCTCATCACTCGGCCAAAGACTTTAAGCACTTTTGGAAACAAACCAACAAAATGAATGCAAAGTCTGGCCTCCCTGTGAGTGTGAATGATGTTAGTGATCATAGCATGATCGCTGATCTTTTCAAAGATCACTTTAGAGTGAAGCCGTTATCGGACTCTAGCGTGTCTGGGTTGATCGGTGTTGGGACTGTCATGCACGAGAGAATTACAAGTTTTAAAGCCAAACAAGTGCGAAAAACTATTCAAACTATCCAACGCGGCAAATCTCCTGGGCATGATAGTCTCAGCATTGAGCATCTGAGATATGCGGGTGTTCATCTGCCGCGTGTGCTCTCCATGTTTTACAATCTGTGTTTGTGTCATGGTTACTTACCTGAAGAGCTGACTAAAACTGTTGTAGTACCGATTGTGAAATGCAAAACGGGAGATGCGTCAGACAAAAACAACTATCGGCCCATCTCACTGGCGACCATAATGGCAAAGGTCCTGGACAGCTTGCTTAATGACGTAATGCTGCGACACGTCCACCTTCACGATGCTCAGTTCGGTTTTAGGGCTGGGCTCTCGACGGAGAGCGCGATCTTGTGTCTTAAGCAGGCTGTCAGGTACTACACGGAAAGGAAGACACCGGTATACGCCTGCTTCCTCGACCTGTCCAAGGCTTTTGATACAGTTCTGTATAATAAGCTTTGGTGCAGGCTGGGGGCGACGGGTGTGCCAGCTGATATTGTCTCCTTACTGAAAAACTGGTATCACTGCCAGCGAAACCAGGTGAGATGGGCGGGGGCGTTGTCTGCCTCATACGGCATGGAGTGCGGTGTGCGGCAGGGCGGTATTACATCTCCTCTGCTGTTCAATCTCTATGTTAATGATCTCATCGGCGAGCTCAGCAGTACCCACACAGGTTGTTTTGTAGACGGAGTAGCGGTAAATAACCTGAGTTACGCAGATGACATGGTGCTGCTGGGACCGTCGGTGGGATCTGTTTGTAAACTAGTAAAGATATGTGAGGCTTATGCGGCTGAACATGGACTGAGGTATAACTCTAAAAAGAGCGAAGTCCTCGTATTTAAGAGTGGTAGAGTTCGACCGGTCCATGTTCCGCCTATAATGCTCAATGGTGCGGCTCTAAAAGTAGTCAAAAGTTTTAAATATTTGGGGCACATTGTCACCGAAGATTTAAAAGATAATGAGGACGTTGAAAGGGAGCGCAGAGCGCTGGCAGTTCGGGGTAACATGCTTGCACGCCGTTTCGCTCGCTGCTCGAGAGAAGTGAAAATCACTCTGTTTAAGGCTTACTGCCAGTCCTTCTACTCGAGCAGCCTCTGGATAAACCACACCCGGCGGGCTGCCAGCTCACTGCGAGTCCAATACAACAATATCTTCAGGATGCTGATGCGGCTGCCTCGCTTTTGCAGCGCATCGGGGATGTTCGCGGAGGCGCGCACGGACGGCTATCAAGCGATTATTCGCAAGAGAGTCGCTTCCTTACTCCAGCGTGCGCGAGGCAGCGGCAACGGCATCCTGAAGATGATTGTAGCGCGGGCAGACTGCCCCATCCAAAACAGGTGGATGCTAATAATGATGGGCTCCATCTGATCAAATTTTAACCAGTTCAGTTCAGTTTAGTTCAGTTCAGTTTTTTCACAATTCAATTCAATTTAATTCATATTATAATTCACAATTCAATTTAATTCATATTTTAATTTCGTGTTGTCCATTTTGTGTAATTTTATTTTAATTTGTAAATTTTGTGAATTTTGTAGTATTTCTGATTTATTGGGTTGTGTGTAGTAGTTTTAAGTCTATTGTGTTTTGTGATATGGGTGTATTTATAACCTGAAATAAATTAATAATAATAATTGTCGATGCGCTGCCTACCCTGAAGGAATTTATGATCATTTTTCTTTAAGCTACTTTTTCGTAACCAAGCGGGAAAACCTCAGATGGAAGCTCATTCCATAATTTATAGGTATGGGGAAAAAATGATCTTGAGAAACGAGTCGTAGGAGAAACCCAGGGATCTATGATGTGTGTATGAGCTTTGTCACGGTGCGCGGTGCCGGGAAGAGCGATGGTAAAATCTCGGAAAGACTTTCAGGAAAGACAGACGACGGGAACTTTTGCTTACAGTCCAACCTCCACCTTCTTCTTGAAGACCTAAAGGCGTTCCGTAGACACTAGATTTTGCTGTCAGTTTAACCACTGCTTTGCCAGTCACTGCTTTGACTGACAGGCTGATGTTTGCATCAAATTGATTGATAACCTGGATAATCTGATTTGTAGTTTGAGTTTATTTTTGTCTGTGTCAATATCATTCTAACAGTCATTTATAATTATTGAATGATGGAAGTGATTGGCACTGATTGGCATGGGTGTCTACGGGACGCCTAAATCAGGTGGACCACAAGCTTGCACCATCACTTACTCAAATAAAAAACTTAAGCGTTATCTTTTCAGCATCGTTCTGTATAAAGATGCCGCTAAGGATAGACACCCTCGCCATGATCCACCGCAGCACCAAGCTGCTGGACCTGTACACGGTGCTGGTGGAGGCAGCCTGCCGCTCTTTGCGACTCCTGGAGAGTGTGCTGCTGGAGCAGTTAGGTGAGTGTATCATCAGGTTCTGTATAAAGATGCCGCTGAGGATAGACACCCTCGCCATGATCCACCGCAGCACCAAGCTGCTGGACCTGTACACGGTGCTGGTGGAGGCAGCCTGCCGCTCTTTACGACTCCTGGAGAGTGTGCTGCTGGAGCAGTTAGGTAAGTGTATCATCAGGTTCTGTATAAAGATGCCGCTGAGGATAGACACCCTCGCCATGATCCACCGCAGCACCAAGCTGCTGGACCTGTACACTGTGCTGGTGGAGGCAGCCTGCCGCTCTTTACGACTCCTGGAGAGTGTGTTGCTGGAGCAGTTAGGTAAGTGTATCATCAGGTTCTGTATAAAGATGCCGCTGAGGATAGACACCCTCACCATGATCCACCGCAGCACCAAGCTGCTGGACCTGTACACTGCTGGTGGAGGCAGCCTGCCGCTCTTTACGACTCCTGGAGAGTGTGCTGCTGGAGCAGTTAGGTAAGTGTATCATCAGGTTCGACGGCCTTAGTGGCACGGCGAGCGAGTAGTCGGCTGATGTGAGAGGTGCGGAAAAAGTAATCCGCACCGTTCTCATGCCGAATTCATTGCATCGTCCTCCCCGGAGGGCGCGAAAAAGGGTTATCGGTTGGTCATCTGGCAGGAACTAGGGGGCCTCATTGATTGCGGGGCCCTGGGCTATTGCCCAGAGTGCCCAGTGTAAGAGGGGCCTATATTACGCCGGGTTTCACCTATGTAACTCTTGCCACAGTCACATGGTATACTGTATACACTGGGCATACCCAGAGGATCCCTGTCTTTGAGCAAAACGACGAAAAACAGTGGTAATACGCCGTTTATTTGTTTTAAAAGTTATTATAAACGTTGTATCGCGATGTTTTTTTTAAATAGAAAAAGGAAAGTCGTCTGCCAATCGGCCACACTGGCCCATCGGGCATATGGCCAATCCTGACGTCAACCTTTATTCCCCAACTGTTGTTTCCTCGAGCGGTCTGCTCATTGCCACTTCAACTATGTCCGAGATAGTGGTTCTACCACAATCTCCTCATTTCTGGTTCTATCACGTGAAACCTTGTTACCCCTATACTAACGAGTGTAGGATGATTGAGGGGCTGGGGGGTAGTAAGGGCTTTAAAGTTTACGAGTAGGTGATTAGTCGGGAATTGTTAACAACACCGATGTTGAAGTGGCAATGCGAACAAAAAAAAAACACTAAAAATGTGTTATCGTAGCTAAACTAATGATATTTATGAGATTTTATCAATTAAAACGTGTGTTAAATCTCCTAGTTCTCGCGAAATAAACTTTCGCTGTCTGAAGAAGTGTTGATGAGCTGTAATGGGCAAAAAACACCAAAAAATGAGAATTTCGCGCCGCAAGTGTGAGCATCCTCCTTAAAACACTGATAAGAACTTAATGATCAGTGTTTTAAAGCCACGAAAGCCACAGTTGAACGAGAATGTGTTTCCAGGTCAAGAAGGTATCGGCGACGGGGCTGGCCTGCGTCTACCAGAGACATTCCACTATCTGCCGCAAGAACTGGGGCATTTTATCACCAGAGTGGTGCCCAAAGCCATTCCAGATGAGAGCATGGGTAAGTTTCGAAACAGTTATTACAGGTACATCTTTCTCAGGTCTTCTCAGGTCTTCTTTCTTCAGGTTCTTTATCATCTTTTTTCAGGTTATCTGGAAGAGAATGCTTTATAGCATTAAGTTCGCCTTTGTACTTCTTTGTTTTATGTGCAATATAGAATTTTCTATCTTTCTATCTATCTTTGTCTCTGGGTGGCGGGCGTGCAATGCCATGTAGGACGCGCCCTAGGACGTGACCTATGTGCATTGTTATAGGCAGAGGTTACTACTTAACATCAGGTGCGCCACCTGCTTGTTGCGTCAATTGATTGCATAAACAATAAGTAATTAATTTTGTAAAAATTCAAAAACCCTCAACGCTATGAAACGGCTGAACCGATTTTGATCAAACATAGCTAAGAACACTCCCGACAAATTCACCCTTCAAACAAAAAAAAACCAAATCGGCTCATCCGTTCGGGAGCTACGATGCCACAGACAGACACACACACACAGACACGTCAAACTTATAATACCCCGTCGTTTTTGCGTCGGGGGTTAAAAATTGTGCACGCCTACGATGAGCAATAACATTACGCAAATGAACGATATATGAACGAAAGAGCGAGAGAGACTATGATTATAATTAGCCGTAGTAGCCCCCCTGAAAACTATAATACCCAGAGACCCAGTCTCTTCAAGGCTAGAGTGAATAGGTGCCTTCTAGACCTTTGTGCTCCATCTGCTGTCACATCGTCACTTACCAACACGTGAGATCCTGGTCAAACAAAGACCTGTTGGTGGTTGGCTTTATTCGGTCTCTGACACTTCTTCTCAGTCGTTGCTCTTGACAGAGCGGTCGTGGTCGTCATGTTGTACTATTATTAGGAGCTGATGTTGCTCGCCTCACGATATCTCGCCATTTATTCCTATTCGTGGACATCCTTGTGCATTCATACAGGTTGCCACCCACTGCAGACTTGATCTGGTCGGTCCAACGCATGGGCGACCTTCCGCTATTCCTTCCTTCTTCTGACACTTATTTTAATTAACTAGCTGGGGCCCCGCGCTTCGCGCAGGTTCTAGAACTTTCAGAAATTACCCGAAGGTTCTCGATCTTTTTCAAACATTTTTCGAGGTTTTTGTAATTTTGGAACTTTCTCGAAGGTTCTAGAACTTTCGGAAATTTCTCGAAAGTTCTCGATCTTTTTCAAGCTGGAAAAAAAGCTTACTTTTTTATGGAGGTTTTTGAATTTTTGGAAATTTCTCGAAGGTTCTACAACTTTTGGATATTTCTTGAACTTTTTCAAACTTTTGTAGAGGTTTTTGAAATTTCAGAAATTTCCGGAAGGTTCTAGAACTTTTGGAAATTTCTCGAAAGTTCTCGAACTTTTTCTAACCTTTCTGGAGATTCTCGAACCTTCTAGAATTGCCTTAAACTTCCCAGAACCTCCCCGAAGTTTTCGAACTTCCTCGAACCTTCTAGAAGTTTTAGTCAAGTTGACCTAATTCTAAACCGTTTTTCTCTAAACCTTAACCGCGCAGCCCAAAACCCAAACCACAGATTACTCAATAGTTACTACGCCCAAACCTTCTAAACTGTTTTTCTATAAACCTTAACCGCGCAGCCCAAAACCCGAACCTTCTTCATGGATGAGAGGGCTGGGGCTACCCTACGGTTAAACCTTTTTTGGGCTGCATTGGTTCGTTTTTGAGTTTTATCGGAACATACCGACATCAACTTTCTTTTATAATATATATATATTGATTTACAGAAAAGGAAAGGCGAACTCTCCACGAGCAGTTAGCCCTTCCCCTCACCAGGCCTATATTCCGGCGCGGGAACGCACACATCGACAAGACCGGCGGAAAGCTAGTGAACCCCCACGAGGCTGTCCCCTCGCAGGCGCGGCCTGACGTCACGGTCGCTGTAGTGCGCGGCAGATACACCTACCACCACTACATGCAGGACAGCTTCAATGACGACGGCTGGGGATGTGCGTACCGCTCGATGCAGACCATATTCTCGTGGTTTAGGTGAGTTATACATAAGAAAGAAAGAAACAAGTAATTAATTTAGTAAAAATTAACAAACTCTCAACGCAACGGCTGAACTGATTTTGATCAAACATAGCTGAGAACAATCCCGACAAATTGACCTTTCAAACAAAAAACAACGAAATTGGTTCATCCGTTCGGGAGACACGATGCCACAGACAGACACACACTCACACACACGTCAAACTTATAACACCCCTTCGTTTTTGCGTCGGGGGTTATAAAGAAAAGAAAGAAAATAAATTTATTTTGACTAAAACTGTACACAGCCTTGATATAAATAAATAACACACACTTAGGGTGCCTTCACATTAGGTCGCCAGTAGTGCGGTCGCGCTGCTACTTCTATACTAAAAAGAGCACGTGATTTTTCATGCTGCCGCACTACTGGCGACCTAATGTGAAGGCACCTTTAGGTACGTAGATGTGCTGTATACAGTACCGTCAAAAAGGCCACGACATAGGCCGTAGATAGGTGGTGCCACTGTCATACCTTTTAAAATTAATAAGTGGCAATGGGCAGGCCATATAGGTATCAGAACTGATAACCATTGGGTAAAAAAGGTTCTTGAGTGGCGAAACGGAAGACGCAGTGTAGGAAGGCATTATAAAGGTCGTAGAAAGTCGGTGGCTGGCGATGGCTCGCGACCGTTTATCTGATCTTACCACATCACATTTCAGGTACCAGGGGTACACAACAGTCGGCGTGCCATCGCACAGAGAGATCCAACAGTGTCTCGTCACTATCGGAGACAAGCCGTCCTCGTTCGTGGGCTCGCGGCAGTGGATCGGCTCCACGGAGGTGATGTTCTGCCTGGAGACGCTGCTGGGCGTCACGTCGAGGATCGTCTTCGCCAACACTGGCCAGGAGCTGCAGAGCTATGTGCCGGAGTTGGTGCATCATTTCCAGACGCACGGCAGCCCTATTATGATTGGTGAGTTTATTTACCTTTGTTATGACATTATGAGGCTCAATGGGGAGCCACTGACAAAACTAATCTCAGATGGCGCCACCATCGCTGGTGCTTGTCATTTAGTGGTCTTGTCTTTTTCTCATCCTAAAATTATCCATTTTTGACATAACTAATACCGTCCACTTTTTAAACATTGATAGACCTTTGTTTGGCTACGAAACAACACCAGCGATTATGCGCCACCTAGCGTGATAAATAAGCAGTGTGTCTCCCCATTCACACCAAGATGGCAGGTGCCGGCAAACATGATCTGCCAAGTGCCAACGTTCTCTCAAAACTGACAGCTATTTGTATGAAAATGACAAAGAATATGGGCAACTCCCCATACATTGTTTGGTCCAACTTTTTTGACTAACGTAACGTACAGTTGAGATACTTTTGGTTGTTGATAATATATCAATAAATAATGCTGGACAGTTCACATAACATTATCTAGCCCCAAGCTAAGCAGAGCTTGTATTATGGGTACTAGATAACTGATTATACATAGAAAATACCCAGAACACCCTGAACAAATATCTGCAGATCGCACAGATATTTGTTTCGAGGCGGGAATCGAACCCGCAACCTCCTGGGTCGCAGGCGAACCTACGCCCACCGCGCCACAGAGGTCGCCAACTAGGATAACACTAGGTGAAAAAGCTAATTTAATTTCATGCGTAGAAGTTGTGGAAAAGTAATGAAGCTTGTTGCGTTTTGTTTCACGCAAATGCAAAGAGTTGATTCATCTAATTATTTAGAAATACAACTTTGGCTCACCAACTTCTAAAAATATACAGTTCTTTAGGAAAAATTGGTCAAAAAACAACAGAACCATACTAATTACTTCCATGAAGGGGCCCAGTTCATTTATTTTTGACCTGGGTCAGCGGTTGCCCACCTCCTTTAACGTTCGTCTATTATGGCGTATGGCGTTAAGGCATGATTCAGTCGATTCAATTTTAAAAGTTCATTTACTACACATATTATTTACGCTAAACTAGTGTACTGTTCCAGTATTCATTTAATTCTAGAATGTAACAATCTATATATATATAAAACAAAGTCGTGTTAGTTACACCACTTATAACTCAAGAACGGGTGAACCGATTTGGCTGAAAATTGGTGGGGATGTAGCTTAGAACCAGGAGATTGACATAGGGGGGAGGGGTAGGAGGGGGGCGGGGTCACCGGGGGCTACCCGTGCGAAGCCGGGGGAGTCGCTAGTCTTATGTAATAAGAAACGCAAATTAAGCTAAAAGCGCTTATCAAAACTTATAAAGGCATGCTTGAGTAACAATAAACAAACAAACACGCTGTGTGCAAGAGAAGAAGCCCCATCTCCCATTCATCATACTTTCTAATAACTCTACAATGGACGTAGCATTCCATACACTATGAACGCCAAAATATGGCACGATTACAAATGAGTTCGATACACTGACGCGCCGGTTCACACTCTAGTCCTTCAAATGTGTTCAATAATCAAGCAGCAATGGACGCATAAAACTTGTTTCAATGGGGAGACACACTGCTTATTTATCCCGCTAGGTGGCGCATTATCGCTGGTGTTTTTTCGTAGCCAAACATAGGTCTATAAATGTTTAAAAAAAAACTTACAAAAGTGTAAAATATCAATGTATAATTTTAGTAAATAAACATTAAATAATAGTCTGTTATAAAACATGCCTCTGTTTAGTGCATTTCAGTGTAAAAATAAAGGTACACCCCGTTTCCTTTCTGATGAGAAAAATACAAAACGACTAAATGACAAGCAACAGCGATGGTGGCGCCATCTGAGATTAGTTTTGCCTGTGGCTCCCCATTGTCCCTCTTTATGCGTTTTGTCTCTGTTTTGGTTCAGACACTATGAGCGCTGACCCAAAGTCTTTGCAACTTTGATATAATCATTTATTTCATATAACTTACATCCATATTAACCTAATGCATAAACTAAATTATAAAATTAAAAATGGAACTTACTGACTTTTTTTATGCAAGCAAATGTGCAAAGAACGATTAGTGAAGGCAAAAGCTTCCTTCGTTAATCACTCTCCCCACAAGACACTTCCAGAGCGGAGACGTCAGACCCTCCGCCACAGTCCTAAGGATGCTGTTTTGACTGTCCCGAACTCTGCGCATAAGGGACGCAGTTTTTTTGCATATGATGGCGTGAAAGCCATCCGTTTGTTATTGCGCAAACATCTCCGACGCGCTGCAGAATCGAGGCAGTCCCAACATCATCCGAGAGACATTATTATACTGAATGCGTAGGGCGTCCAGCGATCTTTTGGCGTGTCGGACCCAGAGACTTCCCGTGTAAAAGCTCAGACAATAGGTTTTACAAAGCGTGACTTTCACTTGATCAGTACAACGGGAAAATCTACGGGGCAACATGGTTACCTCTTACCGCTAGAGCACTACGTTCTTCGATCAAGAATACAGCTAGATGTCAGGTCGGCGCAAAAAATACGTCTCGGTGAATAACAACTCACTTGAAAAGTGAGCTCTTTTTAAACCCCGACGCAAAAACGAAGGGGTGTTATAAGTTTGGCGTGTCTGTGTGTGTGTGTGTCTGCCTGTCGCCTCGTAGCTCCCGTACGGATGAACAGTTTTTTTAAAGGTGAATTTGTCGGGAGTCTTCTTAGCTATGTTTGATCAAAGTCGGTTCAGCCGTTTCATTGCGTCAAGGGTTTTTTTTTATTTTTACAAAATTAATAATTGTATATTATTTTATTTGTATTTGTGAGAACTTTATTTGTAGCTCTTTAAAGTTAATTTCGTACTAAATGTTGTTTAACCTATGTCTTTTCATTCCTAAGAGACAGGAGTAATTTATTGCTTTGCTCGTTTTTTGTGACGAATGATCGTAAGTATAAGATTATATTTTGAAGATTTGTTATTTTATTAATTGGGGTCATGGTTGTAATTAGGTTGAACATGGAACTGTTTTAAAACTTTTGTTTCAGTTCGTTAGTAAACAAATGTTGCTGTCTAAGTATATATACCCACGCGGACGGTATTTAGCTTTGATTTTGTACCTGACCCGAAATCTAGTTGTATTCTTGATCGAAGTCTACGTTCCATAATAATTTCAAATTTCAATTTTATTTATGCGACCATCATATGATCATTAGGATTAGGTACACAATTAGGCAATACACGGGCGGTTTTCAAAAAACGTTACTTATGTGGAAACCTTATTTTTAATGAACAGAATACTGCATGAAATTGATGATAAAGCTATAGATTATTAAATAAATTAACTAAATTTAATAAAATGTATATAGATATATGAAAATAAGCTCAATAAACATCAATCTGTTTTCAAAAGTTATCTACAATTCGTTCCACTAAGTAACTTTTTAACTTGGCATTTAGACAAATAAAACGGTTTGTTTATAATTACTAATATGTTTTATTCAACTTATACCATACTAATATTAAAAAAACAGAACAATGAACTAAAGATTAATCAATAAATTGGCGAATATTTTTCTAAAAACATCCATTACGTCACTTTTGTGCCGGTAACACCATACAAAATATCTTATAATTAACATAACAGTAAGTTTACAAAGTTTTAAGGTAACACAAAATGAAATTTGGAGAAGTAAAACAATATCTGTTACTCTAATATAGCTCGAAGCTAAATAAAATTTAAAGAAATCTTAAAATTTATATCACATTTTAATAGGACTGTTACTTAGGTGGAACACAAAGTTACTAATAGGAATAATTAGGCTACGTGTATAATGTACATAATAATAATTAAAATCCTAGTCAGTCATTCATTAGTCTTGGTTTTTCATTTATACGTAATACTTTCGCAATCCAAAACGTGCCCCCACACCACACAATCACCTATCAGAATGAACCAATAGATAATTTTAAAATTAACAATATATCCGTATTGTTCTCCATTTGACACATTAATTTCTAAGAAGGCAAAACCGCGGGGCGCAACTAGTTAAAAAAACTTTATGCGCACGTCCTTATAATTCTATTAAGTAACGTTCTCGGTCCGCTTATACGTAACGTTGCTTAATGGATGTTACGAATCATAACCTCAAACTATTGCTTGCAATGATTTTATATAGGATATCATAAGTATTCCTAATTTGTGTTATAAAAGTTATTCACGGATAATTAAAAAGCAACTACAGAATGAGTACATAATAATAAACTCATTACTTACCAGTAAATCAGGCGTTCTTAGTGGATGTTTTTTTAACAACCTTGCTACAACACAACACAACGTAACGGAATACGTCAAAAACAAGCGGGAAGAAGAGGACGGGGTATTCTGAATGGAACTAATGTTGCCATTACTAAAAAATGCCACAGTGTGGTAGTATTTTTTTGTTTTGTAGTCCTAGTTTTTGGCGTTACTTAGGTGGAAATTCCGCCACTTCCGTTTTTTGAGGACAAACTTTAAACTAGTTTTGTTTATTCTGATTCCTTTTTATAGTAATACATTAAATTTGTGATAAAAATACAAACATTTATGCTTCGATTGCAAGCAACTTTATTTAAATAAATGTAATTTTGGGGTATTTTAATTAACTGTAAAGTTAACAAGCTGTATGGTGGACATATAAAATTGTGTCTTTTTGTATTACAATTTTGACAATACTTTACTTTTGACAGTGTGTTTCAGTATTTTTTTATGTTTAAACATAACTCATAATCATTTCTGTAGTAGAAATATTCCTCTTAATAGTGAAATGTGTTAAGGTTGCTGAGAAATTTGTTGTCGAAGTTAGTGGACAACACATTTCTCGGGTGCTCATTTTTTTTGAAAAACGCCCACACACAGGTTACACAATAGCATCTTATATAATACAATTTTACAATTATCAACAGTACCTACATATACAAGCCTACCTAGATTTGATTGTCAATAAATGCACCATACAGCAATGATTCAGATACTGACAATCAAACCTAGCAGCAAACATGTTGTTAGAACTGGCCCGAACCCTGCGCACCAGGGATGTGCAGCGCGCTCGCATGCGCATGACTGTGTAGAAACAGTTGACTCGCGCATCAGCGAACATCCCCGATGCGCTGCAGAACCGGGGCAGGTGGTTGCCTCGGGGCAACCTGGTTGCGTTGCCCAATAATGGTTAATGCCTTACAATTTGTTTATTATTTCAGGCGGTGGTGTGCTCGCGCACACCATCCTGGGCATAGAGTACAACACCGTGACGCACGAGACGCGCTACCTGATCCTCGACCCGCACTACACGGGCGCGGAGGAGCTCGCCACCGTCGTCGGCAAGGGCTGGTGCGGGTGGAAGGGAGCAGACTTTTGGAAGAAGACCGCGCATTACAACCTCTGTCTGCCGCAGACGAAGCCGGCCGTCTGAACCCTGGAGCTATGGGAATTATCATCAGCCTACAGAAGTCCACTATTGGATATAAGCCTCCCCATAAGATGCCATGACGAACGGTCTTGGCCCGCCTTCATCCACCGACTTCCTGCCTGAACCCTGAAGCTATGGGAATTATCATCAGCCTACAGAATTCCACTGTTGGACATAAGCCTCCCCATAAGATGCCATGACGAACGGTCTTGGCCCGCCTTCATCCACCGACTTCCTGCCTGAACCCTGAAGCTATGGGAATTATCATCAGCCTACAGAATTCCACTGTTGGACATAAGCCTCCCCATAAGATGCCATGACGAACGGTCTTAGCCCGCCTTCATCCACCGACTTCCTGCCTGAACCCCGACGCTATGGGAATTATCATCAGCCTACAGAAGTCCACTGTTGGACATAAGCCTCCCCATAAGATGCCATGGCGAACGGTCTTGGGCCGCCTTCATCCACCGACTTCCTGCGACCTCTGTCGTTGGCCTCAAAGATTTAAATCGTTAGATACGCCCTTACCGTTGAGTGACCGCACCGTAATGTTTCCACGTGAAATAAGATAGCTCGCTCATTTGGAATCAGTGCACGTCTAGACACAGTGTAAGCTGTTTGTTGTTTATTTTTTCACAAAAGTTCGTGCAATATGATTGAATTTTTTTTATTTTAATTTTATGTTTTAGATTTCATACACAGTATATTTTACACAGTTAATTATAATATTGTACCTTAAAAACGTCCAAAGGTTTGACTAGGTACTCACAATCGCCAAAAAGTAATATCAACAATTAAATTTATAGATAAAATCACGATTTTGAACAATTCACTAGTGTGCGTCGTCAGACCTTTGGTTCAAATACAATGCAACAGTTTTCGGTGTCTGGGCGTATCTAACGATTTAAATCTTTGGTTGGCCTTCCCTTCTGCGTCGTCCGGTTTGTATTCGTCCCTTGAGGACCTTTTTTCGGATCAGTTCTGCAAGCAATATGGCCTACCCATTGCCACTTCAACTTGCTTATTCTGAGAGCTATCTGGTGATCTTTGTTCTGCTATGGATCTCCTTTCGGATTCTATCACGTAATAGAACTCAATGCATGGCTCTCTTCATAGCCCGCTGTGCATCTTTGAGCTTTTGTATGCAGCCAATAGTAAGCGGCCACGTTTCAGTGCCATAAGTCATCATTGGCAACCGGAATTTTCGAATACGTTATTGCGATATCTGTGGCGCAGTTTTGTACATCTGTCGATTTCAATGACAAAAGAGTTCGATACAATGCCGGTTCAGCCTCTTGTCCTTCAAATGTGTTCAATAATCAAGCAGCAATCGAAGGATTAAACTTGACAGAATTATTTTATCCATCTATTGCTACTTGATTACTGACCACATTTGAAGGACTAGAGTGTGAACCGGCAGTGTATCGCACTCATTTGTCATCGTTCTAATTTTCAACGGTGCCATTTTTTGGCGTTGTTAGTGTATGGCATGGGAAGTCCATCGAGTGTCTTTGATCACAACATTCATTTTGAACCGTCTATTGGTCTGACAAAACACCACCTTCGTCGTCGAAATACTAGGCCACTGTCATCTAGATGCTGCTACGACCCGCTTTGATCGACACCGGTCCTTAGCGTCCTGACGTCATTGGCGCGAGGTGCACAGATAAGTTTAAGTTTTATAATTTAAGTTGTTATTGATATTGCGTTTGTCATGATTCCTGCGGCTTTATGTCATGTTCTTCTTCTTCTTCAATTAATGGTTTCTGAGGAGTGCTCCAAACAATTTCGCCAATATCAAGCATCGAGCAACACGGAATGGAGACGCCATCAAAGGCATTCCCCGCTGTAGTTCCCCTCTAAATTTAATGCCCTCGAGGGCATACAGCTTATAAAAAACTAGCTGTCGCCGATTGCTCTGTCAGACTGAATCGACTCGCGTGGGAGATAGTGCTCCAAGAAAAATGCCGAGTTGTTCAGTTTTATGCTGTAAAAAAATGATTGGATCATCAAATTTACAAGAAGATGGTGTTTCCTTTCACATGTACCTGAATTTCAATTAAATTATTATAATTTATTGCATAAAAATTGACCAAGTCAAATTAAGCCGTATCAAAACAAAAGTGGCCATCTTAGATTTTGTAATTTTTGAGTTAGTGTTCGGGGTAAAATAATAAAACTGAACGGTTTAACAAAAAAAACCGTGAATATTTTATTCAATAACACTGATTCACTCTTCACTACGACTGCACTTCAGTACACTAGTCATTCATTGCTCTAAAATCACTCCCAAGTTACTTGATTTATTCGTACTGAAAGCCTATTCCCTTACGACTACCCTGCCCACTCTTAAACCGAGCTCCACTTAAGCGTGTGATAGAGGGGCGACATAAAAGTGACCAAAACAATAGATATAAATGTGTATAATACATCAATGTGCATGTCAGGATGTATTCTGCTGACGTAAACATGTATATAACGTGTAATGTCAGTAAGCCAAGAGGTGGGTGATTACTTAATATCCTTGATTACTAAATACCATTTATTAAACACGTTCGACATCATGTGACATGTGGCATTAACGAGTATCGTATTTGACGGCTATGTAACCACTAACTAACCGTTAACTACTAACTACTACTACTACGTGTCACAGGCTCTTTCTTGGTTCAGTGACCAACTTGAGATATAGTGTCCCTGAAAGTGGCCTGTGACCAATGGTGAAAGAACCAATGTGGTAAAAGGATTAAATGTACCTCGCAGAGGTGTATTATATGATATGTCAACGTAAGTGTCATGTGAAACTATATTTAAAGAAATAAAATTAAATCACACTACTATTAACAACAAGTGTAACATCAAAAAGTTTGTACATTTGAGAACTTTAATACAAGAGATGGCAAGCATGAAGATGATATTTAAATGAGTGAAAATTCTGGAAATCAAGTGAACTTAACGCCTTATTATCAGCCGGAACGTATCCAAAAAGGCACGACGACTGGATGTGCATAGAGGGGTGTTAGTGCCAACACTAATGTATCTGGTGGTAGCGAAAGATGCTAAGGCAGAATAAACATGAAAGTAGAATAAATGCAGTGAAGATGAGGTTTGAGAAGTATGTATGGTGGACTTTGAGAGAGAATAAGAAACTGTGTGTTAACAGAGCATTGTAAAATGAAAGACCACGTGTATAGTGACAAGGATTGAGAAAGGTATGCTTGGATGGTTTGGGTATATATAAAGGATGAATGATAGTAGATTAACGAAACTAGTTCATAAGATGAGCATGAATGGGACAGTTGGAAGGGGGAGACCTCGGTGAAGGTATTCAGAATAGATCAGGGTCGATCTGGAGAATGGCCAGGCTAAGAGCGCCCTTAACCAATGAGCATATATGAAGAATGTGATGTGAGTGAATGAAGCGAAACAGGTATGCCAGGATCGTAGCAAGTGGAAATTCATGGTCTCTGCCTACTTCTCTGGGAAACAGGCGTGAGTATGTGTGTATGTTTGTAATATTATAAATGCTAAATTTTCTAAGGATTGGATGAAATTTAGAACGGCGATAGCTGGACCACTGGAATAGTTTTAAATTTTATTTAGATGTTCCCATAGGATCAAAACTTATGCGAGTGAAATCGCGGGTTGCTTCTAGTTTATAATAAGAATAAAACTACGTGGCAAAATCGGCAATATTGATCATACTTAAATAACTTTACTCTTTTCAGGTAAAAGTAAATAAAGATGCTTTAAAAAAATCGTTGATCGCCCATTGTGAGGTTACTGTAAAATCTTTGCAGGTTGTGTTTGCCTATAATGAGGGGTTTTCACGGCCATACCAAATCATCTATAAACCCTTGAAAATAGATGTCGCTGCTGTGTACTTAACTGTAAAAATAAAGTGAAATGTAAAAGTCAACAACGAAGCGATATATTTTCGTGGTATTTTGTTACTATCACACAAAATAACATAGGTACGATGCATTTGTTGATTTTGACAACCACAGTTGAGTCAGGGCCATCAATTGAGCCAAATTGAATTAAAAAAACAAACGAAAATGAAAAGCCCCCATTGGTTTCTTCTGTAGCTAAAGATGGGTATATAGTTTGTGCCTCTTCATATATGCATGTCGGATCCTCAAGATCCCTCCGAGCGGCAAAAGGCAACTTAGGGGCTTTCCAGTGGGTCTCGTGCAAATGAGGAAAATTCAAAAGTGGTTTCACTAAGATTTTATTCAAACTGACTTTGAACTTGATTTTGTATTTTGTTGATTAAATCGTGTGCACTCTGCCAACGCCGATGTAATAATGAGCTCTGGCGCTTTCGTACGCTACTTTTATATCCGAGCGTCGATCGCTTTGCGTCTTTGCGTAAACAAGACTCGGGCGCATTCGTTTGGGTGGCGCGACACGACAGAATACGATTGTTCGCAGCCGTACACGTGGTGTTTATAAGCCTTCAATCTCAGTAGATCTATTCTCCAGATTCATCATATGACTTCTCTCTCCGACATACATGTGTAGACTGTTGGTAAACCTAATATTTTTTAAATTAAATAAGCAACTGCTAACAATAACAGCCTCAATGCACACTGAAATAGCTTTGTGCTCATTTAACAGTTTTTTTTATTTCTCAAAAATTCCTGTATGTGAGTTGCCCGTGTTTTCTTTTATACTACTAAATTAGTGATGTGCCTCAATAATAAAGTAGATTTTTTATCGATAAAATAAATGCTCGTTTAATATGTTTTACAAGCTATTGAAATTTGATTTATATTATTCGGGAGCCATAGCCTAGCCTAACCTAACTTTCTAACCGTTAATCCAATCACCATGAAGGTATTGGTATGTAACAAGGTAGGTAACTGTTATGATTTTAATTTGAAATTATTCATTTTATGCCATAAGTTGACGACCTCTGTGGCGCGGTGGACGAAGGTTCGCCTGTGACGCAGGAGGTTGCGGGTTTGATTCCTGCCTCAGAACAAATATTTGTACGATCTTCAGATATTTGTTCAGGGTGTTCTGGGTATTTTCTATGTTAATGCAAAATAAATATCTATGTAATGTACTGTACTAGGGATATCAGTTATCTAGTCCATATCACAAGCTGTGCTTGGCTTGGGGCTGGATAATCTTGTGTGAACTGTGTCCAGCATCAAAAAATAAAATAAAAATAAATATATATGTATATATAATGAAATTCACTTAGGTACAATGTGAAAGAAAACACCATCTTTTCGTAAATTCGATGTTCCAGACCTTGATTTACAGCTGAAAATGTAACGATTCGGCATTTCAGTATTTGTAGCACTGTCACACTATTTTACTCTATGCGTCACACGATCGGTTCAGTCTGACAGAGCAATCGGCCCATCATGATACAATTTTATTACTAGCAAAAGCAAAACATGCTTGGTGAGGGCTAGCAAGCTTTTTTTCCCCTGATTATTTATATTTAAACAAAGACATGAATTTAAATTACTATGCTAAATTACAACGGATAGTTTTTTCGTTAAGTGTACCACAAAATTGCATGGGATAGTAGAGGACTCGCTTCGCTCGCCCTAATGATCGGGCGAAAACAGTGTTACTAACGCGTATGCCCAAATGAAATTGTGCATAGCCAGAGGGGAACGACATCTTGACATGAATTTAAATTACTATGTGATATTACAAATCTAGAGGTGTGATAGTTTTTCGTAAATAGTTGCATGCCTACCTAGGTTGTGGGATACGTGATCACTATAAATTAACAAAAGCATTTCCCAGTTTGAACTCATTTACTCATTTTCAAGAAAAGTCGTGTCATGAGTGTCCGTACTATGTCGTGGGATTTTCCTATTCAAATCCTATTCTTTGATTGACCAAAGAATTTTAAAAAAAATTGCTAGGTATAATTTTTTCAACGCGATTTTCTGTTCACTAGATAAAGCGCTAAGTATTACTTTACCTACCATTGTTTAACATTAACATAACTTAACACACCCAACACATACCTACATAGTTGTGATCCCACACTAGGATCCCATGTGACGTGGGATAATTATGCCTGAAATAAAAAAAAAAACTATTTTACATTTTAATGACTAATGTAGTTTTTTGGCACTTAGGACCATGATTTTTGGTTTTTGACAATAACAGTGACTGACAGATATAATACATCGTATATTTCGTGGCCAGAACCGACATGGATTATGTAGGTTAGAAGGATGACGGCAGCTAAGTAAAGCGTTTTTTCCTTTCCTTTCCTTTCGTCTCTTTTGACTTGCCGACCCATAGTTTTATGAAATTATTGTATGCTTTGAACAAAATTCTAATTAAATTTTCCCAAGAACTAATCATCTCATGAGCTGGTGGTTGTACCTGGGGTACTCAAAATTTTCTTGATTTTTTCTCTATACTCTAAGTTTCCGCGTTTACCCCCTCTCTCTCCAGCCTACTACTACCTTTTACTAATCTAAAATTTCATAGTGATCCACAAAATGATCTGTATGTTATCCTCGATAACAACTCCGGAACTCCTCCTTCACAGAGAGCGTTCAACCCTTCCCCCCATACCTAGCCGCCCTTAAATCCCTTCAATGACCTTTGATGGTAGCACAGAATATATACAGTAGGCAAAGTAAGTTCCTACCAAAAAGTTATCGATACTATTAATTTATCGACTTGAGTGCTGGAAGTCCCTAGAACGGGTGTTACTGTCAATTTTGTGACATAACATGATGTTTGTACACAGAAAGCATCTATGTGTGTATAAAGATTTTTGATGTGTTGCTGTTTATAGATGTGTGCGTTTATAGCAATAGAACGACTGGTTACAAAAGTGTGCATCAAACTGTAAGTGAGTGCGTGAAGCCCCCCCCCAAAAATTTCTGAATAAATATGTATCGGTTGACAGCTCTAAGGCGTCTCCCCTCCGGTACGGAGGCCTGCGTTGCTCGATGATATCAAGTGATGGTAATTTGTAATAAAATTAGTCAAGTCGTCAAGAGTCGCCTTCAAGTCATAACCCAGTTTAAATAGTGGCAGAAAAACAGAGTTTTTATAGGGAAAAATCCACTATTTTGAAAAGACACGCAATACATTTAAATTTCACTGCATCACACATGTACTCTTTATCCAAGTTACACTGGTTAAAATGCCACAAAAATTACACGAAAAAACACTAAAATGTAATTAAATCAAAATGACGACGGTTCTTTCAAAAATGGCAGATTGAATCCCCTTTATGTCATGTTATGGTTGGTTCAAAGCTTGCAAATTCCAAGGGCATTTCTAATGTATTTAAATTTAGTAGAAATGGCGTTCGAATCTAGGTATGTTAAGTGAACAGAGACTGATTGTGTGTATAATGGTATATTGGAAATGGTCGGGTGGTTGTGAATTTAGTATAATTTAGACACCCTTGGCCGTGCAACGAATAGGTGTTGTCTATCTAATATTATAAAAAGGTAAAGTTTCTCAGTTTGTATAGGTCGCGCAACGAATAATGAGCGCAGACCTTCAATGCGTAGAAGTCATTTTTTGGGTCTGTATAGGGAATGCGCGAATGTAAACATGCGCAGTCAACCCCACCACTTTCGCCGAGCGCTCATTACGCTTCCGCCCGCGGCTACGCTCGCGTTATGTGCAGTTCCACTCAACTCCCTAACGGTTGAGCGGATTGAACCGATGCTTGAATATATGCTGGGGAGGGCTTTTTATCCTGTCATCACGTGCGCCGCGGGTGAAAGGCTACTTATTCAATAATTGTATCCTACAATAAAGTTTCCAAGATCTTGTTATATAATACAAATTATAACAATTAATTTGTATGTTTTTCATCGTTATTGGTATTGTGTATTATTAAAGTTAATTAATTTAATGCTTCAGTTTTAACACGTCTATGAAATAATAAGGAAGGCATATAAATAAATAGGATTTAATATATTTTATACCTATTAAATTATAATTGAAATGGCATTGTGTTTTATTTGTTAGCAAACAGCATATAACTAAAGCTTCACGAGAAATCCGATGTAGGAGAAACTGTAGCATCTCAGAAATGTAATTTTTGCATTTCTGATACGAGGAACTACAAACAGGATATTGGTGAGATGGCGCCATCTTTCGTTTTATTTTAGAAAAAAAAAAAACTTGCCCGTTTTCCATTTATTTGGGGTCGGCGCAGTACGTCTTTCTTCCACTCTCCCCTGTCAGCCGTCGCCTCGTCATTCACTCCCTTCTCATTCACATCATCTCTCACGTTATCCATCCATCTTTTCTTAGGTCTTCCTCTTCCCTTCCATCCACTAACGATTAAATAAATAAAATAAATAAATAAATAATGCTGGACAGTTCACACAACATTATCTAGCCCCAAGCTATGCAAAGCTTGTGTTATGGGTACTAGATAACTGATATACTTAATACAATATAATACATAGATAGATATTTTTTATTATACATAGAAAATACCCAGAACACCCTGAACAAATATCTGCGATCGCACAAATATTTGTTCCGAGGCGGGAATCGAACCCGCAACCTCCTGCGTCGTAGGCCAAGCTTCGCCCGCCGCGCCACAGAGGTCGTCGATTAGGTTTACTTATTAGATTCCGCTTTCGTCAGAATAAATATTAGGCTGTTATTTTTCTGACGAATGAGAACTGAGTTTTTCTTTTTGGACAGAAATGCCTTGAGATGTTTTATTTCAAAATCCATAACTCAGGTACAAACATTCATATTCATCATATAAATGAATACCTCTACTAGGATTCGAACCCGGGACTACCATAAGCCAATAAAAAAGGAATCTGACTTAGAAGGAATTCCGTTGTCATCAGAAAAATAACAGCCTTATATTTTATTCTGACGAAAGCGGAATCTGACCTAAGTGAACCAAACCCCACTAACATTCATATTCATAACTTACATAAGTTGGCTAGTTTTAGAAAAAAGTATTATACTTACTTAAAATCATGTTGCATCTCGCTCTATCTGTAAGTTCGCAGTTCGCGTCGTGGGTGTGAAAACGGCGTAAAAAATAAGAAACCAATAGGTAAAATATAATAAGTTTATTTAATTCCACTGCACAAGAACTTATTTATAATTTAAATTGCTAAGCTTATATTTTAAATAAGTTACACTACAATCACAGAAGAATACAACATTATTGAGAAAACTTGCGAGTTGACACTGGTTTAAAACAAGGCACTATTCACAAAACTAACAATTGTCGCCAGCTATCTTTGCGGGTCTGAGTAAAGTCAGTAACGGTTGCAAAGAACAGTTTAGTCTACACACCTCTGCTACAGTCACCTCTAGCGCGTCGGGCGAGTAGGCGGCTGAGATGCGAAAGGTTGCGGGTTCGATTCATCATCAAAAGGGACAAATGTCTGCAAATATTTGTTCCGGGTATGGGTGTTATGGTTCCATGGTACTCTTTGTTTCTGATACCCACAACACAGGGAAACCTAGTGTAGTGTGGATGTTAATGTCTAGAAAATCTACACTAATATTATAAAGAGGAAAGATTTGTATTTTTGTGTGTGTGTATGTTTGTAATGAATAAATTCAAAAACTATTGTGCCGATTTTTTAAATTCTTTCACCATTGGAAAGCTACATTCACCCTGAGTGACATAGGCTATCAGGGGGAGGGGGGCTGTTTTTCATCCTGAAACTACCCGTGCGAAGCCGGGACGAGTCGCTAGTAACAAATATAAATGTAGACAGTCTAGAATTATTTCTTTAGCTGAGTAATAATTCGCTGATTTAAAGGTTAAAAGACAACTTCGGGACCATCTGTGGTTTCTCTCCATCGAGTCAGACCATTATTTGAAGTGCCAGTGCAATTCATATGCTATAGCTTGTAGAATGATGGATGAGGTGACTGTCAAGATGTGTCAGGTTATTCAACCGAACTTGCTGGTGTACTGAGGGGCTAGTCTGCAAATTTGACAAGCACCTTACACGGCCGTGTGGTGTACACTACACGGATTTTTGTACGGGATTTGAGGTTCTCAAGGTGCCCGCTAGGGGCGCTCTTCGATTTCTCCATACTAAAATCCGTGTAGTGTACACCACACGGCCGTGTAAGTTGCTTGTCAAAATTGAAGACTAGCCACTCTGGTAGCTAATGTCAAGCCCGCAAAGATAATTAGCGCGTTTGTGTGCACACAAAGGGTTTACGGAATGTTCTATTAAAAATGATAACCATTAATTTACAGATTGTGCATTAAAGGGAAGCACACTGAAGCCTTTCATCACACTAGTTTGAACACAGTCATCGGCCTAATGGCTCTTTCAGGGTATTACCTCAATCTATTCAGGTCACTGGGGGTTACCAAGGAAAAACATGTGACTTGACAAAGAAGAAGCGCCGTAGGTCGTGACTGTCAGTCGGAAACATACAGTGGTCGTGTCGGACGCCGTCACTTCCGAGCGTTCAGGTCACCGTCCACGACCAAAACGGCCAAATTCAGCATAAGTCACGACCGTCGGTTGCTTGCAATAATATGTTCTCGCCTTAAGCCTAACTTTTTGACAAGTTTCCTTATTAGAATTTTGCTCTGAAGAAGTCCTCTTTTAATTACCAATTTTGGCAGTTTCAAGTATATTTGGATCTTCATTGCTAAATGGTCTGTCCGTCTGTCAAAACTGAACGTCTATCCGCCACTCAACAGGTCTTGTTGAAAGACTTGAGAGAGCTCCTAATCGAACTTGCACAGAAAACTTATCAATTAATTTTATTTTAAGTATAAATATAATTTTTGATTTAGCATAGCTCAATGCTGTGGTAGAATTTTAAACAAAAATTCTAAAAATATTTTTGTATCATTTTTTGAGATGGATGGAACTAGTTCACTCCATTTTATACAAAAATAATTGGGTATGTGTATTTTAAGCAGCTTTCGATTTTAAATTCACGAGGTTCCGATTGGATTTTAAGGTCGCAAGATTTTAAAATGGACTTATTTTATGGCGCGAGTTCTTCAAAGGATTTCCAAATCACAGTGTCGAATTTGAGGAAAGTTTTTCTGAAACAAAAACATTATTTAGCACAGCAGGCATAACAGCCTGTTTTTAACCCCCCGACGCAAAAACGAAGGGGTGTTATAAGTTTGACGTGTTTGTGTGTGTGTCTGTCTGTCGCCTCGTAGCTCCCGAACTGATGAACCAATTTCGTTTTTTTTTTTTGTTTGAAAGGTAAATTTGTCGTGAGTGTTCTTAGTTATGTTTGATCTAAATCGGTTCAGCCATTTCATTGCGTTGAGGGTTTTTTAATTTTTACAAAATTAATTACATGTTATTCACTTTTTCTATCTGCCGATTCTACTATGGGCCATGGTGTGTCCGGTCTGAGGATAAACCCTCCGTCTCCTCCCGTGGAGGTCCTAAATGCCGACTAAGGCTCGACAGCATCCACCTGAGTATACTCAACACCAGTACTGTGATCACCAATCTGCCTGCCGAGCGTGGTAACTATAGAACGTCGCTCCCATTGCATTATATGGGGGAGGCCTCGTCCAGCGTAAGCGTCTAAAGCAGGGTAAGAAACCCAGAAAAAAATGGGGGCGTCGAATCAGACACACTTTCGCATTTTAATAGTTATTAGTAATCCTAGATAGGTATTTTTCGCAGATAATAAACCGCGGGCAAACCCGATTTGTGCATGTTTAATTTGAAGTTATAGTGGTTTTTAAGTAGGTGACAAAATGGGGGCGCTAAAAAATAATTATGGGGCCGCTAAAAAATAATTTATTCTCAAAGTGGGCAGAGGCAGAATAAGTTTGGGAACAACTGGTTTAAAGGCTACTGACGATGTACGCGTCGTTTAAAATACCCGGACTTGTTGTTAAGATTCGTAGGTACAAGATTTGTCCTGGATACTAGCTTATTATGGAATGTGTTATTACTGGAAGAAAGCCTCACCCTCAGTTTGAGCTCTATCCTGTCTATCTCCCCGCCCAGCATGTCGACTATGTTCTCGCCGTGTTTCAGCAGGAACGCCTCCACATCGTCTATTGTTTGTATTTTCTTCATGTCCTGAAATATCGACAAACAATTAGCGAGATCCTCCGATTGTATCAGTGTAGCCAATGGCGGATTTGCCCTAAGGCCCAGTAGGCCCGGGCCTAGGGCGGCCAGATATTAGGGGCGGCCAATCGTGACAAAAAAATCACTGGTGGTCACAAGAAATAACTCAATATTCTAAAGGCTCGCGCGTTTCGATAAAAGGTGGCAATAAAGTAAGTTCATTATAGTCTATCCATGAGAAAGGGGCGGCTGGTACTTCCTACATGGCTTGGGGCCTAGGGCGGCCAAGACAGCAAATCAGCCACTGAGTGTAGCGATTAGCTATCTTCTGTTGCAATCAGCCTTGAGCTGTTTCAATGCTGTTTCTATTGAAAATGACGTTTTAGCGAACATGCAACTCACCCTGTTGCTAACAAAGCTTGATTGCCACAAATAGCCTTTCGACATGAAGTGGTTCTATCGATAGTAAAGTAGCGATCTGTAGCGCTGTTTCAATCAATAATCTTGATGCTTCTTTATTATTATTATTATTTGTTAATTAATCATGTATAATTATTTATTGTGAAGCAGACATCCGTGTTTTTCAGTCACATGGTTCCAGCGGAAGATCAGCGTTGTGTTGCTACAACACAACAAATGCTGAGCTGGACGCCAATTTGTGTCAGAGTGTTACGTGACTGGTACTAGGAGGCACAACATAGTTTTATATTTCTTTGTTTCTGTGTGCGTGTGTGTGTGTGTGTCATTTTGTCTGGAATATTGTTTCCATGGTTTGTTGACACAAATAAATGTTTTTTCTTTCTTTTATTTCTTTCTAATGACAGCATTTGTAAAATGTAAAATGGTAGCTCTTAAATATGCCAAAACGATTGGTTATAAACATTTTCCAAACAATAAATAAAACTTATAAGGCAGTTAGTTACCTGTAATAAAAAGTTCAAATCATGTTTTTCTAAGTAAGATCTGGTCAGTGCTCTTCCGTCAAAGTCCACTTCAGCCTGAAAATAATATTAGTTTACTGTATTTCATATACATTACTAAGCATCGCCAACTTTTTATTTTTTTATACTACTTGAATGACTGAACAAGCAGATGGCCCACCTGATGTTAAGCGGTAACCTCTGCCTATGAACAGTGGCCTCATAGGTCATGTCCACCTAGGACGCGCCCTATGTGGCATTGCACTGCGCCCGCCACCCTGAGACATAAAGATAAAAAGTCTCATGTGCCTGTAATTTCACCAGCACCCTTACCCTTCAAACCGGAACACAGCAATGCGAGCACTACTGCTTTGCGGCAGAAATCCCTTTGCCCCCTTCCCCTTCCCCTTTGCTGTGCTTTTTTTGTGTGTCCAGTCTAAGAATAGCCCCCTCCATCTCCTCCAATGGATGTATTAAAATTCGAATAATGAATTACACCAGGGTATAGACAGTAGCATCCACATGAGTACTCAACACCAAAAGTGCGATCACCAATCTGCCTGCCGAGCGTGGTGATTATGGCAATCCCCCCCCCCCCCCCCCACTTGTATTTCACAGGGGGTGCTTCGTTCAGCAGTGGATGTTTAAACACTGCCGATGACTAATATCCGCGTGCAGTTCACAACATTATCTAGCCCCAAGTTAAGCAGAGCTTGTGTTATGGGTACTAGATAACTGATATACTTAATACAATATATTACATAGAAGGATATTTTTTATAAAAAAAAAAGTACTAGAAACTCGCCCCAGATTCACACGGGTAGTGTCGGGATCCTCCCTTCCTTACCTAACTTTCCCCTCTTCCCAACCCCCCATCTATCTACACACCAGATACAAAAACCTGCTAAAGTTAGTCCCCCTATGTTATTTTTTTTACACCTTGTGTTACATTATTGGAGTTTTAGTAAGAATCCCATTTTTTTTGGAAAATATAATGTAACCTATGTCACCCGGGGATAGTGCAGCTTCCCAACAGTGTCAGAATTTTTCAAATCGGTTCATTAGTTTCGGAGCCTATGCAAACAAACAATCAAATCTTTCCTCTTTATAATAAAATTAGTAAAGAGTATAGATACGGAAAAAAAAATTTTGTCGGACAAAGTTTCGGGTATTCCAAAAGTATGTTAAATAAAAAATAAAATAAATAATTCTGGACAACACAACATTATCTAGCCCAAAGCTAAGCAGAGCTTGTTAACACAAGCTTGTTATGGGTACTAGATAACTGATATAATTAATACAATATATTACATAGATAGATATTTTGTATTATACATAGAAAATACCCAGAACACCCTGAACAAATATCTGCGATCGCACAAATATTTGTTCCGAAGCGGGAATCGAACCCGCAACCTCCTGCTTCGCAGGCCAACCTTTGCCCGACGCGCCACAGAGGTCGTCAACGTAAGATTACTTTGTATTACATACCTTATATCTTATAAGATTACTTCCTATATCTATACCCTTGACGTCGTGGATGGCGCGGATCATGAAGTCTCTTTCTAGTACACTGTTTATCTCATCCAACTGCTCTTGAGGTATTGATCTGTAAAAGAAAACGACAAGACGGCTATTTAGGCTCCCTCTTCAACGCACGCGGAAACACGCGCGCCATCTCGCTCGCGTCAGTTCGCACAAAAATTTAGTTTATATATAACGGCGAAAATAATACAAGTTTTCAGTCAATTCACAATTCAGTCTCGATTGGGCCATTTTTAAGCCCCGACGCAAAAACGACGGGGTGTTACAAGTTTGACGTGTCTGTGTGTGTATGTGTGTCTGTCTGTCTGTCCCCTCGTAGCTCCCGAACGGATGAACCGATTTAGTTTTTTTTTTGTTTGTAATGTGAATTTGTCGGGAGTGTTCTTAGCTATGTTTGATCGAAATCGGTTCAGCCGTTTCATTGCGTTGAGGGATTTTTAAATTTTTACAAAATTAATTTCTTGTGTTACATCATTTCTTACTATAAAACTTGTCACTTATAACAACAAGGGTCGCGTATTTTTTTTGTTATAGAAAAACTAATCGTACAACGTTTAGTGAAAACCCTAAAACTTCTTTTTTTTTACTTTTTTTTTTCTTCTTTTCTTTTTTTTATCTACTTCTACACTGCTCATGAAAACAACGATCAAATCAATATAATCTAGGATTTCCTTTGTCTGCCACCCCACCCCCCACCCTCTATATACAATCCTGGTTACGCCCTTCACTCCTCGCACCAGGTTGGTGGCAGCAAGCGAGCTCACCTGCCCACCAGCGCGCCGACATTGCTCAGAATGATGAAGGAGGCTACTCCGCCGAGCAGCGTGCCCACCAGGATGCTGCCCACGGCGTCGAAGATGGGGTTCCCCGTGTACTGCGAGAGGGCCATGCAGGACGCGGCCACGGAGACCCCGGCCACGGCCGCCGTGTCCTCGAGTAGCACCACGTTCACGGAGGGGTCCGAGCTGCGCATCACTACAACAACACACAAACATGGCGCAACTCAACAACAATAAACTAAGGTTAATTATTATTATTTTTCTACTTTGCGTGGTGACAGTTTTCTGGTTTATTCTATACTAGCTGACCCGCTCGCGACTTCGTCGATGCGTAGACTTTCATACAAACTTTAACACCCTTTTTCAAACCCTCAGAGGGTGCGAATTTTCAAAAATCGTTTTTTAGTGCGCGCCTACAACCCTTAATGAGTGAGTGTGCCAAATTTCAGACCTCTCGGCCCAGTAGTTTCCGAGCTTTCGTGATGAGTGGTCAGTGAGTGTGTGGACTTCACTTTTATATATTTAGATTCCTTAGAATATAATTATTCATTGCACCGTGGTGGTCATTCCACCGCCAGCGTTTATGACAGCATCGCACCGGCTGCGCATAGATTTTAACCGGGTTTCGCAGAGATTCTGACGCAAACAATCTAATAGAATTAGTAAAAAGTCATAAAACAAAGGACTTTCTTAGACGATGGACATCATGTGATCATGTCTCATTGGACAAAAACAAACAACAAAAAAACGGGCCGAGTTAGTTTAAGGTCATCGCTGCAAGCGAAAATGTTTTGAAACTGGGCAGGGACTTTTGTAGCTGATTATACCTTCAGGTTTATTCTATATTCTAAACATGGAAAGAAAGAAAGAAAGAAAGAAATAAACGTTTACTTATGACTATAAAAACGACACACACCAACAAAAAAGCAAACAAGATATGAACTAAATAAAAACTAAAAAAAAAAAAAAAAACACAGATATAAAAAAAGGCAATTTGTGTGTGTGCCTGACGCAAGCCACAAAAGGGTCCTCAAGTCAGCGTTTGCTAGGCCACGTTGGCAACCCAGCGCTGATCTTCCGTTGAGGCCCAGAGTGAACCACGGATATCCGCTCAGGTTCCGATTGAGTGTCGTGTATGCAGATACAAGCAATTTAAAATAAAATACATTTTAATATACTAATACAACTAACTAACTATGGCGAACTTTGCAATGAGGAGAATCGTACAAAAACCAAGATCACCGATCACGAACCGGACGACGCTGAGTACAAAGACCCATTCTTCTTGAAAAAATAACTTTTATACTGCAAAGGTTCTCGGTTCTGTAAGCTATATGGCCTGCTAAGTAAGTACATACATACATACAGGTAAGCAGAGCCTCAATGGGCCTCTTTTCACAGCGGGTTGCACCATCGTGGAATATAGACGTGACAAGTGGTGAGCTCTTTGCCGCCATTGCTTCCCACGGCTGACTCGGCTAACGCTTTCTTCTAATATAAAACATTCCATAATAAGGTAGCAGCCAGGACAAATCGTATCAACAAGTCCGTCTATTCTAAATAATCCCGTTAATATCATAAATGTCAAAGTTACGATGTTTGTATGTTTGTAAGTCAATCAAACCGAAACGGCTGAACCGATTTCGATTAAATTTGGTATACAGACAGATACCTGGATACTTTTTACCCTGGTAAAACGCGAGCGAAACCCTACTAGTAGGAAGATAAATGGAACATACCATATTCATAGAGAGTCATATCCGCTTCCTTGGCGCCTTTCCTGACGGCGCTCAACGCCAGCAGGAGCGTAGCACCCTCCGACACAACCGCGCCGCCAAGCACGAAGTACGCCTGAAACATTCACAAACCAGATCATAGCACATTCAAACATAACGGACGATTTACAAGAAACGTGCGAGTAAGACATTACATGCATATGGTAGTAGTAGAGCTTTTTTGTGAAAGAGTTCGTCCGGGGAAGTGCGGGCGCAGTGCAATGCCACATAGGGCGTGTCCTAGGTGGACGTGACCTATGTGATAATGCACTGTTCACAGGCAGAGGGTACCGCTTAACATGAGAAGCCCAATTCTCTTATTTATTTTATAACCAGACTGCAAGTTGACCGAAACGAGATTGTATTGTAAATTGACTGAGAAATTGGTATTCTGCTCCCTCATAACAACAATATAATTAGCTTTCGGTTCTTGCGACCATATATTAGAGTAGGATAGTGCTATATAATAATTGTAAAGGGTGAAAGAGAGAATTCTCAGAACTTTGAAACATTCAAGTTACAGTCACATTTCGATATAATCACATTACGCGTTGTATTGTCAGGTGAGCAGAATACCATTTTTGACGTTTGTGACATCGACACTAGATCGTAACATGATCCGAACTTTAATTTGACTATTTTTTATACGAGAATTGGGCTTCAGGTGGGCTACCCGCTTGTTCCGTCACTCTAAGTAGTAAGTATAAAAGAAAAAAACGACAAGCTTGTTGGAGCATTCCCGTTGTAGAGGCGGTAGAACAAGCTGATGTCTCGGCGTTGACTAGCGGTTAAATGAAAATGAAAAAATATTTATTACAGCCAAAACAAAGTATCGGGTTTTAAATAGAACATAATACATCTTAAGTTAATTATAAAGAAACACATTGTTATGCTGAGAACTTAATATCTAGAAAGAGTTATTGTTGGCTTCCTCACTAGGCCAAACCTGTATCGAGGGAGACTGAATACGAAAGAGAAAAAAAAAAATGTGCTCAGCTGACAGTTAGAGGTATAAGCATAGATTTTTAAACATAAAGATGCAATTAAATGATAAAAAATAACGTTTATAATTAGAAAATAGTAAAATACACACCTAAAACAAGCATTCAACAAATAGTTCAACAAACCCAGTAATAGTCGTGCAGAGGCTGCGGGTCCAGTATGCCCGTGACTCCGTGGTAGAAGGACAGGCCGCTGCCCACACAGAAGATGCCCACCCCGGAGATGAGAGACGACACGTAGCGCATGTTCGTGTAGCCGTATGGATGGTCGGGATCTGCCATCTGCGGGCAATAGCAATCATAATCATCATCATCACAGACAGACAGCCCACTCTGCAGAGGATGTCTGACCGAAGTAGAATCGACTGCCCACGTGGTCCCGTAGGCCTAGTGTGGGCATCGCAGTTAAAACGCGTTTGGTTGAGTTCGTTTCGTATGAGGTAGTGCTGGCCTCTGGTGTCGGAGTTTGTCAAGCCGCCCGAGGGCCTCTGACATGGCTTATCAACTGCTGTTAATCAATAACAGCCGGGACCGACAGCTTAACGTGCCCTCCGAAGCACAGAGCGATGGAAATCCGCACATAACTTAGAAAAGTCATTGTTGCGGAGCCTAGGGTCGAACCCGGTATCGTTGGATTCGTAAACGGCAAAATTAAAGTATACACCAAGTATACTTTACAACAATACGTGACGTGAACTGTCAAAAATGTCACACTCGCAAAACTGGGGAAACCCTAGAGTAAACGCGCGACTTGGAATAAGCATTTAATTAACGCGACGACAAAATTGACGTTAGAAACTAACACTGACACAAAATGATTCATTAACTCGCCGCTAGGGGCTCTGTACATTTCTTCATAAAAACTGCGCGTAAAACGCGGTCTTGGTAGAGCGCGTAAACTTTTAGCAAAAAGTCGTATTAAGGCTACCGGAATGTGTGGGAGTAGTAGCTCAACGTAAACAAATCCTCAACAACCCGAGGTCACACCGCCAAGCTTGCGAAGACTCCAGGAAATTTCTGTGCTTTTGGACGGAGTTAGGCTGGCTAACTACCTAGTCAGACAACTCCCACGCATAATGGACCGCCCATAGAGATCGAATTCGGAAAATGGAGTTCTTTAACATTAACATTAACATTAACATCATCATCATCATCAGCGTTTAGATGTCCTCTGCTGGTCGAGGCCACCCTTGTGGAAAGTAATGGGGATTTGTCAAAATCACCACGCTTGACAGACAGATTGGTGATCGCAGTATTGGATGTGTTAAGTACTCAGGTGGATGCTGCTTACCGTCCCCTGGCGTATTCACTTAGTCGACTTTTGCGATATCCACGGGAGGAGACCGAGGGCTCTATTCTTAGGACACATGGCATCAAATAGATGATATTATTACCGTATTTTTAACAAACTTAAAAAAAAGTAGTTTAACAATTCGTCGGCTTGTCTAATCTACACTGTGAATACACTATTAAGTCTATGTGGACTGGGCATAGTCCTACCATAGAATGCCACGGCGAATGGTTTTGCGCCGCCTCCATCCATCAACTTCCTGCGTAACTACCTTGCAGCATTCTTACCTGAACAGATTTATGGATGCCATAGGCCAATATAAGCTGGTTAACGGTGTCTGCTAATGAGTGAATGCACTCAGAGAACAGGCTGTGAGAGCCAGTATAGCACCATGCACATGCCTTGAACAGGAAATTGCAGCCATTTCTGAAACCAAATCAAAAAGTTAGCATGCTTCTGTCGTGTCTACTTTACCTGCACGTCTTATCACATCACACTAATATTATAAAGGCGAAAGTGTGTGTGTATGTAGTGTGTTTGTTACTTCTTCACGCTGAAACGGCTGGACGGATTTTGGAGATAACTGGACTCCCGGAATAACACATAGGCACATTTTTATCCCGATATTCCCACGGGATCGAGACTTAAGCGTGTGAAACCGCGGGGCGCTGCTAGTATTGTATAGTTTATATGTCAACCTATCATTGATGTCTATTACAGTGTGTGTGCCGTGACCGTGCGTCAACCGAGGCCCGTGCTGAAAACCAGCGCTGCAGTTTACTGCAGCATTATGATGAGCACGGACCTTTTTTGACGGCACTGTACACGCAGCAAAAAATATGTGTTTTGTCTGTGTTATTATTGCTGTGTGTATTTGCTGTTCAAAATTATTTATATTCTATTCTCTAGTCCTTTCTTGGTCACCCTTTGGGGCAGTGACCAGGCTGAATTATGGTGGCAGTATTTTGAGGGCCTTGAGAGTGAAGGTGTATGATCCGGTGTGGCTATAGGAATCAGTGCGCCTCACAAGTAAAGGCTCCTTTCATGCACATGTCTTAGTCTAGGACAGGTTGGTTTCCCCAACCCGAGGCCACTCCGCGAAGCCTGCGGAGACGACAGTAAGTTCTGTGCTTCTGGCTAGGTAGTTAGCAAAGAACTCTCACACACTTTGGTCAAGAACTCATACACGATGGACCACCCATAGAGTTTGAATGCGGAAAAGGGAGTTCTATCACCTAGGACGCACCCTATGTGGCATTGCACCGCGTCCGCCACCCAGAGACATAAAGATGAAAAGTCTCATTTGCTTGTAATTTCACCGGCACCCTTACCCTTCAAACCGGAACACAGCAATGCGAGCACTACTGCTTTGCGGCAGAAATAGTTATGGTGGTAGTACTTCCCCGGACGAACTCTTAGGTTGGTTTCCCCAGATGTTTTTATTTATTTATATATAATACACAGGCAGTTCTCGGAGCTGATGCGTGTATATCTTAGTCCTTATCAGTGCACTTTAAATGTTTGTAAAGTTTTCAATGTTTTTCTTCGCCTTTTCAGTCAAAAAAACCATTGGCTCACGCCCTGGCGACCATACATCACATGCACATATTATGGTGATGCTACGACCATAGCATCGTAAGACGGGATCACTGGCACACTACCAGTTTTCTACTACCAACACTACCAGCAGTTAGATAACAGACTTCACACTACTGTATTGTGATTGTAAACTCACAATCAAATACGCAAAATCAAACTATAATCTGGGTCTCTTCAAGGCTAGAGTGAATAGGTGCCTTCTAGACCTTTGTGCTCCATCTTCGGCCACATCGTCACTTACCAACAGGTGAGATCGTGGTCAAACAAAGGTCTATCAATGTAAAAAAAAAAAAACGCAGATACTTTCAAGAGGCAAGTCCAAGAACTGCCTATTTTGGTCACACATTTGTTGGAAAGCATTGCAAGCATGTGAGAATACTGTCTTAAAATAGAGTACAACCAATATAAAAAGGCCACCCTGAAGTTAGCTGTTGGCTGAGCAATTGACGATTTAGTTCCTAATAATCTTAAGGTGAATGCTCACGCTATAGGCGCGAAATTCTTTTTTTTTGTGTTTTTTGCTCATTACAGCTCATCAACACTTCTTCTGATAGCGAAAGTTGAGTTCGCGAGAACTAGGAGACTTAACACACATGTTTTAATTGATAGTATCTCATAAATATCATCAGTTTAGCTACGATACCCCTAAACAAAAACAAAAACACTGTAAAAATGTGTGTGTGGGTATCATAGCTAAACTGATGATATTTATGAGATACTATCAATTAAAACATGTGTGTTAAGTCTCCTAGTTCTCGCGAACTCAACTTTCGCTATCAGAAGAAGTGTTGATGAGCTGTAATGGGCAAAAAATACCAAAAAATTTGAATTTCGCGCCGCAAGCGTGAGCATCCACCTTAATTCGGCATACATAACTAGGCTGCCAGTAAATTTTTTTGGTTCAAAAAAAACTATTGTGCAGTCAAACAGCTAACTTCAGGGCTAACTTCATTGTACATAGCTATTGCAGTGAGGACCACCCTGCCGGATCTAGTTTTCAAGCCCATTTCCTCTGTACCATTCGTGAGTCTCTTGTGACTCATCTCTCTTCTGTAATTCCTTAATCTTCTCTTGACCGTGAAGACATCTGTAAAGATAATATGTTCATATGTATAATTCTGAATCATTTACAGATCAATAGAGAAATTAATAGCAGTTGGCTTAAGAGCCGTCAAGTCCAGTACTTTCGATAAAAACGCTGGTGCTCAGCTCGTACGTGATTATGAAGTTGTAACAATTTTTTCGTGAGATGTTTTGTAGAAATATGTATCTTGAAGAATATATCTACGAACGTGATGTTTTTTTTTTTTGTGTTTACCTCTAAAGTATAAGCGTTCAAAGATCAGCTTATTTGCACAATTTTACCTGAACTTTGGATGTTCATATTGTACTTATAAACTGTAAAAGTAAAAAAAAAGGCTTATCAGGTATCTCGCCCATGTTGTCTAGAATCTAAATTATAAGAATTTTATTCACAAACTTGTAAGACTTTCTCAAAAAAACGTACGTGCTGGAACAAGTTTTAGAATATTTTGCGCGTTTATTTTATATTTTCCGAATTCCAACCAAAGGATCTGGCACTAGCTCACATTTTACACAGTACCTCTCTTTCAAAAATTGAATTGTACGAACCTACAAGATTTTAGTTCAAATCGAAATGGGGCCCCTTAAAGCTCCGTTTTTTATAATGGATAGATTCCATATGAGATGCAAAAACGTGACTAAAAACGTGACTTTAATAAATAAATAAATAATGCTGGACAGTTCACACAACATTATCAAGCCCCAAGCTAAGCAGAGCTTGTGTTATGTGTACTAGATAACTGATGTACTTAATACAATATATTACATAGATAGATGTTTTTTATTATGCATAGAAAATACCCAGAACATCCTGAAGAAATATCTGCGATCGCACAAATGTTTGTTCCGAGGCGGGAATCGAACGCGCAACCTCCTGCGTCGCAGGCCAACCTTTGCCCGACGCGCCACAGAGGTCGTCAAAACTTGAATTTGGCCCGGTCCCCACTTTACTATGTCAAATGTTCTTTCACAACTTAGGGGTTTACATTTTGAGGTATTCAAAATACAGCTGATTTTGATTAATGCAAGTATTTTTATTTTTTTAAACATGTGTAATTTACCAACTACAAAAATTCTATTTAAAGTGCACTGATAAGGACTAAGATATACACGTCGTATCAGCTCCGAAAGCTGCCTGTGTATTAAAAATAAATAAATAAAAATAACATAACATAATACCTAGCAGTCACATACATAGTCCTGATCCCACACTAGGATTCCGTGTTGGGGGTATCAGAAATGATGAGTACTATAGTACCATAACACTCAGACCCGGAACAAATAACGGTAGATCATACAATCATTTGACCCGCAGCGGGAATCGAACCAGCAACCTTTCACATCTCAGCTTGCTACTCGCCAAACGCGCTACAGAGTTTGTCAGAGGGAGATATTATCACACTGATATTATAAATGCATAAGTTTGAGTGTGCATATGTTTGTTACTTCTTCATGCTGAAACAGCTGGGTGGATTTAGATGAAATTTAGAATGGAGATAGCTGGACCTCTGGAATAACGCAAAAGCTAATTTTATCCCGAAATTCCAACAGGATCGAGACATATGCAAGTTATAAGAATGTTAAAAAAAAAAAAAAAACATTGTAAGACAGATTTCATGATTATGATACTTTACTCATATTTTGATGTAATATTATTCTGCATCAGTTTTTTATACGGTATTGGCTGCTACCAAAAATATAAAAAAAAAAAAAAAAATTGCCTTTTGTTTTTGTTGAATATATTTTGTAGTAGAAATTCTTATAAACTTCTGGAATATTTCTGTTTTCTTCTGCTAAATATATAGGTACATACCTTGTTCATATCGCCTTCTATCTAACTCTCTTCTCAATAATTCCTTTTCAAGTGCATCTTTTGATCCCCAAACCTAAATTAGAAAATTATTCAAAATATAGCCAGTATGTATATCAATGGAAGAAAAATTATACACAGGTTCTTAGTAAGGATCGTGGGTTTTCTACTAGTTACATAGGTACCTCAAAAGCCTTGGATTCAACATCTTTCCTATAGTAAACTGTGATGGGTGGCTCCGCTTCATACGGTGACCGTCTTAGAACTTTCGGCAAAGTTTCCAAATCAGACTGTTTCAGTAGATATTCTGTCATTGCTCTCATCGGAGTTATAAAGTTCCGCTCAGTGTAGGAAGCTGAGAAGTCTATTAGGAGCCTTTTCTTAACTGAAATCAGGAGGAAATACAGCATGACAGTGGGTCTGTGGGTAAGAGTAATAAGGGGGCACTGAGGAAAAAATACTTTTAATTTTTATTTTTTTTTAGCCCATTGTGTATTTTTTTTCTTATCCATCAATTAATGTTATATGCATTTTTTCCATACGACTTACCGTTTCTGAGATATGAACTCTGAAAATGTTACATTTATCAAAGTCCTATGATATTACATAGGCTATTGGGTATTGGCGTGCATATGTCGGTTCTGGTTCGCTGTGGGCCCTGCAGGGCCACGCTCGTCTTCGGCTCACTCGCAGCTCACGTGTGTTCACTGTTCTCTAGTGTTTTAAATCCATGTCGGACTGTTAACATGTAGTTTTTTCAGACTACATATCTCAAAAACGGTAAGTCGTATGGAAAAAATGCATTTAACATTAATTGATGCCTAAGAATAAGGCTACACAATAGGCTACAAAAAAAAACCTTTTTTTCCTTATGTACACCCCAACCGGTCTGTGAGAACAATGAGAATTAGCATAATTAGACAAATAAAAAATTACTTTTCGGCACTGGAACAACATCTTTAGCTTCTGTATCTTGAGTTGTATTCTTCTCAATCGTAAGTTTAGTAACCACTTTGTTGGCGTCTGTTTCTGTTTTGATAACAATATCGCCTGTCGCACTTTGGGAGATCACCTTTTGCTGACTTGTTTCTGACCGAAGTGGCGCCGCATCCGTGCCCTTATTTTTTTCGTAGAAATATGCAGACCCGCTGATGAATCGCCACGGACTCGTTGCATCGCTAGCAAATATTTCTGGTCTTTGGACTCGTGCCGAGCCATAGCAAATCGAATGAAATAACTTGTATTCGGAGGAACACCTGTTCAGTTTACGATATAAACATTTGGCTACCACCGACGGCAACATATTAGAGGTTTACTCGAGTTACTTCGGTTAATACCTGTTTCATTAAATGAAATAGAAACCCAAGTTACATTCTATTTGATAACCTATTGTTATTCAACAAATTCTCGGAGAAAATTTGCTTTCATCATAGAAAACCACTTGGTTTCGTTACATGCTGATGATTTTTTCCATTAACACTCCGCTCTGGTAGATAGGAACGGAAAACAACGGTAGAAGTACAATTTAATAATTATTTTTCCTTTGTTTTTTTCGGAATCCCAAGAAATTAGATAGAAACAGCAAAAAACATGCAAAAATCTGCTCCAAACAGCAGCAACAGCTGACAGACAACACTAAGAATCTGACACGCCTGGCACTGACATACATAATACTACAGATCATCTCAGTGACACTACGTATCCATTGCTATAAACTGTAGACCGAAAAAACAGTAAAAAACGAGCAAAGTACAAATAGCTTGGACCTATTACACCACGTTCACCGTAAGATGGAACAGTAAATACTCCATGGCAGGTGCGAACTTATTATAGGGTCGTAGAGCGAAAATTACTCTGTCTACCATGAAGTTATAGGTAAAATTCAAGCTTCTTGCTGTCTACGTATTGGGTGAACGGTCTGTAAGACCCAAGAGTAGTCGCATATGATGTATAACATCTAACATCTCACCTCACCGCCTTCTGTTACACGCATGGAGTCAGTATCAAACAAGAATGAACACTCTAAAAAAATTTAGACTTATACTTTCTTTTTTTTACTTTACTTCATGAAACATGACTTTATTCCATTAGACTCAATTTAGATTGCCGTCATAGATAGATGAAAACGGAGCCAAGAGAGATAGGTAGAACAGAGGTAGTTTGTCCCTTTGTAACCCTTTGTTTCCTACAAACGCAACGCAAGCCTAGTCCCGAGTCATCTATTAGGGGAGGTCAACATTTTATTTTACGGAATTAACAAAAAGTGTTATCGATTTGTGGTACTGATCACATAACAAGCCTCCAGTATGAATCTGGCTGCATAAATAACTGTGATAAATAATTAGATTTAAATTATGTTTGTTCCACTCCACGTTCATAAGTGTCTCTGGAAAAAGTTGCCGAGCGATTAGGTATCTCCTGTTTCTATCAGCATTGCGCTGTTTCAATGCTGTTTCTATTGAAAATGACGTTTTAGCGATCATGCAACTCACACTGTTGCTAACAAAGCTTGATTGCAACAAAAAGCCTTTTGACATGTAGTGTTTCTATCGATAGTATGAAGTAGCGATTATGTACCGCTGTTTCAATGAATAATGACAGCATTTGATCGCAACACAACCTATTGCAACAGAAACAAGTAAATGGTTATTTCAAACCATATAAATCTAAAAGGTTTATTCACATTCCAAATCAAATAAAAACATTCAGTACGTACAAAATACTTTTACTACTATTTAGCGGTAAAGCGCTATTTTGTTAAAAATATTAAATTGGAGTCAAACGAATCAACACAACTTGGGTCTATATGTATATAATTTTTCACTTCAATGTGGTTATTTACTTTCCTTCCAAACCTTAAGAATTTGATAATTCGTATGTTTGTTAAAATGTAAACAAACTTTTCTCACAAGAATTGACTAATAGGATACTACGCATCGCACAAGTCACACAGCACAGAGTAAAAATATGTTTCTATCATAGACAAAGCATAAAAGAGTCGTATTATACGGTTGATTAAAAATGGTTAGTACATTAATACACGGTTCATAGCGTAATCGTACTTTGTAAAGTGGTCGGGTTATCCATAATTCGTACAAACTTCAGATTGTAACACATCGATAGAAGTCCATAGAAATCGGAGCAAGAAAAGATAGCTGATCGGAAAACATCGATAGAAATATTATTTTGTTAGCATCAAGCGGACGATAGAAATCGTTTGCACCACAGCAAACGATTGCAAACGATTGATTTTGTTTTTAAACAACCGTATAATACGACTCTTTTATGCTTTGTCTATGATAGAAACATATTTTTACTCTGTGCTGTGTGACTTGTGTGATGCGTAGTATCCTATTAGTCAATCCTTGTGAGAAAAGTTTGTTTACATTTTAACAAATATACGAATTATCAAATACTTAAGGTTTGGAAGGAAAGTAAATAACCACATTGAAGTGAAATGTATGTATACATATAGACCCAAGTTGTGTTGATTCGTTTGACTCCAATTTAATATTTTTAACAAAATAGCGCAATACCGCTAAATAGTAGTAAAAGTGTTTTGTACGTACTGAATGTTTTTATTTGATTTGGAATGTAAATAAAACATGTACAAACAATTAAAAAATCCACTTTTATGGCTTACCTTTTAGATTTCTATGGTTTGAAACAACCATTTACTTGTTTCTATTGCAATAGGTTGTGTTGCGATCAAATGCTGTCATTATTCATTGAAACAGCGGTACATAATCGCTACTTCATACTATCGATAGAAACACTACATGTCAAAAGGCTTTTTGTTGCAATCAACCTTTGTTAGCAACAGGGTGAGTTGCATGATCGCTAAAACGTCATTTTCAATAGAAACAGCATTGAAACAGCGCAATGCTGATAGAAACAGGAGAAAGCTAATCGCTCGGCTGATCGCACCACTGTGGACATGTATTTTTTTTATAGTCACCGTATTAGAAAGAAACACATTGTCTCTATAGTACATATCTTGCTCGGCTCGTTTTTCAGCTGCGAGGGCTCAGTCCTTTTGTATACTACGTCCATGAATTTAACTGATTCAGATTCCGTAGACAGAGTATACAGATTCTATGGAATATGTGAGTGAAAATATCCTCTGCCATTCATTGATTGTTTGATTATTTTGATTCGCGCCGCTTTCGTGTCTAAAATAAACATGTTCGTTCGTTTTTCATTTCTTCAATCGATCGTTTCACTGACAAAACGTATAATCTAATATATAAAAATAAGTCGGGTTTTCCTTCCTGACGCTATAACTCCAGAACGCACGAACCGATTTCCACGGTTTTGCATTCGTTGGAAAGGTCTCGGGCTCCGTGAGGATTATACGTTTTTTTTTTTTTTTTTTCGAGTCGTGTTAGTTACACCACTTATAACTCAAGAATGGGTGAACCGATTTGGCTGAAAATTGGTAGGGAGGTAGCTTAGAACCAGGAGATAGGACATAGTGGGAGGGGTAGGACGGGGGGGGGGGGGGGGTTCACCGGGGGCTACCCGTGCGAAGCCGGGGCGAGTCGCTAGTATGAATCTGGCTGCATAAATAACTGTGATAAATAATTAGATTTAAAATTGTCTCTCTACATTAAACAGGCGGCAGAGTTTGTAAAGCAGCATCCAGAACTGTTCAAGAAAAATAAAGAATGTAGACTAATAAAACTAAGGGATAGATCTGACAACAGACTGAACAACCCAAAATATAATTTAAAAATGACACAAAATCAGGCCTATTACTTAACGATTAAAATTTTTAACAATCTGCCAGAAGATCTTACAAGTCTAACTGGAAATTTGTTTAAAATTAAATTTAAAAAATGGCTGATGGGTAGATGCTATTATTCTCTACATGTGTATCAGCAAGCACGAGGGGTTCCCTTGGTGTTCGAAAATAACGTAGTCCTTTTATTCTTGATGATAATGTTTAATTAAGCTGTATATAAATTAGGTTACAAAGTCGTGTCAGTTTGCTAGAGCGGTTAGCGGAAGACAAAAAAATGACATAAGCTGTCAAAATTATTTAAAATTTAAAACAGGTGGTTCGCGCGTATACACCTATTCGGATACGCGACATGGCCCCGGCCTTGGAAGCTCTTGCTTCAAAGATTGCTAGCTCCTCTTCGTGTTATTTGGTGTCTTCTTCTTGAAGCAGAGGACAAATTTTGGAGAAGCTGCGCCTTATGGTGCCAGATGCCGTGCGGATATCTGCCACACGCGATATGCCGTCTCTGCCACTGATGGTGTTTATTATTCTCCCAAGGGACCATTTCAATGGCGGAAGCTTGTCGTCCTTGATAATCACGAGAGTGTTAGGCTGCAAGCTGTCAACATTTTCTCTCGATTTGCATCGGGTCTGGAGCTCCGAGACGTACTCCTTCGCCCAGCGTGCCCAAAAGTTGTGCCGAATCTGCTCCACTCGCTGATACCGGTTGAGCAGTCGTTCAGGATCGCCTCGCATGTCCTGATACACCGGTGCTGTGAGTGGACGACCAACCAGGAAGTGACCGGGACTGAGAGGAAGGAAGTCATGTGGATCAGAAGACAATGGGGATAGAGGTCGAGAGTTTAGGATGGCTTCTACCTGTGTTAAAACCGTGGTAAGCTCTTCAAACGTTAAATGAGCGTTACCAATTACGCGAGACAGATGTAACTTGCAGGATTTTACTCCAGCTTCCCATAAACCCCCAAAATGAGCTGTGTATGCAGGAATAAAGCTTAGCTTTACAGCTTGGCTAAGAGCGTATTCAGATATGTCAGCAGAACAGTTATTTAAAAATTTTGTAAGTTCGGTTTTGGCACCGACGAAGTTTTTTCCACTGTCTGAAAATATTTCATCAGGCTTTCCACGACGTGAAATAAACCGTTTCAGGGCGAGAATGTATGCTTCAGTAGATAGGTCGCTGACAAGCTCCAAATGTACTGCGCGCGTAACGAAACATACAAATAGACATATATACGATTTTACAGTTTTAGCACCTCTACCCTTGCGATTCAATGTGAGAATTGGTCCCGCATAATCTACTCCACTATGAAGAAATGGATAGCTAGGGTCTAATCGTTCCTTTGGCAGATTGCCCATGATAGGATTTAAAGTTTTACCTTTCAATAGCTTGCACGCAACGCACTCGTTCACTACCTTTCGTGCGAGATTTCTCCCCCCAACAGGCCACCACCGCTGACGTACTTCGTACAGCAGCGCTTGAGGAGCGGCATGAAACAAGCGCTGGTGCTCGTGACGCATGAGCAAAACGGTAAAGTTATGTTTTGAGCACAGTAAGGTAGGGTGCTTTTTTTCGTAATCAAATTTTTCTGAATAGCTAATTCGACCACCGACTCGCATTAAATCACTAGCAGCATCAATGAATATGTTTAATTTAAAAAGGCAAGGTGTCCCCTTAAGTGAGCGATTCTTAGAAATTAGATCATATTCCTCTCCAAAAGATTCTACTTGGGATAATCTCGCTAATTTAAACTCAGACTTTCTCAGTTCATCCAAAGTGAGCGCTCCTGACTGACGATTTAATTTGTTGCGCGTGTTATTAATAAATCGTAGTACATATGCAAAAGAACGCCTCATTCGTTCGAACTGAGAAAATCGAGAAAACTGAAATATTTGCACGTTTTGTTTCGAATACAGAACATTCACGGTGCTTGATTTTAATTCGGGTAGGTCGTCCCGCGTTACATTTGGACTCGAGTCCACAGTTGAGCCAACGCATTCGAAAGCGAGATCACGAAGGAAGGGTGGCCCCTCCCACCACAGCAAAGAGGAGGCTAAGTCAGGTAAAGGGACCCCCCGTGACACTAAATCAGCTGGGTTCTCCTTTCCGCTCACATGCCGCCATGGCAACTCTTTTGTGATTTCGTGAATCTCTGCTACTCTGTTTTGCACGAAGGTTTTTAGTAGGTACGGTGCCATGCGTAACCATCCTAATACTATAGTCGAGTCAGTCCAAAACACGACGTTTTCAAATTGACACTGCAGTGATGTAAGTATTTTTGAATATAGCCGCGCGCCTACTAATGCTCCGCAAAGCTCGAGCCTAGGTATACTAACAGGTTTCAGCGGCGCGACCTTGCCCTTGGAACACAGTAGCCTGACTGATACCGTTACATTATTATTGCCGACCGTGCGAAGATAAGCGCACGCGCCGTAAGCCGTTTGCGATGCATCAGTGAATAAGTGCAGTTCAATATACCTATGCTCGCTACCTATAACGTGGCGCGGCACTCGAATACTTTCTAACGCAGCCAGGCTAGCGGCAAACCGGTTCCAAGCCTCCGTGACGTCATGAGGCAGCGCGTCATCCCAGTCTATTTTTAGCAACCACAACTTTTGCAATAGTACCTTCGCGATCATAATTGTAGGGCTGAGTAAACCAAATGGATCAAAGATTTGAGCTACATGAGATAATATTGAGCGTTTTGTGATGTTCGTGTCATTTTTAAATTGCGTGTTATAATTAAACTCATCGGTTGAGCTATTCCAGCCGATGCCTAATGTTTTGCAATGACTGGATTCGTCTAAATTTAATGATTTGACGCCGTTGAACATTTTTGTTGCTAATTCGTCATCACATTCAAAGTTAAATATCCATTTTCGTAATGGAAAGCATCCTGATTGTAAAACTTTATATGTTTTTTCGCATAAATCGAGTAACTCGTTTTTGTCATCATGGCAAGTAACCAGGTCATCAACAAAAAAATCAGTGTTTATTACCCTTTTGACCTCGGGGTCAGGGCAATTTGCCGCTGTTTCCTTTAGGCACCTACATGCCATGAAAGCCGCTGCTGCGGTGCCGTACACGATTCGATCGTGGCGAAAAATACCTATTTTATGCGTAGGATCGTCGCGCCAAAGTATCAGTTGTAGGTCGCGTTGACTTTCGCAAATTTCTGCTTGGCGGTACATCTTTTCGACATCAGCAATAGCAACGTACTTGCGTAGTCTTAAACGCAGTAGAATGGCTAGCAAGTCGCCTTGTATAAGTGGTCCTACAAGCTGGAGATCGTTAAGCGAAATTCCAGTACTCGAGGTGGCGCTAGCGTTGAATACCACACGTAGCTTAGTAGTGGCGCTATGCTGGCGTATTATACTGTGATGCGGCATAAAGTAATTAGGTATACCGTATGAGTCAACACGTGTCATGTGACCTAGGTTCACATACTCATGCATAAAATCGGTATACAACCCTTTGTGCTCTGGGTCGCGTTGCAATCGTTTCTCCAACGATAGAAATCGGTTGAGAGCTTGAGGATACGTTTCCCCTAAACTTTGTGGTGAGGACTTGAAAGGAATGCTGACACAAAACCTTCCGTCACTGTTGCGCGTAGTAGTTTTGACGAAATGGTCTTCGCATTCTTTCTCCTCCTCGGACCGCGTATCACAAAGCTTAGGTAAATCCTCAAGCTCCCAAAACTTACGTAGTTATTCTTCTACTGTTTGAGAAAAATTGCATCGAATGTAGTTACTCTTTTTTCGCATAATATTTATGGGACCCGAAACGATCCATCCTAACTGCGTATTTTGTAGGAAAGGACCGTTGGGCAAACGCATTTTCCCCTCGCTCAGCAAGTCCCAAAATATATCCGCGCCTATCAGAATATAGATTTTTTGTGATTCATGGAAATCGGGATCTGCTAATTGTATATTGTCAGGGATCCCAAACTGCGCGTGTTGTTTGGGGATCGCTGGCAACGTAGATGTAATATTAGGTAAAACAAAACACTGTATTTGCATTTTGTATGGGCTGGTACGCGATTTGACTTCGATGTTGCATATTTGTGTTGATTGTGATATCGCATTACCAACTCCGCGTATTTCTTGAGTGGACTGTATTAATTGTGTGCCTAGAATATCGCATAGTGATTGTGTAATGATGCATCGTTCGCTCCCCGAATCGAGGAGCGCGCGCGCTAGATGGTAATTATTATGGCCGTCCATAACTTCCACTAATGCCGTTGATAACAAAACAGGTTGCACACATGGATAGTTAGCACATAGAACGTCCGTGTGCGCGCCTATTGTTCCACTCGTAAGCTCACTGCAGCTAGACTCTGCGGGCGGCGGTGCGGGGAGCGACGAGTGCATAGTCAAAGCTGTGGCCAAAACAGGTTTGTCATTCTCGCTTGAAGAGCGGGGCGTTACGTTGGCATTAACTTCAATATCTCTGTGAATCAACGAGTTATGTTTATGATCACATTTCCTGCAAGGGCCATACCTACAGTCGTCAACGTAATGTCCCGCTCGCAAACAGTTTTCGCATAAGCTGTGTTCTTTTATAAGTTTGAGTTTCGCCTCTAAATTAGAGTTAAGAAATCTTTGGCATGCGTACGGTGGATGATAAGGTTTAGCGCAAAGTGAACATAATCTCTTCGTTTGACCGGGTGGATTGTTGGTGGAAACATTGCAGTGCATTTTATAGTTATTTTGAGTGTTTGTGCTTGGTTTCTTGTTGCTAGTGCTCGCGTGTGAAGCAAACAATGTCTCCAACATATCTGCCCTGTCTTTGAGGAACGCCAACAACACTTCTACCTTCATGATTGACTTGGAGTCACCAGATTGTTTTAAATTAGTGGTTTTGTACTGTTCCCATTCACGCTCCGTGGTCTTATCTAATTTTGTGACAATTATGTAAATAATAGCAGCGTTTTACCTGAAATAAAACGCATATTAAAATACTTACCTCACTGGAAGCTTTATATTGAGAAAGCATATCCGTTTCCGTCGTATTTCAACCAGTTTTCGTACTTTTAATCCGAGTATTTCCGATCCAGTGGCGACACCTGGCGGCCGCGCGCCATTTTAGTTTCATAAAATGAAGCGCGCCATCTTGACTTCATTGGCTTAATTCCACCAGGCAGAATTAAAAGTGAAAGCTTCCAGTGAGGTAAGTATTTTAATATGCGTTTTATTTCAGGTAAAACGCTGCTATTAAAAAACTAGACCGTCACTGGAAGCTTTATATTGAGATCTGTTTGTTATCGCCTGGTGACGCCACTTGCAAATTAGTAGAAAACTTAATTTAACGCCAATGTGATAAAACGTTATAAAATAACAACTGTAAGTATCATACTGTGTATCATAGTACATGTAATATTTTACAACCATAAAACTTAAATATATAAGTATTCTATCCAGCAATCAATAACATCCAGAATCAACATTCTTAATTAATTTAGTAACATTTTCAGAATGATTACTGTTGATTACTTCTCGTCTGTAAAACTACTGGAATGTATTAGCTGTTCACCAATTCCCTCGGGACAAGATTTCATGGAAGATCATCAAGGGGATGATTTTTCCAACCAACTTTTGGAAGCTACAGCAGATCGGACGCTTCCTGGAGCTGCCTGTAATGCCAGCTTCTTTGAAAGGTTTGACCCAGTCTGCTATAACTGTGCGCGAGGCGGGCATTGCCACACCTCTTACTGTTATCATCATCATCATCATAATCATCATGCACTTTCCGTTCAACATTACTGTATTTACTGTAATAAACAGATTAAATGATTTAGCCGTGTTACGTCTTTCATTTAATAATGCTTTAGTTTTTTCTATCCATAATATGGTATTTAAATACGATTTACTTGTAATCAAAAGTAGGTTTCAGACTGTATAATTACTGCTGACAGTCTTTGAACTGAACTGTGGCCAAAATATTATATTCGTATATCTAACACACTGGGTAGGATCTAACACTGTATGTAACTAAGTAAGGTCAGGACATGTATGAGTCTTCCTGAACAAAGCAGTAATAACATTGCGGTCTGACGCGATAAATGAAATAATTATTCATATCTACTGTGTAGTTAGTTAGAAATGACGTAAGCTTACTAACTTCCCAGATGGGTGGTTTGGAAATCTTTGGATTTTTTAAAGCCAATCGACTTTAAAATTATTATGTTTCACGAGAATGTGAGAACTTAAGCGACTGGATGTTTCAGCGTTACATAGCGTAGAAACGACAAACTCGTGCAAAAGAATATGAAAAGTGATAAATTAAATGTAAATCAAATAGAAATTGAGCTAGTTGCGCACCCGAAGGATTTTCAGAGGTTAAAGTTTTTCGAATTGGACCAAGAAGTCCAACGTTTCCATGCCACCTCGTTTTCAGAGTAGACTTAAGCCAAGAATTTCTAAGCAAGGATAATTGTTCTGTGTTCCACGTTTCTACAACCTCGGACCACCCCCTCATTTCCACACTTCAAGGGTGATATTCTCGACCCCTGGAGGTGAGAGTCCCGTCGACGTGTCTATTAGATGTTTCTGTAGGATTTTTAGGGTTAACGGTGCTGTCAGCGAGCAGGCTTTGAGATCCTATCGCCAAAATACCATTTACCATCGGGGTACTACTATTAAGTATATTCCCGTCGACTGATTTAGGTGACTCATACTTTGGAATTAGGAACGGTGGTGGAAAACATCCACGCGAGCGGGTAGTTCCATGGAACACTGAACGCGTCGTAAAATAGAGCTTGACTGTCTATCAGGTCTCGAGATACATAATTGAAAACAACATGCGTGGTTTCTGAGGCAAACAAATTTATCATTGGGGTTCCCCACTTTGCAAACATTATGTCCACACAGTTGGGTAGAAGGTGCCACCCCGGCGGTCGGCGATGATGCAACAACGGCATGACTGTTGTATTTGCCTGGGAGATAGTGTATGCTGAAGTGTATTTGATGGTGATCTAGTAAACTCAGAATTTGACAAGTTATTTCCATCAGGGGTAATGATTTCGTACCTCCTTCTTTCCATAGATGAGCGACTGCGGTCCTGTTGTCACATTGTATGAGGATCGAACTGTGATGCAGTCGATGAGTTTTGCTCTGACAGGCATGAGTATGGCCAGCATCTCTCTTTGATTGCAGTGTAGTGCTTGCTTTTCTTGTGACCAAGTGCCCAAGAGGGCCAGATCGTTTAGTTTTGCCCCCCAAGCCAAGTCTGATGCATCTGTTGCCAGAAAGTTCGTTGGAGGAAGGTCATGACATTCATTACCCTCCTCCATGGATGCAGCATCGTTGAAAACTGTAAATTTCAAGTCCACCAACTCAGTTCTTCGGAAACACCCTGAGGCAGTTGGTAAGCCTTTGATAAAAGGTCTGGTAGTGAATTCATGAATATTATTAACTTTCGATGACTGAGCCGTCCTCGAGGAACAACAAAGCTGGCGAAAATTAGGAGTGCTATTATACTTTGTAAATCTTTTAGAATCTCATTTTTCTGATCGAGCACCTGATTTACTTTTGTGATTATTGCCATCGACTTTTCTATTGGCAGGGATTTTAGATTGTCTTACGGTCTCCACAACACTCCCAAATAAATTATGCTTTTTTGAAGTTTGAGAACGGATTTCTCGAAATTTATTTTCCAAACCAGAGTTTGCAACTTATGTACTGTGAGTTAGACATGCTCGCGAAGCACATACACACATGTGTACACTTTAATGTATTATAAGTTAATTGACGAGATAAACAAGGATTTTTACTTTCCATCTTTCTCGTAATGTTTGAGCCACCCAATTTGTCAGTATTGAAAAGGTTTTAGGCGCCGTGCTTAACCCGAATGAGAGCCAAGTCATCTCTAGCAATTCTCGGTACAAGGCGTAGGAACCGCCTGTGCGACTTTGTTATTTTTAGATGAAAATAACCTTGGGAAAGATCTAATTTGCACAGCCAGTCCTGTGGTTGCAAGAAATTCAGAATACGATACATGTTTATGAGGTGGAAGGGATCTGTCATGACATTGTCGTTTAGCGCTATGAGGTTGAATATAGGGCTGATTTGTCGGATTTTGGCACCAGAAACAGAGGGGATATGAAACTTTGCGAGAGTTGAGATACTTTTAAAATGCCTTGTATTTTTTTTTTTTTTTTTTTTTTTTTTTCTACATTTACAGATATTTCCTCTAATACAGGAGTATGAAAGGGACCTCTGATCACATTTGGGTAAACAAAGCGAGGTTTTTAAAAGGATGGTAGGTATGCGATACCCCAGAATTAACCTTAACACAATATCTGGTGCTTTCATTTCCTTTCACTGCAAGTGGAAGTGCGCTAACTGACCTGCTTAAAATCGTTCAGAGTCATTGTTTGTATCTTTTTTTATTTCCTCTGAAACCTGTAAGCATTGGAGCGTCCTCGGTTACTTCCACGATCGGGCCGCGAGCCTCGGTTGTGAAATGACCCTCTTTCATTGAAACTGTGGTGCTCATACTGGATATTCGAGGGTTGACCTTTGTATAGGTGGTCGACATGGTGGTATCCACCCCGCGAGGGTGGGTTGGTACAGGCATGCATGTGCATAAGTTATAGGGTAAGCCTGGTACTTGAAAATAATATCGAATTCCACGCGATGGAACTGCGGGTTTTCGTACGCCTTGCCCCCGCGAGGGGCGGCTGTTAGATTGATTGGATCTTGCTTGTATCAATCCCTTAGTTTTTGGTGGCCAAAAACTTTGCGGACTCCCCCGGCCTTTTCTAATGTATCTGTGATATGCTCAGACTCAAATATATAAGCATTCTGTTCAATGTCGCTTTTACTAAAGGGTCTCAAACTTGTTCGGCTTGTTATAGTTTCCCCGACGCATTTCGATACTTTCGGCTTGGTGGCCACAAACTAATTGCAAGAAATCGGAGGAGATTATGTAAATTCCCTTTTTGAAAGAACTCATCAAATTTTCGCGCTTTATCCGTCATAATTAATGTCTGTATGCTTAGCCCAAGCAAGAAAGTTATGAATACTTACCTGCAAGCTGCAACGTTTCTTTTTATTTAATTTTGCAGTAGGTTATAGCTGCATAAGATCTATTAGCATGGGCAAGGTGACGTAAGGTTTCATATATTTTTACCTCCTCGTTTGTTTCCAGGCCCATCAAGCCTGGAGTATGATTATATGCTTTTTGTGTATCAGCGTATCTTACCTCTGACCAAGATGTAATACCTAAACACTGGACTACGTGTAGCATTTTAAAAAAGATATAGGATTTCTTGGAATAGCTGTTTCCTTTATTTTAATCTCGATATCAAAGGTGATATATAGATAGAAAACACTTTATTGCACAACACAGAAAATAAGCTATATAAAAAAAAAAAAAACATTAGGTCACGATTTAAATTTAAACTTCATCGTCAAGACATTGTTCATCAGCGACATCATGTTGTTCGTATAGCTCTCAGCTAATGTCTGAACAAAATGACGCCCCATCGGGACAAGCGGAATTATTTGAGGTTATAAAATTGGTTACCGTATTTTAGAGCTCACCCATATCCTGGACTAGTTTATCCAGCCTAGCATCAGCAGGACGATGGGCGCGCTTTGCTTCCTGTCGGTGGCGGCAGCGCTGCCACTTCCTGCCGGTGGCATGTTCCACAGTCGGCGTGGACGAGCTCGATGTGCTGCTGCTGGAATTGGTTCGAACACGCTTGCGTGCTTGCAGCCTGCGGCTTGGCAGCAGTGTTGGGCTCATTAGCATTCATTACTATAAGATAAATAACGTTAATCTATTGCATTACAAACTACGTGGTTCTGTAACCTCAAAAAATGCACGACCACTGTACGAATTAAAACTGGTAAATTTAAAACAATGTACGAGATCCGAACGGAAAACCGTTAAAGCAAATGATCAAGTACTAACAAGGTTAAATGTATATAGAGGGTACTTACAGTTCCCGGCACAATTTAACCACTTTAAATACTGCAAGCTTTTACTTACGTATTATCAACATCACTTATTCACTTTTAGGATTATTATATATATATAAGTATTTATACGCAACAGTGGTAGGGACGGAGCTGCTGCGCACAAGTTGCTTCGACGGAATACGAAACGCCAATGAAGTCAAGATGGCGCGCTTCATTTTATGAAACTAAAATGGCGCGCGGCCGCCAGGTGTCGCCACTGGATCGAAAATACTCGGATTAAAAGTACGAAAACTGGTTGAAATACGACGGAAACGGATATGCTTTCTCAATATAAAGCTTCCAGTGACGGTCTAGTTTTTTAATAAGTGTGTCCCAGCTATCTACTGGTTCACCTAATAGTTTCAATGCCCTTAAGTTCTTTAAGATGGTGTCTATTAGATTACGCAATAGATCTGGTGCCTCCTTGGTCAGTGCCTGGATATTAAATAGTGACCTTACATGGTTGTGCACTAATAACCTACTGTTATCGTACCTACAAAGGAGTAATTCCCATGCTACAGCGTAGTTCGCTGCGGAAAACTCTAGTGAATCTATTACCAACGCTGCACTGCCCTTAAGTGACGATTTTAAGTAATGAAACTTTTGAATGCTCGTAATTTGATCGGAGTTGTGAATAAGCGACTGAAAAATGTCCCTAAATTCCAACCAACGCTCGTATGAACCATCAAATGTAGGTATCGATATAGTTGGTAACTTTACTGATCTTGTGTCATTAGGCGTCTTTTTAGAACTTGCCTCGACTTCTCCACTACCAAGCATACATTCCGCTCGAGCCAGAGTTCCGTAATAACTATCTTCAAAAAATTCGCGTTGACTCAGCTGTTCGTCGAGATCGACTTCTACAACCGATTCTTCTAGTTGAGTTTGAAGATTGTTAAACTCGGTAAACAAACTCGCGGCTCCCTTAATACGTAACTTTAGATCTACTAGTGTAAGAATGGGTAAAATTTCGTCAGTGTTCAATGCAGTTACGTTATTGGAAAAACGCGTAAGGCGGCCTTTGATAATAGCTCGTTTTTTTACGAGATCGCGTATAAGTTTGTTGGTATTTTCATCTTCTGTAACCGTAATTTTGTAAGGGGATTTCGACCTAGCCCTATTATCTGAGCTCATATTGGAAGTCTAGTGAAAGGTGGAGTACTCACGTTTGGGAAGGTTCAGCTATGCTGGCTACGGCACACGCTGTTATACACTACGCAAACTGATGGTGCTCACTGCGTCTCAATCACTGAAACGTTAAATATTACCACGGTATTAGCACAGGAAAGGATAGGCGTTTTTGGATATGATAGATGGCTGGCCGTACCGTTTCTGCGTGTAGATAGGTATGTGCGTGATGCTGGCCAGTGATCTTGATAAATCTTCAGGATTTCCGTTGGTGACCGAGAGGCTGTGCGAAGGTCGTGCGTGCGTAGAAGGTCCGTTGTATCCGGCTCGAAGGACCAATTTATGTATCAGCAAGCACGAGGGGTTCCCTTGGTGTTCGAAAATAACGTAGTCCTTTTATTCTTGATGATAATGTTTAATTAAGCTGTATATAAATTAGGTTACAAAGTCGTGTCAGTTTGCTAGAGCGGTTAGCGGAAGACAAAAAAATGACATAAGCTGTCAAAATTATTTAAAATTTAAAACAGGTGGTTCGCGCGTATACACCTATTCGGATACGCGACAACATGAATACTTATATTATAGGGATTTTCAATTATAATTTTTATTGATAAAGTTTATTATTGACATTTTATTTTATATTATTACTCGATATCAATTATTTTAAAACGTTTTCATTGTATCTATTCATTTTATTGTTACCTACTCATGTTTGCATGCCTAGTTATAAGGTAGAACATAAGTGGACTGCACCTAGTTTAAGAACTTTGTACAATGTTCTGGTAAATAAATTATCTTATCTTATCTTATCTCGTTTTTCAGCTGCGAGCGCTCAGTCCTTTTGTATACTACGTCCATGAATTTAACTGATTCAGATTCCGTAGACAGAGTATACAGATTCTATGGAATATGTGAGTGAAAATATCCTCTGCCATTCATTGATTGATATTTGATTATTTTGATTCGCGCCGCTTTCGTGTCTAAAATAAACATGTTCGTTCGTTTTTCGTTTCTTCAATCGATCGTTTCACTGTATAATTTTGTTATAATTTTCACGTAAAGCAAGTCACTGGTTTACACATTCAATTATATCAGTACTAGCGTCAATCACACGTACTCATTAATTTTCTGGAATAGAAGCCATGCGGTGTTGATCAATTATTTGTGAAGTCAAGCCAAAGCAAACAGTTATACCGAACCAAGCCATAATCTAACCTAAAATCTACAAATTGATCAAATTGGAAGGAAGGAAAGAAGACGAAGAGCAACAATCGAACTCACAAGAATCCAACTCTTCTAAAATCAAGATTAATCTCCGAAGTTCATTCTAGTTGTAGTGGCATCCACAGATTCGTCGTACGACTATCAGAAACAGTCTAATAACTACTGACAGACGAAAATGCCTGCGAGGGGCTTTGATTGTTACCTGCTAGACGCCAGAAATAATTTTGACGCTGTGCGCCCTGCTCCCATTCCTACAGAGGGCAATGTTATATTGGGTCAAAGTCAAAACATACATATCTCTACCAATTGCTACTATGGATATCACGGTACAAAAAATAGCGGGAATGTGCCTGTAAGCACTGATTGCGAAATGATGGATGTTGGTGACGCTCGTGGGACCCAGTCGATGCAGATGACAGCAAAAAAGCGAAGTGCTGATGATGCTATGTGCCCGCAATCCAAACGACTTCGTCAAGGTAAGATTATTCTTTATTTGATTTGGAATCTCACTGAATCTAGGACAGATGCCGATTCTCTGTAGCATTCTCTGTGGTTAAACCGTGCTAAAATTATAGCTGTCCCCTGCGCTGGGCTGAAATTAAAGGGATCACAATAATTTGAGTGTAGTCTAGCTCCATCGAATGCTGCACAGAATCGATCCAATAGTGTAAGTAGTTCAAAAAACATACCTAGAATCATCATAATCGTGCACAAGCTTTAATTTGATTCAGTGAGGTTCTCGGCTCAAAATTATTATTTCTACTTATGTATTATGCTGCATGCACACTACGAAGCCAAATGCTGGTGGTTCAAGTGGGCTGATTCAAGGTGATTGACCAATAATAATAATAATAAATAAATAATGCTGGACAGTTCACACAACATTATCTAGCCCCAAGCTAAGCAGAGCTTGTGTTATGGGTACTAGATAACAATGAATTTATGTTGCTTAATGGCTTGGCTCACTAGCCTGGTGATGCATGCAGCATTCATTTATGACAAGATATTTATTTTGTTAATTTGTGTGCACATCAAGCTTCTAAGGCATGTATACAAATTATTAAATAAATTAATAAAGAAAGTGTTAAATATATATAAATCAAGCTCTCTCTCGATGCCTTAAAATCTTGTTGTGAGAAATTTTAATTACACTATATTCAGTGGGAAGTCCTTAAAATTTTGTAATCAATGCATTTGGTGCAGATGCCACTGAAATTTGGCTTTTTCTTAATGTTTTGTTGCAGTTTCATTGTTTAACAGGTGGCACAAATAATTCAATGTGAATGACTTTCAGTTACTACTACAGCTCATTCACCGTAAGATGGCACCTGTATATACTCCATGGCAGGTGCCAACTTACGGTGAACGGTCCGGCTCGTTCACTATAACATGGCACCTTTAAATACTCCATGGCAGGTGCCAACTTACGGTGAACAGTCCGGCTCGTTCACCATAAGATGGCACCTTTAAATACTCCATGGCAGGTGCCAACTTACGGTGAACGGTCCGGCTCGTTCACTGTAAGATGGCACCTTTAAATACTCCATAGCAAATGCCAACTTATGGTGAACGGCCTGGAGGCCAATTCTCGGATTGTAGAGATTATCTCTAAATTAGAGATAATGTCGAAGCATGAATGTCTACAAAAAATGTCACGAAAATGTCACAATAACCATCAAATCGTATTCGATTTGAATGATTTTGGTCGACTTATGTCTATTTGTAACATCACGAGAATAGCAAATTAGGATTTTATTCGACATTCGCCATCTTTTTTCGACATATGTCGAATTCGACTTAATGTCTAAAGCACGAGAATTGCCCTCCTGTAGTTACAAGTAGAACAGAAGGCATGGCTAGAAATGAGTAAAATCAAGATGAATCTTTCATCTATTCTGTATAGAGCTGACACATCACTATTTCTGTGCAGAGATCTATTTCTGACTGGCATGTTATATCTATAGAGTGGCCACAGCACTTTTTATGTGGAGAAGCGCAGGTAAGAACTCAACTCTATGTTGGTGTGGTCACTCAGTAGTGCAGCTATACCTCGAAGATGTTTTGCTCAGAACAGGAATTAGCAACATGCCTTCTGTCCTGCCATTACATGTACCAACATTTTAAATTAAGTGTTATGGAATTAAAACAGTCTCATTGTAAAACATGGTTTAAATTTGTGTATAAAACAAGAATACAAGTCCAGGATTAAATATCAACCTTTAGTGGAAAAACAGGATTTGGTGGAAACAGTTATGTCAGGATTTTTGACATAACCGCGGCTATCAAGCTCGAGAGTTGATTTTGGAAAAAACAAACCATTTGCTTTTGTTGCTTTTCGTATATATACCAAAGGTTGACATTTAAGCTTGGACTGGTAGACTGTCTAAATTCAGTTTGAAAACCATCTTTTGTTATGAGACCCATTTAGTTTCTATAAGTTTTTAAAAGTTGTGTAAGAACCTTTAATTTTGTACCTAAATAGATTTGTTTGTTTGTTTTATTCTATGAACAGCAAAATAGGTACAAAATCATATTAATAGCGTAAGAACACGGCAGATGACATGATAAAGTGTCTGCCCAGTTTTTGGTGTCAAAATCAGATTAGAATCTCCAACAACCAGTCTAGTCTATGGCTTAGTTTGCACGCGATGTGGTGTTTGGACGAATTTACATTTTGTTACGACAAAAATTTTGTACATATGTGATATTTCAAACAATGCACAAGGCATTAATTTCCTTGATGGAGACATCCTTAGATCTCTACTCAGTATAGCTAGGCAGCAAGTCAAAACATATTTGTGATATGTAAAATTTTGACATAATACTCACTTAGCATTTGTTAGTAATAGTTTGTGAGGTCTTAGCAGCTTATTGGAATACTTACAGATGGAGTATACCTTTCAATGATTAGTTCTATAATATGTTGGTTGCCTCACAATGTTTTTTCACAATTTTGAGCATGTGTGGAAAAGTCCATTGGTACCAGTATTAGTAACCAGTATGGGTTACTAACCAGTATGGGTTACTAAGCAGTATGGGTTACTAACCAGTATGGTTCTGCTTAGTAACTAGTACGGTTACTGGTCAGTAACTAGTGCAGTTACTGGTCAGTAAACAGTACAGTTACTGGTCAGTAACCAGTAAAGTTATTAAGTCGCATTAGCTCTTGGTTCTACATAAAATTGTACATATATTTGTGTTGATTCTGTACCACAATAAACCATACTGGAATTATCTAGATCGTTTTCTATTCTAATATTCTGTAATTAAAAGGACCTTGATAATTTCAGTGCATTGTTTGTTATATCAGAAATATATGCTAATGAGTAAGATAACATTTATATGTAAATGTTAGTTCTTGTCTGTATATAATCTATGTGTAATTGTTTATCCACCAAATATTGAAGTTACTTACTAATAGTACAAACGAAGCTTTGTTTGTTTAAAATTTTAACTTTTAAAGTGATTTGTTAAGGTTGTCATTATGGGTAAATTCAAAGAGAACAATTTATTAATTTGTATGTACTTAATAACACATTTATATCCAATGTTGACAACCAATTGATAGAATTTTCGAAGCAGAATTTAGGTTCCCTGCGACGCCTGAGGTTGCGGGTTCGATTCCCGCATCGGACAAATATTTGTACGATCTGCAGATATTTGTTCAGGGTGTTCTGGGTTTTTTCTATGTATAAAAAAAAAACTATCTATGTAATGTATTAAGTATATCAGTTATCTACTACCCATAACACAAGCTCTGCTTAGCTTGGGGCGAGATAATATTGTGCGAACATTCCAGAATTAAAAAAAAAGTTTAAAATATTTTTTAATGAAACTCAAGTAAACCATCATGGAATGAACATTTTTTTTATAGAATGAAACAGCAACAAAACTTCTTAGAGGCTTCCTGCTGGATGAGACATGGCAGAGCTCTGCTTGATGAAGTCGAATTTGTATTTCAGAGGTTCTGGTGCCAGCGACTCCCAACTTCAGTCCATGTTTACAACGCCCCACCCACAACAACCCAGATATATCTCGTTGTCTCATGGTCCATATGATCTAACAATCTAAAATTAAATTGATGTACCTATTTAAAATATCTAATTCAGAAATGTTGGTTCTATCTGCAGAAGTACAAAGAGAGAATATTGAACCTGAGACAAACGAGACTATCAAATTGGAAAAGAATACAGAAGATATACTGGAGTCACTGTATTGGAACACTCACGGCGGAAGCGTGTTCCACTTGATTCAGTGTCTGTGACTGTTAGTGTAATATTATGAGAACTGTATTTGGGACTGTAAGGACTTCATTTCAATAACCTATGAATAAGGACTTTGTTTTGCTTTGTATAAGACTAATAAATAAAATATAGGGTAAAGGGTATTTTCATTTTAATCATTACAAAATAAACTAAATTCATACATAATTATCTATGTATTTACTAAATAATAACTTTTACATGAACAATTAGAGCCATTAAATTATTTTAGGAGTAATCAAATAAATACTTCAGTAGATAAATAGTTGATCAATATGTTAAAAGAAAGCAAGCCAGGAATATTCTCACGTACTCTCACAATTCAATCTGAAAAGAAAATAATAACAATTATATCTGTCCACTTTCTGTTCCAGATGCAGCATTAAGAAGATCTAATAAATGTACTATTTCATTTCAGGACTCGCTCAAACGGAAAGTCTCTGGGCTTGTTTGAGTGTTTGCTTCGTATTTACAAAAGCATTAAAATCACCTTTTTGCTTTTCAGATGATTCTTCCATGTGCAGCCTTGTTGGCACACGGTCAAGTCCAAGCCATTCCGCTTCTGCCTTGAATGCAAAAATATTAACGGTTTACACACTGCATTCTGTTACAATTGTGGTTCAAATATCTTATACTGTATAATACAAAATCATTGGTCTAAAGCTCAAAACTACATTATTAAATTGTGATGTTTACTGTGATATTAGTGAACTATGAAAACTGTAATAAAATTGTAAATATTTCGAAAGCATTTTCATTTAATTTGTATATTCTCAATTTATCACATCACCATGAGGTAGGGTCAATATATAAATTGAACATGCATGAGTGGTTAGTTCTTAAATTAGTGAAAGTGAGTGAAAAGGCAGATGGATAGTTTTCAATTTATTTTCCAAAAATTCATACAAAAGAATAACGCGTGTTACATTTGGGTACTAGTATAGTATTATTTTTTCCTGTGATTTGGGGAAGCTATACAAAGTCCAATAGCTAGATCTCGCGCACATACATACATACATACATACATACATACCATAGAAACTGACTAGGGTTGGGGCAATTGATACTTGTGTGTGGGTCCTCTATCTCCCAAACTACAACTAATTGCAGAGAAGATTTAGGTATAATTAATAGTTTAGCTATGGTTTACAGAGTGGTGACAGATCACATAATAGGCAGACAGACAACTGAGCGAGATTAGTAGGGTTCCATTTCACCCTCGGTTAACGGAAGTCTAAAAAAGCTAAGTATAATATGTACATTTACTGCCGCGGCCGTATGTCGGGCATAGATGGACGAATTACATGAGTCACATACGGCTATCTCAAACAAGTTCTTTGTTTGAGATAGCCGTATGTGACTCATGAACAACATGAACTGACATGTTCCAGGTCAATGGTTTTGGAAAAAATTATAAAAAACCAAGCATATTCAAAAAATACCTTATCAACATGGATAACAGTTGATTCTGGTGTTGACTCTGTGCTGTATTCTCTAAATTTAAAAACGGCGTGTATTTATTGCGCCCTTTGTTTGAATAGGGACCTCGATAATTTATGAACGGTTCAGTTTTAGATAATGCTGCACATAACATGTGGCTCTAGGCAAGATATCGGGACTAGAAGAACATAGAAATATAAGCAACAGGAAATGCAACTTTGCCATCGTTTAAAATGAAAGGAGAATGTAAGAAATTAATCATCGCGTGGAGATATTCGGCCAGAATATAGTACATATATCTAAAATATTAATTTCTGGTGATTAGTTTCCCAAAATAGGCTTTATGTAAATTAGGCAATAATCATGTACAAGAGACCATGCATAATAACTAGCTACCTCAATGAGTGTCTATGATTATCGTTGTGGATTACACAACATAATGGTGTTGATTCTGTGAACCATTCTCAAACTGCGCTAAAACGACTAATGTTTAACCGCGATAATTTTAACACAGCTTAACTTTAGAGAGAAAACCGTTTTGAAAACGGGATATTTACCATGATTTTTGAAATTTATTTGTTACCGATATTTCGGCACAGTTGCGCCTTGATCACGAGAGAACTGAGAACAATTAAAACTCAAAAATCATGGTAAATATCCCGTTTCTAGTGAAAAATATGTACATAACCATGATAGTTTCAAAAGTTTAGATAGAATGTTGCACATAATCAACATTAATGATACTTCAGGCACCTTCAGGTTAGTGATTACAGTGATTTTAAGTGTTATAAAGTACAAAATTAGCAGTTATCGAAGCTATATTAGCACAATTGATTTAAAGGAATACATCCACAGTAGAATACATGTTCCATTACCTCAGTGGGCGTCACCTCGTCGGTATCCACGACGTCGGGCAAAGCGTCCCCGGCCGCCGCCTCGTCCAGAGCCCCCTCGTCCTCCGCCTCGGCGTGACACGTCTGGTCCGCCTCGGCCAGATCTCCGTTGTGCATCTCCGAACAGTTGATCAAATCAACCTTCCCGTCTTGACTGGAGCGAGCGCTGTTCAAATCCGACGTCTCCATGTGCACGTGCCCCGGCCACATCTCGTACGGGCACGCATTTATTTGATGCAACTGTGTGTCGCTCGAGCTGAACAAGTTCAGTGACCCCGCCACGTCTTGCATCATAGAGGACTCCGGTAGCTCGTTCAGTGACTCCTCGGTGTGAGGTGATACGAACAGCGGCAAGTTCTCGATAAAATCGCCCATTATCTGACACACTCGTATGCCTTCGTATTTAGCGAGTAGATCGAGAAGTCTCCTCTTCGATTGTTGCGAGTATCTGCCGTCGGCGGAGCTTCCGCTCAGGATTTGAGACGCGAGCGTATCCAGCAATTCGGGTGTACAAAACTCATCGCTTTTCAACAACAAAAAGCGAATGATCTTGTGGTCGAGTTGCACGCTCGCGTTGTTCACGGGGAGGGAATTGTATCCGCTGTAGTGATTGGAGTCTCCAGACGTCGTAGACACGGCTTCGGGCCTATTCTCCTCGAAGCTCTCTTGAGCTTGGCTTTCGAGTAACGAACTGTACTGAGATAGAATGTTTCTAATAGATTGCAGGACTTTCTGTCGTAACGCATCGGAACTTATCAGTTGGAGCTCCCTGAATATTTGTATCAGGAAGTCCGGATGAGATTCATTGACGCCGATGAGCGCCGTCACTTCTGAATAAACATTCTCCTTCAAGAGATCGAATAGTTTGGAAGTGGCCTTGTCCTGCACCTCTCGGCTCGTGGACGCTAAGTTAGGGTTAGGCGTTTCGGAAGAGCTCGCAATATTGATGTTGCTCGTCTGAGAGTAATCCAATGAATAGTTCCTTCTAGTGGAGTTCTTAGCCGGAAGTTTGGATGAAGACTTTTTCTTGCTCGTCGAATTCAAGTTATTTGAATGAGCTTGTATTATTTCTGGAATAGGGTTGGTTATGTTTAAGTTTCTGAACGAGTTCGAGGTTGGCTCTTGTCGATTCAGGTTCACATTGGGCACATTGGCCGGTTCGTCTACGTTTCTGGAATGGGACGAAGTTGGCGCGTCGTTCTCCGAGTTTTGGTTGACGTTCAGAACGTCCGGCGCGGAGGAAAAGGAGAGCGACCTCTCGTAGACCACGTTCCTTCGTCGGTTCGGTCCGTCCTCGTTCTGTATCTGTCCGTTGTGCGAGGAGCTGGCCGCGTTGGTATTTCTCTTGGGAGTGACACAGGGGGACGAGACGGAGGCCGTGCGATGGAGGGGGTTGTGGGATCGTTCGACCAGGGGGTGTGGGTTGTGAGAAGGGCCGGGGCCTAAGTGACCGTCGGCGTTGGCTTTGTTGTTAGCCGAGAGGAGATTTTGACGAGAGTAGCTGAAAATAAACAAGAATTTGTTAGTTTCGTCCCTTAATGCGTTAAATTCATATATAAAAAAAAAACGACACAGTACAAGCCCGATAATCCTTTAACAGTTTTATTAAAATTTGCCTATCTAAAATGCAAAAACAACTACGAAATTAAGTTTGCGTTTACTGCCGCAAACTGCCACTTCGAGTCACTGGTTCTTTTTTGGTTAGCTGCCGGATTCAGAGACAAGACTGAGGCATGACAATAATAATAATAACTGCCGGAATAATGAGTGCCAGACTATCGAGTTTGTACTGTACATTGAATAGTTAACTCAAAGGAAACGTTATTTCACACTCACTACATATCATTAGATCTAGATCTTGCTAGTTCATAAAGGTAACAAACACAATGGCTATTATGTACTCTGTGACAATGTTAGCGACGAGGCATGTTACTTGGTAGTAGGTAAGAGCTTGAACGCGTTATTTATGAAAATCTTAGTTCAGAGTAAAACGCACACATTCTCACCATGATAAATAATAAATGTTCACCGAAAATAATAATAACTACTAATTATAAAAATACATATTTGAGTCTTAGAAGTAGATTGGTAGTAGAGGTAATTGGTTGTTTTAATATCTGAAATAAAATATAGTTTACCTAAATATACATATAGTCGATTCTGTGCATCGTTCTCTAAAATTTAACTGCTCTTTATTGATCTTTTAATTGCAGTCTAAAGTTAAGCCACGCTAAAAAAAATCCTTATATTATGTTTTTTTTAAGCAGAGCGAAAAAAAATATTTTTAATTTCAATCCAAAGTTCAGCCGCGCTATAATTATCCTACTTATTTCCGTCTAAAGTAAAACCGAGCTAAAATTTATACTTTTCATGGTCGTCTAAAGCTAAGCCGCACTAATATTATAATTTTAATTTCAGGCTAAAGTTAAGCTACGCCGCAATATATTTGAACGGCTTAGCTTCGAACACAAAATTAAGATTAAATAAATTTTATTTATACTACTTGGATTGGCGGATAAAGCAGATGGCCACCTCATCTTAAGTGGTACCCTCTGCCTATGAATAGTGCATTACCTCATAGGTCACGTCCACCTAGGACGCACCCTATGTGGCATTGCATTGCGCCCGCCACTCTGAGACATAAAGATGAAAAGTCTCAAGTGCCTGTAATTTCACCGGCACCCTTACCCTTCAAACCGGAACACAGCAATGCGAGCACTACAGCTTTGCATCAGAAATAGGTATGGTTGTAGTACTTCCCCGGACGAACTCTTTCACAAAAAAGCTCTACTACTACTAAACAAAACCAAATTAAAACCAATTTCAGAGAATACTGCAGATAATCGACATCATTTCATATTACACTTACACTATGCTATGTAGTGTGTTTTTATGTATAAAGCTGAATTATATATTTACCTTCTGAAATTGTCCCAGTAGTTGTTGGCGCGGTTACCGGGCGGGACCTGGTTGTTGAGTGTATGAGACGCCGGGTCCACTCGCAAACGCTCTTCCAGCTGAAACAATACCACACATTAGACGACCTCCTTGGCGCGGCAATCGAGTAGCCGGCTGGGACGATTCGATTCTCGCTGCGGGACAAATGTATGCATGATCTGCAAATATACAACCCCGACGAGATACATTCTCAAACTAGTTCGGAGGGTAGGGGTTTTTCAACCTTGTCACCTTTCATAATCATTACAATCAATCTGTTCATACAGCTACATACCTAGGTACTTAATACCCAATGTTGTAAACTTTCGTTTGTTCTAGCATGTACCTATTCATTGAACATAATTTAAATTTGTAGTTCGAGGGCAACCTATGTTTAAGCATTAAATACATTTTTACTTTTATATTTATTCTGGGTCTGGGTGTTGTGGTACCATGGATTCGTAGTTTTTTTCAGAAAGAGTCAGAAAGAGGGTAGATCGATATGGCTACCCATAACATCTACTCGCAAAGACTTCTGTTTTCCCGTGATCGTGACGCATTGCAACTGTCCTGCTGACTGTCCATCTTTCTGTCTCAGGGTGACGGGCGCAGTGCAATGCCACATAGGGCGCGTCCTAGGTGGACGTCAACTATGAGATAATGCACTGTTCATAGGCAGAGGGTACCGCTTAACATCAGGTGAGCCATCTGCTTGTTCAATCATCTAAAGTTGTATAAAAAACAGGCCAAGTGCGAGTCAGACTCGCTCACGAAGGGTTCCGTACCATTATCTATAAAAACGGCAAAAATATCACGTTTGTTGTATGGGAAATAAATAAATATTTATTTTATTCTGTTTTTTATTAAGCGGCAACAGAAATACATCATCTGTGAAAATTTCAACTGCCTAACTATCACGGTTCATGAGATAAAGCCTGGTTACAGGCGGACAGACAGACAGATAGACGGACAGCCGAGCCTTAGTAATAGGGTCCCGTTTTACCCTTTGGGTACGGAACACTAAAATGAAAAAACTGTGCAGAAATATCGGGAACCCACAAAACTCGTGGTAAATATCCCATTTATTTGTATTTGTATTTATTTATTTATTCAACTAGAACAGCACAGGCCAATTACACTAATGAATTTACATAGGTATAAAAATTAACATAGGTAGGCAATCATATTAAATTAAAAATAAGAATTTTAAAAATATAAACAATGATTTCGTAAACATATTAAATTAAACAATAAGAATGTTAAAATATAACCAATTATTGGGTAATCATATTAAATAAACAATAAAAATTTAAAAAAAATATAAGTAAATAAAGATTCAAATAAAAAGCATGTCAAAGTTTTATCACAAAAAATTAGGTAAATCACATTCAAAAATAAAAACAGACACATGTCATGTGAGTACAGGCTGTACTCACATGATTGAGTTGCTCTCTGAGCTGGTGTATCTCTCTCTGCTGCATCACGAGCTGCTGCCAGCACCACGAGCCCCAGAATGTGTACTCACATGATTGAGTTGCTCTCTGAGCTGGTGTATCTCTCTCTGCTGCATCACGAGCTGCTGCCAGCACCACGAGCCCCAGAATGTGTACTCACATGATTGAGTTGCTCTCTGAGCTGGTGTATCTCTCTCTGCTGCATCACGAGCTGCTGCCAGCACCACAAGCCCCAGAATGTGTACTCACATGATTGAGTTGCTCTCTGAGCTGGTGTATCTCTCTCTGCTGCATCACGAGCTGCTGCCAGCACCACGAGCCCCAGAATGTGTACTCACATGATTGAGTTGCTCTCTGAGCTGGTGTATCTCTCTCTGCTGCATCACGAGCTGCTGCCAGCACCACGAGCCCCAGAATGTGTACTCACATGATTGAGTTGCTCTCTGAGCTGGTGTATCTCTCTCTGCTGCATCACGAGCTGCTGCCAGCACCACGAGCCCCAGAATGTGTACTCACATGATTGAGTTGCTCTCTGAGCTGGTGTATCTCTCTCTGCTGCATCACGAGCTGCTGCCAGCACCACGAGCCCCAGAATGTGTACTCACATGATTGAGTTGCTCTCTGAGCTGGTGTTTCTCTCTCTGCTGCATCACGAGCTGCTGCCAGCACCACGAGCCCCAGAATGTGTACTCACATGATTGAGTTGCTCTCTGAGCTGGTGTTTCTCTCTCTGCTGCATCACGAGCTGCTGCCAGCACCACGAGCCCCAGAATGTGTACTCACGTGATTGAGTTGCTCCCTGAGCTGGTGTATCTCTCTCTGCTGCATCACGAGCTGTTGCCAGCACCACGAGCCCCAGAATGTGTACTCACATGATTGAGTTGCTCTCTGAGCTGGTGTTTCTCTCTCTGCTGCATCACGAGCTGCTGCCAGCACCACGAGCCCCAGAATGTGTACTCACGTGATTGAGTTGCTCCCTGAGCTGGTGTATCTCTCTCTGCTGCATCACGAGCTGTTGCCAGCACCACGAGCCCCAGAATGTGTACTCACATGATTGAGTTGCTCTCTGAGCTGGTGTTTCTCTCTCTGCTGCATCACGAGCTGCTGCCAGCACCACGAGCCCCAGAATGTGTACTCACGTGATTGAGTTGCTCCCTGAGCTGGTGTATCTCTCTCTGCTGCATCACGAGCTGTTGCCAGCACCACGAGCCCCAGAATGTGTACTCACATGATTGAGTTGCTCTCTGAGCTGGTGTTTCTCTCTCTGCTGCATCACGAGCTGCTGCCAGCACCACGAGCCCCAGAATGTGTACTCACGTGATTGAGTTGCTCCCTGAGCTGGTGTATCTCTCTCTGCTGCATCACGAGCTGTTGCCAGCACCACGAGCCCCAGAATGTGTACTCACATGATTGAGTTGCTCTCTGAGCTGGTGTTTCTCTCTCTGCTGCATCACGAGCTGCTGCCAGCACCACGAGCCCCAGAATGTGTACTCACGTGATTGAGTTGCTCCCTGAGCTGGTGTATCTCTCTCTGCTGCATCACGAGCTGTTGCCAGCACCACGAGCCCCAGAATGTGTACTCACATGATTGAGTTGCTCTCTGAGCTGGTGTTTCTCTCTCTGCTGCATCACGAGCTGCTGCCAGCACCACGAGCCCCAGAATGTGTACTCACGTGATTGAGTTGCTCCCTGAGCTGGTGTATCTCTCTCTGCTGCATCACGAGCTGTTGCCAGCACCACGAGCCCCAGAATGTGTACTCACATGATTGAGTTGCTCTCTGATCTGGTGTTTCTCTCTCTGCTGCATCACGAGCTGCTGCCAGCACCACGAGCCCCAGAATGTGTACTCACGTGATTGAGTTGCTCCCTGAGCTGGTGTATCTCTCTCTGCTGCATCACGAGCTGTTGCCAGCACCACGAGCCCCAGAATGTGTACTCACATGATTGAGTTGCTCTCTGAGCTGGTGTTTCTCTCTCTGCTGCATCACGAGCTGCTGCCAGCACCACGAGCCCCAGAATGTGTACTCACGTGATTGAGTTGCTCCCTGAGCTGGTGTATCTCTCTCTGCTGCATCACGAGCTGTTGCCAGCACCACGAGCCCCAGAATGTGTACTCACATGATTGAGTTGCTCTCTGAGCTGGTGTTTCTCTCTCTGCTGCATCACGAGCTGCTGCCAGCACCACGAGCCCCAGAATGTGTACTCACGTGATTGAGTTGCTCCCTGAGCTGGTGTATCTCTCTCTGCTGCATCACGAGCTGCTGCCAGCACCACGAGCCCCAGAATGTGTACTCACATGATTGAGTTGCTCTCTGAGCTGGTGTTTCTCTCTCTGCTGCATCACGAGCTGCTGCCAGCACCACGAGCCCCAGAATGTGTACTCACGTGATTGAGTTGCTCCCTGAGCTGGTGTATCTCTCTCTGCTGCATCACGAGCTGTTGCCAGCACCACGAGCCCCAGAATGTGTACTCACATGATTGAGTTGCTCTCTGAGCTGGTGTTTCTCTCTCTGCTGCATCACGAGCTGCTGCCAGCACCACGAGCCCCAGAATGTGTACTCACGTGATTGAGTTGCTCCCTGAGCTGGTGTATCTCTCTCTGCTGCATCACGAGCTGTTGCCAGCACCACGAGCCCCAGAATGTGTACTCACATGATTGAGTTGCTCTCTGAGCTGGTGTTTCTCTCTCTGCTGCATCACGAGCTGCTGCCAGCACCACGAGCCCCAGAATGTGTACTCACGTGATTGAGTTGCTCCCTGAGCTGGTGTATCTCTCTCTGCTGCATCACGAGCTGTTGCCAGCACCACGAGCCCCAGAATGTGTACTCACATGATTGAGTTGCTCTCTGAGCTGGTGTTTCTCTCTCTGCTGCATCACGAGCTGCTGCCAGCACCACGTGCCCCAGAATGTGTACTCACGTGATTGAGTTGCTCCCTGAGCTGGTGTATCTCTCTCTGCTGCATCACGAGCTGTTGCCAGCACCACGAGCCCCAGAATGTGTACTCACATGATTGAGTTGCTCTCTGAGCTGGTGTTTCTCTCTCTGCTGCATCACGAGCTGCTGCCAGCACCACGAGCCCCAGAATGTGTACTCACGTGATTGAGTTGCTCCCTGAGCTGGTGTATCTCTCTCTGCTGCATCACGAGCTGTTGCCAGCACCACGAGCCCCAGAATGTGTACTCACATGATTGAGTTGCTCTCTGAGCTGGTGTTTCTCTCTCTGCTGCATCACGAGCTGCTGCCAGCACCACGAGCCCCAGAATGTGTACTCACGTGATTGAGTTGCTCCCTGAGCTGGTGTATCTCTCTCTGCTGCATCACGAGCTGTTGCCAGCACCACGAGCCCCAGAATGTGTACTCACATGATTGAGTTGCTCTCTGAGCTGGTGTTTCTCTCTCTGCTGCATCACGAGCTGCTGCCAGCACCACGAGCCCCAGAATGTGTACTCACGTGATTGAGTTGCTCCCTGAGCTGGTGTATCTCTCTCTGCTGCATCACGAGCCCCAGAATGTGTACTCACATGATTGAGTTGCTCTCTGAGCTGGTGTTTCTCTCTCTGCTGCATCACGAGCTGCTGCCAGCACCACGAGCCCCAGAATGTGTACTCACGTGATTGAGTTGCTCCCTGAGCTGGTGTATCTCTCTCTGCTGCATCACGAGCTGTTGCCAGCACCACGAGCCCCAGAATGTGTACTCACATGATTGAGTTGCTCTCTGAGCTGGTGTTTCTCTCTCTGCTGCATCACGAGCTGCTGCCAGCACCACGAGCCCCAGAATGTGTACTCACGTGATTGAGTTGCTCCCTGAGCTGGTGTATCTCTCTCTGCTGCATCACGAGCTGTTGCCAGCACCACGAGCCCCAGAATGTGTACTCACATGATTGAGTTGCTCTCTGAGCTGGTGTTTCTCTCTCTGCTGCATCACGAGTTGCTGCCAGCACCACGAGCCCCAGAATGTGTACTCACGTGATTGAGTTGCTCCCTGAGCTGGTGTATCTCTCTCTGCTGCATCACGAGCTGTTGCCAGCACCACGAGCCCCAGAATGTGTACTCACATGATTGAGTTGTTCTCTGAGCTGGTGTTTCTCTCTCTGCTGCATCACGAGCTGCTGCCAGGACCACGAGCCCCAGAATGTGTACTCACGTGATTGAGTTGCTCCCTGAGCTGGTGTATCTCTCTCTGCTGCATCACGAGCTGCTGCCAGCACCACGAGCCCCAGAATGTGTACTCACGTGATTGAGTTGCTCCCTGAGCTGGTGTATCTCTCTCTGCTGCATCACGAGCTGCTGCCAGCACCACGAGCCCCAGAATGTGTACTCACGTGATTGAGTTGCTCCCTGAGCTGGTGTATCTCTCTCTGCTGCATCACGAGCTTCTGCCAGCACCACGAGCCCCAGAATGTGTACTCACGTGATTGAGTTGCTCCCTGAGCTGGTGTATCTCTCTCTGCTGCATCACAAGCTGCTGCCAGCACCACGAGCCCCAGAATGTGTACTCACGTGATTGAGTTGCTCCCTGAGCTGGTGTATCTCTCTCTGCTGCATCACGAGCTGCTGCCAGCACCACGAGCCCCAGAATGTGTACTCACGTGATTGAGTTGCTCCCTGAGCTGGTGTATCTCTCTCTGCTGCATCACGAGCTTCTGCCAGCACCACGAGCCCCAGAATGTGTACTCACGTGATTGAGTTGCTCCCTGAGCTGGTGTATCTCTCTCTGCTGCATCACAAGCTGCTGCCAGCACCACGAGCCCCAGAATGTGTACTCACGTGATTGAGTTGCTCCCTGAGCTGGTGTATCTCTCTCTGCTGCATCACGAGCTGCTGCCAGCACCACGAGCCCCAGAATGTGTACTCACGTGATTGAGTTGCTCCCTGAGCTGGTGTATCTCTCTCTGCTGCATCACGAGCTTCTGCCAGCACCACGAGCCCCAGAATGTGTACTCACGTGATTGAGTTGCTCCCTGAGCTGGTGTATCTCTCTCTGCTGCATCACAAGCTGCTGCCAGCACCACGAGCCCCAGAATGTGTACTCACGTGATTGAGTTGCTCCCTGAGCTGGTGTATCTCTCTCTGCTGCATCACGAGCCCCAGAATGTGTACTCACATGATTGAGTTGCTCTCTGAGCTGGTGTTTCTCTCTCTGCTGCATCACGAGCTGCTGCCAGCACCACGAGCCCCAGAATGTGTACTCACGTGATTGAGTTGCTCCCTGAGCTGGTGTATCTCTCTCTGCTGCATCACAAGCTGCTGCCAGCACCACGAGCCCCAGAATGTGTACTCACGTGATTGAGTTGCTCCCTGAGCTGGTGTATCTCTCTCTGCTGCATCACGAGCTGCTGCCAGCACCACGAGCCCCAGAATGAGTACTCACGTGATTGAGTTGCTCCCTGAGCTGGTGTATCTCTCTCTGCTGCATCACGAGCTGCTGCCAGCACCACGAGCCCCAGAAGCTGCAGCCGCAGCCGCACCCTCCCACCATACCTGCAAAATACCAGTTGCTTTTGCATAGTGCGTCATGTCGCTGGTTCTGCATAAAGGCTTCGCCAAACCCATGCAGAAATGTTCATCAAAAAAGTTTTTTGTGGAAAATATATTTTTCAATACAATCTTTTACAAAATTAGTGATTGTAACCGTGTGCTGATCAAAATGAGCCTAAACACGGTCAGTCTACTATTATCCCTCGAGGAGTTCCCTTGTCCACCTTCCGTCTCCATCATCAGATCAGCTCGCTGTTACCATAATATTGCATTGTCATCGGAACTTGACATGTATGCAAAATATCATCCCAATCGGTTGAGGATAACTGCTTTAAAATTCAGTTGCAAGATTCCACCCAGACAAACATACATACATACATACATAGACACACGCCTTTTTCCCCGAACGGGTAGACATAGCCTCTATGGGCCTCTTTTCACAGTGGGTTACACCATCGTGGAATATAGAAGTGACAAGTGGTGAGCTCATCGTCGCCATTGCTTCCCACGTCTGACTCGGCTAACACTTTCTTCCAGTAATAACACATTCCATAATAAGCTAGCAGCCAGGACAAATCTTATACCAACGAATCCTATCAACAAGTCCGGGTAATCCCTTATTCGGCTTTTACGATATCCACGGGAGGAGACGGTGGGGTATATTCTTAGGCCGGACACACCACCGATCTACTATTTTACATTATTTAAATGTTTGTTGTTTTTAAAAACTGTTTGTAAGATTCGTTGGTAGATTTTTCCTGGCTGCTAGCTACATACATTGCAAGTTAAATAAAAGCTTGTACAGTACTACCCAACTGATATGGCTTACCGATGTACCTGCGCAGAAGATAAATTTTTAAAGCGCGGGAAATGCTATTGACCATTAGGCACGTTCCACGCACCGCGCTTCTTTTTCCTGTACCGCTATTGGTCGGCAGCTGCCACCATGCTAGGAAGATGGACTAAAGGCATGGAACTAAGGCTAAAAACGAAACGGTATCGATTATACCAGTATCATTCTCTTATATGAATGTATTCATGTGTTGGAATCAGACAAGCATATATCTATCTGTTTTTATTTGTGTAACTCGTACCAGGCCAAATGTCAAATTACTACTACATTCATGGTAACAATCTAGGAAGATGTATATGCATGGTGCCAATATTCAGGGTGTGGAACGGAAAAAACGACTGTCGTGTGACAATATATTTGTTTCTCTCTAACATAGGATAGCAATCTATCTTCTAGGATAGGAGTAAGAAGGAACACTATGCTATTTTAGCACTCACTCCAGCTATTATGAACCTAATAATAGTGACTTAAGGTTGATTGTAAGTTTAGCATTCTTTTGTTAATCTTCGGAGCCTTACTTTCTTTTCTGCGCGAACGAAGATTCACGACGCGCTATATCAGTTGGGTACACCTGTAATAAAGTCAGAGAGTAGTTCCCGTTACCGTAAGGCATCATCATGTTGAACGGCATGGAGGGCGCGGGAGGGTAGGAGACGTGCGGCGTGCCCAGCAGACGGTCCATCGTCTGAGAGTGGCTGTTCTGCGTGAACTGATTGGTGCGCATGTCCTGAGGGTACATAAGGGTTTTTGTTAAACATGGATATGAAATCCCTCCGTAGACCAAGATATGTTCTTGGTGATCCCGATTTTATATCTCCCGAAGAACACCTGCCCCCAGGACATGATCTCCCGTGGCCAATCTGGAAGTCAATCAATAGACTCCGAACTCAAGTTGGCCGCTGTCAACAGAATCTCTGTAAATGGGGAATGAGAGACCCCTCCCTGACTGAATGCAATTGCGGCGAGCCTATTCAATGTATGCGCCATTTGCTCACCTGCCCCTTGTGCCGTACCAGCTGCACAAAGGACGACCTGAATAAAGCCACAGAGAACGCAATTACAGTGGCCAAATTTTATTCCACTACTGTATAAAAAAACAAAACGGTGAAACATTGACACAAAAGAAGAAGAAGGTGATCCCGATGACCCTATCACTGCCGCTAATGCGGTAGTGACGTCATCCAGCCAAGACAGAGACAACGCTCCACCTTTGCACCGACCTCGCCGGCGAGGTCGACGAACCTTCTAAATACCTTCTGTACCTTATGCCTAAACCGGTACAAGCATATTCCGGGGCATTTTGACCGTTCCTCCCCAACCGGTAACAGCCCAAGCCAAGGTTCGTGCTTAAGTGGTGCCCTTGTGCTCGTTGCCCCAACCTAACTTTACAGGTTGAGTTCCATCTGCGCTCACCAAACGCCCGCCAGGAGGTAAACTGCACTTAAATCCATTCGAAAAAATAAATAAAAAAAAACATGGATATGAACATAACATGGCCGTGGTGGTCTCCATCTCCTCCCGTGGATGTCGTTAAGGGCAACTGAGGTGTTATGCATGGGGATGGGCAACAGCATACTTAACACTAAAACTGCGATCAGTAATCGGTTTGCCAAGCGTGGTGATTAGGGCAAATCCCCCCTATTTTAAGGGGGGAAAGCCTGCAGCAGTGGATGTCTACCGGCTGAGGAAGAAAAGTAACAAGTAGGAAAGGGTGAGTGTTGTGTGACCGTTGTGTGTCGTGTGACGGGTTAAGAATATACCCCTGCGTCTCCTTCAGCAGATGTATTAGAAGCCTTACGAAGTTATTACGCCAAGGGAAGGGCAGCAGCATCCACCTGAGTACTTAATACCAAACTGCAATCACCAATACGGTGATTATGGCATATCCCCCTAATTGTATTGAAGTGATAAGACGTAGTGTAAGAAGTGCGTTTTACACGTCACCATCACCAGCCTGTATACGTCCACTGCTGGCCGGCCAGCAGTGGACGTATACAGGCTGGTGATGGCGATGATGATGATGATATTGAGTTTCGGCTATTGAGTCTAAAGAAAATATTGTTGGTTGATAATATGGTGTATTTAAAAGCGATTCATTTTGAATTCGGTAATCAAAAAAGCGTTTGCCCGTTACATATTATAGGGAACTTCGTGAATGACGGAACAAGCAGATGGCCCACCTGATGTTAAGCGGTAACCTCTGCCTTTAACAATGCATTACCTCATAGGTCACGTCCACCTAGGACGCGCCCTATGTGGCATTGCACGACGCCAACCATCCTGAGACATAAAGATGAAAAGTCTCATGTGCCTGTATAATTTCACCGGCACCCATACAAACCCTCCAAACACACAGCAATAGGTATGGTGGTAGTACTTCCCCGGACAAATTATTTCACAAAACAGTTCTATTACTACTATAATTACGATTAAAATGTAAGTCGCATATCATAATCAGCCGGTAGACTTGGGCCGCCTCCATGCACTGACTTCCTGCGACCTCGGTAGAGTAATGTGTGTACCTGATTAGATTTGGTGTTCCAGCAGGGCGGCGGCGCGGGGTGGGGATACGGCATGGTGCTTGGAGATTCAGCTGAAAGAACACCTTCAAGTTACTTTGAGTTTCAGCGGCTAATTGACTAAAATAAAACATATCATTTCGTATCTACCTCTCTCTCTAACAGTGCAAAGCTATATAGGTTGCGTCCGAAGTGGACGACCTATGAGGTATTGCATTTGTTAAAGGCAGAGGTTACCGCTTAAGGCGCTATAGGTTCAACCAGGTTTAACAAACAATTTGGTATGAGGCGAAGAAGGCGAGCGCACGCTCTGATACATTGTTTTATGTATAACAAAATAATATAAAATGCTCTTTACAAATTTTGTTAATATTTGTTGATGACTCAAAATGAAACTCAAATAATAAGTTACCAAATGTTTCAAAAACTAAAACGTGTAAGAAGTAAGTCTAAAATGGTAATTAAATTTTAAAAATATGGTGTCTTTGATATTTTTTTTATCGAGTGAATTAATTCAAATAGTGTATTGAATTTATGATTTCACTAGATAAAAAGCATAAGAATACCATATATTTTTCTTCTTCTTGAAAATTATAAGAACTCTTATCAAAAACGTATAAATTCTAGGGCTCATTATAGACATGCTGTGAACCTATTGCGCCTTGGTATCAGCTTGGTCCTTCACTAATACAACAAGACATGTTCTCGGTGATCCCGATGACCCTATCACTACCGCTAATGCGGTAGTGATGTCATCCATACTCTACCTTTGCACCCACCTCGCCGGCGAACCTTATAAGGACCTTCTGCACCTTACGCCTAAACCGGTACAACCATGTTCCGGGCGTTTTGCCCGTTCCTCCCCAACCGGCACCAGCCCAAGCCGAGGTCCGCACCTAAGTGGTGCCCTTGAGCTAGTTGCCCCAACCTAACTTTGCAGGTTGAGCGCCATCTGCGCTCACCAAAAGCCCGGTAACGCAGTCATGAGGAGGTCAACTGCATACAAATACATAAAAAAAAAATGGGTACTTTACTACATCATGTTGTAACATATGCATAACTTACAGTTTTGTAGGACGGGCGGCACCATATTCACATTGGAGGTTTCTGCCCTCGGCTCGTGACGCATGTTTTGACTCGTGTTGTTCGATTGTGCCACCTAACAACAGAATAGAGATATACCTGAATCACATCACACTAATATATACATTCCAATGTAACTCTGTACAAGATTTTCTGTAATTATATTCTGATAGTTAACCGAACGCTACCGAGCAGACTGCGCCACAGTACATACAGACCGTTCACCGTAAGATGGCACCTGGAGTATTTAATTTTCTATGGTTGGTACTATTTCTAAGGCAGGGGAAAGTAAAAGACAGAGACAGACTAAAGCTGTGAACAAATTATCGGACGCGTCGGTCAGCCGCGGCTGAGGAACGCGGCTTATTGATATCTAGCCAGTACATTTAATTCTACACCGTGCAAACTATCGGTCGTAAGACGCGGACGTGACCTTGAGCGTTCAGACGTCCGAACAGAATCTAGCCGGCTGGATGTTTGTGCGTCCTCGGACGGTGTGAACGGGGCACGGGACGCGGCCGCGGACGTTTCGAGTGTCACAAGCGAACCAACCACAGATAAAATGTTTATATATAGAAATAGAGTTCTCTCCGTCCGAAGACGCCGTCCCGACTACCGTGCACACCGCTAAGCCGCATCCCTCAGCCGCGGCTGACGGACGCGTCCGATAATTTGTTCCCAGCTTAAGAGTAACGCAAGGGACATCTTACGGGCTGTACAGTCAATAGTAATCATTTGGGTCAAATGTATAGTATTAGAATAATAAATGTCAAAGTTACGATGTTTCGATGTTAGGTATTCAATCACGGCGAACGGAAACGCTCTGGTATAGAGATATTATGACCTACTTTTTACCCTGGTAAACGCGAGGAAACCACGAGAATGATGAAGTCTGAGTGTTTGTCGAGCTTTCTCTCCAAAACGCCTGGGCCAATTTTGATGAAACATGGTACACAGGTAGGTTAAAACATAGGTATTTTTCATTCCAGAATTCCGTGTTTTCGGGAGAAAAAGCAGATCCGTAGTCGTTATAAAGATCACCGAAATAGCTCTTAGAATTAGCAAGTTGAAGTGGCCATGGGTAGGCCATATAGCTCGCAGAAACCGCTAGGCAATAAAGGTTCTAGAGTGACCGAACCGGATGACGCAGCGTAAGACAGCGGCCCACCCGAAGACAATCGAAACGTTGCGGGAAATCGGTGGATGGAGGCGGCACAAACCCACTCATCGTAGCTTATAGTATAATACTTACACAGCTGTCATCGGATTGCCTCTCTTGGGTCTGTCGTCTTCGAGGACGATTCCTTTGATTCGACTTATTTCGCGATGCACTACAACAAAAACAATATTGAATACCAAAGGCGTAACACAGATAAAAAATAAATAAATAAATATATATTAAAAGATAAACGGCTAATTACCACTGTTATTCGTCGCCGTTTATCTTTTAATATGATTCCCAACCACGATAGTTTCAATTCTATAAATAAATATATAATGCTGGACACAGTTCACACAACATTATCTAGCCCCAAGCTAAGCAGAGCTTGTGTTATGGGTACTAGATAACTGATATACTTAATATATCTTAGATAGGTATAAGAGACATTAATTGCAAGCCACATATGATGATGACATGACATGGTACGGGCGTCTTTCCATTGCATTCAAATTTAATACAAAACGTATGGAAATAAAGTCGCAATTTGGCTACACCGAATGGCGTAGCTCGGGCGGCCGGTTGCCGTCCTATGTGTTTTAAATTGTGCCTTCTAATTCTAAATGGGGGAGATAAGATCTGCACTGACGTCCCGCTTTGGGGTGAATTGTGCATTATCCCCCTGCTAATTAATAGCGGTGAAGGACTCTGGGCTGATGGCAGCACTGTTCCAGTATCCCCGAGGGAACTATAGATGAAGTGAGACAAGACTTGATCAACTCCTGGAGTCCGGTTTTTTCTCTGGCTCCTCTGCCTGCTCGTCTTGAAGACAGCCGCGACATAGACCACTGTCCGTGGCCCCTGTTTAAACAGGGGCCACGGACAGTGCCCAACTACCATCTAAAGCAGATGGTAGTTTAGATCACAGTGCCCCGTGATGATGTCCACCATCATCCGTAGGTCTTAAAGATAAAGATATAGATAAAGATAATTTATTTGCTTAAACATATGTACAAATTGATGGTATAAATATTAATAGGACACAATATGTTTGGCCGCTGCCAGCGTGCAAATGGAGAGGATGGCATGCTAATTTAGTTAGTTTAAATTATTTATTTTTACATAGAAAATTTAAAAACACAACGCTAACGTCTTCGCTATTCATCTTTAACACCGTTTTGTTAAAACCGTAAAGGAATATTTGCACGCTTTATAAGTAAAAGTATTAGCTACTAAGCGATAAGACCGTAAGAAAGAACGTATTGTAAGAACTTTTATACCTATATACCTGTGTTTCACAAATAAAGATATTGAAATTGAAACCGCCCATTGTACAAATAGTTAGTTTTATTATTTGTTAATTGTTTTGTATTATAGTATGCAATAAAGTATTTTCTATCTTATATCTATCTATGAGCACACATGATTATGTACTACTACCTACTACCCATAACTTTAGTAAATAAAGATATTTGATTTGATTTGAACAATGTGTTTGTTATCTTTTTGTTCTTGAATTGTGTCTTATCTTCATAAGTTTTCGTAAGAAATTTGTATGGAACACCAACACGGCAGCGCCAGCCAGATGCCTTTTCTACGTGGCTTTATTAAGCGTCGTCGCGGACGTGGCGCGGCGCGCGAGGCGCATGTTGCAATAGTCTGACCTACTGTCAAGGTGATTTCAGACGATTCACTTTTTATTAATTTCAGTCTTTCATTTGGCACTCTTCTTCTTCTTTTTAGGGTTCCGTAGTCCAAGACAAGGAACCCTTATGGATTCGTCATGTCTGTCTGTCTGTCTATCCGTGTATGTCACAGCCTTTTTTTCCCGAAACTATAAGAGCTATACTGTTGAAACTTGGTAGGTAGATGTATTCTGTGAACCACATTAAGATTTTTACACAAAAATAAAAAATAAACAATTATTTTTGGGGTTCCCCATACTTAGAACTGAAACTCAATTTTTTTTTCATCAAACTTATACGTGTGTGGTATCTATGGATAGGTCTTCAAAAATGATGTTGAGGTTCCTAATATATTTTTTTTCTAAACTGAATAGTTTGCGCGAGATACACTTCCAAAGTGGTAAAAAGTGTGTGCCCCCCCCCCCCCCCCCCCCCCCCCTCCCCCGTAACTTCTAAAATAAGAGAATGATAAAACAAAAACAAATATATGATGTACATTACCATATAAACTTTCACTCAAAATTGGTTTGAACAAGATCTAGTAAGTAGTTTTTTTGAATACGTCATTAATCGTAATCCATCCAAGAACTTTTATATTATGTTACTTGCTGCTACGGAACCCTTCATGGGCGAGTCCGACACGCACTTGGCCGCTTTTTTATATTTAAACACAAAATCAAACAAGTGCCGAATTAGTTAATTCGTAAAACTTATGTAGGAGTAACATTTTGTATGTAGTGGTGAGGGTGTGCTCAGGTATAGTATTATTTTACCTGTGGTTCGGGTTTCGTAATAAGAGATAGTAGCTAGTAATGGCATACCTATCGCTGTCACTGCCGTAGTTGCTGGCGACTATGTGGGCCGGCAACGCGGCCATTGGTCGCCCTCCCAGACCACTGTCGCCACTCACCTGAAATATAACATATACTCGATATACATTTATACACGATTGACGATGCACAATACAACGCAGTACAACATACACCAGGGTAGTAGACAGGACAAATGGGCAGCAGCATCTTAGTTAAAGCCACGACACAGGGGATCCTAGCGTGGGATCAGGACTATGTATGAGGCTGTTAGATGTTATTTAATGTAGGTTAGTGATAGATATAAGTCTACCACCCGAATATTAATGTAACAAATTGTAATTACCCTGAAGTTTTCAATCTCTCTCGAGTTTTGTGATTCCAAAAGTAGTTGCTCCGATGATCTAGAATCAGGCTCATCTTGTTCACTGCAAAATATAACAAAATAAATTAAGTAGAGTTCAATGCTACATCTGACCTCAAAAAATCTAAAAAGATTTGAAGAAAATAGGATTTTTTATTACAGGTCTAGAGCGCTCAAATTGTCAGATGACATGAAGCCACGCTTCATTTTGACGCAACGAAAACACCCTCCCGTACCGCTCCCATACCTCAGGGACTGACTCAGTTAAACGCTAGACCTGTAGTTGCTATTTAAAAAAGCCTTAGTTCATTGGCTATTAGGCTGTAAGTTTAATTACGCTACTTCTACAACTTCATCCACTGACCTCAAGTGACCTTCGGGATAGCACTCAAAAATTGTCTGAACCAAAAGGGAAAAAAAAACGCATAAAAATAAACTTTTATCCGTCCATTGCTGCTTGATTATTGAACACATTTGAAGGAGTGAGTGTGAGTCGGCAGTGTATCAAACTCAATTGTCATCGTTTGAGTTTTTATTGGTGCCATAATTTGGCGTTGATAGTGTACGAAATGCTAAGTCCATCGTAGAGTTATTAGAAAGTCTTTGGCTTCATCATAAGAACTTGATTCTAAGAAAGTCACTTTCCTTAGGAATAAGTAAAATATGTCGTAGAAAATAAGCTAAACAATAAACATAAAAATAAAAAGGTCAAGTGCGAGTCGGACTCGAGCACAACGGGTTCCGTACCGTTATCTATAAATACGGCAAAAAACACGTTTGTTGTATGGGAGCCCCCTTAAATTTATTATTATTTATTTATTAAGAAACAAGTACAACACCATAACAGAAATCCAATGCGATTTTGCATTTATAATATTTATTTTATTCTGTTTTTTAGTATTTGTTGTTATAGCGGCAACAGCATCTGTGAAAATTCCAACTGTCTAACTATCACGGTTCATGAGATACAGCCTGGTGACAGAAAGACGGATGGACAGTGGAGTTTAGTAATAGGGACCCCAAAACCCGCGGCGCTTCGCGCCTTTAAATAAATAAATAAATAATGCTGGACAGTTCACACAACATTATCTAGCCCCAAGCTAAGCCAGAGCTTGTGTTATGGGTACTTGATAACTGATATACTTAATACAATATATTACATAGATAGATATTTTTATTATACATAGAAAATACCCAGAACACCCTGAACAAATATCTGCAGATCGTACAAATATTTGTTCCGAGGCAGGAATCGAACCCGCAACCTCCTGCGTCGCAAGCGAACGTTCGCCCGCCGCACCACAGAGGTCGTCGCCTTAGATATGAAACTGGGATTTTTTCAGTGAAAATTTCCCCTTGTTGTTGGAATTACCAAGCCCCTTTATTCTGAGACCGTGCCCAGAGCAGTTCGATGTTTACTTGCCTATTATACGACTGGTTGATGACAGAAGTAGTTTGAGATTCTGGATTCGTTTTCTGTGTTTCTTGATCTCTAGCGGAACACAATACTTTCTGAAATAAAAGAACATAGGGTTTTAATTTACACAATACCTTAAATTTGAACTATACACCTGAACCTTCCTCGTGAATCACTCCGTCGAATGGTGAAAACCGTATGAAAATCCGTTCGGACAGACGGACGCGGCGGGGGACTTTGTTTTATAAAATCATCATCATCAACCTACTGCAGTCCAGTGCTGGACATAGGTCTGTCCCATAGCACGCCACTGAGCCCGGTTTTCGACTCTCCTGATCCAGTTTCTGCCAGCCACCCCGCGCAAGTCGTCGCTCCACCTAGCCAGAGGGTGCCCTACACTACGTTTGCCAAGACGCGGTCTCCACTCAAGAACTCGTTTACTCCAACGGTTATCGGTTCTTCTGCAAACATGACCGGCCCAATGCCACTTCAGCTTGCTAATCCTCTGGGCTATGTCTATGTTTTATAATATGCAGTGATAGATTTGACATTAAATCCAAGATGGCCCATAGTGGCCCTCCAGCTCCCTCTGCTTCTCTGCCAGGATGGCTCGCAGCTGCATCTGGCGCCACTCGGCCGGGCTGGGCGCGGGGCCGGGGGGGGCGCGGGGCCTGCGGGCGCGCCCGGACGGACCTCCTCATTCTTACCTCTTTGTTGAGCAACGCCTCCAGCTCCCTCTGCTTCTCTGCCAGGATGGCTCGCAGCTGCATCTGGCGCCGCTCGGCCGGGCCGGGCGCGGGGCCGGGGGGCGCGGGGCCAGCGGGCGCGCCCGGACGGACCTCCTCATTCTTACCTCTTTGTTGAGCAACGCCTCCAGCTCCCTCTGCTTCTCTGCCAGGATGGCTCGCAGCTGCATCTGGCGCCGCTCGGCCGGGCCGGGCGCGGGGCCGGGGGGCGCGGGGCCGGCGGGCGCGCCCGGACGGACCTCCTCATTCTTACCTCTTTGTTGAGCAACGCCTCCAGCTCCCTCTGCTTCTCTGCCAGGATGGCTCGCAGCTGCATCTGGCGCCGCTCGGCCGGGCCGGGCACGGGGCCGGCGGGCGCGGGGCCGGCGGGCGCGCCTTGACGGACCTCCTCATTCACCTTCTTCTGTTTACGGACCACTTCTGCAACACAACATTCTACAATAAACTATGGCTGCACCGGAATGCACAATTATGATAAGATAAGTTTATTTCACTTAGAACAGATACAACAAATCTTATTTAACATTTGATGAGTTATTTGCACAAGAAGTTTGTATGTCGAGTTTTCTTTGCACATGGATTTTGTATCGAGTATTTTTTTGTATAGGATTTGTTATTGTAGGGTTTTGCATAGATATGGAGGCTCGAGTATATTGGTGTGTTCTAAATTCACAAAGATCATTTTGAATCTACATCTCTCTGGAACCCAGTTACGGGGTTTTTTGCACCGATGCGTTAACCGTGTATTCAATATATCAATTTGTACATTACCCAATGGACATAAAGTTCAAAATGCTATATATGTGTGCGAAAACATACCCTTCATGGATATCATGTCCTTCATCCGTGCTCGTTCGCCCATTATCTTCTCCGTCTCCATCCTCAACTCCTGCGCCATTTCTTGTAGAGAAGCAATGTTAGCTTCGTGATCTAAACAGGTCAAACAATACATATTGTACCAGTGATTTGACTTTACCTATAATTTACCGGTCTAATTTTAATTGTATTGATTGATTTGACTGGTCCTAACGGTTTTTTTATATTTTTATTTCTATATAGAATTACCTACATATTGTTTTGACATATATTTTTTTATACTACTTGAATGACGGGACAAGCTGATGGCCCACCTGATGTCAAGCGGTAACCTCTGCCTATGAACAGTGCATTACCTCATAGGTCACGTCCACCTAGGACGCACCCTATGTGGCATTGCACTGCGCCCGCCACCCTGAGACATAAAGATGAAAAGTCTCATGTGCCTGTAATTTCACCGGCACCCTTCAAACCGGAACACAGCAATGCGAGCACTACTGCTTTGCGGCAGAAATAGATACGGTGGTAGTACTTCCCCGGACGAACTCTTTCACAAAAAAGCTGTACTACTACTACATTTTGTTCAGTTATTATTATTGTCTTGATTATATTTTATTCAATAGCTTGATGTTTTTAGATATAAATTAATAAGAACAAATCGTAATGCATTCACACAATGTGATAAGTAATCTAATCTAATCTAATAATATTGCAGCGCCCTGACGCGGCTTAGTGTATGTACCTAACCAACAAAAAGTATAATTAAGAACAATACTAACATTAATGTACATATTACATAATAAGCAATAAATGAATATGAGTATGAATATGAATATGAATTTATTAAATGCCTCTGTAGATAAAACATAGCATAGATAAATAACGATATTCCTACGTTATATAGTTTATCAATGTACATATTATATAGGCTTTTAGGAAATTGCATCAGTTTCTGCCAGCCGCCTTATGTAAGTTATCGCACCACTAAACATTTGCATAGATGCGGTTTACACTCAAGAACTGGTTTATCCCAACAACGGTTGTCAGTTCCTTTTTTTTTTTTTTTAGTTTTTAAGAGGAAAGTCGGAGTGATATTGAGGGTCGTGAAGTTGGACTCTAGTCATAATGTGAGCTATAGCTCATTTATGGTGAGGGTCCCTACGGAGGATCTGAAGATCTACTTGAACCCTGACTTCTGGCCGAAAGGGGTGAAGTTCCGGCGGTTCAAGGGCCGTCTGTCACGTGATCCCCCGGGCCGCGACGCGTCGGCGATCACACGTGTGTTAGATTAAGTTATAAATATCTTTATATGTATGTTAGTTGTAAGGTATATAATTCACTGTTGCCTGAAATAAATGTATTGCATTGTATTGTATTTTATCAATGCTAGTAATATCATCATCATCAACCTACTGCAGTCCACTGCTGGACATAGGTCTCTCCCATAGCACGCCACTGAGCCCGGTTTTCGGCTCTCCTCATCCAGTTTCTGCCAGCCACCCCGCGCAAGTCGTCGCTCCACCTAACCAGAGGGTGCCCTACACTACGTTTGCCCAGACGCGGTCTCCACTCAAGAACACGTTTACTCCACCGGTAGCCGTAGTGCGACTTTTTGCTAAAAGTTTACGCGCTCTACCAAGACCGCGTTTTACGCGCAGTTTGTATGAAAAAATATACAGTGCCCCTAGCGGCGAGTTAATGAATCATTTCGTGTCAGTGTAATTTTGCCGTTTACTCAACCAACGCGGTGGTCGCGTAAACACACACTAAGGCCTCGGTTATCGGTTCTTCTGCAGACATGACCGGCCCACTGCCACTTCAGCTTGCTAATCCTCTGGGCTATGTCTAGAACTTTGGTTCTCTGTCGGATAACCTCGTTTCGGATCTTATCCCTCAGAGAGACTCCAAGCATAGCCCTCTCCATAGCTCGCTGAGCGACTAAGTTTATGGACCCGTCCTACAGTGAGTGTCCACGTTTCAGCTCCGTAAGTCATAACTGGTAGGACGCACTGGTTAAAGACTTTTGTCTTTAGGCATTGTGGGATAGGCTAGTAATATAAATAAATAATAATAATAAATAATGCTGTACAGTTCACACAACATTATATGGCCCCAAGCTAAACAGAGCTTGTGTTATGGGTACTAGATAACTAATATAGGTACTTAATACAATACATTACATAGATAGATATTTTTTATAATACCACAGATAAAAGAATACTAAACTAAAATACATAGAAAATACCCAGAACAAATATCTGCAGATCGTAGAAATATTTTTTCCATGGCGGGAATCGAACCCGCAACCTCCTGCGTCGCAGGCGAACCTTCGCCCGCCGCGCCCCGGAGGTCGTCAAATGTTATATGTTTACTCTGTTACTGACTTCGGAGTGCGTTGCTGTAATTGTTGTGGGTGTGCTGCCATTGCTAGATGCCGTTGAGAATGTGAGAAATAATAATAAATAATGCTGGACAAGTTCACACAACATTATCTAGCCCCAAGCTAAGCAGAGCTTGTGTTATGGGTACTAGATAACTGATATACTTAATACAATATATTACATAGATAGATATTTTTTATTATACATATAAAATACCCAGAACACCCTGAACAAATATCTGCGATCGCACAAATATTTGTTCCGAGGCGAGAATCGAACCGGCAACCTCCTGCGTCGCAGGCCAACCTCCGCCCGCCGCGCCACAGAGGTCGTCGTCACAGAATTGTGTGTCTGTGCGGTAGAGAGTTGCACAAGTGACATTTACTTCCGTCATTTGACCAGCCCCACGTACTGCTGCTACCATCAGATTTACTGAAAGGTTTTTATACTCACTCTGTTGCTGTAATTGCTGCGGGTGTTGCTGTAATTGCTTCTGGTTTGCTGCCATTGCTGGATGCCGTTGAGAACGTGAGAATTGTGTGTCTTTGCGGCAGAGAGTTGCGCAAGTGACATTTACTTCCGTCATTTGACCAGCCCCGCGTACTGCTGATTTACTGAATGGTTTTTATACTCACTCTGTTGCTGTAATTGCTGTGGGTGTTGCTGTAATTGCTGCGGGTGTTGCTGCAATTGCTGCGGGTGTTGCTGCAATTGCTGCGGGTAGTGCTGTGGATGCTGCTGAGACTGCTGCTCGTTGGTGAATTTGTGTCTTTGCGGCAGAGAGTTCCGCACGCGACACATACTTCCATCGTTCGACCAGCCCCCCATACTGCCGCCGCCATCAGATTTACTGAAGCAAGAAAAAATAACAAAATGGGTACCTTGGCGCGTATTAAGCTCTTCTCCCACGGCTCTACGATAAGGCGACGGAACGGATTAGTAATTTAAGGTGGATGCTCATGAATGCTCATGCTCAAAGAATTTCGCGCTACAAGCGTGAGCATTCACCTTAACCGGTCGGACCGGGACGATGTCGATCGACACTTGATTTCTCTTATACCTTCATGTACTCACATTGTCGATCGACACCTTCCACAGAGGGTTTAGTAATTTAACTTTTGAAACTATCATGGTTATGTACATAATTTTCACTAGAAACGGGATATTTACCATGTTTTTTTTTTTTTTTTTTTTTTTTTTTTGTGATCGGTAACGTAGAAGAAGTTATTCGTTATAATATGATACCTTTAGGTGACTCGGAGTGTCTAAGACAAGACATTGCTTTCATTCTACGTCATGCTAAACCACCTGAACCGAACATCACAGACGAAGAACTAGTCGCGTTAAGGGATTTGCGCCAGGATACAGACTTGATGATCCTGAAGGCGGATAAAGGGAATGCGACAGTGGTTATGGACGTCACACAATACGAGGAGAAAATCCTTAGTTTGTTGGAAGATGGCAGTATATACAAACCGGTGAACTACAACCCGACAGCCCGAACACATCGTAGTACCCAGAAAATTATAAAGGAGAGCCTACATGCTATCGGAGAGGAAGTAACAAAATACCTGTTGCGTCCTAGAAACATCCAGCCACCTAAACTATATGGTCTACCAAAAGTGCATAAGCAGCATGCTCCGGTGAGACCCATCGTGAGTCAAATTGACTCACTGACTTATGAGTTAGCTAAGCATGTAGCAGGAGTACTGCAACAAACGGTGGGAAACACTTCTTCTTTCGTGAAGGATTCGCGTCACTTCATAGATATTCTGAAGCAGACAAAGGTGGATGACAGCGAGAAGATGGTGAGTTTCGATGTGGAATCCCTCTTCACAAACGTCCCCTTAGCTGACTGTATGAAGGTGATTGAGAAGAGCATACAGGAAAATGACATCCCTGCAGAGTACGCCAAGCTTGTGCATCATATACTCTCCACAAATTATTTTGTATACAAGGGAAATTACTATCTCCAAATAGATGGGGTAGCTATGGGAAGTCCAGTTGCTCCCGTAGTGGCAAATATTTGGATGGAGTATTTCGAGAATATGGCTATCTCGACTGCCCCCTTACCGATTAAATTGTGGAAGAGGTATGTTGATGACATTTTCTGTATTTTGGAAGGAAGGAATGAAGAAATAGAACTACTTTTGGCACATCTTAATGGAGTACATACGAAGATGAGGTTTACGTATGAGATGGAATGTGATCGACGTTTGGCTTTCCTAGACGTATTGGTACAGGTCCGAGAAGATGGTGGGTTAGGCCACTCTGTTTACAGAAAACCTAAACACACGGACCGATATCTTCATGCTGATTCGCACCACCACCCTCGGCAGCTCAATTCAGTGGTAACATCTCTCACCAACCGAGCGGTTGACCTGTGTGATGAGAATCACATTGAAAGTGAGCTAGCTCATGTCCAGCATGTGTTGCGTAAGAATGGATATAAGCTTCGGTCATTACCATCCCGACCTAGGCCAAGACCCCGCAGATGTAGAGTAGAACGTAGGCCAGCGTTTCTGCCATATGTTAAGGGGGTGACGGACAAAATTGCGAAAGTCCTGCAAAAGTTTTCCGTAAAGACCATTTTCACTCCCTTAAAGAAGATATCGCACTACTTGCGTTCACCAAAAGACAGTTTTCCACTTGAAAAGCCAGGGGTGTATAAAATTGATTGTAGCTGTGGGAGTTCGTACATTGGCCAAACGAAACGTACGATAGCGTGTCGGGTTAAGGAGCACATACGAGCGGTCAAGAACAGGGACATACATAAGTCAGCCATAGCAGAACACCTTTTGGAATCTGGCTCAAATCATTGGATCGAGCTACACAGTCCGCAGGTAATCTCGACAGAGCGACATTACATACCGAGAATGGTACAAGAGGCAATTGAGATTACTAAGTACAGAAACTTCAATAGAGAAGATGGTTTTCAATTATCTGGAGTATGGAAGCCTGTGGTAAGAATGTGTAAGAATCAAAAAAGTGTGGTACCTGCTACGCGTCCGGACACCGTTAGTGTTGTGTGTCGAGTTGGTGTGAATTGTGACAATGAAACCGATGGTAGTGGTATCGTTCGTAATAAAAGAGTGAGAAAGAGGGTAGATCGATATATCTGCCAATAACATCTACTCGCAAAGACTTTAGTCAGTTCTCCCGTGATCATGGCGCATGCAACTGTGCCGAAATATCGGGAACATATAAAACTCAAAAATCATGGTAAATATCCCGTTTCTAGTGAAAATTATGGTTTAGTAATTTGTCTATCATTCAATTGTTAGCAACCGGATGTTAGATATTGTTACACTATGCCATAGAGAAATAGGTATAGGAACGAAACAAAGCAAAAATACACTTAATGTGAGTTGAGTTTCGGTGAAAATAAATAATGTTAGGTCGCCATGTTTTTGCTGTGTAATGAGCGCGCTCAGCAGTTTTTACGAAATAAACATTATTGTGTGTTTTCTGGTTATTTGAGTGTAAATGACTACAAATATTGCGTTTTTTAGGATATAGACCATGTGTTATTGCCAATAAACTACTAGAAAGTGCTTTGTGAAGAGGTTTATTGTGATCTCAAAGTTAGTGGTCAGTTTTCGCTGACAAAGTATCCGTAGTGAGGAAATGTTTTTTTTTTTTTTTTTTTTCAACAAAACTGTTGGTTTTTATAAAATAGTTGCCTATAAATAAACCAATCAAGAGGATTCTTGTAGTGGTATTAGTTTTATGATCCGTCCATTCATTAGGCCACAATTAACGATTTAGTGATGAATCCGCCCATCCACCATTTTTGCCGTGATCTGCTCGCGACTCAAGGGATAGTTTACAAGCGACATCGCGCGACTCGACCGGTTAAGCAAAAAAACTTATTAGTAACGCAGTTCCGCACACGACGCTACTAAGCTTGTTGGAATCTGGGGTAAAACAAACTTCTTAGTTTATGGGATGGTCTATGGGAATCAACGATCTATGGGTCGATCTATATCTATATTTATAATGTGACATATAATTGACAAATTATTAATAAATTGTTTATATCTGTTTATATCTATGGGAACCAACGACACGGTAAAGAAGAAGATGGGATGGTACTTTTTGGTTTCAGTGGCTATTTCTCACAATTCTGCCAACAACCGTTTCATAAATTTTGTTGGAGATAGGATGAACAAGGCTGAAGTTGCAAGGTCTACTTACTTGTCATGTATGTTCGAATGGATGTACGACATTTCCCTAAATGCGTCGTCTTGCCCCGAAAGTTGTTCCGTTTCATAGTTTTCTACGGACCGCATCAGATCTGCAAGCAAACGGTTTAATGTCAAAAATATCGTTGAGGTTTATTGATCGGCGATAGATAGTTTTTTTTTGTTTTTTTTATACTACTTGTATGACCGAACAAGCAAATGGCTCACCTGATGTTAAGTGGTACCCTCTGCCTATGAACTGTGCATTACCTCATAGGTCACGTCCACCTAGGACGCGCCCTATGTGGCATTGCACTGCGCCCGCCACCCAGAGACATAAAGATGAAAAGTCTCATGTGCCTGTAATTTCACCGGCACCCTTACCCTTCAAACCGGAACACAGCAATGCGAGCACTACTGCTTTGCGGAAGAAATAGGTATGGTGGTAGTACTTCCCCGGACGAACTCTTTCACAAAAAAGCTCTACTAGTACTAAACTATGGATATGGTACAGACCTTTAGTTTTTTGTAGAGCAGTTTTTATTGCTTTAATTTCCATGAGCTTGAATGGATCCTCGTTCTTGATGTTACCATTTACTACCGCTTTTTTACCTGGAAGGAAGATTTTTGTTACTATTAAACTTGAGCCGCTCGGTCGAGACTTAGTCCACATCGCGACAACATAGATAGATACAACAAGTATAGTTAGATAACAATTAATAACATGGAATAACACCCAACAGTCACATACATAGTGCTGTTGCCACACTATTGCCTGTATATATCAATGTTATTGTTATATTCTTGGTACCGTGTGGTTATCAATAAAGAGCTACCGCGTTATAACAGGATAAAAAGGAGCCTTTAACTACTACTTCGTGTCACTGGTTCTGCCTTTGTCAACCTATGTTAGGTAAGAGTCCAGCAAAGGTATGCACACCTTAGAGCCAGGGTGGTCCCGGACTGTGCGGTTTCAGAGAAACTTCCTCCCGCGAACGCTCAGGTTGTGGAATGATCTCCCTGCTGAGGTTTTCCCGAGCGACTACAGTATGGGGTTCTTCAAAAGGGGTGTTTGGAAATTTTTGAAGGGTCGGCAACGCGCGTGTTATGCCTCTGGTATTGCAGGCGTTCATAGGCTACGGTAACCGCTTACCAACAGGTGGGCCGTAAGCTTGTTTGCTACCTTGGTAGTATAAAAAAAAAAAAAAAAAAAATGTCAGCTAGTGACAAAAATGGTGAAATAAACAGAGTAGTGAAAGGATTATTTAAGCATTAGCTCAATCCGGTCCATAATCTGTGTACGAACTAACATTGAAACTTTTGAATTTTTAAGTTGGGATTATCAGGGCACATTGAATTGCGGTTTGCGTTTTTCAATAAGCACCTTCAATAACTTATGGTGAGTCGCACCTGCGAGCGCGCTTGTTTTGGGTTGCTCATCCTGAGTAGCTCAAAGTGCCATACATATTGCCAAAACACGAGGCTTAATATCAGCCGAGCCCGAGGCAGATGTCGCTTAAGCAACACGTTCAGACCTTTCTGATCTTTCAGAGGGTTCATTAATATACCAACTATTTATAGCCGCGTCTCCACCGGGCGCACAGGCTCGCGCGGCAGCCTCGGAGGCGTGGATCAGCCCGGAGACAATGAGGCGAGCTTCGCGAGGCAGGCCGAGCCATCAAAAGCTAATTCACTAAGCGTTTCGCTGTATTTAGTGCTACACGGACGGTTCAAACGGACTTCCGTCTAGCTCTAGCTACAGCCATACTGTTCCATCTTCTTAATACGAACAGTTAAGGAGTGAAAACTACCGTTGCCTATGTTTCTTGAAAACTATATCGAAATATGCAAAAAATAAAACTTGGAGCGGGCAACTTACACTTGTGAACGGGTTCTTCGTCGGCGCTGTCCTCGTTGGAGCTGGAGTACGTATTGCGAGCGCTTCCGACACCAGTTGCCATTTGAAGCTTCTGGAACTCCGATACCTGATAAGCAGAGCTCAACATTATGCTTAGATCACCGGAGGAATGGTAATCCTGGATGTTAACACTGGGCCTTTAGACCGATGGAGAAAGAACCAGTGTAGTGAAAGAATTCAGTGCGCCTCGCAGAGGCTCCTTTATATAATGCATAGCGATGCGACGAGTTGATATGTTTCTAGCTCGAGTAACTCGAGTTGATATGGCTATTGACTCGAGTCGTTACTCATGTTGACTCGACTCGGTGTTCGTGTAGCGATGAGTCCTTTTCGTTGAGTTGAACGAGTCAAATCGAGACCCTTTCTAACGCACATTAATGGTAAGGGTTCACAGGCCCGCATCGCACGTATTGGACACATCGCATCAAACGGATTAATTAGACTGCGTCCACTGTATCGGCAGCGATCGGATTGCCGACGCGAGTATCAGCAATCGGATTGCCGATGCCACCTTCATTCATTTTGGATTTTTGTAGTGATCGTACGTGCGGAAAGTGATTGTGAGAATGCAAATGGCCGACGATGCGGAGCGAGTGCGCGGGGCGCGTCCACTGATCGGCATTCCGTATGACGTCATCGGTACGCACCGCATGTAGGCATTGCCGATGAGCGGTCCGTACGCCGTTGTATGAGTTTTTATACAAGGCAAACTAAAATCCGTTACGTGCAATGCGGGCCTGTGGACGCTTACCTTAAATAGACGCGCGCTGCAATTCAACTTGGTATTCGGTTGTCGAACGGAAGAGTCCGAATCAGCCCGATCGCCTGTCTTCGAGTTCGATTCGTTTGGTCGGCCGGCCGGCAAACCATCGCGCGCGATTTGAGCATGGACTAAGTTAACTCGAGTTGCAAGAAACTCTACAATTTGACTCAAGTAATTCGAGTTAAACAACTCAACTCGCGCATCGCTATAAGATAACTAGAGCCAAACTCGTACCAAACTCTCCATGTGTTGTTTCTTGAGCTGCAGCTCGCGTAGTTTCATCTGCAGCAGCTGTCCTCGCGCTGCCAGCTCCACGTCGTCTTCGGCCTCGCTGTTGGCCCCGCCGGCGGCCTCCTGCAACATATAAAGTCATGGTACTAGTAGAACTCCTTGTGAAAGAGTTTGTCCAAGGAAGGTCCATCACAGTACCTAATTCTGCCACAAAGCGGTAGTGCTTGCATTGCTGCTTTGTGGCTATGTCACGTAGAACACGTTCTGGCTAGGACGTGAACTACGAGGTGTAGCTTACGCATTGGCTGGGGTTACAGTTTAACATCAGGTAGGGGAACAAAAATAAAACCGGTCAAGTACGAGTCGGACTCGCGTGGAGTGGTTTACGTACCCGTACCACGTTAGGTTACGTATGCTACCATAGTATCCAATTGAACTTATTAGTGCTTATTAAGCAACACATTTTAAATGCATTTTATTGTAATGAATAATTTCCATTTCCCATGAGAATTTAAAAAGATGTAATTTTATTTTAGTTTTTATAATTTGCTCCCCAAAATTAACCCCCAAAATCAGAATTTGTTCCTCACTAATGTTATTTATGTGATCAATTGAAACTTGTGTGTCTCCTAGTTTTTACCAAAATCAATAGTTTTTCGCTATCTCAAGAAGTGTTGAGCTGTATGAGCAGAAAACACAATACAATTTAAAACAAAACAAACAAAAAACAAAAACAAAACAATGTCGGTGCTTACATCGATTTAACGGTACGTGAAAATTTCCCGTTTTTATAATATAATTGATATGATTCACGAAAGTTTTTATAGTACAATACAATTTATTACAATTACAATTACAATTACAATTTACATTTTTTTTTTCTGTTATTTGAATTTCGCGCTACATTACCTAACATCCCATCTTAAATAGAAGCTTTTAAGAAACATACGGCATGTAAGTAGTAGCTCCGTACCTCTCCACTGGCATTATTCCCCTCTCTCGAGAACCTCTCATCGTGGCTGTGATGCGAGGAGGGTCCGTGCTCGGGGTCCAGCCCCTCCGTGGAATGCGGCAGGGTGGTCGCCACCCCTATCTGGTTGGCCGCGTACATGCGGTTAGGCAGGTTGTAGTTACCGCTACTATGGGACTGATGGTTCTGAAATAATAATACAGAACTTTGTGAATTTAACATTATATAATTAAACAAACTGAGGTTCGAAGCAATATAAGCTAATATATCTATACCAATATAATAAAATTGAGGTGTTTGTCTGTGATTTCAAAATAAATGCCAAAATTTAAGTGAAAACTGCTATTTATACGATGCCTAACCATAAATGACCATTTTTAGAATTTTTGCCGATAAGTCTGAAAGTTTGTTTTGAATAACCTCCGAAACAGGTCAATAGATTTTAATGAAAATAGGGATTAAAACAGGAAAATTTATTAAAATTTTCGAGTATGTTTCATTTTGACATCTTGCAGGGTTCAGAAGATACGAATGTATCGCGTGAACGCAGTCGCGGGCACAGCTAGTAAATAATAAATATATTATGTACCTTAAAACTCATAGATATGGACACCATAGTCAATAAACCCTGTCAAGTCAATAAAATACAGGTTTGTTGGCAGTGCATTATATAAAGGAATGCATCACATATTATTAGATTGAATGAAAGGGAATGTTGTGATTTGATAATGTTGTAAGCATCACGAGGCCAACATTCAATTTTATCTGTGAGGCCAATTCTCGCGAGCTCGATATGTTGTACTGTCAGAAATGACAGATAGTGTATAATAAAAAAGTTCGACATCAGTTTACAGTGCCACAAACATATCTGGCCCAGTGGCCAAATATGGAACTAGCCTTCGCCTTTTTGAAATAAGATTCATAATTTGACAACAGGGATGCCACCACCGGGCCTGATAAGTTTGTGGGGCTTTAGGGCCGGCGCGCAGTGCCGGCACGGCACGGCATGGCATGGCAGGTTGTGCTGTGGCATCCTGCTGAAAGCCCAGCCACTCTGCACAAGTTTCAACCTTATTTCAACTAGCTTAGAAATAATAATTCCTCGACATAAAGCGACCCATACGTCTCGTGGGATACAATGGCGCGCCGCAGCAACCCGTGGAATGAAACGGCATGACACCTCATGCCGCAGCATCCCGCGGCGCGTCTCTTCATTTCGCGGCATCGTGGTATCGAAATAAAGTAACATGAATTCTAAACTCAGTGAAATAAGATTCAAAATAACTTGATCAGTAATAAAATCCTTTGCCATGCCATGCCGTGCCACGCCGTCAGTGAGCTCCGGCCCTTATAGAGCGAGAATTGGGCCCCTGATAATTTTCCAAAATTAACGATTGCGGTTTGTACAGCAAATAACATCACACAGTACAGTTAAAGAACTCCCTTTTCCGCATTCGAACTCTATGGGCGGTCCATTATGCGTGAATCACACAGTACAGGTAAACATACCTGCATTTCAGTGAAGTTATCGCGTGAGGTCGTTGGTTGTTCCTGTGTTTGTCTCTCCCTGTTCATTTCATCAAGCTGTTGTTTTGCTTCCTCCTGAAAATGTGATCTAATGTTAATTCGTGACACAGAATAAAGATTAACAAAGAAGGTAAACAAAAAAAAAGGCACTACTCACACTCACTCGTAAGCGTGTTACACGTGTTTTTGTATGGAAACCGAAACACTGCCCCTAGCGGACCGTTTTGGCAATTGTTGTTTATACAAAATCTCGTGTAAAGGTTTGCACAGCGCGTAAGCGTGAGGTCGTGTTCCGCTTTCATCCTATTCAAATTGTAAAGTATTTTTCAACACACTTGCTCATAAAGTGGCTCTAATTTCACCGCAATTAGGCACGTAATGACACCTGTTATCAAACTGTGTTTATTTCATTGCTATTATTCACAAGTGAGTTATAGAGACAGTTGATCATTTACACAGAGTGTGTATTTCTGTTTTACACCTGTAATAAAACTGTGACTTTTTCATTTCTATTATTCACAAGTGAGTTATAGAGACAGTTGAACATTTATAACTTTTGAAACTATCATGGTTATGTACATAGACACGTAATATCGGGAACATATAAAACTCAAAAATCATGGTAAATATCCCGTTTCTAGTGAAAATTACATACATACATACATACATAAACTCACGCCTGTTTCCCGGAGGGGTAGGCAGAGACCACGGATTTCCACTTGCTACGATCCTGACACACCTCTTTTGCTTCATTCACTCTCATCACATTCTTCATACATGCTCGTCGGTTAAGGGTACTCTTGACTTGGCCTTTTTCCAGAACGTCTCCGATCTGGTCTGAATACGTTCGCCGAGGTCTTCCCCTTCCCACTGTCCCATTCACGCTCGTCTTGTGTACCCGTTTCGTCAATCTACTATCGTCCATCCTTTCTAAATGCCCAAACCATCTAAGCATACCTTTCTCAATCCTAGTCACTACGTCTTCTTTAATTTCACAACGCTCTCTTATCACACTATTCCTTATTCTATCTCTCAAAGTCACACCACACATACTTCTCAAAGCTCTCATCTCCACTGCATTTATTCTACTTTCATGTTTCTTCTGCCATACCCAACTTTCGCTACCATACATTAGTGTCGGTACTAACACCCCTCTATGCACGGCCAGTCGTGCCTTCTTGGACACATTCCGACTACTCATAAAGGCGTGAAGTGCCCCATTCACTTGGTTTCCAGCATTTACTCTCCTTTCAATATCATCTTCATGCTTGCCGTCTCTTGTGAACAAAGTTCCCAAATATACAAACTTTTTTACTTGTTCCACTCTTTCTCCACCAAAGTGAAAATTAAGTTGAACATTTCTTCACTAGTGTGTTGAAACACGTCGTATGATACACGTGTGTATGGATGATTACCGTCCTCGGTTCTCTTAAGACCCTCACCTAACGGCTCGGGTCTTAATGGCGCCTCAGCGGTAATCACCAACGTTACACACTTGTACCATAATGTACTATTATTCAATTCAATCACAAGGGTCGTTTTGAATCGTCTTATAAACGGAACTTACTTTTGTTCCAACGCAACCAAACCTAGAAAAATCAGGGTAACAAAGACGGCTAGGCTTGATTTGATGATCCTATACAAAATACACTCTAACTGTAAGGCCTTATCAAGCATTATCCCTGTCTCATTCACACACATGTCAAATCATGTGTGCTAGAGAGGGACAGAGACAATGCTAAACATTAATACGTACTGAGTAACGTCCATTTATCTCAGCCTAAGTGATTACAACAACAAAATGAGACTAAAACACACACGAGTTCGTGTAAGCAAAGGGGCTACTCTAGACATGTAACAAGCAACTACACGGGTGTGTGGTAAACACGGATTTTTGTATTGAAATTGAGGTTCTCAAGATGTCCGCTAGGGGTGTTTTGGGTTTTCCATACTACAATCCGTTTGGTGTACATCACACGCCCGCATAGTTGTTATATTCACAGAGTCGAGGCTCTGCGCGCTAAACTAGGCCTCAAGTTGCTAATAATTTATGATTATGCCTGATTTCATAGAAAAATTAACAAATCTAACCTGATATTTGATAAGCCTTTTCTGCTGTTGTTTGAGTGCGGTCAGGCGCATCTGTGACATCTCCATCTTGTTTTTGATCTCGTTCTGCCAGAGCTCGTTGTCGCTGTAGGCTGACCCGTTGCTTTGCACGGACACAGGCCGCGTTACATCCTGCTGTTAATAAGGCCACATTAGACCACTTTAATCGTAATTTAGTAGTAGAGCTTTTTTGTGAAAGAGTTCGTCCGGGGAAGTACTACCACCATACCTATTTCTGCCGCAAAGCAGTAGTGCTCGCATTGCTGTGTTCCGGTTTGAAGGGTAAGGGTGCCGGTGAAATTACAGGCACATGAGACTTTTCATCTTTGTCTCAGGGTGGCAGGCGCAGTGCAATGCCACATAGGGTGCGTCCTAGGTGGACGTGACCTATGAGGTAATGCACTGTTCATAGGCAGAGGTTACCGCTTAACATCAGGTGGGCCATCAGCTTGCTCCGTCATTCACTTCTTCCCACTTTTCGTCTAGATGTCTAGATCAGCGCTTCCTAAACCTACCTCTGCCTTTGTCTTCTATCTACAGAGACCCAACCAGTCGCAACCTTGGCCCACCTCTCCGTATATAATCGGATGATATGACCCTCAACCCCATTTAAGATGAGCAGCCCACATCTTCATTAATCAGTATACGTCCACTGGATAAGGCCTCCTCCATAGGATAGGGGAGATTTGCCATAATCACCACGCCTGTCAGACGCATTGGTGGTCGCAGTATCGCCCATCCCCTGGCGATATTCATTAGTCGCCTTTTACGACATTTACGACCTATGGGAGGAATTGGAGGAGTCCTACCTTTAGGCCGAGACCACCATGGCCAAGTTACTCAATTACAATTACATTTTATAAAATCTTGGCCTTTATTAATCATTCAAGTTTGGTGCCGAGATTCTTAACCATTCATGTTTTTTTTTTACATCTCTGAGAGTGATTTTGTTGTATGACCCAATTCCCAAACTCCCATCGTAAAAGGATATTTTTGGTGGACTCAAGAATGCTCCCAGATATGAGATTGATTTATTATACGCATCCTAGTCTGCATGGTTTTACAAAGAGAGAGGCAAAATGCGTAGACTTGGATGAGACTTGTTCATCTTGACTCATCGTCTAGTGGTTATTAGTATATTCTGGCAACTGTTCGTTCGTCGTTTTACTGGTTCTTTCTTGGTCCTGCTTGGAGTTAGTGATCAGCTTGAACAGGTGGCCTTAAAAAGGGCTTTGTGACCAACGATGAAAAACAAGTGTAATGACACTGGTTCTTTCATCGTTGGTCACAAGTCCGTATTGAAATATATTTTTTCCACACGAAAAGCTAACAAAACAATGCACACCAAAATGATTCTTAGGTAAGTAGATTAAAAGGTTTTAGGTAGTAACTAATGAAAATAGCAAGATTATTATAAGAGTTACAAAAAATCACAACAAGGCACTAGCAGTCAAATCACAAATGGGGGAGGCCTATGTCCACTGCTGGGCATAGGCCTCCTCATAGAATGTCACGACGAACGATACAAAAATAAAAACGGGTTAAACTTAAGGGTTTTTTTCTGAGTATACAACCTGAGGTTTTAGGCTATTTAAAAGCTTGTATACAGTAAATTAACAAAAAAACGCGTTAAGGTGAAGATAACGCAAAATTACCAATCTTAGATTTGATTTGTAACTGACTAAATCAAGTACAATATCCAAATTAAAAATATGCATGGATACTACATTATAATTCCGAGGGATCACTGTTCCAGAAACATGATAGGACAATATTTTCTCTATAGCTCATCCAAAAGTTATGTCTATTTTTTTGCCTAGATTAGATCGTTTATTAAAATGTTGCATATTATTGGGTAACAAATTAGATAAATAAAATCAATACTACAAAGCCGTGGGGTTACTGTAGGGGTTTTGTAAAATTATTTATATTTTACGAGATATTCAATAAAAACAGCTTTTTCGAACAGCCCGAGGCGTTTTTTTTTGTATGAAGATTTCTGTCTGAGGTTGGCGCAGTCTTAAGTTTAACCCGTTTAAATAATTGAAAGATGAGTAAGGTATATTGTTATTTTTGCTATAACATTGTTGGGTCCAGTACATGCTGCTCTCACAAGAAGGGCACAAGGCGCTCACACCACTATCATAACCTGTTCGTCCGTTTTCAGCGTATCTTTCGCCTTTTTCAACTGTTCGATTTGGGCAACTTTCTCCACACAAGACAAGATATTCTTGCGTAAAACTAGATTGAGATGATCGTCCTTCTTAATATGTTCCTCCTTCGGCAACTCTATTGGGACTATCAAACCATTTTCACCGGTTTCTGTGGCTTGAGGTGTTTCAATAACAGTGTCATTATTAGTAGTAGAATCGTCTTGGTTTTTATGTTCATTGTGCTTGTTCATCTGCTCGTTTTCAAGGTTGGTAACTTTTTTCAAGTTGTTATTTATGAGACTCGCGTCGTTGTTGTTACTCTGAGTGTCGTGCGTGACTTCTGTGATCTCTACCACGCTCGCGGTCGGCTGGGCACCCTCTTCGGTATCTTCAGCCGGCACCTCGATGTTATCAGGTTTCCTTTCAATCAATATCTGTTCTAAATTAGTCTCGCTGTCTTTCAGTTGCATCACCATTTTGACTAGTTCGTCATACTCTTCTTTTGTGTGTTCAATAAACGCCTAAATTAAAGATAAAATTTAATTACACTAAACAAATATTATTACAAGCAAGATTTCAATCAATATCTGTTCTAAATTAGTCTCGCTGTCTTTCAGTTGCATCACCATTTTGACTAGTTCGTCATACTCTTCTTTTGTGTGTTCAATAAACGCCTAAATTAAAGATAAAATTTAATTACACTAAACAAATATTATTACAAGCAAGATTTCAATCAATATCTGTTCTAAATTAGTCTCGCTGTCTTTCAGTTGCATCACCATTTTGACTAGTTCGTCATACTCTTCTTTTGTGTGTTCAATAAACGCCTAAATTAAAAGATAACATTTAATTACCCCAAACTAATATTATAACATGCAAGATATTAGGGTAAGAGATATTAAAATTGTAACCAATTAATCCAAAATACTACTAAGACTAGTACCAAACTAGACTAGTACCTTCTAATCTTCGCTTAGGAATCAATATTTAACTAACGTCAATAATCCCACTGAACTTGTAATTGTCAGTATTTAATAAGCATTGGCACACATGTATGATGTAGGCACTACACAATATCGTTGTTACACTACACTGTAGCTCACGCGGATTTTGTATCCATACACTAACAAGCTCCCTTATCGGATACTTTGAACCACAATGCCGATAAAAAACCGTGTTACACTACACAATACATCCGTGTCAATTGCTTGAGGAGTGTACCATTAGAACGCTTGAGCCCTCTGCTTATAAACAAAGTTTGCTCCTATTTTGAATACTATCTCATCAAACTCTCTATCAATACACTAATATCTAGAACCCTGGGTTCCTCAGTTTCTTATAAAACTATATATATACAAATCACACTAACTTAAAAATTTGTATGTTAATGTTAACAGCAATGCTAGTTTGATTCTCTACAATTGAATGGGAAACTGAAAAACTACTGGTATTGTGTCTATAAAATTAAATTAACTCAATTGGTGATAAAAATTATATTTGTATGGAGCGGACTAGCGTTACACTTCCCTTAAAACTCTGTCTACGCGCTCAGAATGGCGTGCATTGAGGACGAGATAAATAGACGAGAGTTAGCACGTACCAATGCTTAGCATTGTCTCTGTCCCTCACTAGCACGCGTGATTTGACATGCGTGTGAAAGTGACAGGGATAATGCTAAGCATTAGTACATGCTAAGTAAGATGAGAGTGCGGCCCTCAGTCGCTCATACCTCATCCTCGGAGTTGCGCATGGTGTCGACCAGAGACGACGTGACGCGGATGTACTCCCGGATCTGCCCGAGGCGCCGCTCCACGGACGCGGCGTCCGGGCACGCTGCTACTATGGCCTCGCCTAGCGCTCGCGCGGACTCTCGGTGAACCTAACACAGACAGATTTATTATCTGGCCTGGCCATACCCCTGGGGGTATGGTGGGACGAAACCATACCACCAAAGAGATGTGACCTAAGGACTTCCACATATCTATGAAAGTGTTTATTCATATTACATAACATAACTAAGTTTTATTTGATAAGTCACATCAGATGGTTTGATTTGCAATCAAATCACAGTATGGCTTGATTTGAAATCATATTTCAATATGGCTTGTATTGAAATCAGATTACAATATAGCTTGATTTTAAATCAGATTTCAGTATAACTGGGTTTAAAATCAAATTTCAGCATGGCTTGATTTGATGGTGGATAAAAGGTTACACTACAATGCAAGTGAATTCTTGATTTGAATTCTGCAGTATGACTTGACTTGAAAACAGATTTCAGTAGTTATGCCTTGATTTGAAATCAGGTTACACTATAGCTTGATTGGTGAATTAAGGGTACAAACATACATAAACTCACGCCTGTTTCCCGGAGGGGTAGGCAGAGACCACGGATTTCCACTTGCTACGATCCTGACACACCTCTTTTGCTTCATTCACTCTCATCACATTCTTCATACATGCTCGTCGGTTAAGGGTACTCTTGACCTGGCCTTTTTCCAGAACGTCTCCGATCTGGTCTGAATAAGTTCGCCGAGGTCTTCCCCTTCCCACTGTCCCATTCACGCTCGTCTTATGTACCCGTTTCGTCAATCTACTATCGTCCATCTTTTCTAAATGCCCAAACCATCTGAGCATACCTTTCTCAATCCTAGTCACTACGTCTTCTTTAATTTCACAACGCTCTCTTATCACACTATTCCTTATTCTATCTCTCAAAGTCACACCACACATACTTCTCAAAGCTCTCATCTCCACTGCATTTATTCTACTTTCATGTTTCTTCTGCCATACCCAACTTTCGCTACCATACATTAGTGTCGGTACTAACACCCCTCTATGCACGGCCAGTCGTGCCTTTTTGGACACATTCCGACTGCTCATAAAGGAGTGAAGTGCCCCATTCACTTGGTTTCCAGCATTCACTCTCCTTTGAATATCATCTTCATGCTTGCCGTCTCTTGTAAACAAAGTTCCCAAATATACAAACTTTTCTACTTGTTCCACTCTTTCTCCACCAATCAAAACATCACATTTCATCATTAGTTCATCTCTTTCAAAAACCATTACTTTCGTCTTACTTACGTTTACTTTCATTCCTTTCCTCTCAAAACATTCATGCGCAATTGTTACCATCTCTTGTAACTCATCCGCGGACGGCGCAAGTATTACTTGGTCGTCGGCGTAGAGAAGACATTTGACGAGTAACTCATTCATTCATTAATTCTTATTCTTTTCTTATTCTTATTAAAATGCAAAGGCAGTGCACAATTTTTTTTTTTTTTTTGAACTATCAAAATGACCCTGTTTTGACCGCGATCTCACCTGTTGGTAAGTGACGATGTGGCCGAAGATGGAGCACAAAGGTCTAGAAGGCACCTATTCACTCTAGCCTTGAAGAGACCTAGATTATAGTTTTCAGGAAAGACAGACGACGGTAGTTTATTCCACTCCTTAGCAGTTCGCATTATAAAGGTAGAACTGAAACGTTTAGTACGAATAGAGGGTATACTAAAGAGGTAAGGGTGGTAACGAGCCGTGCGCCTGCTCGTCCTATGATGAAAAGGAGATGGTGGGATCACATCATGAAGTTCCTGGGAGCATTCCCCGAAATGTAACCTATATGTGATGAAGTGACTCACATGATTGTTCTCGTTGAGGTTGTTGAAGCTCCCCTGTCCCTGTTCGTACATGTTGTTCATGAGATTCACAGTCTTGGTGACAGCGCGTGAGTTGGTCGGAGGGGCGCTGTTGCTCGGGTGGCTGCCTTCGAAAGTGTTCCGCGCTGGGTTCAGATTCCGAGTGAGATTGTTCCTGTTTTGATTTGGTGTCTGCAATAAAAAATTGTATTAGTAGATGATGACCTCTGTTGCGCAGCGGGCAAGTAACTGGCTGAGACGTGAGAGATACGGGTTCGATTCCCGTTGCGTGACAAATGTTTGCTTATTCTGCAATTCTGTTGTTGCAAGTATTTTGTCTCGGTGTTGTTTTTTTTATATACTACTTGGAATGACTGATCAAGCAGATGGCCCACCTGATGTTAAGCGGTAACCTCTGCCTATGAACAGTGCATTACCTCATAGGTCACGTCCACCTAGGACGCTCCCTGGCATTTCACTGCACCCGCCACCCTGAGTCATAAAGATGAAAAGTCTCATGTGCAATGTCTCATAAATATCATAAGTTTAGCTACAATACCCCTAAACAAAAAAACACCGTAAAAATGTGTTTAGGGGTATCATAGCTAAACTGATGATATTTATGAGATACTATCAATTAAAACATGTATGTTAAGTCTTCTAGTCCTCGCGAACTCAACTTTTGCTATCCAAAGAAGTGTTGATGAGCTGTCATGGGCAAAAAACACCAAAAAATAATAATATCGCGCCGCAAGCGTGAGCATCCGCCTTAAATAATTCTCGGAATCGGATCAGTAGTTCTTACCCACACTCACAATCATAACCTGGCCGTAACACAGTTTATAACTTGCACGGGAGGTACCTAATGGTCTCCTTGAACTGTATGCTTATCTACCTTATTATTATTATTTTGCGTGTAAAATCCTAATCCTATAATGTATACCACTTAAGTTGCATCTGTAATTCTAATTTTGTAAGTATACAACTGTTTTTTTAGTTTTTGCCAAAATAAATTTATTCTTACTCATAAACATTACCTCTTCATAATATTAGCATAGACACAGATAATATAATACTATACTAGTAGCATAGATTAACCTCGATGTTGTAAGCCAAATCACTAAAACTAAGTATATAACTTTGAAACCGTGGTAAATATCCCGTTTCTAGTGAAAAATCTAAGTATGTACATAGATAAAACTCACATTAAATGATTGTGATATATTTCCCGTTGCGTTAGGAGTGGTGGGATTCACGATCATAACCGCTGCAGCTGCGTGGTTCGAATGCGGAATCAATCCTGAAACAAAACGTATAAACAAGTTATAAAAAAACAATATTATAAGCACACTTTTTAAACCACAACGAAACAGCAAACGCGTACACCTGACTGAAAGACTACACTGATATACTTAATAAAATATATTACATAGATAGATACTTTTTTATTATACTTAGAAAATACCCAGAACACCCTGAACAAATATCTGCAGATCGCACAAATATTTGTTCCGAGGCGGGAATCGAACCCGCAACCTCCTGCGTCGCAGGCGAACCTACAGAGGTCGTCAATAATAATAGAATAGAACGTTATAGAACCTTTTATGCACCAATCAAGCCATAGTGTAACCTGATTTCAAATCAAGCTATTCTGAGATCTGTTTTCGAATCAATCCACATTATACACATACGCTTTTTTTCCCCAAACGGGTAGGCAGAGCCTCAGAGGGCTTTATTTTAGTGTGAGTAACACAATCGCAGGAATATGACGTGACCAATGAGTTCATCGCCATCATTGCTTTTCCCACAACCAACTCGGCTAAAGCTTTGTGTTTTTAGTTTATCTGTCATTCTTCATGTAAGCAGCAATAAATAATACTGCAATAGTGTAGCTTCAGTCTGCATCAACCACGATTTCAGTTTGATGGTAATTTACAAGCTTTGAGGCTTTATAAGTCCTAGTGTGGGGAACAGAGCCTAACATATGGCAACTTTCATGTCAAATATATATATATATTTTAAAGGAAGATTACTTACAACATTATGTAAATGTAAGTACCTATCTAAATTTAATTCCTGTAACAGATTTAAAACATGGCCATTTAGGACACCTACCATTCTGCATTTGATGTGCATAAGGGTGTAATGTATGTCCAGTCATTGAAGAGCCAGCCCCATCGTCCTGATGATCCGATATGTTGTCCCGGTTCTGTGCGTTCAGAGGCAAAGCCCTCGGCTGAGGTCTAACGACTGGCACAAATCTCCCGAAGCCACCCTCGAAGGTCACAGAATTGTCTGAAAATTATTTGAAGAAAATGAACATGGGAAATGATAGCATTCTCTTGTTAATCCGTTTTTAAATTTACTGTTTTTTTTATTTGACCAGCAGGTGATTGGGTCTGACAGAAACCAGGTTCAGGTTATGTTAAACCCTGAAAAGGGCTTGTAATTGTGGAAGAACCAGTGTAGTGAAAGAATTCTTACACCTTGTAGAGACTTCTGAATGCATAGGTACCTAATGTCATCGAATTTTTGTTTAAGGTCATGCCACTTCCTGACATTGTTTTCTGAGAGCATGTAGTATTGACATATATTTTAAAATTGTAAAAATACACTGCTGCATTTTCGGGATTTAAGCCCATGACTATGAGCTCCAAAATCGGGGTCACTACACGACTAGTGCTCCACCTTTTTCTTGATTTAAACACATCAAAAAGTCTGGTATCCTCTACCAATGGTGGAAATCAATTTCCATTCATCCCTACCTGTACACATAGGAGGAAAAAGAAAACCACTCTTCCCATGAAGGGGATACATTGGGACAAGTGGAATAGCCCCTACGGGCTACACTCCAAGTTCGCGCTGCGCGCGTTGTGCGCCTCGCCAGACTTCACACTGCCATTCATATTACAACAGAAACTTACCAATATCAGTTAGTTCATGGTCCGAATTAATAGTAGTATTATTAGTTGGTTTCCTTGTCTGGCTGTAATTTGATCTTGAGTTGTATTCGGACACGGGAACCCAATCTAGGGAGGTCTGAAATGATGGAAAGCTCACTTCATGCACTGTACAGTTATATTTAGATTATTAAACTGCACAAACCTTTTTCAGACTCAATTTGGAAAAACAACCACCCATAAGGTAGAAACGCAGTTAATCTATAATTGAAATTCTTTAAATAATATTAAACAGTGAATATAGTGCAGTCAGTGTGTCTGTACCACACACACATGCTACTAAAAAGTTGGCAGATGTTCAAATTTCTCTCGTGCGTCCAAAAATAAATTCCTTGCACACATGTTCTGAACAAACTTCATACTGGATGTTACAGAATAGTAGCTACAGTAATATCTAAACAAAACTGAATTCATATAGAAAACATCTTTGAAACTGAGATAACTATGCTTGTTCTATATTTTTGTCTTTTGTAAGAAAATACATATTACAATAAATTTAGATTTCTCAAAACTACTTTAGGTTTGTGTATAAGGTCTACAGAAAACACAAATAAGTCTTTGTTTTTGTATGGTAAGTTTGTTTTCGGATTTTCTTAGGTCTGCTTAGGCCTGCCGCTGGTATCAAAATAATATTATTTACTAGACAAAGCTTCTGGAAACTTTAAAACATATAATGAGACTATCAAAATCATAGCAAAATACTGAAAGAACTCTGAGGCTAAATACTGATCAGGTTATAAAATTTAGATGGAAAAGCAACAAGATGTACCTTCAGTCAAAAGCAACAGGATCCTTTTGTTACAAGCTTTTATTTAACTTGCAATGTATGTTCGGGTGGAATCTTGCAACTAAATTTTAAAGCACTTATCCTCAACCGATTGAGATGATATTTTTCATATCTGTCAAGTTCCGATGACAATACAATGATGGTGACAGCGAGTTGATCTGAGGATGGAGAGGGAAGGTGGACAACGGAACTCCTGGAGGGATAAAAGTAGACTGGCCGTGTTTAGGCTCATTTTGATCAGCACATGGTTACGATCACTAATTTTATAAAAACTTGTATTGCAAAATATATTTTTCACAAAAATCTTATGAGATAAACCAAATTATTTTTTGTAACCACATCCAAGTAGGGGGACTGTTACATACATACAAATAGTCAGTAGACTGTTACATACATACATATTAATTCCCACTACCGGTCCGCTGAACACGCCAAAAAAAAAGAAGAAGAATATTAATTCCGGGAGTAGGCAGAATCTATGGATTTCCACTTCATTCATTCTCATTGTGGGACTGTGGGACTGATAATCTTAATTGCCACTTAATGGCGCAGACAGGAATGGTAATCGGGGAATTATGATTCCATGTTGTGCTGATGCATTTCACATTATCCTAGAGCATTATTAAATTATGTCATTGCAACTTGACAACGTCCTTAGAGCGGCGGGCGAGTAGTCGGCTGAGACTCCGAGACACAAGAAGTTGTAGGTTCAATTCCCGGGGTAGAATAAATGTTTGTATGGTCTGTAAATATTGTTTTTGGGTTGGATGTTACCATGGGACTCGTAGTTTACGATACCCATGATAGAGAGAGAATCCTACAGTAGAATCAGGACTAAAATTTTAACCGTTAGATACTTGGTAAGATAAACATTTTATACACAGTCAATTTTAGGGTTCCGCACATGTGTGATGAAATAGGACCTGAATCATTTTTCAATACCTATTTTATCCAACTTCTATACAATGTTTTTGTTGTTTTTTTGAGATTCCTTTAATAGGTAGGGTACTCTACCACGATGCAAATGTTCAGAGGCAGAGGATGAATGTTAGGGTCTCTATAGTTAGATATCTAGAAAATAACATTCGGTATGCAGATATCAGATTAGACAAAGCAGCTGGCTGGTGTCAGCACAGATTCTTACCGATACAAGATTCGTTGTCATATCTCTTCGTGTCGGCGTCACAGCTTCTTGAGGGACATTGCAGTTGTTCCTGACTTTAGTCTTGGGTATGGTGCCCGTATGACTTGGATGTCGACCGTTGTTTCCAGGAGCCATAACATTCAGTTATTCCTTGTAGATATTCGAAATTGATCCATGGATTTCAGTAACATGAAACGTAGAACGAATAAATATGCTACCAAACTTCCAAGAACTCTTGTGCTTTGTTGATCATGTTTTTATAACAAGAAAAGACCGCCACTGACTTGAGTAAAATTGACAGACCAATTTATTTTCTAAGATTGAAGATATCTTTTCCTTTCGTTACAATTTCATTTCAATTCGAAAGTTTTGGTGATTATTTTTTTTCAATAATTATTTTTTTATTAAATCTGACCGTAGTACACTGTTTGTTAAAGATTACGGCCAAAGAGAATACAATAAATACCATACTACGTAAGAGATACGGCTCGGATAAGATTCATGAGATACGACCACAGAACAGCTCTATCAATATACTCTGTGACAAAACTACAATTACAGATCCACCATTTTAACTGTAGAATGAAATGTATGTAGTTTTCTATCATCTACATACATTTCATTCTACAGATAAGTTGATCCACCAGTGGATCTTTCAATGCTGTGAATGAATCATCTGTGAATCTGACCCATAAACGTAGAATTTTCGCAACGCTTGATCTATGATCTGACCATGAATGTAGTAGTACATGGATTGAGTGCTAAAATAGCATAGAGTGTTCCTTTTTACTACTATCCTAGAAGATAGCTTGCTATCTAAATATATTGTCACACGACAGTCGTTATTCCGTTCCGTACCCTGAATATTGGCACCTTGCATATACATCTTCCTAGATTATTACCATGAATCACGAATGTAGTAGTACATGGATTGAGTGCTAAAATAGCATAGGGTGTTCCTTCTTACTCCTATCCTAGAAGATAGCTTGCTATCCTATGTTAGAGAAAACAAATATATTGTCACACGACAGTCGTTTTTCCGTTCCGTACCCTGAATATTGGTATCATGCATATACATCTCCCTAGATTGTTACCATGAATGTACTAGTAATTTGACATTTGGCCTGGTACGATTTACACAAATAAGAACAGATAGATTTATGCTTGTCTCATTCCAACACATGAATACATTCATATAAAAGAATGAGACTGGTATAATCGATACCGGTTCGTTTTTAGCCTTAGTTCCATGCTTTAGTTCTTATTCCGAGATATATGCCATGGTTTTTTTTTTTTTCCTTTATGATTGGCACCGCTGCCATGTACTTAGTATAAAATCAAAGTTTGGGTGTTATGTTATGTAATGTCTATGGCATCGAGTTCGAACACAGAGGGAGGATTGTTTGTACTTTAGCGTAATGAAAAATCTATGTCTATGGGTACTTTACAGTTTACTCTATTCTTCTTCTTCTTACTCTATTCTTTCTACGAGTTCGACCTTGACTTGACATTTTTGACTTTGAATTGACATTATATAAAATTGTAATTTCAGATTATTTTTTCTGAATTTGTAAAGGGAATTCCTTGTTTCTTTCTACATTTTTGATTCGTTCGAATATAAACTATTCAATCATGACTCGTAAATTCGTTGTCGGGGGCAACTGGAAGATGAATGGAGATCAAGGACAGGCCAAGCAAATTATCGAAACTCTGAAGAGCGCTCAACTGGATCCAAATGTCGAGGTTGTGATTGGTGTGCCGGCTATTCATTTATTCCTGGCGAAAGAACTCGCCGCTGGTAAATTAGGAATCGCAGCACAGAACTGTTGGAAGGTAGCCAAAGGAGCCTTCACTGGTGAAATATCTCCGGCTATGCTCAAGGATGCAGGCATCGAATGGGTGATCCTAGGTCACTCCGAGCGAAGAACGATCTTTAAAGAAAGTGATGAACTCGTTGCCGAAAAGGTCAGCCATGCCCTCGACGAAGGCCTGAAGGTGATTGCTTGTATCGGAGAGACTCTTGAAGAAAGGGAAGCTGGCAAGACTGAGGAGGTGGTGTTCAGACAGACAAAGGCTCTAGTCGCTGCTATCGGCAGTCGTTGGAGCCAGGTTGTGTTGGCATATGAGCCAGTGTGGGCTATTGGAACTGGAAAGACTGCTTCTCCTCAGCAGGCTCAGGATGTCCATGCATCACTCCGCAACTGGCTGTCTAGCAATGCATCCCCTGATGTTGCTGAGTCGGTACGTATCCAGTACGGAGGCTCAGTCACTGCTACAAATGCAAAGGAGCTGGCAGCGTGCCCAGACATCGATGGGTTCTTAGTCGGTGGAGCTAGTCTGAAGCCAGAGTTTGTAGACATAGTAAATGCCAACTTGTAAAAATGTTCTAGATTTTAAGTTTTTTTTGTTATAAGTTTTACTGTGTATCAGATCAAATTATGTATTTATTTATCAATTAAACTGAGATTATTTAAAGATAATTAAAAGCATTTTTATTAAGACTTACCTACAAGCAAAACCCTGGGAAATAGGCAAGGAGAAAACATCAGTCTGCAGTAGCCTTAAAAAAAGTAGTGTGATTTAAATTTAGGTAAATATTTCAAATACAAAAGCCAAAAACAGTTCAAAATAAATATTTTAATACATTGTAATGGTTGCAGGAAGTCTGGATAGGGAAGACTGGCCAAGCTCATTCTGGCAGTCAAAGGACCTATAGCCAGCAGCATAGTTATATGTGTTTTAGTTCCAAATAAATACTTTTTTTTATTTTATTTTTTTATTTTTAACTGTGCCAATAGTACGCAAGGCAGGAAGGAAGGAATAGAACTGGGTACCTACTACGAAGCTAGCTACGGTACGTAGTTAAGGATATGTTAAAAATTAAAATAAGGAAGTTATAGAAGGCTGTGGAGGAAGAAAACTTATTTACAGCTATTCACCAACAGATAGCGTCTTCTCCCTATCAATTTCTATTATAAAAATAGTAAAATTTATGTTTCACCAAGAGATGGCGCTAGTAGTCCAAATGACTGTAGGTAAACACATAAGGCATGTACCTAGGTATTTCTTCCGATTTATTTCTTGCTAAGTGGATTTTCCCACTAACAAGGAAGACCTAGGATTAAGCCACCCATCAGAGTGCTGAGATCGATGGATCCATTTCTCGTTCTATATAAACTTCAGGTAATTTTCATAAAATTGTTCTGAACTCGAGCAGGAAGGAAGAGCAGATTTTCGGGACTAACCTATGTACCTACCTAAGTAAAAAGTAAAATACTATAAAGCTTTAAAGTATATTATGTAGGTACGTACTTAGCTAACAACATAGACGTACCTAAGTAGATAAATAACATTCAAATAAAATAAGTAGGTATTGCGATTTGTTCTGTGAACTTCTGTCTGTGCACGCGAACACGACGAACCGGCCGGCAAGCCGGCAAGGCATAACAAACAAACAAGGCAACGGTCTTCAGTCTTCACGTATACTCGCCAATCGTTCGTCCGTCAACTCTGTCATTTGTGTGAATTTCATTTCGACGCGAACGAACGACTACTCGCCTCGCCCGCGCCGTTGGCCGCCAGAGTAACGCACTTGTTGGCGTTTGTTTCATACAGTTTCGTACGCGCTCTCTACTCTACTCTCTCGATCGAATAAATAAAATAAGTTTAGTTTACTTCGCGCCACGCTGTGCGGTGCTATGGTGATCGTACGGTATTTGTGACCATCAAGCCGTGTTGATCGGTTGGTGACTTGGTGTTGAAGAAGTTGTATTTAGGAGTGCTTGGTATAAAAAGTGCGCAAAAATTCTGTTATAAAATTTTCGTATTGGTAAGTTTAACTCTACATTTTTGTTTGTACGATATATTTTTTTTCGCTGATAGTTACCTACCTGACATAATACTAACTTGCTTTAGTTACCTACATAAATAATTTTTTGCTGATTTATGATAAAGTAGCACGTGGAAATCGAATCTTTGAGCATTATTATATTAACCACGGGAACAGGACAGTCTAAACTAATTGTAGAGCATGAGTAACATAGAGTAGTAGGTAAGTAAGTACCTACTTAAAAAAACTTTTATAAATACCTACCTACCTATTATATGTGATGAATGTTCCCTTAATAGTAGGTACCTACTTGCATTTAAGTTTTTATTGTAACAAAAACAAACCATTTTACTTATACCGTAGCTACATATACCTATAAGAGTGGACCCAGCCGGTATAACCGGTTGTTTTATAAATGCGGGAGGGAGAGCCAACTTGAAATTCAATCATGAACTCTATAGAAGAATCACGTCTTGCAAAATGTATCTACATTATGGTATGTAAGTTGCAAAAAAACAGCCTGTGGGATTTGATTTCGTGAATTCGCTCGCTAAAGGTGGGTTCAGAACCTTTCAAAACTTGTTCAGTTGAGCATGGTTATAGTATAAGGGTATAGCACCAATATAAATGGAGCACTGTGTGCTTCGTTGATAATACATATATTATATACCTACCTACCGTCCCGAAGCTCGTCGCACGCATCTCAGCTAATCTCAAATCTCAAAGTTACTCGGTGGTAGAGCCACAGAATATATACAGTAGCAGAGCTAAATACCACTACAGTCGTGGTTGTAGATACCACGGTAGGTAGTAGGTTGGATGCTAAGAGTTCGGATATTTTTTAAGGATAGTTTCACGAATTAACTTGGGGCTACCTACCTATCTATCGGTTCTAATAATAATTCAGCAGAGATCATTTTTTTTATTTATTTTTTATTAGACTTGGTACCTATTAGAGGTTTGGCTTACTAGGCTTTATAATATATTTATATGTATTTAATATTATATAAGTACCTAACTTAAAGACAAAGTTTAAAAAAACAAATGAAACCTCATAAATGCTGTTTAAAATCGTAATTCTTTTATATTTAAGTAAATGCAGATCCTATTCTCAGATTTTATTTTCACAAAGCAAATTTTTCTATTTTCGTTCGCTTTTCCGATAAATAGGGCAGTGGCCGGCACTTAGGTAGGCATTATGGTGGGTGTACCGTCACCCCACCTTACCTGCGAGGCTGCGACACATTTCAAGGCGTGCCCCTCGACCCAGATATAAGGCTCTACCAGCTCTATGTTATTATAATAGCAATTTAATTAATAAATAACCCGAAGCGTCTTCAGCCACTCCTTTAAATAAAATATAAATAAATAAATAAATATGCTGGACAGTTCACACAACATTATCTAGCCCCAAGCTAAGCAGAGCTTGTGTTATGGGTACTAGATAACCGATATACTTAATATAATACATTAAATAGATATATATTTTTATTATACATAGAAAATACCCAGAACACCCTGAACAAATATCTGCGATCGCACAAATATTTGTTCCGAGGCGGGAATCGAACCCGCAACCTCCTGCGTCGCAGGCGAACCTTCGCCCGCCGCGCCACAGAGGTCGTCATAGTGGCGCCTTTAATAGTGGGCCATCATCATCTAAGTATCTACCTAACTCAAAGAATAATACAACTATTACAAGGTATGTACAAAATACATATGAAACAGTTGTGCTACCTGAAGACCGCTGCTAGCGATCTAAAGGTAGCTCAACTGATCCAAATCACTACCAGACGGAAGCGTCCCTAAGATGCTAGCTGCATTACCGCTGAATGGCAATACTAATGCGTTGAGCCAGATAAGAGCCAGCTCTCGGGTCACGCGTCGCTTCGACCAGATATCCTGAAATAATTTTCAACAGGTTACTTGTACTAATATTTATTCTGTGGCCCGGTACCCCACGGACCCTAACTCAAGGAATTCATCGTCAAGAGTTTTCACGTCCGCAGTATTTGGCTAGTTAACATCTCCAAACAAAGGCTTACCTACTTGTCTATGTCAAGAAGAGTCAGCGAAAGGTTTTTTATTTGAATAAATAACGGTACAACCTGATGTTAAGCGGTAACCTTTGCCTATAACAATGCATTACCTCACAGGTCACGTCAACCTCGGACGCGCCCTTTGCGGCATTGCACTGCGCCCGTAAAGCACCATAGGTCAAGATGAAAAGTCTTATGGTCCTCACCCTTCTAACCGGAACACAGAAATGCGAGCACCACTGCTTTGCGGCAGAAATATGTATGACAGTAGTACTTCCCCGGACGAACTCTATCACAAAAAGCTCTCTCTAAAAAAGTGCCCTTTCTTTCATTCGCAGACCTACTACGGGCTTAAAATAAAAATAATAGGGTTTTCTTATGAGCCTTATATAGGTACACCCGTTTGCACTAAACATAAGAATTGCCTAAGTTCTTTCCTTCTTTTCTTGTTTAGACTACTCCTAACGATAAATTTGCTTGCACTAACACTAAGCCATTCCTTAGTACACTTAGGCTAGGTTGTTCTTAGGCTTAGGTGTATCTTAACTAGGACTAGCCTAACCTTATGTATAGTGCAAACGGGCATAAGTGTCGTAGGTATAGGTATAGAACCTAAGTGCCAAGTTCAGCCAATGGCGGCCCAACATTAACATCCCCAAACCAAGCGCCACTTAAGTACCTACGATCATGAGCGCATTGTGGTTGTGTGACACAGCCATGTACCTAATAATAACACTGGGTGACTTATGCTCCATGTTGGATTCATTAAGATGCGATAGCCTTCTTTGCATGTTACTTAGTAAGTTAGTAATGAGTTCATGGTTAGTTGCTAAATGCAGCCCAACAGTACCTACATAGTTGCTAACGTTACGTGAATACCCTATCTACCCCTATAATTATTATTAACTTAATAATACCCTATATATTTATTATTATCATTTTTATAATAATACTCCATTTAGCTAAACATTTGTTCCTGTGTACCTATTTTGTTCTGGGTGTTTTCTATGTATAATAAAAAATATCTACTTATCTATGTAATGTATTATATTAAGTATATCAGTTATCTAGTACCCATAACACAAGCTCTGGCTTAGCTTGGGGCTAGATAATGTTGTGTGAACTTGTCCAGCATTATTTATTTATTTATTATTTATTTATTTATTTGTTTTTGCCCGTAGTATTTACAGTTCTTAATATAATATGCATGCAGTAGCACAGAAAACTTATATACAGTAGTGGTCACCTATACTTGAAAGATCACTAGATTTAAGTAACTTTATAATTATATTTTTGCACGATAGTGCTTCTTTCGTAGGTGATCCAAATAAATAAATAATATTTAAAATAACAGAGGGGTAATCTACCGGTAGGGCGCTTACGCCTTTTGCACGTAGGTACCGGTGGGGTACGTCCCATCAGCCACCGGATAATGTAATGTGTTAAAAAAACGAACGGGCCTGATGATGTCATCGGTGACGTGACTCGTGAGCCATGAAGAATTAAACTGGTTCCAACGCCCGCCGGCCTCCAATTATGCTAATGCGGCCCATGTCCACTCCTGATATGCTTGTATGTGTTCCTAGGTATACATCCAAAAGGAAAAACTTAGCAATGGAAAAAAGATTCCATTGGAATGGGATGGAATTTCATTGGAGATGTATCCTCCTTTTAGAATGGCAAAAAACTGATCGTCATTTCCGTCCGGCCCTTGGTCAGTGTTCCTTTCTCATCAGCCTCAGAATCATGATAGCATCAGGTCGTGGTTCGTTTTGACATTCTTAGTAGCGTCCGATCATGTAGGTAGGTGTGGTGTATCGTAAATAATAATATTTAACCATCTGTACATTAATTTTTAGGGTTCCGTAATCAATGGGTGTCAACATAATCCAATTATTAATCCTCCGCTGTCCGTGCGCCGTCCATCGCGTTTGTCAGTCAGTCTGCGGGCTGTATCTCTTGAACCGTAATAGGTAGACACATAGAATTTAAAAAACTGAGTAATATCTGCTATAACAACAAAAAATGAAAATGAAATAAAGTTAAAAATTAATGGGGGTTCTAATAATAAAAAAAAACTTTCTTTCTTTATACTTAGTGTTCAATCTTGAACGATGGCATGGAACCCTTCGTGTGCGAGTGCGACTCGAACTTGCCCGGTTTTATTTTTATCATCAGATAAAACTGTCGTCTCACGAGAGAACGTAGGCCGCACCACGATGCGAGAGGAATCGTGTTGTTTTTTGCCTATAGGTTATTAAAACATTAATGTGGGTAAATAAAAATTGTCCCAATGTTACATGTGCTCTGTCTTGTAATGTAACTGCCATTTTTTGTGGCCGTTCTAACTATATTTATCTGTGTGACTAATAATTTGTGAACTCTACGATACCTTCAATGAAACAATACAAAATAATATTCATAAACAAGACGTTATAACCTAATTCTCCCTTCATCATAATCATCATCAGCAGCAGCCTCTGCCCATAAAAAAAATGATAATATTTGCAATTATCAATCACCACGCTTGGCAGGCGGATTGGTGATCGCAGTATTCGTGTTGGGTACTCAGGTGGATGCTACTGCCAATCCTTTGGTGTAATCCCTTAGTCGGTTTTTACGACTTCCACGGGAGGAGACGGAGATATCTATCCGGATACACCACGGCCTAAATAGCAGTCGTAGGTAAATAAGTAAGTAGCTATATGTACCTGATGTGATGGTTTCAGCGGAAGATCAGCGTTGTGCTGCTACAACACAACAAATGCTGAGCTGGACGCCAATTTGTGTCAGTGATGCATGGCTAGTACTAAGAGGCACAAATTAGTTTTATTTTTCTTTGTTTCTGTGTGTGTGTGTGTGTGTGTCTTTTAGTGTGCAATATTGTTGTACTCATGTTGTTGACACAAATAAATGCTATTTCTTTCTTTCTTTCTTTCTTTCTTTACCTACGAAGTAAACAACATACCTAGCAAACCAGAGCTTCAGGTTCAGGGTCGAGACTCTGGGTCCGTAGGGTACCGGGGCCTATGGCGTTTTCAAAATTCTTACAGGGCATCTGGTCGAAGCGACGCGTGACCCGAGAGCTGGCTCTTATCTGACTCAACGCCTTACTTCAGCGTGACAATGCAGCCAGTATCTTAGGGACGCTTCCGTCTGGTAGGTAGTGATTTGGATCAGTTGTGCTACCTTTAGCTCGTTAGCTAGCAGCGGTCTTCAGGTAGCACAACTGTTTCATAATAAGTATTTTCTGTAAAAATTGTACATAAGTACTACATACCTTGTATTATTTTTATTTTTTTTTATTTTTTTATTATTCTATCTGTTAATAAATGTATATATTACATACCTAACTAAGATTATGTAGTACCTACGAAAACGATGATCTTGCTTAGCTATCCATTCCGTAGGTATCTTCTCATCCTACTAATATTACAAACGCGAAAGTTTGTATGGATGGATGTATCTTTGTTACTCTTTCACGTAAAAACTACTGGATGGATTTGGATGAAATTTGGAATGCAGATAACTGAACTCCCGGAATAACACATAGCCACATTTTTATCCCGATATTCCGACGGGATCCAGACTTACGCGGGTGAAACCGCGGGTCCCTGCTTGTGTCTACATATTTCTGCAACGCTGCAAAGTCCTACAAATCCAAAGAAACCACTTGACATTTCTATGTTCGCATCACTAACAAATATATTATTCAGACCTCCAAGCTCTGGTAGAGCCAAAGTAGAGAGTTGTATGAGAGGAGAAATCAAAATAATAATTGTATTACTATGCGACCTAGTTCCGTTGTCGCGTGACGATGATGGACGGTGAATGGTTGGTTACCTACCTCTTATCGATGCAGCACTTATGCAGCTAAGCCCTAGTTTCTTTATGGCTTAGGTAGAGTCATAACTTATGACTCTACCTAAGCCATAAATAAACTAAGCCATAAATAAACTTCTTATGACTCATAAGAATACATAAACAACTATGGTAAAGCTATCTACTTAGGTAGGTATATGACTTTTCAAATGTTTACGTAATTTATTTTAAAATCTTTGTTATAATTTAAAATTAAGTACCTATTCACAGAAAGAATGACTAAAGCCAGTAATCTTCAATATAAGTTTAATTTGACGACGTCTGTGGCGCGGTGGGCGTAGGTTGGCCTGCGACGCAGGAGGTTGCGGGTTCGATTCCCGCCTCGGAAGAAATATTTGTGCGATCGCAGATATTTGTTCAGGGTGTTCTGGGTATTTTCTATGTATAATAAAAAACATCTATCTATTTATTATATTGTATTAAGTATATCAGTTATCTAGTACCCACAACACAAGCTCTGCTTAGCTTGGGGCTAGATAATGTTGTGTGAACTGTCCAGCATTATTTATTACTAGCAGCGCCCCGCGGTTTCACCCGCGTAAGTCTCGATCCCGTGGGAGTATCGGGATAAAAATGTGCCTATGTGTTATTCCGGGAGACCAGTTATCTTCATTCCAAATTTCACGCAAATCCGTCCAGCCGTTTCAGCGTGAAGAAGTAACAAACACACTACACACACACACACAAACTTTCGCCTTTATAATATTAGTGTGATTTATTAATTTCCGTCCATTGACAGAAATAGTTTAAACATTTATTTACAGAAAGAATAATACAAGGTATGTACAAAATACATATGAAACAGTTGTGCTACCTGAAGACCGCTGCAAGCGATCTAAAGGTAGCTCAACTGATCCAGATCACTACCAGACGGAAGCGTCCCTAAGATGCTGGCTGCATTGCCACGCTGAATGGCAATACTAATGCGTTGAGCCAGATAAGAGCCAGCTCTCGGGTCACGCGTCGCTTCGACCAGATGCCCTGAAAGAATTTTGAAAACGCGAAGAGCCCCGGAACCCCACGTACCCAGAGTCTCGACCCAGAAAGGCTCAAATAAGTAAGCTCTGTCGAGACTTCCATATTTGCGTCTTTTGAGGTCCTCAGCGGAATCTTATTCTCAGTTTAAACTTAGAATAAGAGTTTAAAGATATTGTTAATTACGGGCCTAATACAAGTTGAAACAAAATAAAAAAATACAATTGAGCTATCTGAAGACCAGTTTCCAAGCAATAAATATCCACTGCTACTCTACATCCAAAAGGGGGTTCATTATTTCGCAATTTAACTGACTCTACATCAAGCAAACGTGATTGGAATCCTCATTACGTAAAGTTCATTGATAATAATATATATTTTAGTGCTATCATTCATAGCAGCATTGTTCGGTTTCATATATGGGGTTCAGTTGGGAATCGGCTTCTCAATTGTTTATGTTATGAATTCCAATTCCTGGTTATTTCAAAACATTCCGTTATTTTTAGTTTTATATAATTTTATTTTAGTTTAGTTTTAGATAATATATATTTTGATGCTATCATTCATAGCAGCATTGTTCGACTTCATAAATGGGCTTCAGTTGGGAATCGGCTTTTGAATTGTTTATGTTATGAATTCCAATTCCTGGTTATTTCAAAACATTCCGTTATTTTTAGTTTTATATAATTTTATTTTAGTTTAGTTTTAGATAATATATATTTTGATGCTATCATTCATAGCAGCATTGTTCGACTTCATAAATGGGCTTCAGTTGGGAATCGGCTTTTGAATTGTTTATGTTATGAATTCCAATTCCTGGTTATTTCAAAACATTCCGTTATTTTTAGTTTTATATAATTTTATTTTAGTTTAGTTTTAGATAATATATATTTTGATGCTATCATTCAGAGCAGCATTGTTCGGTTTCATAAATGGGCTTCAGTTGGGAATCGGCTTTTCAATTGTTTATGTTATGAATTCCAATTCCTGGTTATTTCAAAACATTCCGTTATTTTTAGTTTTATATAATTTTATTTTAGTTTAGTTTTAGATAATATATATTTTGATGCTATCATTCATAGCAGCATTGTTCGACTTCATAAATGGGCTTCAGTTGGGAATCGGCTTTTGAATTGTTTATGTTATGAATTCCAATTCCTGGTTATTTCAAAACATTCCGTTATTTTTAGTTTTATATAATTTTATTTTAGTTTAGTTTTAGATAATATATATTTTGATGCTATCATTCATAGCAGCATTGTTCGACTTCATAAATGGGCTTCAGTTGGGAATCGGCTTTTGAATTGTTTATGTTATGAATTCCAATTCCTGGTTATTTCAAAACATTCCGTTATTTTTAGTTTTATATAATTTTATTTTAGTTTAGTTTTAGATAATATATATTTTGGTGCTATCATTCATAGCAGCATTTTTCGACTTCATAAATGGGCTTCAGTTGGGAATCGGCTTTTCAATTGTTTATGTTATGCATTCCAATTCCTGGTTATTTCAAAACATTCCGTTATTTTTAGTTTTAAAACGAAGTCAATGTAGTGGAGCGTCAAAGTTCTAAAATGGTTGTTTACATCATGCTTCATTGAGTTTACGAGGCGATACGACTTGCTTGAGACAGTCACAAGCGGGTCTCACAGTCTCACTATCGACTCTGCAGACCTTCGGCCGAATAAAGCGGTGACGCCATCGAGCAATCTCCCGATTTTATTATAAAGGCGATGCGATGTCTGTCACACACATTCACAAAGCAGCATTGATCCTACCAATATTAAACGCGAAAGTTTGTAAGTATGGATGGATGGATGGAAGTTTGTTACTGTTTCACGTAAAAACTACTGGATGGATTTGGATGAAATTTGGAATGGAGATAACTGGACTCCCGGAATAACACATAGGCAGATTTTTATCCCGATATTCCCACGGGATCGAGACTTACGCGAGTGAAACCGCAAGGCGCTGCATGTATACCTATATATCGTTGGTATATTGTAAAATCCGTGTTTATTATAACTTCCGTAGCCGTGGTGTGTCCGGCCCAAGAATAGACCCCTCCATCTCCTCCCGTGGATGTCGTAAAAGCCGACTAAGGGATTACCCGGATTTGTTTGTAAGATTCGATGGTAGGTACAGTAGAGCCTCGATAATCCGAACTACCAAAAAACAACCTCTGTTCGGACTCACGGAGCGTTCGGATTATAATATGTAAAAAAAATGCATATATTTTGACAGAATATATTTATTGAAGTACTTAACATACATATCTAAATCATAAAATACGTTAAATAATCATAAAGTCATGAATTTTAGTTAGGCGCGTTCTATTTATTGACTAAAAAAAGGCTTTGTCCCTCAAACTACATAGCGTACGCGCGCGCGTTGCGTTACGTATCTTTTCGGTTAACACTCGGAGTAATTTTCATCACCCCAATCCAATCAAGTATTCCAGTGCTGATACATATTGTGAATGAGGAATTTTCTTGATGTTTAAAGCAGAAGTAGGTATTGTCATCAAAAGATTCTTCATTCCCAGACTCGTCAGTCTCCTGCGTAAGTTGGGGTTGTCGGCAGTTCGGATTACAGCGACGTTCGGATTAGCCAGAGTACGGATTATCGAGGCTCTACTGTATAAGGTTTGTCCTGGCTGCTTGCTTACTTAAGGAATGTATTATTACTGGAAGAAAGCATTAGCAGAGTCAGTCGTGGGAAGCAATGGCGGCGATGAACTCACCACTTGTCACGTTTATTTTCCACGATGGTGCAACCCACGCTGAAAAGAGGCCCATCTGAGGCTCTGCCTACCCTTTCGGGGAAAAAGGCGTGTGTCTATGTATTATAACTGCACCAAGATATTGATAAGACTACAAATTACATTGCCTATTTTCTCATGGTGCAGGGTTTTTAGGGTTCCGTAACCAAAAATTACGGAACCCTTATAGATTCGTCATGTCTGTCTGTCTGTCCGTGTATGTCACAGCCACTTTTTTCCGAAACTATAAGAGCTAGGCTGTTGAAACTTGGTAAGTAGATGTATTCTGTGAATCGCATTAAGATTTTACACAAAAATAGAAAAAAAACCAATAAATTTTGGGGTTCCCCATACCTACTTAGAACTGAAACTCAAAACAATGTTTTTCATCAAACCCATACGTGTGGGGTTCTATGGATTAAGTAACCAGTTGTCTTGTACCCATAACACAAGCTCTGCTTAGCTTGGGGCTAGATAATGTTGTGTGAACTGTCCAGCATTATTTATTTATTATTATTTTATTATATTACTAAAGAAACCAACGCAGACAGATGTATCCAATAAGCCGTATTTGGAAACCTGGTGGTTTACTATGAGCTCTTATTGCCATGCAGTTGATAAACTATTCAGTACAAAATATTGGTTCCGTGATGTCCGCAACTATATTTAAAGGCACAATCGCAGAGGGTCTACAGACTTCTGCGATTAAAGTTATTCAACGATGAAAAATGTCAACGATGAACCGATATTTTGTATTGAATAGTTTTTGAACTGAATGGATATAAGAGCTCATAGTAACCCCCCTGTTCTAGACTCTGCAATGATTTGCTGTTGAGTCATGTGATATGTCGCCTAGTTATGGTGTAGTTGTAGGTACCTAGGTACACTCGAGTTTTTCGCAAAACGTAACGTGCGTACACGCTGTATCCAAAAAGTTAGTGTTCTGAGATCCAAAATATCTAGGTATTGGGTTACCTATAGATATTTATAAGATAAGTAACTATGTAGGTAGGTAGGTAGGTACCTAATTTTACATAATTACGTGTTCTGCTTGGGGATAGACAGACGTAGGTAGGTATCTAAACCACTTTGCGACAGCAATTGGGTCCCGCTTGGGGTACGTAGGTTACAGAACCCTAAAAATTTACCATCTACCTCCCGGCCGTGTCGATTTTCGTCACGGTAAGTGATCGCAAATAACGTGACTTTTTAGCTCGCAGATGGAACTCATTTAATTTTTAAAAGGATTACGTTCTGCATGCATCATAAAGTTTTCGCTTTGCAGAATTTCCGTCGAGGCTGCACACGTGTGCACGGCGTTTGCATTTATACAGGAATATTACAAATTAAATTCAAGGATGTTTAATTACTTATTCATACTGCACATTCTTATACCAACACTAATATTATAAAGAAGAGGTAAAGTTTGTATGTAGGAAGTCATTATCCGAAACTACTCATCCGCTTAGATAATTTTATCTAAACTCATCAGATTTAGAAAAATGAGCGTAGTCGCAATAGTTGCATATGATGTGTAACATCTGACATCTCACCTCGTTTTTACTACCCACTACCCACAACACAGGTAGGTATTCCTAGGGTGGGAGCCAGAGCCATTGCACTTGCTAATTAATTATTTGACAACATTGGATTGTTACAATTGTTCTTTAGATGGATTTTTTTGTTAAGGTGGATGCGCACGCTTGCAGCGCGAAATTCAAATTTTTTGCTGTTTTTTGCCCATTACAGCTCATCAACACTTCTTCAGATAACAAAAGTTGAGTTCGCGACAACTAGGAGACTTAACACACATGTTTTAATTGATAGTATCTCATAAATATCATCAGTTTAGCTATGATACCCCTAAACACATTTTTACAGTGTTTTTGTTTGTTTAGGGGTATCGTAGCTAAACTGATGATATTTATGAGATACAATCAATTAAAACATGTGTGTTAGGTCTCCTAGTGGTCGCGAACTCAACTTTCGTCATCTGAAGAAGTGTTGATGACCTGTAAAGGGCGAAAAACACCAAAAAAATTTAATCTCGCGCCGAAACGTGAACATTCACCTTAAGTACCTATAATATTAGTTAAGTTTCTTTATAATGTATCTATACCTACTACCTACCTTAGTTTTTTAAAAATTGCGTTTCATATGTTTTTGTCACAGAATTATAGATAGATAGATAGATAGAAAATTCTTTATTGCACAAGACAAAAAGCAGTACATAGGCGAACTTAATGCTAATTAGCATTTTCTTCCAGCTAACCTTTGCTAATTAAGCCTTAACCCTTTACGCCTTACCTTAGCCTTTACTTTTACTATTATTTTTTTGTAATTATACTTTTTATACTTTTTATATTTCTATAATGGCTGATAGTACCGATTTTTCGGAAAAATGCGCGCTTCCTGTTACACACTTTCGTCCCTTTTCACGAATTCCCAGACTCCCGCAGATTGCAGGAAAGCGAGAGGTTTTTTTTTTTACTTTTTATTATTGTTTTGATTTTTGGTTGTTTTAAACGATTTGATTTGATTTGTAAGATGGTATTCTATACATCAAAAATATTTCACCAATATTTAGAATGAACTTTTAGGGTGGAAATAGGCATTTGTGTATTTGTGTAGTTCCACTCAACGGTTCAGCCGATTTTGATGATTTTTGAATGGAGTCTGGGGGAGGGCGGCATGGTGAGGGGAGACTGTTTTTTATACCAACAACACGCTTGCGAAGCCGCGCGCAAAAGGCTAGTATTATTATAGAAACATAATAAAAACAAATTCTGCGAAACTTTTGGCATATGCGTGTTACATCGACTGCCGTGTGCTCGTGCCTCGCCGTGCCCTAGTGGCAGTTATCAGACGACCTTCTGACACGCGAACCAGCTATTGAACCCCCTATTAGGTACTGGTCGGTGAGCTTCAATGGTGACACAGAATGCTATTTGACGATATTAACTTTCCCAATTATTTCCCCGAATCGAAACGCGCAATAATTGGCTGGGTGCCACCACACGGCGTTGTGTGAAAGCTTAGGCCTGCCGTGTTTATGTTTATGCGAACGTAATTCGTAACCCAGTTATAAAATGTCTGTCCTGTGCTATAATTATTATGATAGAAGATCAGTGGCGTAGCAATACTGGTGGCCTCTTTAAACAAGTAATAAATTTTGTAAAAATTTAAAAAACCCTGATCGCAATGAAACGGCTGAACCGATTTTGATCAAACATAGCTAAGAAAACTGCCGACTAATTCACCTTCCACCAAAAAAAAACAAAAAAATTAATTCCTCCGTTCGGGAGCTACGATGTCACAGACAGACACACACACAGATTTCAGATTTTCTTCTATTAGAAGGTTGGTTCCAGTCTTCAAATAAACATTACTGCATATTAACTTAACAAAAATGCTCCTTATTTCGGAAACCGTTGCGCGTTGGTAGTAGAACCTTGAAATTTTACATGGAGCTTCCTCAAACAAAATTAACACAGGTTTCAGCGATAAATACCTGAATTTTTCCTGAAAAACGGCAGGGGAAAGTTAAGTTAAGTTAAATTGTTAAGATTAAAATATTTTCAGGACCTCAAGGGAAAATGGGTGCGAAAAATTTATAAAATTTGAAAAACTTGAGTGTGCTGTCGTTTCAAAGGTCGTTTCACGTCGTGGTTGTTGATGTTAGAGTTGTTGTCTGAACTCCGGGGAAGTTTTCTGACCAGGTACGCGCGGACGAAGTCGCTAGCGGGTCATATAGTTTCGTATAAAATAGAACATATGATAGGGTAACGCTTGTCATAAACTCATATGGCAGGCGACATCATCCATTACGTGGTATTGCGAGCCCGCGATGAGATCACAAGCCCACACAGTGAGGTTATGCCATCTGATGACACCTACCTACCACCTAGGTAGGTATATTCACTTCTATATTGGTGAGTCGTGTCACTGTGAGCCGAAGTCCGTAGGCGCGTAAATAAATGACCCTGGCCTCATTTGGTTAAATTCTCTAGCATTATTATTTGCTATATACCTTGCTGTGGCATATCGTGAAATACTTCTACTTCTTGTCTTCCGAAATGAAAAATTAATGTAGATTTTTTTCCTAAATTTATATAGAATTTGTATATACTAATATATTAGAATTTTAATTTTAATTTATGAAATTTTGAAATTGTATTGTTATGTGACTTGCCCAGTGTGACAAACTATGTTACAAGGTGAAATAAATGAAATGAAATGAAGTGGCTTGTGAAAAGTGTTCCAAACAATTTCGCCCATGTATAGTGGTATAATTATTTATATTTTTTATATGTAGTATAGTCAAGTCGTCAAGAGTCTCCGTCAAGTCATAACCCAGTTTAAATAGCGGCAGAAAAAACTAGTTTTTACAGGGAAACATCCACCATTTCGAAAAGACACGCAATACACTTAAATTTAACTACATCACACATAATATAATTATGTGCTATTTATCCAAGTTAAACGGTTAAAATGCCACTAAAATTACACGAAATATCTCGAAAAACACTTATAATGTAATTAAATAAAAATGACTACGTTTCTTTCATAAATGACAGATTCGACCATATCGTGAAATGTTTACCAAGACACAGAATATATACAGTAACCAAGTTTTTTTTTTTTTTTACAGTGTTTTTGTTTGTTTAGGGGTATCGTAGCTAAACTGATGATATTTATGAGATACAATCAATTAAAACATGTGTGTTAGGTCTCCTAGTGGTCGCGAACTCAACTTTCGTCATCTGAAGAAGTGTTGATGACCTGTAAAGGGCGAAAAACACCAAAAAAATTTAATCTCGCGCCGAAACGTGAACATTCACCTTAAGTACCTATAATATTAGTTAAGTTTCTTTATAATGTATCTATACCTACTACCTACCTTAGTTTTTTAAAAATTGCGTTTCATATGTTTTTGTCACAGAATTATAGATAGATAGATAGATAGAAAATTCTTTATTGCACAAGACAAAAAGCAGTACATAGGCGAACTTAATGCTAATTAGCATTTTCTTCCAGCTAACCTTTGCTAATTAAGCCTTAACCCTTTACGCCTTACCTTAGCCTTTACTTTTACTATTATTTTTTTGTAATTATACTTTTTATACTTTTTATATTTCTATAATGGCTGATAGTACCGATTTTTCGGAAAAATGCGCGCTTCCTGTTACACACTTTCGTCCCTTTTCACGAATTCCCAGACTCCCGCAGATTGCAGGAAAGCGAGAGGTTTTTTTTTTTACTTTTTATTATTGTTTTGATTTTTGGTTGTTTTAAACGATTTGATTTGATTTGTAAGATGGTATTCTATACATCAAAAATATTTCACCAATATTTAGAATGAACTTTTAGGGTGGAAATAGGCATTTGTGTATTTGTGTAGTTCCACTCAACGGTTCAGCCGATTTTGATGATTTTTGAATGGAGTCTGGGGGAGGGCGGCATGGTGAGGGGAGACTGTTTTTTATACCAACAACACGCTTGCGAAGCCGCGCGCAAAAGGCTAGTATTATTATAGAAACATAATAAAAACAAATTCTGCGAAACTTTTGGCATATGCGTGTTACATCGACTGCCGTGTGCTCGTGCCTCGCCGTGCCCTAGTGGCAGTTATCAGACGACCTTCTGACACGCGAACCAGCTATTGAACCCCCTATTAGGTACTGGTCGGTGAGCTTCAATGGTGACACAGAATGCTATTTGACGATATTAACTTTCCCAATTATTTCCCCGAATCGAAACGCGCAATAATTGGCTGGGTGCCACCACACGGCGTTGTGTGAAAGCTTAGGCCTGCCGTGTTTATGTTTATGCGAACGTAATTCGTAACCCAGTTATAAAATGTCTGTCCTGTGCTATAATTATTATGATAGAAGATCAGTGGCGTAGCAATACTGGTGGCCTCTTTAAACAAGTAATAAATTTTGTAAAAATTTAAAAAACCCTGATCGCAATGAAACGGCTGAACCGATTTTGATCAAACATAGCTAAGAAAACTGCCGACTAATTCACCTTCCACCAAAAAAAAACAAAAAAATTAATTCCTCCGTTCGGGAGCTACGATGTCACAGACAGACACACACACAGATTTCAGATTTTCTTCTATTAGAAGGTTGGTTCCAGTCTTCAAATAAACATTACTGCATATTAACTTAACAAAAATGCTCCTTATTTCGGAAACCGTTGCGCGTTGGTAGTAGAACCTTGAAATTTTACATGGAGCTTCCTCAAACAAAATTAACACAGGTTTCAGCGATAAATACCTGAATTTTTCCTGAAAAACGGCAGGGGAAAGTTAAGTTAAGTTAAATTGTTAAGATTAAAATATTTTCAGGACCTCAAGGGAAAATGGGTGCGAAAAATTTATAAAATTTGAAAAACTTGAGTGTGCTGTCGTTTCAAAGGTCGTTTCACGTCGTGGTTGTTGATGTTAGAGTTGTTGTCTGAACTCCGGGGAAGTTTTCTGACCAGGTACGCGCGGACGAAGTCGCTAGCGGGTCATATAGTTTCGTATAAAATAGAACATATGATAGGGTAACGCTTGTCATAAACTCATATGGCAGGCGACATCATCCATTACGTGGTATTGCGAGCCCGCGATGAGATCACAAGCCCACACAGTGAGGTTATGCCATCTGATGACACCTACCTACCACCTAGGTAGGTATATTCACTTCTATATTGGTGAGTCGTGTCACTGTGAGCCGAAGTCCGTAGGCGCGTAAATAAATGACCCTGGCCTCATTTGGTTAAATTCTCTAGCATTATTATTTGCTATATACCTTGCTGTGGCATATCGTGAAATACTTCTACTTCTTGTCTTCCGAAATGAAAAATTAATGTAGATTTTTTTCCTAAATTTATATAGAATTTGTATATACTAATATATTAGAATTTTAATTTTAATTTATGAAATTTTGAAATTGTATTGTTATGTGACTTGCCCAGTGTGACAAACTATGTTACAAGGTGAAATAAATGAAATGAAATGAAGTGGCTTGTGAAAAGTGTTCCAAACAATTTCGCCCATGTATAGTGGTATAATTATTTATATTTTTTATATGTAGTATAGTCAAGTCGTCAAGAGTCTCCGTCAAGTCATAACCCAGTTTAAATAGCGGCAGAAAAAACTAGTTTTTACAGGGAAACATCCACCATTTCGAAAAGACACGCAATACACTTAAATTTAACTACATCACACATAATATAATTATGTGCTATTTATCCAAGTTAAACGGTTAAAATGCCACTAAAATTACACGAAATATCTCGAAAAACACTTATAATGTAATTAAATAAAAATGACTACGTTTCTTTCATAAATGACAGATTCGACCATATCGTGAAATGTTTACCAAGACACAGAATATATACAGTAACCAAGTTTTTTTTTTTTTTTTTACATTGTTGGACCTTTGTTTGACCAGGGTCTCACCTGTCCTCACGAAGATTGGCTACGTCGGTTTTCATGTACATTTTTTTCTTTCTTTTTCGTCAGCTGAGAATGTAGACAAAAAGTCTATGCTAAAGATAGCATATTGCGAAAGCGCTACTAAACTAATAGTCGCATCGTATCATCATCAGCCGTTGACGTCCACTGTTGGACGAATGTTGCCCCTATTATATGCAATTTCATATGAAATATGAAATATGAGGGATTTGCCTTAGTCACCACGTTGACAGGCGGATTGGTGATCGCAGTGGTGTTGAGTATTTAGGTGGATGCTGCTGCTCATTCTCTGGTATAATCCCTTATTCCGTTTTTACGACATCCACAGGAGGAGATGGAGGGATCTATTCTTTGGCCGGACACACCAAGACTGAAACTAAATTATAAAGCTGATTAATTTTATTTACATTGATCTTGTATCCGGTATGCTGTGGTGTGTCCGGCCTAAGAATAGACCTCTCCGTCTCCTCCCGTGGATGTTGTAAAAGCCGACTAAGGTATTACCCGAACTTGTTGATAAGATTCGTTGGTATAAGATTTGTCCTGGCTTATTATGGAATGTGTTATTACTGGAAGAAAGCGTTAGCCGAGCCAGTCGTGGGAAGCAATGGCGGCGATGAGCTCACCACTTGTCAAGTCTATATATGCCACGATGGTGCAACCCACTGTGAAAAGAGGCCCATTGTGGCTCGGCCTACCCCCCCTTCGGGGAAAAAGGCGTGTTTCTATGTATGTAGTATCAAATCGAACGATTATGTTCCACAGCAACCAACAGTCGGAAACTGTAGTTTTTCTAGTACGGATGTAAAAACTAAATTATCTTTTGCAGGTAAAAAAATGAATTTGCTGGAGTGATTCAAGAAACTAATCGCCGCCAATATGAAGGAAATAGTCAACAGGAATCTGATCACGCTAAAATGCGTGCTCTTCTGCTTCCTGTCGGGTAAGTCTGCCGATTGAGTCTCAGGTTTCACTCTTGCCGGTTGCTCGTGCAGAGTTGAGAGGCACTTTATAGACAATGATCCATTCATTTTACTTGCGATTCCATCTTCACTCTTTTTTTTACCTTAACACTAACACCGTCACTAGCTATTGTCAGAGATCTCGAATAGGGCTAACATCTGGGGCTTTTCACGAACCAATTTGGTAATATTTTCATGCAGGCATAAGGTGTCCCGTGAAAACCACACTAATATTATAAAGGCGAAAGTTTGTGTGTGTGTAGTGTGTTTGTTACTTCTTCACGCTGAAACGGCTGGACGGATTTGCATGAAATTTGGAATGGAGGTAACTGGACTCCCGGAATAACACATAGGCACATTTTTATCCCGATATTCCCACGGGATCGAGACTTACGCGGGTGAAACCGCGGGGCGCTGCTAGTTGGTTGATGAAAATAAGCACCGTTGTTCAAAACTTTGTTAACTTCCTAAACTTATTGCTCAAGTTTCAAAGTTTAGAGAGAAGTGTACCTACTGCTAGCCCGCACCAAACAAACCTAAGTTTTTCTCCTTATTTGGATATTCATTAATTCAAGACAATTCAATTTTGTATACAAAATCTAGAGACTGATATTAAAACCTGTGGGTTTTCAGTTTCCCATTGAATTGAATATAATCGAACTAGCAAAGGTTATAACATTTCCATACTTAGGTACAAGTTTTTAACTTGGTGTGATTTGGAAACGCACAAAATTAATAAGAATCAATTTTATAAGAAACTAACAAAAAAGAAAAAAATTAAGACGTAGTGACTAGGATTGAGAAAGGTATGCTTAGATGGTTTGGGCATTTAGAAAAGATGGACGATACTAGATTGACGAAACGGGTACCTACATAAGAAGAGCGTTTTTTCTTTTTTTTTTTTAACTTTGATATACCTTTGATTGACCACGATCTCACCTGTTGGAAAGTGACGATGTGGCCGAAGATGGAGCACAAAGGTCTAGAAGGCACCTATTCACTCTAGCCTTGAAGAGACCCAGATTATAGTTTTCAGGAAAGACAGACGACGGTAGTGTATTCCACTCCTTAGCAGTTCGCATTATAAAGGTGGAACTGAAACGTTTAGTTCGAATAGCGGGAATACTAATCAGGTAAGGGTGGTACCGAGCCGTGCGCCTGCTCGTCCTATGATGAAAAGGAGATGGTGGGATCAGATCGTGGGACAGTGGGAAGGGGAAGACCTCGGCGAAAGTATTCAGACCAGATCAGAGACGTTCTGGAAAAAGGCCATGTCAACGAGCATGTATGAAGAATGTGATGAGAGTAAATGATTCAAAAGTGGTGTGTCAGGTCAGGATCGTAGCAACTGGAAATCCGTGGTCACTGCCTACCCGTCCGGGAAACAAGCGTGAGTTTATGTATATATGTACTGACAAACCATGGGCTAGATATTAGTATATTGATCACTTATACAAAAATTCATGGAGTTTGAAGAGATAGGTATATATAAAAAATAAGAGAAACTTCGTTTCTACGCAGAGCGCATCTAGCAGTAGTTAGGTACCTACCTACTCTCTTACAATGATCCAAGTATTAATTTATTCTTATACCTAGCTATTGATTAGATTCGATTCTCGCCTTGTCTCTATAAACGAGTCAACCATGTGTCCATAGACGGCCGGTCCATATGGCATGGAGTTGTGCAAGCTTCCTTCTAAGGATCGTCGCACACGACCTAGTGTGGCAGAACAACGAGTGAGGGACCATTCACCTCGCCACAGTATAACAGCACCGTCTTACTGCAGTGCGGCTTCGATAAGTGCCCGACCTATTTCACATAATCACACTCGTAATGTCACTTCAGGTCAATTGCATTGCGTTGTATGAAGTGACAAAGTTACAAATTATTATTTGAAACTTTTTTCCAAGTAGGAAATTACCCTACCTACCGATTTCGGCTGTTTGAAGTTTTGTAAACATGATCTAAAATCTAATAATATCTAGCTAATATCTAGCTAGACCCATGCTTAATCAGTAGGTATCTATGGTTTCCAAACCAGACTGACTTAAAGATTTTCATGGAAATATTATAACATGCTAGTTTGATTCTATACAATTTAATAAAAAACTGACAAATAGGTACACTAATACTAATATCTATCTAGACCCATGCTTAATCAGTAGGTATCTATGGTTTACAAACCAGACTGACTTAAAGATTTTTATGGAAATATTATAACATGCTAGTTTGATTCTATAAATTTAATGGAAAACTGACAAACCATTTACTAAAACTACATCTCTAGATTGTGTCTACACAATTTCATTGACTTATCCAATTGTTTTGTATGCAGCGGGCTCGCTATTTCTACATATAATAGGTAGGTATTATAAGTGAAACGTTCTGTTTATTTTGATCTTTTTCGTGCTTTCACGCCAAAACGGCTGGGCCATACACATATAGATGAAACCCTGGATTGTAACATCAGCTAGCTTATTATGTATCTTGCAATAGCATATGTAAATTCGCAAATTTGCAATTTGGATGCGATAATCGCGCAATTTTTGCTATCGCATTGCTATTGCAAGATACGTAATAAGCTGGCGGATCTTTTCGTTGAGAGAATAACGCGATTGAAACCGCGTTTGACTGCTTGTTCAACAAAAATGCGACGCTTTTGATTCTGCTTACATTCTTATAATATACAAGTAAGTACCTACAGTAGTAAAAATTATATAGGTATGTACCTACCTACCTAGGTACCTATAATCTTGTTGTCCTCAAATTAGGACCTACCAAACCACTATCATAAAGGGTTTTTTAAAGTTTTGAAATCTAAAAACATACGTAGTTATCGATATTATTAGAGGTTTTTCGCCGTACGTTTTCTACTACTTATGTTATATTTTCCTAGTCCCGAAACACCATCCGCGTCATAGATGATGATGTTAATCTTGTTCCTTAGGCGTGGGCTGCATATATCCGTTTCTACCACTGCACATGCTGTCAGTCGGCCTGGACAAGGGAGAAGCTCGCCTCATATCCGCCATCGCACCGTGCATCGCGCTCCTGGGACCAGCTGTCTTGGGGCCTCTTATTGACAAGTTAGTATACCTACCGTACATAGAGTAGGCTGCATTGCACGACAGAACTGCAGAAGTCCGCAGTCCATGTAGTTCGACCTGCAAACTCTCTACACTAAGTCATAGACTTAGTGTAGGGTCTGAATACTCTAGGCGGCTCTTTCATACAAGCCATTCTGTTAGATAAAATTACTTCTCTAATGTTAATATTTTTTGTACTCTGTAATTTATGTGCTTGAAGTTAATAAACACTTAATACTTAAAAGCTTAAAATGGTCCTTTATAACTTTCACTTTTAAAGAGTGCAAGGATCTACTCTAGTTCAGCTCTGTGTATCCTAACTATCTATAAAGTAGATACATACGTATGTATATACTTGTCTCGGTCGTTGGCCAAGACACTGGTAGTATCAATGAATTCACGTACAGGATGTGCGACGTTAATGTAATTGCCTATCGTGTCTTCTCTACCAGTTTTACTATTAGAAGTGGTAACACTATACATACACTCTAATATGTTGAGCTACTTATTAAGAAATTTTCGCTGATAAAATAATCCCCGAAACCTGTGGGCCACCACAGGTAACCTGTCGGCCACCACAGGAAACCTGTCGGCCACCACAGGAAACCTGTGGGCCACCACAAGTTTCGGGGATTGTTTTATCGTCCATATCTAAACGAGCATCTACGCCAAAATCAGTTCAATTCAGCCTCTTACACCCCGAAAGTAACGGATTAAGTGAAGCCATAATCCTTTACTATCGGGGTATAAGAGGCTGAATTGAGCTGTACCTATTAAGCTGCTTTTGGCGTAGATGCTCGTTTAGATAAGGAAAGGTTCAGTATTTGCGCATAGACAGAGAAATCATTATTTTCAAGTTGTAAATTTCTTGCTTTGTCCAGATTATCTGTCGGGCGAGGGTCGACGGGAGGGAATGCCGCCCCAAGCGGGTCAGGCCGGCTCCTACGAATGGTTACAGCCCTTTGTCTCGTGCTGAGTGCCATATTCTACTCTATTCTGCTCGCTGTACCGTACACGGAACGACATGAGGTAATCTTGGACTGTTATTGTTATGATGTCATCAGCCATCTATCCTGTTTTCCGTCCTTTCGCTATTTCTGGCAAGTCAAGGCGAGAATGTGTTTATTTGATGTCTGTTTCACAACATGATGGGCATATCATTTTACTTTGATCACTAAAATAAATGCTAACATATTCGTTTGTTTTTTCGTTTACAAACTACGAAACAACTGTAATTTGTAGCAAAAGTTAATTTACGCAAATAAACTATCCGCCGCAACTACTAAAACTTAATCAAATCAAATCAAATCAACAACTTTATTTCAGACTTATTGGAAAATGTATAAAAACATAAACAATAAGCCCATACTTAGCAACATAAATACCTTAAAAACTAACATACATATAAAAACACTTTTAGACTAGACTAGACTATCATTTAGACACGTGTAGGCGTATGACGCATCTGCGCGGTGTCTCGTGTCAGGTGTCCGAAGAACCTCTTGAACTTGACACCTTTCGGCCAGAACTCTCCATTCATGAAGGTCGATAGACGGTCAGTCGGCACCCTCACCATAAAGGTAATAATATTGACATCATGGCGAGATTCCAACTGCTCGACCCTCATGGTTAGCCCTGTCTTCTGCTTGAGGTACTCCACCACCGCTTCGGGCTTCACGGCGTAGTGAACCCGGGACACGGATGGTAATGGTCTTTAGTACTTTAGGGCGGGTAGTTCCATACTTAAAAGTAGGTAAGTAGGTGTTTAAAATTTAAAAAAGGCATTCTCCATTATTAATCATTATGGTGGTGTGTTCGGCCAAGCCCCTCTCCTCCCGTGGATGTCGTAAAAGCAGACTAAAGGAACCGCGCCTGGGCATGGGCAGCAGCTGAGTACTTGACACCATTACTGCGATCACCAATCCGCCTGCAAAGCGTGGTGATGGCAGATGTGTCCTAAATCATTATGACGACCCTCAAAAGATGGTAAACATTCATGGCGGAGGCCTATGTCCAGCAGTGGTATACTTCAGTATTGGTTGGTGATGATGAATTATTATGGATAGGATATACAGAACAAATCACAATCAGAGCATCCAGCGATAACGTCATCATCGATATCTATAAGCTTCGTAAGGTTTTTATCTACGTGCTAGCTTTCTTGTCTGTCTGTGGCGGACAAATCTAGCGATCGAATTTTCGACCACTTCCGATAACCGATGCTGAAATTTTGCACACACCCGGTTCTGAAAACAATAATACAGTACATATAGTATACTAAGTTTTATGAAACATTTTTTTTATACTACTTATAATCTTAGAATGACAGAACAAGCAGATGGCCCACCTGATGATAAGCGGTATGCCTATGAACAGTGCATTATCACATAGGTCACGTCCACATAGGAAGCGCCTTATGTGGCATTGCATCCACCCTGAGACATAAAGATGAAAAGTTTAATGTGCCTGAAATTTCACCGGCACCCATACCCTTCAAACCGGAACACAGCAATGCGAGCACTACTGTCTTGCGGCAGAAATAGGTATGGAGTAGTACTTCCACGGACGAACTCATTCACAAAAAAGCTCTACCACTACGAACACCAGATGATTTTAAAAAAATTGTTGTAAATTTCTTCTGTTGACGGTTGCTGTTGTTGATTTATTTTGTTTTTGATTGTGTTCTTTGAACTCAACAGGCCCGACGACCTAAAGTCCTGTTCATGTGCGACCAGGACAGCGCTTACGTCATGCAGGAGGTCTGCAAGGAAGACATGCGGTGTAACCGGTGGTCGGGCGAGAAGGTACGTACAATCACGGTCGGAGAATGTTTACCACCATTGCATGCACACGTCTAAGTCACAAGGTCGATGATAGTTGAGAATTTGATTAGGATAAACATGAAAAATATTGAACACTGATAAAAAAAAATAGACCGCCACCGTACGTGGATACTGATCAGAAGCAAAAGCTAGCAAAGATAGTGAAGACCGAGTTTGTGTTGTAAATATGAGACTCTACATCTGAAATATTTCTACAGGGTGTAACATAATATCCCTATAAGCCCGGGGAGAGGGTATTCTACACATCATGGCGAATAACTTTAGTTCTAGGACTTTTTAAAATTCGATTTTTTTAATTCATGAAATGCCTTGTAAAAATCCTGAAATTCCGCGATAAATTCCTGAAACTCCTCCAGAAATGTACCTTACACAAAGTGAGGCAGCCCTACGTAAGGTACCATAACGTACCGTAACATCCTCATGCTATGTTAGGAACATTTCTTGAGGAATTTCAGGATGTTTACGTGACATTTCATGAATTAAAAACTGCGAAATTTAAAAAGTCGTAGAACTAAAGTTGTTAGTCATGATGTGTAGAATATCCCCTCCCCGGGCTTATAGGGATATTATGTTACACCCTGTATACATAGTAGCAAAAGCCAAGAGAAAAAAGTAAAGTACCTATAGGTAATGGTTATTAAATTTTCCAAAGGTAGTAAGATTTGTTACTAAAACAAAAATGTTTCTCTCGAAAAAAATAACTATTGCGCATGTGGTAACAAGGAGAGCAAATAATAATATACCTACCTTATGTTTCTTCATAAAACGTGTGCCTATTAACTCATCTAACATGTGCTATGTTATGAATTTTAATTTGCTTAGTACGAATTAATGTGATACGGAAGTTTGTGCCTAATAATCACACTAATATTATAAAGGCGAAAGTTTGTGTGTGTGTGTGTGTGTGTAGTGTGTTTGTTACTTCTTCACGCTGAAACGGCTGGATGGATTTGCAAGAAATTTGAAATGGAGATAACTGGAGTCCCGGAATAACACATAGGCACATTTTTATCCCGATATTCCCGCGGGATCGAGACTTACGCGGGTGAAACCGCGGGGCGCTGCTAGTTGACTTATCAAATCTTTTTCACTCAGGCAGGACGAGAAAGCTAAAAATTCCGTTCTCATTGAATTAATCAGCGTAATTGAAATGTTGGAGCGTCTGCAACTCGTTTGAACAATGTTTATTTATATAGAGTAGACGACATTTTACTCCGTGAAGAAACGCTACATAGGCACAGGTTATATATTAGTTACTACGTAGGTACGAGTACCGACCTACTACCTACCTACCTATCTACATACATAGGTCACAGATAAAATAATACTAGGTATACCTATCCGAGAAATTGGGCCGTCGATAAAGACAAAAGAAGAAAGCGGGCACCGTCATTGTTGAAAACAAAAGTTAAATGATCTGAAAATTGGCAGTATGAAATTAAATAAGTAGGTAAGGCCATAGATTAGGCCACCCGACAAGGCCAATAAATATTTGAATGCCTGGTTACATACATTACGAGTGGGTTCATGCTTCTGAGAATATTCGTTTGGAGTCAAATTTTGCAAGCCGAATAACTGGAAACACCTGCGTCAAACAAAAGCTACTACCTACGACCTTAGCAAAATAAACCTCTGCAAGTATTTTTACAGACAATAATGAGGTACCTACCTTCAATATCTCGGTGGTCATCTTTATATGGTTATGATTCAAGGTAAGTGTGTTGAAGAAATCATCGTTTACCAGTTTTGTTGATCCTTTTAGAAAGCTTGTAAAACGACCGAACTCTCAAAGCTTTGAGAGTTCGTCAACATAGATATTGGACTAGCACAATATAGACGGCTCTTAGAATATAGTATTCTAAGAGACGGCTATACAATATAAATTTTGCCCACCATATAAGACAACATATAAAACTCAATTTAAAAAAATGTGAAACAAAAGACGGTGTTTGGTGCTGTGATTTTCAGTGAATTTTTATTGTCTCGCTGGTGTGAAAAGTAGAGTAGGTATGCTCCTCTGGGATAAAGCCTGTCTTCGTCTTGGGCAGCTTGAACCCCTCGCTTCACTCAGGAGTTCAGGACTCTACATAATCCTTCTTTTCGTTCAGTGTTCAATATGCCGCCCGCGACGTAAGACACTGCTTTATCCTCTCAGTGCACAATGTACTATTACCGTTGTAGCGGTTAGCAAAAAGATCTTATTGGAAATAACACCAACATTTTTGAAATAGGTACATCACAATATAACCTGATGATTGCCAGCATGAACAAGAGTACGGGTAGGTAGAGCCTTCTCAAATCATATGCACATTGGAGTAGTTTCTGTTCGATCCATTGGACTTTGATCGTTCTGTTCGATCCCTTAACATTTTTAGGCAACTTTCAAATTTCTAATGGATCCCTTGTAGATGTGAAAATAATAAATCTCTATAGGTATTTGCCAACAAAAACATTTTGATGAAAAATCGCGCGCGTAAATTCATGAAAGTTTTTTTTTTTAACCTATTTTGTCCCGCTTCTGGGCAAAGGTCTCCCTCAAAACCTTCCAGTCATCCCGGCCTTTGGCATTTTCCTACCACTCCCCCTCGCAAGCTTCGAGATCCGATCGTCCCGCCAACGCCTTCTCGGCCGGCCCCGTCGTCGCCGTCCGTCTTCAGGCACCCAAGGTGTTACAACGTTCGCCCACTTCTCGGGGTGCATCCAACTTACGTTGCCAGCCCATTCCCACTTGAAAGAAAAATCTCGTGTGTTATGTTGAAGTGATGAAATGTTGGCTATTTCGATACGGTTTAGATTGTCAGATTTCGTTGCGAACAGGTGAGACAACATCAAATGAACAAAGCCAGGTGTCCAATCCATTCATTTGGTGGAAAGCGTCCAGCGAGGCGTGTAATGCAAGCGCGTGCGCTAGTTTATTTACCAGATCTAAACGAACGGCATTGTATGGGGGAGCATTGACAGCCGCCACCTGCTTGCTCGTTCCCACTGATTGCTGACGAGTGGCGTGCATTGCACGCTACAAATAATACCTACTTAGGTAGGTAGCTACATAGTTTTGCTGAATGTAGAGAGAGACCAGTTTGTATCTACCTACCGCTAGTCCGCTCTATACAAAACGAAGTTAGATCCTCATTTGGATAGGAACTACCTACCTACTTCAGTAAATTAAATTTTGTAGACTGGGAATAAATACTATAGGTTTGGTAGTACTCCCACTAGCACTAGTGCTATACATGGAACTATTGAGTAGCAGTAGTTTGTGACGTGACCTAGGTAGGTAATGCATTGTTAAAGGCAGAGGTTACCGCTTAACATCACATGATCAGACCATCAGCTTGTTCCGTCATTCACGAAGTTAAATAACTTAGTTAAAATAAATAGTTGAAGTGGCGTCAATATTAGTCAAATATTAGGCAAAATTCCTAGGAATCTCATCTACACACTTTAGTTACCTACCCAAGCCATCGCGGCTAAACACACTTTAGTTACCTACCCAAGCCATCGCGGTTAAAGAGAACATCATGTGCCTAGCATAACATTCGATCAATAAGAACGACACGACACCCGCCAGCCCGCATCACTTGACTGATTGTAGTAGGTAGGTTAATGTCCACGCTTCCTCTGTTTTTGCGAATGAATATGGAATGGAAGGAAAACTTCTTTACAAATTGGTAATTGGTGTTGAAGTGTTAAACTTCCTACACAGGTAGAACTGGAGTTTATAGCAGCGGGGCGTATTGGTGATAAAATTATCTTCAGATTTGAACTGTCTGTTACTGTTACTTTAGCCTGAATCATCCAATTATTGAGCAAAGGCCTCCCCCCATATCCTCCAGTCACTACGATCCTGTGCTATTATTTGCCAATCTGTGTTAAAGGTATCTATTTCATCGCGCCATCTCCTGAGTGGTCTGCCGCGACGCCACGGCGCCGTCTCGCTGTGTCAGGGCTCCACATAGTGGTTATTTTGGCCAACAGCTCATCAGGCATGCGACAGACATGTCCAGCCCAATTCCACTTCAGCTGGGCGGCTTTTTCTCCTACGTCGGCGATTTTAGTTTTGGAGCGCAGTGTGGTGTTTCGAATTCGGTCGGTTAATTTAACTCCCAGAATACTGCACTCCATCGCCCGTTGGCAAACCATGAGTTTGGATTTCTGAATATTTGTCAAAGACCAAGTTTGCGAGCCATAAGTGAGAACGGGAAGGATGCACATGTCCATAAGTTTGAGCTTTAGTATTATCGGAAGGTTTCCCTTCATCAGCTCCTTCACTGTCAATTGAATCCAGAACTGCTCTGTATCTACTCAATAAAACGCCATCTTTGTTCCAGACTGGAGTGCTGGCAGTCGGCGCCTGCGAATACGGCTGTTATAACGAGAGCATGGACTGGGTCAGACAGCCCTTCACCACAACATCGACTTCCACTACGCTCAGCCCCATGTACAACAGCGTGGCCAACGCTACAACGGTGAATTTTTAATTATATCTTCTATTTATATCTGGAACTGTCATCTCTCGAAGGAGGAGGGCGTTGGTGTCTGCGACACAGTTTTTATACTTCTGCAGGCTTCATCGTTTCCCATTGTGTTGTAAATATGTGTTTTAGTTCCAAATAAATACATTTTGATTTGATTTTTGATTTTTGACTTCCACTACGCTCAGCCCCATGTACAACAGCGTGGCCAACGCTACAACGGTGAATTTTTAATTTATATGTCTCGGATACAAACTTAACTTCACCAACCACTGCAAAATTGAGGTTGTCTTATTGTCTTGTCTTGGTTGATCTGAGGCAAGCAAGAATAGGAAGTAAGGTAATTATAAACATAATTATAAGGTCTCTAATGAACTTTTTGTAGGTATTGGCCAATCCAAGGATGAGAATGATGATGGAATATTGATACTTATGGATTGGAATACTTGGCTTAATTTCAATGAAGAGATTTACAACCCTCCTTTATTGCTATAGTCCCGATGGCTATACTGCGTATTCATACCCCTAAAGTAGGTACCTACATTGCAAAAATTGTCTCTAAAGTAATGAAGCTGTCATCGGCGCGCCATCGACGGTGGGTGGCGGTTTTTTTTTTTGGTTATATATATATTATACCTTAGTACCTAGACAAACAAGTATTTTTTTACCAAACCCAGAAACCTAACGGAACAGAAGAGGAAGAAACGAAGAGCTACACGAATTTCGAGGTGAAACCACCGCACATTTGCTACAAGGGCCAATGTCTGGTCTACATGAACCATATGGACCGCATGAGACTGCCACTCACGTTGATCGCGCCAGAGCCACTCGAAGACAACTCTACTGAGGACTCCAATTGGTGCACCTACCGTACCAGTAAGTTGATTAAAACTTATTTATCAATCACTAGAGACTCGTCCCGGCTTCGCACGGGTAGTTTCAGGATGAAAAACAGCCCCCCCCCCCTCCTACTCCTCCCTGGTAGCGTATGTCACTCAGGGTGAATGTAGCTTTCCAATGGTGAAAGAATTTTTGAAATCGGCAAAGTAGTTTTTGAGTTTATTAATTACAAACATACAAACACACCCAAAAATACAAATCTTTCCTCTCTATAATATTATAGTGTAGGTAGATAGGTACCTACCTACTTACTCTTTCTATTCTCCTATAAGTTATCTTATTAATTACGTGACCAATTGTAAAATATCGAGCTATGTTATTACAGGGTGATAACGACGTGACTTATCTACATGATGGCTGGTGACGAATAAAATCAGTTCGTCACTCACTGCTCGTCACAACAAAACAAAGTCTACCATACAATAATCCAAATCGGCAAATAATCGTACAATACATTGTATGGTTTTTGGACGGGTGTATGCTTCGACGAAATACTTTTTACTTTGGTCGAAGGGTGTATGTTCTTTAACCGTGTCCGCTGCGCCATGTTTTGAACAGAACATTGTTCGAAAACATAATATAGGGGCGTGGCCTAAATGTTTTGTCGAGCAAATACACTTGAACGTGTTTGCCAGAGTTTGTAGCAAACATCCCCGCGTTCGTCTGCGGGCGGGGGGATTGTTCATTTTATGTTACGTCGTGTCCGCTGCGCCATGTTTTGAACAGAACATTGTTCGAAAACATAAAATAGGGGCGGGGCCTAATTTTTTTGTCGAGCGAATTCACAGCAAATAATTAGGCCACGCCCCTATTTTATGTTTTCGAACAATGTTCTGTTCAAAACATGGCGCAGCGGACACGCCTTTAGTAAAACCAGGCCTCGACACAACTTTCTAGAACGAACTTACCAACCAAAGTAACGTCTCACGTGCGCACCCAGACGATGGCATTTGTCTTTGGCGTGGCGTGTGGTTTTATATATTCATGGGATGAATCTATGGGATCAATACGGATGCACTCTTTAAGGGCAGATAGGCCCAAACCTATGATTTTGCAGCTGCAGATGTGACTTTGCCCAAAACGAAGAACCAGAATATAGGACTAAAATGCACATTTCCCTTAGGTGCCTACCTACCTATTAAGTTTTATCGAGAAAGGTCTTACTGTGGGTAGATATAAAATATCGGTTTATAGGTAGGTAGTTCACTGAGTTAAACTACTTATATTAGTCATGAACGAGGTAGGTAAAAAAAAGAAGAAAAAAAGCGGCCAAGTGCGAGTCGGACTCGCCCATGAAGGGTTCCGTAGCAGCAAGTAACATAATATAAAAGTTCTTGGATGGATTACGATTAATGACGTATTAAAAAAAAACTACTTGCTAGATCTCGTTCAAACCAATTTTGAGTGAAAGTTTACATGATGTACATCATGTATTTTTTTTAGTTTTATCATTCTCTTATTTTAGAAGTTACGGGGGGGGACACTTTTTACCATTTGGAAGTGTCTCTCGCGCAAACTAAAAAGTTTAGAAAAAAATGATATTAGAAACCTCAACATCATTTTTGAAGACCTATCCATAGATACCTCACACGGTTTAATGAAAAAATAATTTTTGAGTTTCAGTTCTAAGTATGGGGAACCCCAAAAATAATTGTTTTATTTCAATTTTTAAGTAAAAATCTTAATGCGGTTCACAGAATACATCTTCCTACCAAGTTTCAACAGTATAGCTCTTATAGTTTCGGAAAAATAAGGCTGTGACATACACGGACAGACAGACAGACAGATAGACAGACATGACGAATCTATAAGGGTTCCTTGTCTTTGACTACGGAACCCTAAAAAGTGTCCTTCAGGGCAGGCAACACATTGGCAATGCCCCTGGTGTTGCAGATGTCAATAGGCGGCGGTAACCGCTTACCATCAAGCGGGCCGTACGCCAGTTTGCCTAACCATTACAAAAAAAATATTAGTTAATTCTAGGCGAAAATGAGTACTTACGTTAAACGTGGGCAAAATACACACACAAATACTAGTGCTTTTTATAAAAATACTCTGTTTCAGGCGGTCAGTCGCAATGCCTGGTGCCAGAGGAACGCCTGCAAGAGATCGAAAAGCATGAGAGCCAGTGCCAGCCAGCCGTTCGGTGCCACGTCCTAGATCCATACGACGAGCCGGACGGCGTGTTAGCTGACGCGGAGTGCAGGCTTGTTATTGGAGACCCTTCGTTTACTTTCTGGAGCTATCTGGTGATCAGGTACGTTTCATACGTTGACGACCTCTGTAGCGCCGCGCGCGAATGTTCGCCTGCGACGCAGGAGGTTTCGGGTTCGATTCTCGCCTCGGAACAAATATTTGTGCGATCTGCAGATATTTGTTCAGATTGTTCTGGGAATTTACTACTTATACTTATATAATTAAAATTATATCTATTTATGTAATATATTGTATTAAGTATATCAGTTGTCTAATACCCGCTCTGCTTAGCTTGGGGCTAGATAATGTTGTGTGAACTGTCCAGTATTATGTATTTATTTATATTTATTTATTTATACTAGTGTTCTCTTAGTACTTAGCTGAATAATGCTAACTCTTGTGACCAACTAGGAATGCAACATTGTACCCATCGTCTGTAAACTATACAATATGTGCATACATGTAATGATGAGAGTGTCTTCAAGGCAAAAGTGAATCCTTTTTTTTATACTACTTGGAATGACGGGTCAAGCAGATGGCCCACCTCATGTTAAGCGGTAACCTCTGCATATATGAACAGTGCATTATCACATTGGTAACGTCCACCTAGGACGCTACCCTATGTGGCATTGCACTGCGCCCGCCAGCTTGAGACATAAATATAAAAGTCTCAGGTGCCTGTAATTTCACCGGCACCCATACCCTTCAAACCGGAACACAGCAATGCGAGCACTATTGCTTTTCGGCAAAATATTAGTTATGGTGGTAGTAGGTACTTCCCCGGACGAACTCCCTTACAAAAAGCTCTATTACTACATCCTTCATCGACGACACATGGTTTTTGTTGTTTGCTTTGTTAAATTTTTGGTTGCTTGGAGGTTTTTGGTTGCTCCATCACGTACTCGTATGGAACGTTTCAACAATGGTCAAACATCAAAATAAGTATTACATTAAGGTGAATGCTCACGTTTGCGGCGCGAGATTCAAATTTTTTGGTGTTTTTTGCCCTTTACAGGTCATCAACACTTCTTCAGATGACGAAAGTTGAGTTCGCGACAACTAGGAGACCTAACACACATGTTTTAATTGATTGTATCTCATAAATATCATCAGTTTAGCTACGATACCCCTAAACAAACAAAAACACTGTAAAAATGTGTTTAGGTGTATCATAGCTAAACTGATGATATTTATGAGATACTATCAATTAAAATACGTGTGTTAAGTCTCCTAGTTGTCGCGAACTCAACTTTCGTTATCTGAAGAAGTGTTGTTGAGCTGTAATGGGCAAAAACACCAAAAAATTTGAATTTCGCGCCGCAAGCGAGGGCATACACCTTAAGTACCTACTTTATATACCTACTTGATGTATAGAGTCAAGGTAGCACCAGCTCAAAACTTTATGGTTTTAGGTGCTAAAATGGCAAACATTATGTGAAAAGTTTTTGTATGGTAGAATAAATAAAAATAAAATAAAAAAGTTAATTCAGTTGTAGGTATGTGTGACATTTTCATAGGACTGAGTATTTATTTTCGGCTTGTGTTTTAACACCGCCCAAAAAAGTACTAAACGGTTACCAAAATGGATAAATGGTCACCAAATTACATTTCAAAAATATTATGAAATAAATCCTTTTTTTCGTATTATTGACTGCCATAAAAATATATGGACGCCTTTAAAATACACTTTAGACTAAATATTATATATTTAACCTAACTTTTTTCTTTTTTTCTTCAGAGTAGAAAATTAATTTACGAATAAACCGGTCCGGGGAGGACCGGAATTATGTGGGACTCACCGCCCTGGAAAGGGCAGAATACCGACTAAAAATACTCCGGTGTTCCTCTCGCGCCATGTTTGCAAGACCACGGGAACGAAATCCTTCCGCATAGCCTAACCTAACATAATTTGGTGACTATTTATCCATTTTGGTAACCGTTTAGTACTTTTTTGGGCGGTGTTTATTTTATTTGGTGCCTAGGCTTAGGTAGTCTTAAAAATATTTTTGGTGACCGTCTAAACTGTACCCTTTATTTTCTCCGTTCTAGAATCCTCGCTGACATCTGGCCTACAGCCGGCCTGGCGTTGCTCGGCGCCGCGTGCGTGATAGCAACTCGCGAGACATCTCTGGGCCGCGGCGACGTCGGCAGACAACTCGCGTTTGGAACTCTCGGCTTGGCGATATTCCCTCCGCTTGCAGGCTTGGCCGTGGAATCGATGCCCGAGAACCCATTCCTGGTGCCGTTTGTAATGCACGCTGTCTTCATGCTGGTTGGCGCTCTCATTTTAATCTTTGATAGGTAAGTTCTACAAGAGTTTCCTGAAAACTATAATCTGGGTCTCTTCAAGGCTAGAGTGAATAGGTGCCTTCTAGACCTTTGTGCTTCATCTTCGGCCACATCGTCACTTACCAACAGGTGAGATCGTGGTCAAACAACGGTCTATCAAAGTAAAAAAAAAACAAAAAATATATATTCCAAGTTCACTGTTGTTGTGCGTATACCAAGTTTTGCAGAATGTGCAGTCCTTTGTATGTAACTGGTAGTTGAAGATCGCGATCGCAGACATACCACGAATATCTGCGGATAAGATCCTTTGCAGAAACTTTAGAGCAAGTTTTTTTTTAATCTTTGTGAATGAAGGAACAAGCTGGTGAGCCGCCTGATGTTAAGCGGTAACCTCTGCCTTTATCATAGGTCACGTCCACCTAGGGCGTGCACGATGTAGCTTTGCACTGCGTCCGACACTCTGAGACATAAAGATGAAAAGTTTCATGAACCTCTAATTTCACTGGCACCCTTACCTTCAAAACGGAACACAACAATGCGAGCACTACTGTTTTGCGGCAGAAATAGGCATGATGGTAGTACTTCCCCGGACGAACTTTTTCACAAAAAGCTCTACTACTAACAAGCGTGAGATTATAATCAACCATTTATAGCCGTCGTCCAGTCTTTTTCAAGCTCATCTTTGATTGAATATTGCAGAAACATGCCACTCTCGACCCCGGAATGGTGGTGGCACACCGCGACAGGGCTGCTGACGATGCCGATGAACGCCGTGAGACGGTACGGAGCTGAAACCGCCGCTGTGTTCGCCGTCGTCGCACTGTTGGGCACTCTGTGTAGCGGGATCGATACTTATTTGCCGTGGTAAGTGACTAAATATTGATCTTACTTAACATTATGATGTCATCTAAGAATATAGGAACCTAGGTACATAGAATATATACACAATATCATTATTTACGTTTGGCCCTAATGTAACCTGTATGAGAATTCATGAACTCGAGCGTCTACAAAACTTGTGCATCCGTTTTATCTTTGGTTTGCGCAAGTTTGACCACGTATCCGAGTTCAGACTCCCAATTGAAATGGCTCCCTATACGTCGTCGTCGTGATCTTCACGTTCTGACTTTTCTCTATAATGTTCTTTACAATCCTCTTTCACCTTCTTACCTCCGTGAGCGTTTCGATTTTCTTGTCCCGTGTGGTGTGCCTTGCAGGTCAATAATGTCTCTTCTTCTTAAGGTCCCTGCTCACTCTTCGAAACGTTATGGTGGGTCATTCACTGTTCACGCTGTAAGACTATGGAATGCTATCCCTCACGCTATCCGCGCCAGCCCTTCGCTTAACATTTTTAAAACAAAAGTAAAAGAGCACTATCACTCCTTGTAATTGAAGTTTATTGTAGGTTTATGTATTTATTTGTTTAAGTAGGTATATTTAGTAATGATGTAGATACTTTATGTAAGTATATTTTACTTTTAATATTTAGTAGTGTATTTTAAAAGTTAGCTTGGTATTATTATATGTATGTTTATAGGTTGTTTTATTTTTTTCTGTTTTTTCCTGTATTTGTACATTCTTCCTGCCATATTTATCACCTCTCTCTTGCCTCAAAGGTTTGCTGTCAGAAAACTCTCTAGGGTTAAGCTCGCCTTTGTACATATCTTTTGTTTTTATTTTATTTGTAATGTGTTTTTCTGTGTACAATAAAGAATTATAAGAAAGTACCTACTGGTGTATATAGGTACCCTACCCTTCACACGAAAACGTGTTGGCTACTCAGTTCAATACAAAGTGGGAAATAAGATCTGCACTGACGATGACTTCCCGTGTTGGGGACTGGGGAGTGTGTGCAATGTGCATTGGCCCCCTTTTTTTGTCTTCAGATTGGGAATTCGTTTACGTATAAACCGGTCCGGGGAGGACCAGAATTATGTGGGACTCGCCACCCTGAAAAGGGCAGAATACACACTAAAACCACTCCGGTGTTCCTCTCGCGCCATGTTTGCCAGACCACGGCAACGAAATCCTTCCGCGATCCTACTGGCGATATTAGTAATCCCTCCCATTCTGGGCGGCCTTAGCCGCCATCGCAGTCAATCATTCATCACCTTACCCTCCCCCTGGATGAATTGGCCCCCACCAAACCAAGCTTAAATTCAAAAGGTTTTTTGGTTGGTGGGAGGGGAGTACTGTATGGAGTTTCTATACATTCTCAAAAACATCAACATAATACCTTTGACAGGACGGTGTTGGAGCTGAACGGCACCATCCCGGAGGTGGGCCTGACGCTGACGATCGGCGCGCTGCCCGCCGTGCCCGCGCTGTGGTGGGCCGAGGCGCTGGTCGACTACATCGGGCACTCCAACGTCTTCATCATGGCTTTTACTTTCTACGGACTGCGGTATACTGGTGAGCATGTAAAGCTATGCTGGCTTTCACCCATACAGCACGAATCGACTGTCAGTTCGAGGGTTCTAACTTGTGGCTTGGTCTTCGGCTTTGCTGATCTTACACTGAGGATTGGAGCGGTAGCTTATTCCTCATACATTTGACAGTGTTAATAATACCTTGTTTTTCCCAGGACTCGCATTCAGCACAGACTACTCGTGGGTCGCGGTGAGCGAGGCGCTGGAGGTGTTCACGCTGAGCCTGGTGTGGGTGACGGCCGTGCTGTACTTCCGGCACCTCGTGCCGCGCAAGTACACCACCTCGGGCCAGGCGCTGCCGGTCATAGCGCACTTCTGTATCGGTGAGTAGCACGGACACGGTATGGCACGGCTATTCGGCGCTGCCGGTCATAGCGCACTTCTGTATCGGTGAGTAGCACGGATACGGTATGGCACGGCTATTCGGCGCTGCCGGTCATAGCGCACTTCTGTATCGATGGTAGCACGGACACGGTATAGCACGGCAATTCGGCGCTGCCGGTCATAGCGCACTTCTGTATCAGTGAGTAGCACAGATACGGTATGGCACGGCTATTCGGAGCTGCCGGTCATAGCGCACTTCTGTATCGGTGAGTAGCACGGACACGGTATGGCACGGCTATTCGGCGCTGCCGGTCATAGCGCACTTCTGTATCGGTGAGTACCACGGACACGGTATAGCACGGCTATTCGGCGCTGCCGGTCATAGCGCACTTCTGTATCGGTGAGTAGCACGGACACGGTATGGCACGGCTATTCGGCGCTGCCGGTCATAGCGCACTTCTGTATCGGTGAGTACCACGGACACGGTATAGCACGGCTATTCGGCGCTGCCGGTCATAGCGCACTTCTGTATCGGTGAGTAGCACGGATACGGTATGGCACGGCTATTCATGGCGTAGAGCGAGGAGAGTACATGACTTCAGACGATTACTGCGCCGTCTCATGCCCAAGACAGTTTCTGGTTCGATATCGCCACCAGACCATCGACAGATTGTTCCCAAACTAATTATCATTCACAAACTGCTTTTTAGCGACACTCGCTCATGCTTTGTTTAGCTTATAAATCTGGGTCTTTTTTTGCTCTTAACTAAACTGGTGGTCATGAAGAGCCTTGAATGTAAGTTATGTACCCAATAGTAAAAGAACCAGCGTGTTTTTCATGCTCATTTCAGCTCTTCGAATTGTTGGTTCTAGGATGTGCCATGTTTTCCTTCACCGCTTGTAGTACCACACATTAATTTTTCACAAAAGTTGACTGGTGTAGCGGGATTCGAACCACGACCTTTGGATGTAAGTTCGCTACATCCAAGCGTGTGGCACTTCACCCCGCCGCCAGTGCTCTCTTGAAGCTCGGCTCGTGTCCTCAGGGCGGTGCATCGGCGCCATCGTGAGCGGCATGGTGTCTCTGGAGCTGCCGCTGGAGAGCTCCCGCGGCGTGTACCGCGCGCTGGGCGTGCTGGCGCTGCTGTCGGCCGCCGTCTACCTCGCGCTCTATCACCTGCTGCTGGCACCGCGCTGCGCCGCGCCCGCCGTCAAGCCGCCCCAGCATCTGCTGCAAGGTATCTTACAAAAACCAAGACCAAGACTACATTTAATTCGTTGTAATCATTTTGTCTAGTCCGAGAGCTTCATGATAACATGGTCATCCTCGCCGTCCACTGGTGTACATTTTATGTGGTGGTATCACCACGGAGAAACAAGTCTTTCTCATCGTTACACCGGTGTACGTCTAGTGTAGCTTAGCTAGGGAAATGGAACGAGCGGCTTTCGTATGTGTTAAGATATCAACTCAACATCACCAGCCGATAGACAGCCTCACTCAACCAAAGACAGATAGTGAAGGTATGGTCATATTGCCGATAGACAGCCTCACTCAACCAAAGACAGATAGTGAAGGTATGGTCATATTATCTCTCAGAGCATTGCAGGCCTCTTATTATCTAATCTGTGGTATGGTGAAAAGGGTGTGACCAGTAAATTCAATATTTTATAAAGCATTTTACGCGTAAATTTATATTAAAAAAAAAAAAAAATGTTATAAAAACCAGTAAGTTACGAACTTACGAGTCAAGTGTCTTGTCTAGTAAGGGTTAGGTGTCCTATTGGTTGGTGAAAATGCGCATAAGAGCAGTGCATAAAGAAGCTTGTCAAGTCTAAGGTTCTAAATTCAAACACGATTTTTTAATTGTTAGTGAATAAATAAATTAAATGAAATTAAAATTATTTTCACTAATCTCCCGTTTCCCGTTTAAACACACCATGCAGCGTCTTGCCCCTTCTGTAGTTTTACGAGATCCAGATACTATGCAAGGGTATAGCAGATGGCGAGTGGTAAACAACTCGGAACCATACTGATTCTTCGGGCCGGATCCAGTTTTACCGGGCTGGCTAACCAACAACCACATTTTCACAAAGATTGTTACTCCTGAAATAGGTGTCGGTCCAATATCCAGTTACAAATATGTTTGAAATAAAAACATACCTATCTTGGTTACTTTATTTTGTTTGTTCCTAAAGCTTCCACCGTGGACGGTCAGCTAGACGTCAAAGGTTCGTAAAACTTCGTAGGTTCTATGCGAACATTTACTATAGATTTGTACACCTTTCTAGGTAGAAGCTTAGCGCACTTACACTATTTACTTTTTTAGTATATTTCATACATAGTGAGTTGAAAAGTTCAGCTCTTCAACTCACTTTGGATGGGGTATGCAGTAGTAGTGAGAAAAATTGCGACTTCGTGTTTTGTCGGCTAAGTTCGTTGTATCCTGTTTTCTCTGCAGAGAAAAGTAATTAATTTTGTAAAAAAAAAAAAAAAACCCCTCCCCTCAACGCTATGAAACGGCTGAACCGATTTTGATCAAACATAGCTAAGAACACTCCAGACAAATTAACCTCACAAAAAAAAACAGTTCATCCGTTCGGGAGCTACGATGCGACAGACAGACACACACACACGCAAACGTCAAACTTATAACACCCCGTCGTTTTTGCGTCGGGGGTTAAAAACATATGTAATCGAACTTGCCGACAAAACACGAAGTCGAATTATTTCTCACTACTACTACTGTACCTCGGGTATCAAATCTTTGCTTCAAGTTCTAATCTTGCTCTCAATTTACCAACTGCAGGTTTGAACACCAACGGATCTTCAAACGGCCACTACGCACCGATGCGGGTATACCACGAGGAACGCTCCCGGAAAGGACACTTCCGTTACTAGACGGTTCTCATTATTTCTTAGCTCTTAGCGCAAAAATAAGTGTAGCTATAAGTGTCAATTTTATGACGCAAGTGCGTTTAGAATGTGTATTTATTATCCTTGCGCATTTTCAAAGTGCCTTTTATGGAACGAGATCTGGCCTAGAGGATATCTGCAATGACCTGAATTTTGATCCGATGGCTAATTCTCATTTTAAAACCCCACTGAAAGCTGATTGAATCGAGACTGAATAAAAATTGGCTGAAAATTTGTATTCTGCTCCCTCATAGTAACAATTACTTTAGATACATGGCAGCTACAGATTAGAGTAGGTTACTATTATAATTGGAAAGAGTGAAGAGAAACATGCAAATAATTAGGCAACATTCTCGGAAAAACTTTCAATCGTTCAAGTTCCGGTCACATTTCCTTGTTGTAATGGTCAGTTTATTACAGCAACATTTGTGTCACTAGATCATAACATGACCCGAAAATTTATTTTGACAATTTTTACGAGAATCGGGCTTCTGATATGTGATATCTTCAAGAGATATTATATGTGAACACGTATCATACGTGATGAACTTGCCAGCTAAAAAGCTGCCATACTTTCCCGCAGCCACGGTCGAGCTGTTCACTGGCTGCTGGGTAAAGTTCTACCATGTAGAGAATAAGAAAGTGTATTAAGCGGCTTAAAATATAGACAAGTGGTCAAAATCCAGATGTTTGCAGTTATCTCTTAGACCGGATCTGCTTCTAATAGTCATAATAATTATAAATCTCCACTGTAAGCATAATGTTTTTCATGTTTTTTTATGTTTTTGCCTAGTAATGTAACATTATGTTAAGATTTTTTAGTAGGTACGTACAGATTTGTGATATGTGCTTGATTACTAAGTAATAAAAAGTTTCTAACTTTACACTAAGCTTGTTTTGACTACTATATTCCATATAAATTAGTTATTAGGATCTTAGTAAAACTTCTTAAAATATTTCCAGTAGTTTATGTAAACCCATTAGTTTCTACAAAAGGAAAACAGTTTATTGGCCCTTACGAGTTATTAAATGTTTTTATTTATATACCACTTAATACAGTTTTCTGCTGTAAATAAACCAATATTGTGTCTATAATTAGGTAAGCAGATATAAGAGGCAGGCCTACCTAAATAATGGTTATCTACAGGTCACAGGGTCGTAGGGTCTACGACAAAAGCTGATAAAAAAAATGATTTATATAACAAGGAGTGTTCTTCCTTTATTATATTAAGGTGGAAGCTCACGCTTGTTGCGCAAAATTAAAATTTTCTGGTGTTTTTGCTCATTACAAGCTCATGAACACTTCTTCAGATAGCGAAAGTCTAACCATAGTCCATAGGAACCATAGTCATAACTGATACCGAAAGTTGATTTCGCGAGAACTAGAAAACATAACACACATGTTTTAATTAAACGTATTTCATAAATATCATGAGTTTAGCTACGATATCCCTAAAAAAACACAATCACAACACAGTCAAAATGTGTTTAGGGGGATCGTAGCTAAACTGGCGATATTTATGATATACTATAAATTAAAACATGTGTGTGAAGTTTCCTAGTTCTCGCGAAATCAACTTTCGGTATCAGTTATGAGCAAAAAATACCAAAAAAATTATATTTCGCGCCACAAGCGTGAGCATTCACCTTAACTTTGTTAATGTTGTAATTTTTGTACAATACCTTACGTCGCTGACTGTAAACCCCTTCTCCCATTACGATACGCACAGGCGATTCAAGTATCCTGAAGGTATCCTGCAAGTCTCGGAGACTAGTCGCCGCCAATTATCTCACATACATTTGAATGCAGGCTCGATGTGAGGTACTTGGCGGCGACTAGTCTCCGAGACTGGCAGGATACTTGAATCGCCTGTGCGTATCGTAATGGGAGAAGGGCTTAACTATTCTAAATGCAGTGCGTTCGTCAAGTGAGCTCATGACACAGTGCGTTCAGAATACGACTGATACAATAACATCAAAATAATCTACATACACAGCGCAAAAGAAAACAGATAATACAAATCAGAGTAGGGTTGTTAGGACGATATTTCCGCCTCATCCTCTTTATGTTGAATATGAAGAGAAGGCGACACAAAATGGCGTCTTGACAGTCCTTCTCTCTCCCGTAATATCCCGAAATTACCGGTCTAACTTATCGGTAGAGAGAGATAAACCAATCTAATGGTGGTACTTCACTTGGCGTATTTGCGCAAATGTTTGTGTTATATTTCCAAGGCAAAATCAACCATGAGTCCTACATGATATGGTGCTATTTGGCTTGGCAAAATAACGAAAATATTTGCGCAAATTCGCCAAGTGAAGTTCTAGCATAGAACTGAACAAGCCACTATGTCAATACATGAAGATAAAACATTCCATATTCCGTCAAGACAAGGATCATTTTGAAACGTCAAGCTTGTAAGTGTCAAGTAAAAGCGGTGGAGGGGTGTTCAGTTTTAGATTGGATTAGCTCTACAGGTAGTATAGTAGGGTGTGTGCGGAAAGAGGCTTTGCGTAAAAAGGAACCAACATGATAACACTGCTAGATTTATCTCGAAGAAGCTTTATGAATATCAAAGTTTTTCATTACAAGGATCAAGATCCGGGATCTATTTCTCGAAGCTAACAAGCTACGTTTACGAGGTATATTGCTATTCAACGTAATGAACATTTTTATTCAGTTATAAACACGAAATAGCTCCAGGTAGTCTAGCAATAATTCAAATAATGTCAAGTGTTTCTAACAACACAAAATCGGTAAGTAAGCTGCAACGCCCTCATCTCCTACGCCTTCTATCTTTCCACACGGACACTAGCTGCTTGAGTAGGTATACAGAATGTCGCAAGATAATGGGTCTCTCAGCAGGGTAAGTACCTTTCTGTTCTAGTTAGAGAAGTTTGTTCTTGAGAAACATTAGGTGAATTTTGAAGAAAACCAATACGGCATTTTTCGATTTTCGAAATATTATTGCGTAATTGAGCCGATTTTACTGAAAAATTTTACTTCCAGACTAATAACTTCTGTACAATTTATGAAAAGTCCAAATATAAAGTACTAGCGACTCGTCCCGGCTTCGCACGGGTAGTTTCAGGGTGAAAAACAGCCGCCCCCCTCCTATCCCATCCCCCCTGGTAGCCTATGTGACTCAGAATGAATGTAGCTTCCCAATGGTGAAAGAATTTTTGAAATCGGCACAGTAGTTTTTGAATTTATTCATTACAAACATACACACAAAAATACAAATATTTCCTCTTTATAATATTATGTAGATGTAGATTAGTTTACTTCAAAATTCAGCTAATGTTTCTTATCTAAAAATCTAAACCTCTCTAACTACAACAGAAAAGGTACTTACCCTGAGAGTCCGATTACCTTGCGATTATACAACCTGTATAATGCGCAGCGTACCTAATCATTTCAGTCCGCGAAATGACTTGGTCATGACACAATGAGCCATCTGTAAGACTGGCCGCACATTATCAGAAATATCTGATAGATATATTCGAACGCGCGCCGGAAGAGACTCTACCTATTAAATTTTTTACTAGACCCCGCACACCGTCAGAAATTTTCCGGATCGGGCGCAAGTTTCTGATGCGCGCTGGATGCACGCCAACCGCACTTCAGAAATATGCCTGATTAAAATGTCAGTAGGGACGCTCTCTTAAACAATTTGTACTATCTCAGTACTTTGTTAGGTCTAGCGCTTAACTGAGTCTGTCCCTGATGTATGGGTGCGGTACGGGAGGGTGTTTTTGTTTACATTATGTCACATGTCATCTGATAATTTGAGAGACGAAAACACCCCTCCCGTACCGCTCCCATACCTCACGGACTGACTCAGTTAAGCGCTAGACCTGTAGACCACCACACCATCAGAAGTACACATCAGTGTCGAGTGGACGAGTGCTGCAAACAATACGTGCGAGTAGGATAGATATATTACAATAGCATAGGGTCCCGGAACTAAATTTCTTATAGTTTGCGGGATGTGCGAAGGCTAGGTACCAGAGGGCCGCGGCCGTTAGAAATTTTCTTACAATGTGCGACCAGCCTTATTATTCACGTAGGAAGAAGTCCAAGTCTGTGTTCCTTAACTAGATGACTAAATTGAGTTATATCTGATCTGATGACGGCATTCCTGCCCCAGTGTGCCACAGAATATAATAAATAGTCTTCGGTTTACAGAGATAATGTCACAATCACCTGACCTTCATACATAGACATAACAGATACTATTTGGACACGTGAAATCGAGAAATTGATACAAGTTACTTAGTGCACAGAGTGTAGAATTAATTACTTTGAGCGGCTAGTACAGTCAGTGACAACATGTATGAGAGGTTTACAACAAGAGCGTTCATCGAACAGTCACGGTAAGTAAAATAGGTAAATTACTAAACTAAATAAGCCGTTTATTTGTAACAGTTGAAGCGTATCGAATAATACACCAGTGTTAGTATAGAAATGAATGAATAGCGAAAAATGATCTGTAAATTGAGCCCTGACTATAGATGAATAAAACATCGTTTGTGAGGCTCGCGGGAGATTCCGCCGCTCCGATTCTATAACTATATCAATGGCCATGATTCCTGTGCGAGGACCATGATTACTATCCTAAACGTATTCTGTCTTTAGAAAATCAAATTTGAGTATAAACAATATATTTTAATATATAACAAAAGGGAGAAATAGTTTCACAGACACCACCACTTGTCTGCGCAAAGCCGCCTTCAATAAAGTCTTAAGTTCTGATGAGGAGTGTACTGCTACGGCGCTGGATCCCTCACAAACGAAGTTTGCTCCTATTTTGGATATTATCTCATCAAACTCTATGGTGTTTTTACATATAAATAAGAACACTAATATCTCTAGACCCGTGGTTTGTCAGTTTCTAATAAAATTAGGGATAATATTATTGAATTAATCCTCTATAATTGATCTATTGTAAATGTGCATTAAATTACATTTGATCCTCTTTTATTGGTCTTCTCTTCTAGTGATACCGATACTACTAGGTACTTCAAAATGAGTGACAGTCCGACATGGATTTAAAACGAGAACCGACACCTGCACGCCAATAGCATAATTAAGTAATATCGGAGGATTAAGCGAACTTTAATTAATCTTATTTTTTTTGGCATAGCTTAAATCAGATTAAAATATCGATTGATTTGATTTATTTTATATCTCAGAGAATGAGGATTGATCATTAAAGGTGACCGTTAGGATTTTTAAATAATCATTTAAATACATGCCATCAAATTATATGGTTTCCTGACTCCCAGAGGGTGTCTTTCATCGCATTCTGTCTTGAGCTACACGTTTCACGTTTTACTCTCATCCTTGCTCTCCTACAGAACTGACCCTCTGGTTTGTTTTTAGCCTTGAGGGTTCCAACCCAAGGCTTATTTGGGAGTATGATCCGGAGCCCTCCGCAGCGTGTGACTAATTATTCCACTTACGGTGCTTTATCCGAGTACCAATGGGCGATTCGTGGCATTTCTCTAGACTAGAAGGAGTAGGTCTATGTTGGGAGATTTTGTCTGGCCAAAATATCATGCTAGTTTGAATCTACTAACACACCACAGGCCTAGATAGTGTCTACAAAATGTCAACGACTTCAGTTAATTAATATCCAAAAGAGGAGCAAACATCGGTCCATAGAGAGAGGGCTAGCAGTACAGTTCTCTCAAAATTAAATTTTAACAAATAAATTTAAATTTCTGAATGCAAACGCACAGATCAAATTAAACATCACATAGAAAGCTTACATTTTAATCTTAATTCTACTATGAATTTACAACACCGAGGGTTATATAGTTGAAGATGTTTTTTTCTTACAATTATGTTCATAAATTCCCACTCGGCACTTCGCGGGTTATAATAAACACTAGGATTAGACACTATTAAAGATAAATGATCTGGCTAGGCCAGTCCCAAATACAAATATTTACAGCATTTTATTGTTTTAATAAAATGTGTTTTTATGCCGTCAGTATTCTATTATAAATGCTACTTGTTCCTAAAAACCAGTGTACTTTTGCCTTGCACGGAATATTCTAGAGTTAATTACCATGGAAAAACGCTTTTATTGATTATACATTTAGAGTGTTGATATTATTCATGCACAATTGCAACCAAAAAGGACAAAAATCACACCGTTTTTGAAGAAGCTTGCAAAATAATTTTTTGTCATTGCTTGTACTAAAAACAAAGAAATTCATAAGAAACTTTTGAACTCTTCAGCCAACATTAGAAAGTGAACAGACAGGCTGTAAAAGACTACTTTGAAAACCTAGACAGGATGTTCCAGACAAAGAATAATAATTGGTACATATGTTAAACCTTTTCTTAGAGCCAAATTTCTGATTTGGCGTATTTATTAATCAGTTGAATTTGTTCGAGATTATTTTCTGCGATTTCGTGAAAATTGTGGCTCTAACTACCCCTTTGGGGAAAAAGACATGTATGTGTGTATGTATGTATCAATTTGGACCCATAAAAAACATTCGAAAAAAGAAAAAAAACTGGTACTTTTTAGGTTTTAAGTTCCTAATCGTTGACTTGATTCGTAACTGACTAAATCAAGTACAATATTTAAATTAAAAATATGCATGGAATTACATTACAATCCCAAGGGATCACTGTACAAGAAACACGATAGAAAAAACAATACCTCGTAACTTTAGGCACCTTTAGGCTAGTTTCGATTGTTTATTAAAATGGTGCATATTATTGGGTAAATAACAACAATACAACAAAGCCGAGGATTTACTGTAGGGATTTTGTAAAATTATAGTTATTTTTCAAGATATTCAATAAAAACGGATTTTACGAGCGGCGCGAGGCGTGTCTGGGGTTGGTGCAGCCTTAACTTAGGTTTTCATGATTGTTAGGGATTGTAAATTAGTAAATTTTTTACAGATTTGTTTCGTATTATATTTATATTTATTTTTGTTAAAGCGATATACAATCAATATTGTATCTCGCTGGCTTGCGTTCATTATCTAAGTGCATTCAAGACAGGCTTTTTAATTCGAGGAATTACAGGAATGGTAGAAATATTATCCGTACCAAATGTTTTTATCCTTACTTAAATCAAAACTAATAAAATCAATAGTATACGTAATTATACATACTTGCAACTAAACATCCTTACACCTAGAGAACTCTCAATTACTGCTACTCAATTTAGTTATAGAAAACCTATAATTATATACCATCGCATTATATGTTGTGTCCTGTAATGATAGTCTTTATTTTAAGACAGAATCTGTTCAGCTTCTTGCAAATCAGATATTTCCATACTAGCGTTTTCGTCCAAATTATCATCTTTTAGCAAAGTTTCTATCATTTCTTCGCTCATTTCTCCGTCTTGTTCTTTATCAATTTCTTGATCAGCCTTTTTATCTGACAATTCCTTTTCGCTACTGTTAACCTCGTCGTCCTCTTCAGTATTCTGTTTGTCATCACCTTCGTTTTCGACTATTTCGTCTTCGTTATTTTGTTTTTCATCAGTTTTGTCATCAGATTCACTGTTTTCTTTTTCAATTTCATCTTCGTTATTTTGTTTTTCATCAGTTTTGTCATCAGATTCAATGCGTTCTTTTTCGACTATTTCATCTTCGTTATTTTGTTTTTCATCAGTTTTGTCATCAGACTCATTGTTTTCTTTTTCGACTATTTCATCTTCGTAATTTCGTTTATCATCAGTTATATCCTCATCTTCTTTGTCGCTGGGTTTTGTTGTTTCTTCGTTATCAGTTTTGTCATCATCTCCGTTTAACTCAATTGCTTTTGGGTCTGAACTCTCTTCGTTACTATTGTTAGAAGTTTCAGCAGGTTCATCGGTATCCATTTTATCGGTCTCATCGTGGTTTACTAAAAGCTGTTCTTTTGCTTTTTCTGCATCTCCATTGCTATTATCTTTGCTTGTTTCAGCACCGAGCGTGCCAAAATCTATCAAAACATTAGCACTGCTGGTGGAGTCATCATATAAATTATTAATATTTTCGTGTTCCTGTTCAACCACATTGAGAGGATCTGCATCATTTCTGTTCTCAGCACTATCGTTATGCTCGCTGCTGCCGACCCCCGTTAAGTCAACCTCCTGACTTTCAGTGCCATTCACTGAATCTACTGAATTTTCATCAATGAAAATAGGATCATCAAGCTCGGTATTCGGCAAAATTTCGACGTCATCGTCATCCTCTTCAGAGCTGTTTTCACCACTTTCTTTGCTTGTGAGATACATTTTCATTTCCTTATTGAGAGTATCGCGAATTTCAATAAATCTTTTCGACGAAGTAGTCAACAGTTGTTCTAAAGTTCTGTGCAAATATTTCATTTCATCAATGGTTCTAGTCCGAAGATGGGTGGAAGTGGCTTCTTTCTTGAGCTTGTGAAGGCGCGATAGAGAATACTCCAAAGCGTCAACCGCATCGATCATATTGTACCGATACCATTCTACGGGCACTTTCAGGTCAGTTTCTCGAGAAGCATCTTTAGGTGCTTTAGGCTCTTTAGGCTTTGCAGGTTTATTTTTGAGCGTGGTTTTGCGCCTCTGTGGGCCAGCATTGCGTCCACCGCGCTTCGCTTTTGGCGATGAAGCGTGTGAGACGGCACTGAGCTTAGCAGCGAATGTTTCACTTCTGGGCGTCACTTTAGGAGATCCGTCCGGATTTTGGGATACAATAGTAGCAGAGTAACCCCCGGGCATGTTCGGGTTTGCGTTTATAGCAAAAATGCGTCCGTCCGGTAGTCGATACATTTTATTAGACGACAGTGTTTGAGGGTCAACTCGAAACTTGAGTCCCCCGGTGAGAGCGTTGACAGTGACATCGCTGTCTGTCATCTGTATGACATTTCCTTTGGGCATGCCGGTCAGGGGGGTGGCACGAACAGGGGCCAGAGGTGGAGGGTTACTGACCTTAGGAGCCGCCACGGGAGCTGGTGTTATGCACTCAACATCGTCATCGTTATCTTCAGTCACCTGCAAAAATACATTTACAAATAAGTCGAAGCGCACGTTGGCTCATAATAAACCCTCGTTCGTTTTGTCACTAGTTCTTTCTTGGTTAGGCATTAAGTCAGTGACAAGTTGAGGTATGGCGGGATGAGAATGGCCTTGTGACCGATAGGAAAGGATTCATTGCAACTCGTAGAGATCCTTTCATGCACATATACTAAAAATAAAAAATAAACAGTTCTATTACATGCTGGTTTCCTATAAACCGTTTGCTGATATAACTAAGCCTCCCAGAAGTTATATTTTAAAGGAACGAAGTTTTCATGCTCTTCTCAATGGCCAACTCCAGGGCGTCGTGATATATCGGTACCTACTGTCATTAACAGTGCCATCATCCATGGTATGGTTTTAGAAATGTTAACATTCGCGTTCGCGAAACGTTTCAAGCAGCATGTCTAATTAATAAATATAGTGTCCGATCCTGCAGCACTACAAATATCACTGGTCTCTTGGCTCCAGCTGTCGTAATTTTGTAACTCCTTCTAAGATACCGTAACGGGTATTTTGATATAGTTATATAGTTATGTTTTAAATAAACCAGAAATAACTGGGTTCTTAGCAATGGTCTCCGAAAAATCAACAGGTATAAGAAAAAAAACCTCTATGTCAAAATTACTCTACAATATGCAAAATTTTGGTAACAATAATATTCGTTAATTTTCTATGCAACTAGTACTGCGCCTCGCATCAGTTGATTCTGAGAATAGAAAGGTATTTAAGATTATTTTATTGTGATGATGCTCTTTCTTGCGTAAAAACAAACCTCTGTACCTTTCTGTTTAAGTAACAATAAATCCTGACAAGCAAATTTTTCATACGAATCGCCTGCAACTGCCCTTAATATATTAAAAAACTCCGTGTAAATATGATAATCTATACACTACGGTGACATAGATGAACTATTTTGCTATAGTTTGTCTGAGTAATGATGAAGTGAAATATTACCTCGCATAGAGGTTCCAACGGGAAGTCTGGAGTGCAAACTACATTATCATTATTCGCAAATGTTGGGTTTGAATTGTTCATGGCTTGCACTGCTGCGAAATCCAGACCCTGTAAATAAAAACATCACTTCAGGAAATGTTAGTAATAGTAGAGCTTTTTTATGAGATAGTTCGTCCGGGGAAGTACTACCACCATACCTATTTCTGCCGCAAAGCAGTAGTGCTCGCTTTGCAGTGAAGGGTATGGGTGCCGATGAAATTACAGGCACATGGGACTTTTTATCTTCATGTCCCAGGGTGGCGGGCGCAGTGCAATGGCCACATAGGGTGCATCCTAGGTGGACGTGACCTATGTGGTAATGCATTGTTAAAGGCAGAGGTTACCGCTTAACATCAGGTGGGCCATCAGATTGCTCCGACATTCAACAGTTTAAAAAAAAAAAAAAAACTGCCGTAAGTTTTTGTTAACACGCGTATCTATGTGGATATGTGAGATTCTGTTTTTGCCAGTAGCACCCAAATATAAAAGAGCGCCATGAATGTAAATCGAACATTTCCGTCAGTTTTAATACTGTCCCACAAGCTAAAAAACAGCCTATAGCACTCGAGGTATAATGTAGCTTCATGTTAGAGAAATCATTTTCGGAATCAGATCAATAGTTCCAGAGATTATCCCCTACATCCACATAAACTCACAAATACCTGTTTATAATCCTACTAATATTATAAACCCGAAAGTTTGCAAGTATGGATGGATGGATGTTTGTTACTCTTTCACGTAAAAACTACTGGATGGATTTGGATGAAATTTGGAATGGAGATAACTGGACTCCCGGAATAACACATAGGCATATTTTTATCCCGATATTCCCACGGGATCGAGACTTACGCGGGTGAAACCGCGGGGCGCTGCTTGTAGATTATATAAAAGAAAGTAAAATAGCAATGTCAAAGTAATATGTTAGATATTACCGTACCTAATATAAGTTTTTTATGAAATTATTGATCGGAACCATGTGCTGATCAAAATGAGCCTAAAAACAGCTAGTCTACTATTATCTATCGATGAGTTCCATTGTCCAGCTTCCATATCAATCATCAGATCAGCTCGCTACCACCATAATATCGTATTGTCAGCGGCATATTTCTGCCGCAAAGCAGTAGTGCTCGCATTGCTGTGTTCCGGTTTGAAGGGTAAGGGTGCCGGTGAAATTACAGGCACATGAGACTTTTCATCTTTATGTCTCAGGGTGGCAGGCGCAGTGCAATGCCACATAGGGCGCGTCCTAAGTGGACGTGACCTATGAGGTAATGCACTGTTCATAGGCCGAGGGTAGCACTTAACATCAGGTGGGCCATCTGCTTGTTCCGTCATTCCAAGTAACATAAAAAAATAAATTAAAAAAAAACTGGTCAGATTGACCCCACGCAAATAGTATTGAAAGTTTTCAATGCGACTAGCAAAGTATTACAAATTTAAATGACTTACCTGAGTTAAACTGTCCAGAGACAAGTTGATATTATCATTGACTAAATTCATGTTGTTCATGTTATTCAAATTCATGTTGTTCATGTTATTCAAATTCATGTTGTTCATGTTATTCAAATTCATGTTGTTCATATTATTCATATTCATGGGGTTGAAAGCACCAGGGCTATTGTAACCATTGAAATTATTGCCAAGAATCCTTGGTCTCTGGATGCGAGTTAAGTTGAGGACCTTTTTCTCAGCAGGATATCTCATTGGGCTGTATAAACTGGGAGACGTCATCTGAAAAAAAAAACAGAAAATTTTGATGGCTATTTATTATTCTGACTATTAATTATAGTGTGCGTCTTTATAAAGTGAAAATTTGAGAAGGGGTGAAACTAGAAACAAGTATGCCGGCGGGAAAAATAATAACAAATTTTTCTAGTTTTTTGAACTTTTTATTTTTAAACAACCCCTTTTAAACTCAACTTTGTATCTTTTTACCTGGCCTATCATGCCAAAACACAAACAGGAGGTGGTGCACTGGTGCCGATAAAATATAAATGAATCCCAATAAATATCAAAAAATAGGTAAAATTAAGGTTCAGTGTTTTACAATAGTTAACAAAATCACAAAAAAAGAGCCTAATTTACCTTTGACTTTAATCGTGCTACTAAAAAACGCGGAAATTTCTTGGAATAGTTGCAACGTGTTTTGTCTCTTTCGATCGAATTTGAAACTGCTTGGCAATACAAAAGACAAAACACTGTGTAACTATTTCAAGGAATGGTAATGCGGTTATTGTTTTAAATTACTAGAATAAAAACTGGTTTTTTTTAAAATTATTTTTGCCTTAGATTAAATTGAGTATAGTTTCACCCCCTTTCAATATTTCCCCCTTTCTATAAAGATTCGCACTGCATTACTGATTGTTAGTCAAAATAGCTCAAAGGATTGTCGATTCTGTGCACCATTCTCTGAAGTTAGACTGCGCTAAAATGATAGCGAACCCCATATAATATACTAAAAACAATAAAAGGGACCGCGATAATATTAGACAATGTACTCATAAGGGCGAGAATCGACTGCACTTATAGTTTTCTATCAGATCTGTAACTTGTCGTTTTTTTATCTATATTTTTTGCTCATTTTGAAAATCTACCCTACAGAAGTTTTGTCAATAATGAAATGTCGCTAACTGTACCATAGCTATTTGAGCCATCGCTTTTTTTCTTGCTCGGTACCGAGCCGTGATAGCTCGTCGTTGTTCCTTGCGGCTGGCATCCGACAATTTCGGCTTCACTGTTTTTATTTGAATTGGCCTTATTTCTTTGGCAGAGAGATTCGACTGTTTCGGCCTTCTTCCTTTATTTTTAATTAGCATTCCTTTCTTTAAAGGGGGTGGCTGGAGAGGGGGGGCGGCTGATAAACTATTGTTCATGTTGACATCAATGATTATATTTGAAGAATTAACCTTCAGTATATGGCCCTCTTTAAGAATTTCACTGATCTGTTGTTCTGTGCCAGAGAGATTCGAATTCACAAGCATTCCTCCTTTATTTTTATTTGCATTTACCATCTCTTTAAGGGGTTGAAGGGGAGCGGGGGCGTTTGCCAAACTATTGTTCATGCTGAGATCAATGAATAAATTTGGCGAAATGTCCTTCAGTGGCTTCAGTATACGGCCCTCTTTAAGTATTTCATTGACCTGTACTTCTGTGCCAGAGAGATTCGACTTCTTAGGCCTTCCCCTCTTTTTAGGGGGTGGCTGGTGAGGGGGGGCGGCTGCCAAACTATTGTTCATGATGACATCAATGATTATATTTGACGGATAGTCTTGCAGAATACGGCCGTCTTTAAGAATTTCTCTGTTCTGTTGTCCTGTGCCAGAGAGATTCGAATTCACAAGCATTCCTCCTTTATTTTTAATTGCACTTCCCATCTCTTTAAGGGGTGGAAGGGGAGTGGGGGCGTTTGCCAAACTATTGTTCATGCTGAGATCACTGAATAAATTTGACGAAATGTCCTTCAAAATACAGCCCTCACTGATCTGCTGTTCTATGTCAGAGAGATTCGAATTCACAAGCATTCCTCCTTTATTTTTATTTGCACTTCCCATCTCTTTAAGGGATGTAAGGGGAGAGGGGGCGTTTGCCAAACTATTGTTCATGCTGAGATCAATGAATAAATTTGACGAATTGTCTTTCAGTATATGGCTCTCTTTAGGTATTTCATTGACCTGTACTTCTGTGCCAGAGAGATTCGACTTCTTAGGCCTTCCTCTTCTTTTTTTAATCGGCCTTCCCCTCTTTTTGGGCATTGGCTTCCCTCCCAAACTAGTCTTCATGTCGACTTCAATAATTACGTTGGACGAATCGTCCTGCAAAATTATACTCCAATCCATAAGCCCTACCTGAGAAATGTGAGCCATTTCACAGAACCTTTTTTTTTTTAATGGCGTCTGAGGAAAATCTTTATTTCCCCAATTTAGCCTGTTTCAAGTACATTTGGAGGTCAAGTCGTTATATTATAGTCTTAGTCATGTCCCAGATATACGGAGGCAGCATTGCAAAGACGACAGTGGACAAATTCCACTCATTCGAAAAGACACGCAATCATGTCCCAGATATACAGAGGCAGCATTGCCAACACTATGGTGGACAAATTCCACTCATTCGAAAAGACAGGCAATGCACTAATATTTAATTACTCTACACTTGTGCACACCGGTTATGACAACCAAATGCACAAAAAAACAAAAAAAAACGTTTTTGGAAATGGCGGAAAAGTACTCACAGATCCTGCTCGCTTTACATGAAAAATAAACAAACTTACCCTGAATTTCTTATTTATTGATGGACCCATTGTACAAGGAGTTATCGCGATCGGGTTTTTGATCATAATAGCTTTATTTTTAGGGCTGACTGGTCTCTTTTGTGCTTTTTTCTCTGGTTTTGGTTTGTATTCATCAAGATGTGCTTTTTTCTCTGGTTTTGGTTTAAATTCATCAAGATTGACTGATGCAAACTTTTTCACCTGAAACGGAACAAATAAACTTAAAAAAAAAAAAAACTGCTAATAGTTATGAACTTAAGTTCTAAGGCTTTTTAAATTTCGATTTTTTTAATTCATGAAATGCCTTTTCAAAATCCTGAAATTCCTCTAGAAAATGTACCTAACACAATATGGGGCAGCCCCACTTAAGTACCTTAACGTACCGTAACGCCTTCATGTTGTTTTATTTACATTTTTAAAGCTCTCCAAGAAACTTCATCTTCTCTCAACAGTGCCAAGTAGATATGACCTAGATGGACATGCCACAAGATGTTGCAGTTGTCATGGGTAGAGGCTACTGCTTGCAGATAACGTAACTCTGTAGCTATCAGTTTAAATCGGTTTCAACGCTGTTTCGTTCAATGCCGTTGTTTTGGTTACGTAATTTACTCAGTTTGTCTATAAACCTTGATTGCAGATAGACTGCGTGAATTAAATAATCGCAAAAAAGACATTTAAAATAGAAACTGCATTGAAACAGATAACAAGATAAATAGGCAATCGCGACACCTGCCAGCTCCATCACCCAAAGAATAAACTGTAATGTCCTAAAACCAAGAATATGGTGATAGTTCTCAGGCTACAATACAATTTATGCTTAGTGAATAAAACAACACTTCAATAGGATTACCTGTATCGTGGGAGGCATTTTAGATATGATCTTCTTGGCTATATTTTCAACCTCTTTCTCCCTTTTCTTAGCTGAATCACCCTTTAAGCCTCTCCTAGCCTTGTTTTTGCAGCATTCTGTTAGATCGATAGCAATTGCCTTTGCATACTGTTGTTTAAGATCCCTATCTTCAGTTTCAGAGACTAACCTGTACAAAAAACATTAGATGTACTACATGCCATTAAACCTCTGTATTTGAAAGCCTAGGTGTTACAAATATGAAAATTCAAACATTTATTCATTACTCTAGGACCAAGGTAGCCTCCGAAGTTGGATAAAAGTTGGCGCGTACCACTTCTAACTTCAGTTGTTGCTCAAGCGCTGTAGTACTTATATACCTAAGCTTATACAAGTATGTGGCCAAGAGTTTTTTCGCGAGGCGGCGGGGCAGCTTGCATGAGTGGCTAGCTCACTAGTTGTGCCCACTACAACCTGTGTTCGGCCAGCAGTGAACCGTGCTTCAGATCCCACTACCCTTGCACCCCTGTGATCCATCCAGTGCAAGAACTGCTTAGACTTGTCACTTCCACAATGACTACACTGGACATCCATTCGAAACTGACAATGTCGCTTTACAAACTGGCTTTGTCCAGTGGGTGCTTCGCAAGGGCAAGTGCAAGCCTCGCAAGGGTATTTTCCTATGAATGTGGGCAACTCCAATCTCCTATCTCAGGGTAACACGCTCAGTGCAATGCTAGTTGGAACCATCTGAACTGCAGGTGCTTACCTATTCCGTAGATCACAGTAGCGTAGCAGTGCCCAGCACACAGCACGTAAGTCCCATAGACACTTTGGGTTACATTTAAAACATTTCCAGTCATCTGTGTTCTCAATTTCTCTTATTTTGGGCAGACCGAGGTTGCGTTTTATGCATTTCTGAAAACAAAAATATGCTAATTAGGTACACATAAAGCCTTCTCAACTTCTCATGCATATAACAAAGGTATCTTCATTAATTTATTCAAAACATTTGTAAAACAAATAATGAATTGATGATTCAAGACCAGAGGTTATTTATATAAGTGTAGCAAACAAGACACAGCCTCATGTCCAAGAACTGGGAAAATAATCAGAGGAAGACAATAAAAATTCTGGAAAGATAATATCAAAAATGCAGGAGGAAAGCTATGGACAAGAACTGCGCAGGATTGAGGGAAATGTAACGGATCGGAGGAGCCTATGTCAAAGGGCATACAGACAAAAACAACTGAGGTAGCCGTTCAAAGTTGGCACAAAGTTGCTGGTAAAGTTGTAAAATATGTACCCTAACTAGATTAAAGCAACTATCTGTATGAAACTGTCATTTAGTTTAATTTTAAATTACATGGTGTGTTCATCCTAAGAATAGACCTCTCAGTCTCCTCCCGTGCATGTCGTAAAAGCCGACTAAGGGATTACCCGAACTTGTTGATATAAGATTTGTCCTGGCTGCTAGCTTATTATGGAATGTGTTATTACTGGAAGAAAGCGTGGGACGCAATGGCGGCGATGAGCTCACCACTTGTCACGTCTATATTCCATGATGGTGCAACCCACTGTGAAAAGAGGCCCATTGAGGCTGTGCGTATCCCTTCGGGGTAGGAGCGTGTGTCTATGAATGTATGTATGTTAATGCATAATTTATCTATATGTTATGTTATAGTTTGACTTTTTTTTATGTTTCCTTACTTGAAACCTATTATAGCTTTAGATAAGTTGATTTTCTATAAATGTAACAGCAAAGTGCTATAAAAAAGGTGCCATCCCATAGGTAATCAACCCTGAGTAGGTAGGTACTGTCTCAAAAATCAAGGAATTACATTGGAAACAGCAAATTAATAATAAAAAATCATTTAATAATAGAACGGGTAAACTATAGTTATTAACCGCCATTGTAGAGTTGGGGAGAGGGGGCATGGGAAGGGGAGGGGGAGTGACCCAAAATGTTAACAAATCGCCTTAACAACAGATTGAGTGAACACTGTCACTTTCAAAAACTGGTAAACCTATCAGGTGCAAGCAATCTCACAACCCACTTCTTGGCTAACTGTCACAGACTCTTGTAACAAAGCTACTAGAAACAGTGCTCACTCAGTAAATAACTCTTTCAAATAATAATAATCACAAATGTGAATGATTTCATATATATTCTAGCAGTTTCGAAAAGAAATGCGACGTTCACAAATTCAACACTAGAAATAAAGATAACTTAGTTATTCCCAAATTCAGACTACAAAAATGTAATAAATGTTTTGTTATGAATAGTATCCGCTTTTACAATAAGATTCCAAATTTAATATTATCACTTAGCGAAAGACAGTTTAAGAATTGTATATGACAGGTTTGACTAAAGGTGCTTATTACACATATGATGACTACTTGAATGATCGAGATGCTTGGTCAATGTCGGTCTCTGAACTTGAGAAACACAATCCTGCATAAATTTATGGTTGAAAATAGTTTCTGTTGATTATTTTTGTATCAAGGCCCTTTTCAGCCGCAAAATAAAACAGAATATCGGTAGAAATTATATTTTTGACACGGCATCCCTATAGATAGCCTCAAATTGTTTATTTTTCTTTGTTGTTGTTTTGGTTTGTATTGTTGGAAAGTTTGATTGTTTTTTGTGTATTGTTGCTTGTGTTTTGTGTTATATGTAATGTGAATCGTATTATTATTTACACTCATTTCTTTGACAAGGCCCATGTACAGCCGCTACTCAACAATTTGTGTACCTATTGACTAATCCAAGTGTACCAATGTGTTCCAAAGGAAATATATGAATTGAATTGAATAGTACTTAATGCAGTTTTGAATAGTTCTGGAAATGAGCCATAATAATAACTAGACATAACTGTTGGTATTTTTTTCATAAAACCAAGCAATGTAGTATTTTTCAGAATTCTTACCGCACAAAATACATGGACGCAATCCGAGCAACAATACACCTGACCCCCTTGCCCACACCAGCGGCAGTACAGTTCCGATCCATCTTCCCCTTTATCAAACTCTCCACTGTTGTAGAACGAGTGACAAGTATTGCATATGAGGGTACGCAGCATCGGATGCAGTCTCATACGAGAATCATTATCAGCAGAACACCCCAAGTGGCGGTCACAAGCAGTACAATGCAACCTCACTGTCACAATTTTGTTCAAATCTGAAAATAATTATGACGACTTTATTTCAAGCGAAGTTCCCAATAGTATATGAGTCTATTAGGTATAGATAAAATGAATGCTATACCAAGAAATTTGTTCTTGTAATGGGTTTTCTCTTCTTCCGTGACATCCTCGTCAAAATCATCGTCCGTAGGATCTGAAATTGTAAACAATGTTGTAAACAGAGAGAACACATTTTTTATACTAACTAAGAACTTGAACAAATAGAAGATTATACCAGGGAAAGGCGGGAATTTGACATCATCATTAGTTACAACCGGCTTCCTCTCAGGCTCGGCAGAAGCCCTCTCAATGGTAGCGATTTCACTCATACCGGGGCTGATAATTGTTTGGCATTTAGTTACCACTTCAAGTTTATTTACGTATACGCAAGCGAAACATTTGTAAATGCTTAGATTTTTCACTCAATCTCGACAAAAAATTCAAGACGAAAAACTAACACTATCTTTCTGCGAAACAATGAAGCCGAAAGTCGGCCATCTTGCTTTGCTTGGCAAATTAGGGATGTGAGCACCACAGACAAACAGTGGATTTAGATGTGAGTTGAGTTTAAAAAAATCCTCTATGGTTGAGTTGCTGAGTTGAGTAATGTGAAACTAAAATAAATGAAAAGTACGCCGCACCGCAGCACGGATTTGCCGAGCTAAGTATGTCACAAACAAATACTATGTATTTTGTGGTATAGGTTTTAGGTTTGTAATGAATGAGGTGTTTTCACTGACTGCCTTTCACATCAATCATGCAGCCTTGAAAATAGATGGCGCCAGCTCTCTGTACTTAACTCTCAAAATAAATTGAAATGTCAACGTCAGCAACGTAGTAATATATTTTCGTTGTGTTTTGTTACCATCAGACAACACAACAGAGGGGCAAGTCCGAGTTTACACACACCATCGTAACGATGATCGTAACGGCGAGTGTACGTGTATTGCGTAGTAACTAGCCATTAATCTGTGACGTTTTTGGCACAGATTAATAGCTAGTTATTATGTTATACACGTACGATCGTGTTACGTTCACCGTTACGATGGTGTTTGCAAAACTCAGACTCACCCCTCAAAGGGGCAAGTCCGACTTTACACTCACCATCGTAACGATGATCGTAACGGTGAGTGTACGTGTATTGCGTAGTAACTAGCCATTAATCTGTGAAGTTTTTGGCACAGATTAATAGCTAGTTATTATGTTATACACGTACGATCGTGTTACGTTCACCGTTACGATGGTGTTTGCAAAACTCAGACTCATCCCTCTGACAATGCAATTGTTAATTTTGACATGCACATTTGAGTCAACGCCATCTATCGAGCCAAATAAACTACTTTTTTTTTAAATTCGATAATGAAAAGCCCTCATTTGGAACCATTCAGAGTTGAAATGTCGTTTTGTATGCAGAAAATTATAAGTGCCCCTAGCGGACTTGTTGAGAAACTTAAATATAAATATTCATTCTATTATTTTATAAGTACTTATAAATATAGATATTTACCTTTTTTTAAAAATATAGACCATACATAAAGACAAATTTCGACTCGCAATTCAATAGTCGGGATACCAAATGTAAAACTTAGACTAACCTGCGTAGGCCCTCTGTTATAAAAAAGAATCGACCCTGAATTATTATAACCAAGATGATTACTCTAAAAATAGAAAGAAAAACAGTCACAGTAGTAACTGTGGTAAAACTGACAGCAAAACCTAGTGTCTACGACGGACGAGGTAAAGCCCGCATCTAAATAAGTGTAATGCGTGTCATTTTGAAATGGTGGATTTTCCCCAAAAACTTGTTTTTTATATTCTGCCAACTGGGTTATGAATTCAGTTCAGTTCTTGAACATTATGACTTGTCGGCATGCTTGACGGAGACTCTTGACTATCACTTGACATTAGGAAAATTGTTTGTAGTATTCCTCAGAAGCCATTATATGAAGAAAGCAACAAGAAGAAAAGTCCACTAGTATTGTAGAGGGACTTGACTTGAGGGATTGTGATTGACTGAGGTGAGATCATGAAGTTATAGGTATAACTTCATGTGAGAGATCGTGGTCAAACAAGGGTCTAAAAAAAAACTCAGATAAATGACATCCATGTACCATGTACTTACTAGTAGTATGCATGGACGTAGTATACTACATCCATGGTAGGAAGTCCATGCCATGGACTTAGTATACAAAAGGAAAAGAGCGCTCTAAAAAATTATAATACCGAAACAAGACCTTATTCCATTAGATTAATACTCAATATAGATTACCGTCATAGATAGATGAAAAACGAGCCAAGAGAGATAGTTAGAATAGAGGCAGTTTGTCCCTTTCTAGCACTTGAAATGATAGCTTTATGATAGCAAGGGTGACCATGACCATTGTATAGGTAAATACTAAGAGGTCATCGATATTACAAATTTAAACGTTGGCCGTCGCGGGACACCCGGCAGACGAGAAACATCACAGCATGGCTGCGTCACGAGTCACGCCGTTTGCAGACACTGAACACTCGGTAAGTAATCAGTTACAAGGTTCAATAACACTTTCTGTGATATTGGAAAAAAAAACGGGTTTCCTACAAACGCAAGCCCAGTCCCGAGTCATCTATTAGGGGAGGTCAACATTTTATTTTACGAAATTTACAAAAAGTGTTATCGATTCGTGATACTGATCACTTACCAAGCCTCCAGTATGAATCTGGCTGCATAAACGACGATTGACAACGATTTGACGACCTCTGTGGCGCGGCGGGCGAAGCTTGGCCTGCGACGCAGGAGGTTGCGGGTTCAATTCCCGCCTCGGAACAAATATTTGTGCGATTGCAGATATTTGTTCAGGCTGTTCTGGGTATTTTCTATGTATAATAAAAATATCTATCTATATAATATATTGTATTATGTATATCAATTGTCTAGTACCCATAACACAAGCTCTGCTTAGCTTTGGGCTAGATAATGTTGTGTGAACTATCCAGCATTATTTATTTATTGATTTATAAATAACTGTGATAAATAATTTGATTTAAATAATGTTTGTCCCACTCCACGTTCATTAGTGTTTATGGAAAAAGTCTCCTGGACATGACTTAATTTATGGTCCCCGTATTAGAAGTAGTTTATATATATATCTCTTATATATATATCTACCTCTATAGTTTATATCTTGCTTGGCTCGATTTTCAGCTGCCAGCGCTCAGTCCTTTTGTATACTAAGTCCATGGTCCATGCATACCTACGAATCTGTGGAACTGGAAAACAAATCAGTTTGTATTGTAATACATAGTAATTATTTTTCTATTTCCAGTTTGATTCACGAATTCATGGTGAGAGCGTGCGCGAGTGTGGAGTGAATCAAATAACGCAAATTTAGCTAATTATGAATAAAAAATTATCGCAATGTAATAATATTTTGTGCGTTTCATCATAGTTTAAATTGCGTTTGATAAAACAGCCCATTCAATAGCCATTACAAATATTTATCAAAAAATAAAGTCCAGCTGACTAATGTTAGTTCCGTCTGTCTGTGCCTTTGTTCAAGAGGTTTTGTACTTACTGCTGTAAGGATATAAAAACGGTCCTCTGTTGAGTTTAAACTGAAGATTATTTAAATAAGTGTATATGATAATTTATATTAAAAATGACCGTAACATACACTGGAGAAGTAGCAACATGTCGAGGATTTGGGACCTTCCTGAAAGTCCTTTACAGGTGAGTTAAATAAACACTATTATAAAAAAAAACAACAAAACTCAACAAGTAGGTAACAAGGGGCTAACTAGAAAATCAAAAAAGTTGTTTTAAGTGCGTCATGTGACGTATCAAATGTAAGGGCTTGTTGCGGGATACATATTACTATAAACAATTTTAATTATAATAAATAAAATATATGAAAACCGAGCTTACCCCACCTTTTCTCGGAAAATACTGAGCATTGAAAAACATACAGAAAGTATAGTAGGAATGTGTAACTGGTCTAGTTGTTACTACATAGTCTACTTGTGCGGAACCTCTCTATGCGAGTACGACGTTTTACATAAACTAGACAATTTTATCATATACTGAGTTTAATAGGGTACTTATCAGAGACTTATCATTGGTACTTATACCTTTTATGAAGATCGGATCAATACTTCCAAAGTTATCATGAAACAAGTTCAAGTTGATTTGTAGGCCTCCGTTCACTCGGTCAGTACCTATCTAATATTTTCTCAGTAGTTTTTTTTTCTGGGTTATGAGTAGTACTATCAAAGAATAAATAATAGTACAAGTAAATGTCCTAAATCGTCCTAAAAGAGCTAGGTAGGGAAAGGGTCCCATTATTGTACAACCAAGGACTGCACAGTCTGGGAATTTACGACCATAGATGTATACATCAATTCCAAAGCTGTGCATTCCGTGCAGGCCTAGTTTTTCTTTTTTAAAAGAACATAACTGTGTTTTTAATATGCAAACAAAAAAACATCTGGTTGTTCCGCCATTAAAGAAGTATAAAAAATGAAAAAAAAAATGTTTAATATCAATTTCTATCATTTGTTTTTTTTGTAGTGTTTTTAACACATTTTTTTAATGCTTTTTTTAACACGCTTTTAATAGATTGGTCTATATATTTTTAGGTATGTAACGGAATCTTTGATCGTGATTTTCATCGCACTTCAAAACGTCGGAAGAACAAAATATATTTTATGGTTTTAATTTTGTTAATATGAATGTTAATTAATTCCGTCATTCCCAGGAGTAAATTAAAAAAACATGTTTTTTTAATATATTGAAACATGTTTTAAACAAGTATACATTTTTCCCAGTGTTTTAAACAGTGTTTTAAACTCTTATTTTAAACATTGCCAACCCTGATTCTTTGGCTGTGCTTTCCATTGTTGTGAAGTGACGGCACCCCAGCAGAGGGAGGCTTAACTAAATTGTGTTTTTCTGAGCTTACATGCCTCACTTATACTTATGTACGTTAACCCTAAGCATGTGTTCGTTTCATGAATGGAAACTAAAAAAATTGATCGCTCACAAGTTAGTTTGTGTCTAGCACGCATAATGTAGGGCCCCGAAGCTACCTACTCTATTCACGACCAGATGTCGCTTCAGGATAAATTTGAATGCTGTCAATCCTTGCAATTGTCTCTCAAAAGTATTTTTGCGAGCTGATTATCCTGGAAGTGAAACGGCTACACAAATTTCCGCCAAACATAACCAAGAACCATCTCGCAAACACCATCTTTCATATAAAGAAAACGGTATATCAAAATAGGTCAAACCGTTTTGGAGATAAATGGGAACATTCGTTGGCACACACAAACCTCTCAACCTAAACGCATATACCCGCTCCGTTCCGATGTGGGTAATTATTAATGTAGGTACTTAGGTAGGTACACAGTTTGTTTTTCATGATACGACCTTGCCGACATGGTGGCAATAAAATTTGGAATAGATCCTCTGAACCATGAATTAAATAATCGTATCTGATATGAGATGTAGAAGCTTGTCGTTTCCTATCGCATTTTCGTGTGTAAAATAGGATGACGTCATCGATTTTGTTTATATCGATGGTTGGCGCCAACTTTTTACTCGATTTCTACTAAATGGATCCAAATGAGGTTTTTACTGTCGTGTAGGGTATTTATCTAGGTAAGTTTTAGAAAATAACACATCTTCGTACTTAGTTTGGTCACGGAGCTAGATCGATAATGTAAATCGGAGGGAAAAACCAAAGTTAAGCAACCTTCAGCGAGGCCGGTATTTGGATGGGTGACCGAAGGACTCGACATTATCTACTGTACGGGTTTTGATGGTCGTGCAGGGATCTTGCCATGATATCTGATATCCGTGAAACCTGACTACTACACAGCTCATCATTATCAGAATATCTGTGTAGTAGGTACCTACTTAGGTCCACGCGTACGGAGTCGCGGGCAAATGCTAGTATGGTATTGTATAGACAAGGCGCAGTTTTGTTAGTAGTAGAGCTTTTGTGTGAAAGACTTCGTCCGGGGAAGTATAACATACCTATTTCTGCCGCAAAGCAGTAGTGCTCGCATTGCTGTGTTCCGGTTTGAAGGGTATCGGGTGCCGGTGAAATTACAGGCACATGAGACTTTTCATCTTTATGTCTCAGGTTGGCGGGCGCAGTGCAATGCCGCATAGGGTGCGTCCTAGGTGGACGTGACCTGTGAGGTAATGCACTGTTCATAGGCAGAGGGTACCGCTTAACATCAGATGGGCCATCGGCTAGATCCGCAAGACCAAGTTGTATAAATAAGAAAAGTTTGTGCTTCGACACTTTTGTGTAAAGAACGAAGATAGACGTAGATCGTCGCGTTTTGTGCGTTCTTCCATAATGGGTCCCCGAGACGATCAAGTCCACTTGACAAGTCTACGTGCTGTCAAGTATGGTCCAGCCCGTAGATACATGACGGGACTTGTCAAGTCAACGCTGTAAACGATCAATATTCACTTCAAGCACGTAGACTTGTCAAGTGGACTTGATCGTCTCGGGGACCCATTAGGAAGAAAAATGTGCCTACTTATTATCTTGATAGTATAGTTGGTAGAGCTGGAGAGTTTGCTTAATCTACTATACTTCGTTGATACCAGAAATCTCCTTCGCTTTACCGTCTTGAGTTTTGTAGCGTTCACCAGAGTTCATTGCACTGCAGCAATGCTAAACATAAATCGATATTATGTTGCATCGGGCTCTCTAATTGTTTCTAGCTGGATTTAACAGCTGCATGCTGCAGCTCTCGTACTTACATTTACCCACACAGCCTCACATACCACACACCACACACCCACATACACTTCCTCATACTTGGTTACAATTATTAGGTTACAATAATTAGCAAACTTTTTCGCTGCGCTGTCTGTTTGTTGTCTCTGTTTTATTCCTAATTTTTTTTATTGGTTTATTTATGTACAATTACTACTTAAAAAAAATTAAACGATGGATATAGAAGAGCGGTATCTCCTTACACAAGCATATTTTGTGCTTAAAAGGAGACTCCAAACCCTGTTAAATTGTAGACCTTAAGTTAATGAAATATGTGTGTTGAAAATATTATTATTATTACTTATCAGGTAATGATGATGATGATGCATGACTGTCACACTCGTGCATAACTAACTACCTACACATAGGTACATACGTAATGCAGAAATTGAATTATAGTGTTCTGTAACTAGGTTAACATTAACTATCTATGTGGAGTAGCTATAACCTACAGTCATTCTCGAGCTTCAAAGCCTTCCGTATATCTATCTGTCTTTATCGTTATTTGGAGTGCCATTCAATAGCTGATATATAGATCTAGTGATTATCACTAGTGAGTTATTGTTTCTAGTCTAATTCGTGCAATGTATTTAGCATTGCCTGCCCGTAGTACCTACCTAGAATCTGTAGCATAAATGGACGTTTTTAAAGTGAAGCAAATGATAAAACACACTTCATAATTCACATATTTGCGAGAATAGAGCCTATTGTCATGTCATCATCCGTTGTCGTGTGGAAAATTAGATTACCAACGTGGATATGACTAATATTTACTTTCGTGTTTTACACTTTATCTTGTGTCACAAGCAAAAGCAACATACTTTTGACTGGAATGATGAAGACGATAGTGGAGTGAAAACTAGCATGTGCGTAATTATTGATGCTATACTTTATTCACCCCTAATATGTTTGGTCCGCCTGTTCCCGTTCCGTAGCCCTATCACCTGCGCACACCCTAACCCATGAATTATAGATTTTACCTACCGATAAGGGGATATAGGGACAAAAAGCAAGTCTAAAATACTGCCATGAAGTTCCAAAATTGATGTGAAAATGGGCACATTTTAACTAGACGCTAAAACCTAGAATATAGACGTACTTACTCGAGGAGATGAAAAGGATGAGTAACGTTAGTCATTGGCTAATTTTTAGCATCCAGGTGCTTCCTTTGTATAAAACAACGTATATTTGTGCGATTTATATTTAGCCTCTAACGCAAGTGCTTCTTGGATACTTGCAGAAACTTTCAATGAAATACAATAATAAACAGTGCTCGGGTTGGCACTTATCTTGGATTCTTTGTAATTCTCAGAGGGGCAAGTCCGAGTTTACACACACCATCGTAACGATGATCGTAACGACGAGCGTACGTGTATTGCGTAGTAACTAGCCGTAGTAACTAGTAACGTCTGTGACGTTTTTGGCACAGATTAATAGCTAGATTTTATGTTATACACGTACGATCGTCGTTACGTTCATCGTTACGATGGTGTTTGCAAAACTCCGACTAGGGCCTCTGCTAGGCTGCATTCACGACTGCACGTATGAATGCTATGTTTTTTTTCAAAGCCGTACTTCATGTAACGTAGAACTTAGAAAGCACGTTTCCGACGACGTCTGTTGTTATTACTGGATTTAATTTAATTTAATTTATTTTTTTATTATGGAACATCAACAGAATTTACATGGTTGGGTGCTTACTATTGCTAGCTTAAGATCTAATTAACATGCAATTCCAATTACAGATGAACACATCGTGCACTAAACATTTTGCATAAACATAAGGTAGTTAAAAAAAGACGACATAAGTAGATGAACCAGAGTAGTGGAATTCGCTGTCTCTCTCAGCTTATTTTGTGGAAATCACATAGAAATTATTGAGAAACCCGAAATCGACTTTACGTAAGGGGTCTCAAAAAGTATATCCTACTTTTCCATAAAAAACTACTTCATGTAGGTTAGTTGTTATCGAAGTGCCATCAGATATCGACGTGCCCCATGTCTTGCCTCGTGGTTACCAGGCAAGGGATATTTATTATTCAGTAGCCTGCATTTTGTAGCCTCATTTGTTCCGGTCATTGCACTGTTGTTAGCAGTATTGATTTTATTCAGAACTTTATTATTTAGATTCCGAAGTTTTGAGGAGACGAATTCAACATTCAAATCTCAAGACAGTAGGGTTTCTTATCTCTGCCTCTTGCGTTCATAACTCTTGCTAATATTTATTTTGATTGTAATATTTTAGTTTATGTGATTTTTAGATAATACTTACTTACACTTAAGTCGCCGATATTTAAGTTTCTTGACTATCCACATCAGTACCTGTTTAAGTACTGTCTCGTTCCGCTTTACATCCGCCGAATAGCGTGAGCTGTTAGCAAGTTCAAGTTCATTTACCTTACTAAGGTAGACCGCACATAAAAGCAGAAAGCAGGCGCCTTGCAGTCTGTCGAGGCGGTTCCCGGTACGAACTTTTTTCGAAGTCCTTGCAACAACTGGCAAAATTTCCTTTCATCTGTCCGCGCCGCGCCGTCCCGACTCCGGATGTATGTATGTAGGTATGTATGTATGTTGGTACTCGCGTACAGGTCGTATTTTTTTCTGATCTTGACGAAACTTTATATTAGAGCTTGATTATAGAACGAACGGTTCTAAAATTTCATAATACGTACTGAATATTCGTTGCTTTAGTAAATTCCATTCCATCATTACTCATCAATTACCCAAAAGTAGATCTTCCAATTCCAGACTGCGTGCAATGCAAACCACGAAATTTTGGTAGAGCCAGACATGTAATACGGTAGAGCAGCTCAGTGTATTTCGTGGCTCGCGGCCCAACATTTTATAGCTGTCAAAACGATGAAAATAAAATAATGTTGGTTATAAAAAATAAACTAAAATAGAATAAAATAATTAAACCCTATAATAACTTGTGTTTATAAAATAAATAATTTTTCAGAACTTAAGAGTTAAATTTAAAATCAAAGTCAGAAAAATAATAGATTTGAGAAATATCAAAATCCTATTTTGAATGATGACGTACGCAATTCACTAAAACGTATTTGTTTAATTAAAATCCAATGTCAGAAAAACATATTAGTTCATTGAATAATTATGAATTAGTGTTTCTAAAATCCTAGAAGGATGCTCCGCCTCAATGCTACCTCTGTCCTAAAACGTGTGAGATGTGATCCTCTCTGATAGGGTTAGGTAGACAAAACAATACTAACTCTTATCCCTCTGATAATACTGTTAATTTCATCGAGAGTTTGACCACAGAATAAATATTAGTACAGGCACAGATAAAAGAATACCATACTAGTAGTACAGGGTTTGACTGTGCATCGCATAGAACACGGCACGCCAAAACAGTTAAACGATTTTTTTGGTAGGTAACGCAGACATTTTCAATGCTTTATGGTAGGTAATTATTCTAATCATTATCTAATGTAAGCTTCGTCGTCGCGCGATTCGGTTCATCGATCTACGCCGGGATCTACGTAGGCGTCATGTGAATTTGTAATGTTCTACAAAATATTACACTGAAGTGAAACGTAAATAAGTCTGTTATATATAATAAATCATGGTTAAGGGAAATAATTGTAATAAAAAAAACATAAGTTCCGGTAATAAATGAAATACAGTAGGTGCTTGGTAATCCGACACATCCAATAGTCCGGCGTTTTCTAACTTAGCTCTTCGACTCTGTAATCCGTTGGGTGTAATATACAAAGTGCCAAATAATAGAGCACAACAAATCATAAATATTGATGAAGTGAACAATATTACTTAGCAATTTGTACGTATTATTACGTAAAAAAATAAAGAATCTGTGTTAAAATTATTTCTTACTAGCTTGCTGACATTTCGGTCAGTGTCAATAAGAGGGCACTAAGGAAAAAAGACAGTTTTTTTTTGCGTATCTTGTAGCGTTCTCCGTACGACTTAACGTTTTTAAGATATAAACTATGAAAAAAAAACAAGTAGTCATGAATGACACATAATTACGACGTAAAGCTACTCAATACAATCCGCAAACAAAAACAGTTTTTGTTGTCTTTTACCCCCTTATGTCAAATACCATTGAGAAAAAAGACATAGAAGTTTTGGAAATAAATCCAATAGTCCGGCATAGGTGAAAACAAATGGGTGCCGGATTACCGAGCATTGTATATTGCAAAATATCAAGTGCTTGTGGAATAATAACAATACAATAAAACGAGCCAAAAAAATTCATGCAAGCAAACTAATAAACAATCATAAATCACATTTGGTGAATTTGTGTTCGGAAAAGTTACCTAAATTCAGAAACACCTAAATTGGTATTTCTCAGTAAAAAAATGAATTTATATCTAATATGAAGTGCACTGCAACTTGCAAGCCAGGTCTCTCCATTTTCTTTCTTGGAACGGTCATCGGGAATGAGAGTCTCGGGGGGGGGGGGGGGGGGGGATGATCCAATTTCTCCCACATTGTGTAGTGTAAAACTGACTCCAAATTAGCAATGACGTCAGCAAGCAAATAACTTTTGTGGCGTGATACTGGTTCGAGTTCAAAGCACCCACCGCTCCTACAAACCAGACCCTGAAAGAACGTTGCTTTGTGGTTATTAATTATTTTACAAATCCATGCCAATCATATAGGTACCTATCTTCCGTACAAAGAAAGCTGTACATACTCTAGGTACCTATCAAATACAGCAGAAATACTATATTAAAAAAACGTAAAAGAACTTTATAAAATCGTAACACAAAAGTTTTCAGAAAAAGTAAAGTGTACATTTTACGAAGTGGTCATTTTGAGAAAACGCACAGTGTACGTTATGCGAAAAAATCGAGTGTACATTTTGCGAAGTGGTCATATTGATAAAAAGTGCGGTGTACATTATAAGAAGTGGACGTTTTGATACTGAGCCACAGAGGGGTGCTATGTCTATGGCATCGTTACTCCGGAACGGGTGCTTTGATTTCAATGCGGTTTTTGTTGTATGAAAGATAGTGTTTGTGACATAGTTCTTAGCTGTGTTTGGTGTAAATTAGTGCAGCCGTTCGCGACAATTCCTTCGAAGGGAATGCTGGACAGTTCACATAACATCTATCCCTAAGTTAACCAGAGCTTGTGTTATGGGTACTAGATAACTCATATACACATAACATTGATAGATATTTTTTATTATGCATAGAAAATACCCAGAACACCCTGAACAAATAATTCTGCAGATCGTACAAATATTTGTTCCGAGGCAGGAATCGAACCAGCAACCTCCTGCGTCGCAACCTTTGCCCGCAGCCACAGAGGTTGTCAAAATGTCCTACATTGTTTAAATTATTTACATAAGATGCTATGAGTACAAGCAAGTAAGAGCGATAAGACCGCCCATTGTACAACATAGTTAGTTTTAGTTTAATTATTTGTAAATTGTTTTGTATTATGGTGTGCACTATAGTATTTTCTATCTTCTATCTTTCTATCTATGAGTATCTATTTGCTGTTAAAACAAATATATGCTAAAAACATACGCAGATACATATATTTTTTTTACATGCTCTTTTCATCGTTAAAACTACATTAATGTAGGTTACCATCCAACGTGCAATTTGATACAGATCTCGTGCTAACTACTGACTACACAACTAACATTAGCACGACAGCCGACAGGCCGACAGCCGATCCCAAGTGCCAAGTCAAGGTTAAAACTTTTATAGAGGCACATCACAAAAACTGATACGAATGATTTCATTGTCTTATACCTTTTTGGGATAAAGATGATGGTTATCGTGAACTCTTTTAGAAACCTAGATAGATAGATAGAAAATTCTTTATCACATCACATCACACTAATATCACACTAATATTATAAAGACGAAAGTATGTGTGTGTGTGTGTGTGTGTGTGTGTGTGTGTGTGTGTGTGTGTGTGTGTGTGTGTAGTGTGTTTGTTACTTCTTCACGCTGAAACGGCTGGACGGATTTGCATGAAATTTGGAATGGAGATAACTAGACTCCCGGAATAACACTTAGGCACATTTTTATCCCGATATTCCCACGGGGTCGAGACTAAAGCGGGTGAAACTGCGGGGCGCTGCTAGTTGCACATAAAAAGAACTACAAAGGCGAACTTAATGCTAGAAAGAATTATTTTCCAGATAACCTTGGTGTATTGTGAAAAAATAAACAGACCAAGTGCGAGTCGGACTCACGCACGAAGGGTTCCGCACCATTATCTGTAAAAATTAAAACGGCAAAAAAAAACACTTTTGTTGTATGGGAGCCCCCTTAAATATTTATTTTATTCTGTTTTTAGGGTTCCGTAACAAGAATTACGGAACCCTTATGGATTCGTCTTGTCTGTCTGTCTGTCTGTCTGTCCGTGTATGCCACAGTCACTTTTTCCCGAAACTATAAGAGCTATGCTGTTGAAACTTGGTAAGTAGATGTATTATGTGAACCGCAATAAGATTTTCAAACAAAAATACAAAAAAAAAAAAAAAATTGGGGTTCCCCATACTTAAAACTGAACCTCAAAATTTTTTTTTCATCATACCCATACGTGTGGGGTATCTATGGATAGGTCTTCAAAAATGATATTGAGGTTTCTAATATATTTTTTTTCTAAACTGAATAGTTTGCGCGAGAAACACTTCCAAAGTGGTAAAAAGTGTCCCCCCCCCCCCATAACTTCTAAAATAAGAGAATGATAAAACTAACAAAAAAATATGGTGTACATTACGATGTAAACTTCCAACGAAAATTGGTTTGAACGAGATCTAGTAAGTAGTTTTTTTTTAATACGTCATAAATCGTAATCCATCCAAGAACTTTTATATTATGTTACTTGCTGCTACGGAACCCTTCATGGGCGAGTCTGACTCGCACTTGGCCGCTTTTTTTAATATTTTTTGTCGTAGCGGCAATATAAATACATCATCTGTGAAAATTTAAACTGTCTATCACAGTTCATGAGATACAGCCTGGTGACAGACGGACAGACAGACGGACGGACAGCGGAGTCTTACTAATAGGGTCCTGTTTTATCCTTTGGGTACCGAACCCTAAAAAAGATGTATTTGTAGTGCACAAGAAGGGAAATAGTGAATAAGTTTAAGAAAATTAACAAAAATTAATAATAATAAATACTTAAATTACTGCCTAAAATATAAATAAATTAAACCTAAAGCAGGTACCTACTTAATTTCTTTGGTAATGTACCTACTGCAAATAGCTATTAATACTTGTATCTTTAGTAACTTGCCTACTCTCAAGTAGTTTCTTAATAGTCTTGTTGTCCTCTTTGAGGACATTAAAACCGAATGTAAGTCATGAACGATGTTGTCATGAAAGCTATCATCCATGTTTAATGACGTAATTCGCACTCTATTGTGGCGACGAGCAGCGATTCGCATACTTAATAACCAGACGTCAGTTTAGTATTCGGGGCTTCAATGGCGAGTACGGGGATGCAGAAAACCTGCCTGACTGCATTTATCTAGAAAGCGGGTAGCTAGCTCAAATCTATCGGTTTATCGGCGGGACTGGTGTGGAACGAACCCGTGATCCTCTCTCTTAGGGTTCCCAGATCAGAAAACCGAAATATCGGGACAAAATTCCGAAATATTATGAATCAACATTTTTTTATTTGAAAATTATTAAGCTATAGTGATATTTAAGTTATATGAGTATATACTCGAAATAGTTGTATCGGTGTTGGGATCAAGAAAATAAAATAAAAATGTGAAAATATGTTATTATTAGTCTTATTTTACAATATATACTGATATAATATTTTGAATATTAAGAGTACCCCAGACCCCCCACCCCCAAACCGGCTACGCCCGTGGAAGTGGCGTGGTTCGAGGCTTAGGTTTTGAGGATAAACGACCAGCAAGTATATCAGTAATTGAGCGCGAAAAGGCTCGATACAGAACTCGTAGAGAGCGGAGCGACCCGCAAAAAATACTGAATTTTGAGAGAAAATACATATTCTAAACATGGTGACCGGAGCTAACGGTAGAACTTAAGGATAAGCTGTTTGAGATTTTGTATTTTGTCGGGAGCTGGAAGAATCTAGCCGAATCCCAACCATCTGGCAACCCTACATTAATTACTAATAAAACTGGTGTAGAAAATATTTTGACAAGTGAGTGAAGTGACTACAACCAAACCAACGATCTAAAGCACAGGCTAAACCTAAAGTGCAGTGATCTTAACATTTTCAAATTGGACATAACAAAAATAAAAAAACAAGCTCCACCGGATGGTAGACAGAAGTCGTCATCTACCCGCTTTGTATGTAATCCAGTCTTTCCTAAGATTGCTACATCTTACTGAGTTGCATACACCGTTCACGTTAATTATTAATACGTTTATGACTTTGAATTCAAAGACATTCACTACTCGCGTCGGCGTCGTGCAACAGCGACAGCCACCACAGTATCATTGTGGCTTTCCTGTAGCGATGATTTGTTTACGCACACGTAATACACGAGACACTATTCTAACTCGTCGCCATCGGTATGGTCGCATGTTCGCTTTGTCATAAATACCTTATAATAATGTTAACAACCGTAAAGGAATATTTGCACGCTTTATAAGCAAAAGTATGAGCACACTGAATTATGAACTAACTACCCATAACTTTACCATAAAAATATATTTTATTTGATTTAGGTTATTTTCGTTTTTTTTGGCAGAATTATTTTGCCAACTTTTAGACTAGCCTGTTAGGTAATATATTATTTGCATTGAGATATGAACCGTGTGATGAAGTTCTGCTTTTATTTGTTTCAGATGGCGAGGGAGCATTTACAAATTGGTCTGGCTGGACCTTCTCATATTCCTGCTGCTGTATTACGTGCTCAACTTGACTTATCGCCTAATATTAGATGAAGAAAAGAAGAGGTAAGAGCTATACCGTTATTTAACTACTAATCAAAAGGCCTCTTTTCACCATTGTCGGAATGTAGACGTGACAAGTGGTAAGCTCATCGCCGCCATTGGTTCCCATGACTGACTCCTGAAGCTAGCAGCCAGGACAAATCGTATTCCAACAAATCTTACTAACAAGTCCGGGTAATCCCTTAGTCGGCTTTTACCACATCGATGGGAGGATACAAGGAAACAACTGAAGCCGTAACAAATATACGCAAATACCCATGTATCAATCCGTAAAAACACTGCTGGGTACTAATGTACCCAGTAGGTAATCTAAGTTGGGATCCAGGTTTCTAATCGTTTACTAATTAATTTTGATGCCATTTCTTATTGGTAACCGTTCATTGGCATTCCTCATTTTCTGCTTCGCCCCCTTGAGTGCATTTCCCTTGCTTCAGCCACTCCAGCTCCTTGAAATCAATAGAGTTTGGTCACAAATAAAAGGTTGGTGTAGTTGAAAAAAAGTTTATTTGCTTAAAAGATTTCCAAACACCCTGTGGTGTTCGCACTAGGCAAGCCTGTATCGCGAACACCAAAGAGCCGATTTACAATACAGGTCGACGGTTAAAGTTAGTAGGTTACCTTATAGTGTTAAAAAGTAACAAATTTTGTAAAAATTAAAAAAACAACCAACGCAATGAAACGTGTTTATCTGTGTGTCTGTCTGTCCCATCGTAGCTCCCGAACAGATGAACCGTTTTCGTTTTTTTTGTTTTTGTTTGAAAGGTGAATTTGTCGGGAGTGTTCTTAGCTATATTTGATCAAAATCGGTTCAGCCGTTTCATTGCGTTGAGGGTTTTTTAATTTTTACAAAATTAATTACTTGTTATAAAAGAAAAGGATGCCGGTTTACTTAGTTAGCCCCCAGCTTCAGAGAATGCATGCAACATGTACCCGATGACGAAAGACTCCTAACCCCCCAAAACGCTGCTATTGACTATAATAATATTAATAATGGTGATCTTAATGAAGTAGGTACACTGAACAAGTAGTAGAAACATTACCACAGAATAAATAATAATACAAGTACATTTAAACTATATGTGTAGGGTCAAGGAGGCTACAGTGGCTCGGATTTTTTCAAATTGCTAAAAATGTTGAAAATCATTATTGGATTAATCTGAAACATGCATTGATTGTTGGTTAGGTATTCTAGTTTAATTCTGCATTATTATAATTACACTAAATATTACTAAAATAAAATGAGAGTGCAAAAACTAAACATCGGGAATTGAGCCACTGTATACACCTAGGTGTACACAGTGGCTCAACCCCGTAGTGCACAGTGACTCTAGTAGTACACAGTGACTCAACAGTATTTTAAAAATTATATTTATATTGAAAATCAAAAGACAGTTATATTTATTTTATCAAAATCAAAAACTTAGGATATCTACCCTCTAATCAGTTCACTTTTGGTTCTTACAAAGCTATTTATCATTTATAGAGATCAACAGTTACTACACATTTAATCAACGATGTTAAACTTCAAGGACAGTCTCTTGTTCGGCTGTAAAAATTCTGTTGACTCGAATAGTTGGGTTGCAGCTGTGAGGGAAACAACTCCTCAAGCGAAGGACTGTCTTTGGTTTTCCAATAATATCTCTTGAGTGTAGCAAAAGGAACATTAGCTCTCTTTGACGCCTTTCGCATAGATTCCCCATTCCTGATTAATTTCAAGCCCTCTTTAATGTTTTCGTGGGGAGTATTTCCAATTTTTCGCGCAGTTTGTGGTCGCGGCATATTACAAACAAAATTAAAAGGTCAAATTATTTAATTTTTGGTGTTGTCTATATTTGGTTATTCAAAAAAAATTACTAATTAAGAATCAATAACATGTAGTACACAGTGACTCAGAGTCACTGTTTACTTCTTAGATTTGAGCCACTGTGCACGACCACGCCATTTTGAATAAATCTGATCACAGCATTCGAGTCAAATAATAATTACGATAAACAACTACATGAATGAGAGCACTATAGTATTAACTAATGGGTAAATATAACAGGCAATACAAATTGTCACAGCTTAATGTATGAAAAACAAAAGAAGCTCACCTCAAAAAGTAATTTTGTGAGCACGAAAACAAAAACACGCGGTCACACCACCGTACGACGCTTGACCCGCCGACCGACTGGTTAGAGCTTGTTTGGGGTCCACATGCTAGTATTGTGTGACAAAGACATAAATATATCGCGCGTCTTTCGGGTAAAAACATGAATGAGTCACTGTATCCGACTGAGCCACTGATGCCCCCCTGACCCTACTAAATAAAAACTCTTCATGGTTAAACCCTTTAACTTGCTAATTTTATTTTGGCACTCATCCATTGTATATACAATTGTATAATATAATGCAATGCATAAAATGCTTGCACGGCCATGAACAGTGAAGTAATTGCTTCCTTTGTTGTACGAGTGCTGAACGGGAAACAAGATGGAATTACCAATTATCTAACAGACTTGAAACAATCCTATCTGTTGTATTGTATGATCATTTATTGCTTCATATATAAGTAGATATTTAAAGGTATAAACTCCCGATGGTTTTCAGAGTTTCAATACCAGTTTTCATACAAATAAAAGCGTACTAAAATTGTTGCAAGCCGATGATCCTGGAAACGGCTGCACCAATTTACAACAAACAGCTAAGCATCTTGCAAATATATTTCATACAAGAACCGCATTGAACTCGGAGCACCCGTTCCGGAGCTACGCTGCAACAAAGCAACTTGCATAGAGACAGACAGACAGACAGACACACTGTGGCCTCAAACTTGTAACACCCTCTTTTTTAGTCAGGGGATTATAGGCCGGTGAAATTACAGGCACATGAGACTTTTCATCTTTATGTCTCAGGGTAGCAGGCGCAGTGCAATGCCGCATAGGGCACGTCTTAGATTGACGTGAACTATGGGATAATGCACTGTTCATTGCCAGAACAACAGACAAATTCCTTCACTATCTAACTCAGTAAAGTTCAAGCAAGTTAGAAACGCTCACGCTACGAAAAGTGAATGAAAATCACGAAAAACAGTATTTAATTTAAATACTATTTTTCGAAAAACAATATTTAAATTAATTTGTTTTTCGTGATTTTCATTCACTTTTACGCAGCAAATATTCAAATTCAAATTTAAATTCAAAATCTTTATTTCGGGCTGATTGAGAATTGCGAAATCCTGTTTATAATGCCCTTGGAAATATGACATAATTTTTGTTGTTTTCATATACTGTGTAGATTTTGCTAAAAACACGTCGTATTTGACTCTAGACAGCCTCTAGACTTAGAGTCTAGACATTCCAAATCGTATAAAAAAAAACTAGGTACGATTTGTAATTTTGCGGCATGTTCGCTTAATAAATTCTAGTAATCCAACATTCTGATAGTCCGGCAATCTTCTACCAGTACTAGCATTAAGTTGCTTCATACATATGGCACTAGTGCCGGATTTGTATATTTCTTTTTTCTATGTGCGGGATTAGCGATGTCGTGTACTTACCTATTTATTATTTACTGTAACAATTAATTCGTTTCATTGCAGGTTGTTCGAAGGCGTAGTAAATTATTGTAGTGTGCATGGTAACGTGATCCCGCTGTCTTTCGTGCTGGGCTTCTACGTGACCGTGGTGATGAACCGCTGGTGGAATCAGTACACGACCATACCCTGGCCTGATTCTATCGCGGTGTTCGTCTCTGCCACAATACACGGACAGGTAAATTATTGTAGTGTGCATGGTAACGTGATCCCGCTGTCTTTCGTGCTGGGCTTCTACGTGACCGTGGTGATGAACCGCTGGTGGAATTGGTACACGACCATACCCTGGCCTGATTCTATCGCGGTGTTCGTCTCTGCCACAATACATGGACAGGTAAATTATTGTAGTGTGTATGGTAACGTGATCCCGCTGTCTTTCGTGCTGGGGTTCTACGTGAGCGTGGTGATGAACCGCTGGTGGAATCAGTACACGACCATACCCTGGCCTGATTCTATAGCGGTGTTCGTCTCTGCCACAATACACGGACAGGTAAATTATTGTAGTGTGCATGGTAACGTGATCCCGCTGTCTTTCGTGCTGGGCTTCTACGTGACCGTGGTGATGAACCGCTGGTGGAATCAGTACACGACGATACCCTGGCCTGATTCTATAGCGGTGTTCGTCTCTGCCACAATACACGGACAGGTAAATTATTGTAGTGTGCATGGTAACGTGATCCCGCTGTCTTTCGTGCTGGGCTTCTACGTGACCGTGGTGATGAACCGCTGGTGGAATCAGTACACGACGATACCCTGGCCTGATTCTATCGCGGTGTTCGTCTCTGCCACAATACACGGACAGATAAATTATCCTATAGAACCACCAACTTATCTGTAGAATGAAATGTATGTAGATGATAGAAAGAGTAATTAATTTTGTAAAAGTTAAAAAAACTCTACGCAATGAAACGGCTGAACCGATTTTGATCAAACATAGCTAGCTAAGAACACTCCCGATAAATTAACCTTTCAAACGAAAAAAAAAACTAAATCGGTTCATCCGTTTGGGAGCTACGATGCCACAGACAGACAGACACACACACACTGATACGTCAAACTTATAACACCCCGTCGTTTTTGCGTCGGGGTTTAAAAATGTAGGTAAATGGTTCTACTGATAAGTTGGTGGATCTATACTTATTTCTTCTGTGCTACTACTTCTTGTCGCCGGTTCTGTCTCACTCTGCGTATAAGGTCAGTGACAAGTTTTTTTTTTTAACTTTGTGATTGACGGATCCAGCATTTGGCCCACCTGGATGTTAAGCGGTAACCTCTGCCTTTAAAAATTTATGACCTCATAGGTCACATTCACTTAGAACGCACCCTATGTGGCATTGCACTGCGCCCGCTACCCTGAGCCAGAGACATAAAGATGAAAAGTCTCATGTGCCTGTAATTTCACGTGCATACCCTTCAAACTGGAACACAGCAATGCGAGCATAATAATGCGAGGTATCTACTACCGCAAAGCAGTAGCTTTGCGGTAGTAGATACCTCCCCTGACGAACTTTTTCACAAAAAAGCTCTACTACTACTAAACTTACTTAAAAACTTAAAACTACTAGCTTGAGGTATGGTGGCCCTGAACAGGGCCCAATGACTAATAGAATAGAATAGAATATTGTTTATTGCACAAAACAAACAATGTACATAGGCGAACTTAATGCTAAGAAGCATTCTCTACCAGCTAACCTTTGTGTATTGTGGATACATTTATATGTAGGTGGTGCACAAAAATAAATATGGAGAAAAAAAAAAGTATCAATGGTGACAGAACCAGTGTGGTGAAAGGATTAAGTCCGCCACAGAAGCTCCTTTCATGCACACGGCATCACATGTCTTCGAACTTTTGGTTCTAGTACTATGCCGGTTTCCTGACGATGTTTTCCTTCACCGTTTGAGTCAATGCGCACATCAATTTTTCGAGTAGAAAAATACATAGGTGCACGATCGGGATTTGAACCCGCGATCTTTGGATCGAAAGTCGGGCTCTCTCCCACTAGACCATCAGTGCTCTCAATTATCCTTACACTGCGCTAAACTAGGTCAGATATACTACGCGTTACTTATTATATAGAGTCATGCTTATTTCTAACACCGTGTGGCAACTTACCACGAATTCAGTAAAAAAACTGTTTAACCGGTTTGATTATTAGTTTGATTGTAGCTATATAAAACCGATAAGACTGTATTAGTTGGATGAAGCATTTTAACAAGTAATTAATTTTGTAAAAATTAAAAAAACCGTCATCACAATGAAACGGCTGAACCCATTTTGATCAAACATAGCTAAGAACACTAAATACAAATTCACCTTTCAAACAAAAAAAAACGGTTCATCCGTTTGGGAGCTACGATGCCACAGACAGACACACACACACACACAGACACGTCAAACTTATAACACCACGTCGTTTTTGCGTCGGGGGTTAAAAATAAAAGTAATTACGTTACTGACTTAGTTCTGTAGAAGGAAATCAAAAGTACCAAAAGTAAAAAATCAAAAGTAAAAAATGAAACTAAAATAAGGTTGTTTATCGGAAAGCTAAAAACATTCCTTATTCAAAGGTGTTTCTATACTGTTGACGAATATTTAATAGAATAAAAATTACCATTTGCCAACTTTAGCTACCTAAATTACCTTTTATACCTATTCTTAAATTTCCAAATTGATGAATGTACCTAGTAGGTAACTCTGTAATGTTAGTAACTTTGGATGTTTTTTTTTGTTGTTGTATTAGTTAACATTTTAGTAGTTAGTTGTTTTACCTATAGGTAAAACAACTAAAGGTAACAATCTAGGTAAACTAGATATACTTAGTAAACTAAGTAGCAGTTTACGCCCTCGAAAAATTTGCGATGCCTGCAGAGGGCAAATAAGTCATAAGTGCTCACTATTTTATAAGACCAAATTGTAAAACTTATTTATGCAAATAAATATCTTGTATCTTGTATCTTGTATCTTGTACCCACGACACAACCAGTTGAGCATAGTAGTTGTGCCTTGGGGTAGGAAGGACTCTAACCCCACGGGCCCATTACTCAAAACGTATATAAGCTACAAATTATGAGTGTGTTGCTATGGTAACGTTGTTATTTTGTTTGTTTTTTCAAGGATCATCACGCGTACCCATGGCTTGTCAGTCGTAGCTTGTAACTTGTATCTTTTGAGGTGTAGGCCGGACGGTCTATGTCCGTTCGTCGTGTCATTCTAAGGCAGGGGTTCCCAAACTTAATTTGTCTATTTTACTTGTCACTTTGAGAATACATAATTTTTTAGCACCCCCATAATTATTTTTTAGCTCCCCCATTTTTTGTAAGCTATATTAGTGGAGATTAAACATGCACAAATTGGGTTATCCCGCGGTCTATTATATATATACGAAAATTAACTATCTAGGTATACTAATAACTATTAAAATGCGAAAGTGTGTCTGATTTGACGCCCACATTTTTTTCTGGGTCTCTTACCGCGCCCCTTTAGTCCTGCAGCGCCCACAAGGGGGCGTTATCGCCTACTTTGGGTACCCCTGTTCTAAGGGGAGCCGATGCCCAGCTGTGGACTTCTATAGGCTGATGATGAAGTAAAACAATCTAAAACAGAACGCCCCTCGACCGCTTTTACTGGGCACTTGACACATGCTTGTATTCCGTACGTCTAGATTGAGGGATCCTGGCTTCAAGAGCATTAATGCTGCAAGGAAATTACAGCTCATTTCAAGCCTCCTTCTCCCGTCGTATTCCTTAATGCTGGGGGTCGTTACCCCCTCCATGGATCACCTTCTGCCGGACGATGTTGCGCCAGTGAGATGTGCTGCCAGCGAGATGCACGGCTTCGTGAATTTTTAAACGAGAGTGGTCTAACGAAACGGGCTACGGCCTCGTGGCCTCTCTCCCTCGATTTTGCCAGTGATAATCAGCTTCTCTAAGTTGTCACTGCCTTTAATGAATTCGTTTTAATTTCAAGCAAGGATACCTCAATCCAGACGTACGTAATACCGTGAACGGTTTTGGTTTTGTTTTGGTAATAATGTTCAAAAATAGCACGATTCCCAATCCCCAAAGAAGGTTATTCTGGGTAGTAGGTAGGTACTTGTGTTGTCGCATGTGTGACTGTCGATGTCGTGACTTAAATAGTATGATAATTACATACCTAAGTTACTGTTAAAGCTGGAACTACGGCAAATCCTAAGATTTACCAGCAACACCGTAGATTTAAACAAGTACCTAATAGTTGTAATATTATTTATTCTGTGCTAATAGTGGTGGCCGAGCGGGAGCTCTAGAGGCCGTGGCAGACCATCAGCCAGGTGGGCGGATAATATAGTCTTTATATGCCTGGTCTGGCCATTCTTGCGCCCCCAGAGTCTACGCCCTGTGCATGCGGGTACCGGTGGCACCGCCCTATTTACTGCACTGAGTATAGAGGCCGTAGAGGGAAAGACGGATGCGAAGCGAACAGAACCGTTTGAGGGAGGATGCTTATACCCAGCAGTGGGTTTTTTTTTGGGCTGCCAATGATAATGAATAGCGGTACATGTCGGAACTGCTATGTTTATTCATAATTTTTTTACTTTTACCAGTATTTGCTCAGTAAACCTTAGTTTATACCTCAGAGACACGTTCTTCTTCTTCATCGTGTCGTTGGTTCCCATATTAGATAATTATATTGTGTTAGACCAAAATTAGAGACACGTTAAAAAAAGTTGTCATGGGCCATAGTGTAGATAGATAGATAGATAGATAGATATAAAATTATTTATTGCACAGGTAAAAAAAGCAGTACATAGGCGAACTTAATGCTAATTAGCATTTTCTTCCAGCTAACCTTTGTGTAATGTAGAGTGGGTGGTAGTGCTCAAAATAATTATAGGTTGAGATTAAATGATTAACATAATTAAAAATACCTACTCTTAACTCTAGTGTACGTAGTGCGTGCCTTGTTTCGGGACTTGGCGGCACACATGTTAAAACATCCAATTGGTTTACGCCTCGCGGTAGATTGAGGGTTTTTAAAAACTATATTAGAGGCATTCTACACAAAAATATCTTGACAACCACGAGAATGGGGATTTTTCGCGTAGAATGGCTCTAAAATAGTTGTTAAAAAACGGTCTATTCCTGTTGTCCACATTGAGCTTGACATTGTCCACGTTAACGTTACCAACCTACCGAGGGACTATGTATGCACATTTTTCAACATTTAGCTTGGTTTAATCGAGTGAGTGCTCGTAATAGACCGGAATTAACAAAGATCACAGGACAATTCGAACTTTTGCCACAGAATAAATAATAGTCTTTTGCCGATATTACCTACTTAATTAAATCTCAGGTTTTACTGTAAAATATACAATTTACCATTGTTCGAGCTTTTACAGTAACGCATAAAACACCTTCGGATTTATGCATATGTATGACTGAAAACATTGCAATGGAACATTCACATGCCGAAGGCTAGTCACTATATCAGCAGTATCCTAGTGGATTGCCATTGCCACGCGAACTGAATGCTCTGCGCAACATATATTCATAAATTTAATAAAGTAGTTAAAAAAAAATGTATTACTACTGACGTGGAAATGCAATGATTTTTAATTTTATCAACTTATCTCGAAGTGTTTCTCTAGGGCCCATATTATAAATTGCACGAACAGCCCTCTTCTGCAACACAAATATGTTGTTTATATCTCCAGCACTCCCCCACAACAATACTCTATAATCCATAACAAAGTACCTCTACATATCATAAGGTCGGAACCCAAGACCCTTATTCAGTTTATTATCTAGTGAGTAAACTTAATTATCATTTCCTGCAATGTGTACATTAGAGCGCTATAAATTGATAGCGTCACTTTTCAGTGAAGAACGATTCTACTCAAGATAACATCATTCTATTTGTATCCCACTCACAAACTATGTTTAATCAGTTCGCAGATAATGATGAAATAAAAACGGCCGGTCAAGAACTACGTAGGTAATACCCGTGATATTTATTAGTGAATGCCGACTAATGTATACCTTCCTAGTTCTTTATCTGAATCATTATTTTAGTCCTAAACTGTCTGAACTGGTAGTAACTTTAGACTAGGGCATTGGTCGCGCGTGCGGGGAGATTCGATGCAGCATTGCGGTTTGCGACAGTCGCAAAATATGGGTTTATGGATAGCATTATGCATTGGGTTTATGGGTTTATGGGTTTGTGGTCGCGGTCGGTGCTCATGAAGAAGGACCTCTAAATGGTCAACGAAACGTCAGCAGGATAATAGTAAAGTACGTGGTGTATAGTCGTTTTATTTCTTAAATGATACCAAGCCACGGTAATTTCAATTCTAGCATAGTCTCTTCCAAGCGCGGCCAATGAGTAGCTGTCTCTAGAGAGTAAATGTTGATGTTGTCTCGTAACTATTTTGTATAGTTCTGTAACTATTTTGATTCGCCCATTTTATCTGATTACCTTTGTCACCTGCGTTTAGATCTCTATCTTTTTGACCTTAAACAAACCTGACTACATTAAAACCGTTCTTGAAAAACATCACATCTAGTTGCCTCATTGTTAACTTAGGTATCTACAACTGTAATCAGACCGTGGCCTATCCGGTGCAGCTGGCTAATTCGTGCGTGTGTTCCACAGGATGAGCGGGGCCGGCTGATGCGTCGAACGATAGTGCGCTACGTCTGCCTCTGCCTCACGATGGTGCTAACTATGATCTCGCCGCGGGTCAAGAAACGATTCCCGACGCTGGATAATCTAGTCGAAGCCGGCCTTCTGCTGGAAAATGAGAAATCTATCCTTAACAATATGAACGAAAAGTTTCCGAAACCCTCAAAACACTGGTAAGTTGACCCAACACACCCCATACACATCAACATTAACCTTAGCCTTACCTTTATGCTTGAGGGAAAGAGGCCACGAGGCCGTAGCCCATTACGTTGGTCTGACCAGATCCGCACCTCTCTCGATTCGAAATTCCACGAAGCCGTGCAGCTCGCTTGCAACAGATCTCACTGGCGCAACATCGTCCGGCAGAAAGTGATCCATGGAGGGGGTCACGACCCCCAGCATTGAGGAATACGACGCGAGGAGGAGGACCTTTATGCTACGAGTATGTGTAATATAGCTCGCAGACAACTGATTCGGTAATAAAGATTATAGAGGGGCCACCATGAACCGGACGACACAAACGGTCTAGGAAGTCAGTGACTGGAGTTAGCTAAAGTCCGTTCGTAGTAACCTTCTGTGAGGGAGGCATATCTCTAGTAGTGGACGCCGAGGCTGATGACATGGCTGTATGATGATGAATGGATGATGATAATACTATGAGTTTCGGGAAATCATTTACAAAACGATGACACACACTCCAAATTAGTCAAAGGCGTGAATCAATATTTGCGAGGTTACGAGTTGGCATTATCACTTTTGCCGGTGTTGGTGAGCTTGTCTGTAAGGTGTCGAATTGGTTGTGGGTTGGAATCTGGTAGCCGGCTTGCGTAAATGAGTGTCCGAGTACAAAGCCTGTCTACGGGCGCATGTCATGGGAACCCGCACACGAAATGCGTTGGGATTCGCACCAATAATAGCTCGCGCTGTGGTGGTATGTGGTGTTAGCCGCGGTGTGTCCAGTCTAAGAATAAACCCTCCATCTCCTCCCGTGAATTTGTAAATGCTGACTTTAGAGGTTACACCAGGGGATGGGCAGCAGCATCCACCTGAGTGCCTAACATGAATACTGCGATCAACCCATCCGCCTGCCAAGCGTGATGATGGCAAATCTCTCCATTTAGTAGAGCTTTTTTGTGAAAGAGTTCGTCCGAGGAAGTACTACCACCATACATTTCTGCCGCAAAGCATTGCTCATATTGATGTGTTCCGGTTTGAAGGGTATGGCTGCCGGCGGAATAACAGGCATGTGAGACTTTTCACCTTTATGTCTCAGGGTGGCGGGCGCAGTGCAATGCCACATAGGGTGCGTCCCAGGTGGAATAGAACTATGTGATAATGTACTGTTCATAGGCAGAGCGTACCGCTTAATACCAGGTTGGCCATCTGCTTGATCTGTCATACCAAGTTGTATAAAAAAAAGGTATTTACGGAGTGGATGTCTAAAGGCTGCTGCTGCTGATGATGATGATGATGATCTTTCTTAATGCGCCGCTAATAGACATGCCGTGATATGGGCCATCATATCTGACTTGTCCGTATTTTTGTTATCAGGAAATTAGATCGTATGATAAGTTAGCATAAAGACCCATTTTGAGCAAGTCATAATTAATTTTAATAATCATCTTTACAGGCTTATTCTAAGCCATAAGCGGTGGCATAATTATTATTGTCTTGACGATTGTAATGCTAATCTACTCAAAGCATTTTCATGGCCATTCATATGAATAGTTTTAATTCTAAATAGTTTTTTAGCGTAACAGTATTACCTATGTGGGTAACCATACCATACCTATTTATTAAATAACTCACGATAGTCGCATACAAACTGAGCCCCAAATAACTCAATTACCGTGAGTGAGTTCTAAGTACCGAGGGCCTGGTACAGGTTTGTCTAAGTTTTGCATTCGGTATCCCGATCGAATGGCGAGTCGATATTTGTTTATATGTATGGTTTTAATGTCCGCTAGGGGCGCTTATCATTTTCTGCATACAAAAACGTCATTTTGGCTCGCAATACGGTTTTCGTTATTCCAAGTAGTTCCAAATTACAAACCCTGTACTAAGCATGCATAATATATTCTATTTCAGGAAGTTCGTTTGTCTATGTTTGGTATAGTGCACGCACATGCACATTATTTTATTGTGCGTAAACTCAGGAGCGATTAGTCTCGACCGTGACGCGGTCCGGGTCACTAGTGCTTGTGTTCACGTCAGATTTCGTCAGCAAGTACCGTCAGCAGGGCAATTAAACTCAAAGAAAGAAAAAGAAAAAAAGAATAAGTGCGCAGTTTGTAAGATAGAACCTACCTAGTCAAACATATACATAACATATGAGTGCGTCGACAGTTGGTACCAAATCATCTTTCCTGTTGGGGAATTCTCAAGAGCTATTTGCATATCAAATATAATTACTTCCAATGAGGTAATTTTAAACGCACAGACAAACCAAAAGAAGACGTCAGTTAGATCAAAGATTTCAACGTTGTTTTAATTATTGTTACTTCCGAAATGGATAAACTGGTGGTGCCACTTTGTTTTAACGTCTTATAAACACAGTTACACGTAATAAAAACATTATTATTTTTATTGTATTTTAGTGCTCTATATTCCGTAGGCTACCGATAGTATGGGCAACAAGCATAGTAACCAGAGCTCGCAAGGAAGGTCGGATACGAGATGACTTCGCCGTGAAAACCATCATCGACGAGCTAAATAAATTCAGAGGACAGGCCGGGCTGTTGCTCAGCTACGACACAATTAGCGTACCTTTGGTGTACACACAGGTAAACATTTCAGTTATTTATATAGAGAGTTAGATTTAGTTGTTATAGTAACCAGTGCTCGCAAGGAGGGTCGGATACGAGATGACTTCGCCGTGAAAACCATCATTGACGAGCTGAATAAATTCAGAGGACAGGCCGGGCTGTTGCTTAGCTATGACACAATTAGCGTACCTTTGGTGTACACACAGGTAAACATTTCAGATATTTATATAGAGAGTTAGATTTAGTTGTTATAGTAACCAGAGCTCGCAAGGAAGGTCGGATACGAGATGACTTCGCCGTGAAAACAATCATCGACGAGCTGAATAAATTCAGAGGACAGGCCGGGCTGTTGCTTAGCTACGACACAATTAGCGTACCTTTGGTGTACACACAGGTAAACATTTCAGTTATTTATATAGAGAGTTCGATTTAGTTGTTATAGTAACCAAAGCTCGCAAGGAGGGTCGGATACGAGATGACTTCGCCGTGAAAACAATCATCGACGAGCTGAATAAATTCAGAGGACAGGCCGGACTGTTGCTCAGCTACGACACAATTAGCGTACCCTTGGTGTACACACAGGTAAACATTTCAGTTATTTATATAGAGAGTTAGATTTAGTTGTTATAGTAACCAGTGCTCGCAAGGAGGGTCGGATACGAGATGACTTCGCCGTGAAAACCATCATCGACGAGCTAAATAAATTCAGAGGACAGGCCGGGCTGTTGCTTAGCTACGACACAATTAGCGTACCTTTGGTGTACACACAGGTAAACATTTCAGTTATTTGGATAGATTGAGATGTTATAATAGACACAACTCATTAAAACCTATGTAACTATTATACAATTAAAAAAAAATGCAAGACTTTTCACGCAAAATTATCTAGCCCCAAGCTAAGTGTGTGTTCGACGACCACTGTGGCGCGGCGGGCGAAGGTTCGCCTTCGACGCAGGTGGTTGCGAGTTCGATTCCGCCTCGGAACAAAACATTTGTACGATCTGCAGATATTTGTTCAGGGTGTTCTGGGTATTTTCTATGTTTAATAAAAAATATCTATCTGTGTAATGTATTGTATTAAGTATTATCAGTTATCTAGTACCCATAACACAAGCTCTGCTTAGCTTGGGGCTAGATAATGTTGTGTGATCTGTCCAGCATTATTTTATAATTTATAAATAAAATAAAATAAAATGTACTTACATAAGTTCCTAACGTTGTGGTTTAACGAAAGCGGCTATAGTTTACTTGATATAATAAAATTTGTCCAAGTGAATAATATTATTATCCAAAATAAATCAAAAATATTATTACCTAAATATTATTGTAAGTTAAGGTTACTCCAATGATGCTGTCAATCAGTGTTTTGACACCATTTTTCTTATTAATAAAACCGCATTGAAATCGAAGCTCCCGTTGCCCCCTAGATCCTATTCATCATGTGCTGATCATCATCAGACCCTTAAGCCTAAAGTCGCCGGAAAAACTGAAGGTTCTAGCTGCAAAAACGCCTGAGTTTCCTTCAAACAAACTGTTGCTAGCTGATAATTGTGGATGCGGCTGCACCGATTTCCACCAAACATAATTAAGAACGATCACGCAAACACCACCGTTCATTAAAAAAAACCGCATTGAAATCAGAACACCCGTTCCGGAGCTACGGTGCCACAAACAGATACACATTTACATCATATAGGTCGCGCAACAAGTTATGAGCGCTGGCCTTCATTTTTTGGGTCTGTATAGCGAATGTGTGAATGTACACATGCGTAATCAACCCCACCACTTACGCCGAGTGCTCATAAATCGTTGCGCGACCTTGAACAATACCAGTAGTACCAATTTTTAGTAGTAGTAGAGCTTTTTTGTGAAGGAGTTCGTCCGGGGAAGTACTACCACCATGCCCATTTCTGCCGCAAAGCAGTAGTGCTCGCATTGCTGTGTTCCTGTTTGGGGGGGTGCCGGTGAAATTACAGGCACATGAGACTTTTCATCTTTATGTCTCAGGGTGGCGGGCGCAGTGCAATGCCACATAGAGCGCGTCCTAGGTGGACGTGACCTATGTGAGAATATACTGTTCATACTGTCCATCTGCTTGTCCTGTCAATCAAGTAGCATAAAAAAATAAAAAAAATAAACAAGTTTTCTGGCTGCGTTACATATTCAATCTGATGTTTTCTGTTCTAGGTAGTAACAATAGCAGTATACTCATACTTCATAACCTCTGCCCTGGGCAGCCAGTGGGTAGACCACAAGTACCAACACGCCAGCAGTAACGTCTACATCAGTAATATAGACCTGTACTTCCCTATATTCGCTACACTAGAGTTTTTCTTCTACATGGGCTGGCTGAAGGTGGCAGAGTCATTGATCAACCCGTTTGGAGAGGATGATGATGACTTTGAAGTCAATTGGTTGATTGATAGAGATTTGCAGGTGAGTTTATTGTAACTCTTATTTTACTACTATAGAATACACAAATTATTTTACTTGGTCCCATAAAGCCTTTTGGAACTAGAATCTGAACGATGGAAACTTTTGGTACTTGCAAAGTCATAAGCGCGATTCTTTTAAGTTTGATGACTTCTTAACTTAACGACCCAGACTATCAAAGAATGTCTAGACTTGGCAAATTATTTTAGTATAATTATATAACTTATAAGCTAATGTTTCGTACAATTTGCCATCGTAAAAACCACATTCCCACTTTTTAAAAACTTTTATTTGACTTGCTTTGGTTGTGTGTTTTCGGTTCTATTAATCCTTTTTTCGAACACTTGCTTGCATGATTTGGCATACCTGTTAAGTTCCGATGACAATACAATATTATGGTGACAGCGAGCTGATCTGATGATGCAGACAAAGGAACTCCTCGATTAATAGTAGCTTGGCAGTGTTGGGCTCATTTTGTTCAGCTCACGATTCCAATTACATATTGAATACAAGCTTGTTTTGAAAACTCAGGTGTTCAATAGATGAACTGTCCTATAAATGTACACTTAAAATTTCCTTTTCTGAACAGGTATCCTACATGATAGTAGACGAGATGCATCACGAGCACCCCGAGCTTATTAAGGACCAGTACTGGGACGAAGTGTTCCCATCAGAGTTACCGTACACAATCGCCACCGAAAACCAAAGAGAAGAGCACCCTGAACATTCCACAGCTAGGATAGCGGTTCCAATGAGGCAGAGGAGCATGGTGTTGACCACGCCCTCTCAGATCCAGATCGACAAGATGGTACCCTCGAACACCGTGAGTTACAAGTTCGACCCGCCAGAGGTTAGACCCGTCCGTTTATAAGCATGCTGCACGGAGCTTTGCAGTGTGGCGGTTTCAGAGGTGCCTACGTAACTAACGTATATCTATTTCTCTTGGAAAAAAGGTTTTTTATTCTTGAACGAATCATCTTCATTTTCTCTCTCTTGGATGTCTTTTGGACGAATATTTCTCCTTTTAAACAGCTCACTTTTATCCTTTCCACGAGTTTTATTCTTGGTTGTATTGATATCTTGAATCCCTCCTTTCTGTTTTCTTGAACATCCATAATAGATGAACGATTTTTTTTCTACAGCGTTGCTAATTCTTGGCAGAACCAACCCACTTCAGATTTCCGGATGACCAATTTTGCATATTGACGTTTCTTATCATTGAAGAAATAACTTTATCTTTTTCCACTAAAGTGTCTTCGTAGAAACAATTGAACTAAATACCTTCTTTGACGCTAGGTGTCTGCGCGTGGGCGTAGAAGAAAATATAGTAGTTGGTCTGGCTCTGGGGCCAAGATGAACAAGAAGGTACCTTCGATCACAAACACCGTGGATTTCAAGTTCGACCCTCCAGAGGTTAGATCTGTCCGTTTATGAGCATGCTGCACGGAGCATATAGCATCCTTCTCCTTTTGGAAATCAAACTGCAATTCATATCCACATGTCATTTCTGTTTCTTAGTCAAATCTACCTTTTGAAATTTATTTCTTTGATATGCCAACTATTCTCTCTTTCCAACTCACTGCGCGCTTAGTCGTCTTCTACGATCTTCTTATCGTGTCGATAAACCAATCGCATTTGTCATGCTCGTCTGTTTTGCTAGTTCTTCTAATTGGCCAAAGCATGCAGTTTTCTTCTCCTTTTGGAAATCAAACTGCAATTCATATTCACATGTCATTTCTGTTTCTTAGTCAAATCTACCTTTTGGCATTTCTTTCTTTGATGTGCCAACTATTTTCTCTTTTTCCAACTCACTGCGCGCTTAGTCATCTTCTGCGATCTTCTTATCGTGTCGATAAACTAAATTGATAATGCTCGTCTGTTTAGCTAGTTCTTCTTATTGACCTCGTTTCACAGACGAATCAATTCCTTCTTGGGCGGACCTAGTAATAAACACTCTAACTTAGACCATGACGTGCGTCGTGCGAGTTTTCCCTGTTTGGTGTCCTTGACCCAGGATTTCTTGTGTTAATCTCCTGTGTGTGGTAAATGGGCATCACCAATGGTAATGGATGACATAATTTGTTTACAAAATTATGTTATTGGGGACTGAAAATGCAAATATGATTGCACGAAGCTAAATGTTTAATGTTTGCTGTAATTTAAAATATCTACTTGTGTAATAATTTATTATTGGCAGCTGTACCTATTCATTATTAATCGGTCATAGGAGGTAAATGGTGAGAGACTAACATTAATATAACATAACTATTATCTGTGTAGGTATTTAAAATGTATTATTCTATTCACTATGGTATTTATTATGCAAAAAATCTGATTTAATTTGATGTGTAAAGTTTATGTTAATTTCGCTTTACGACTGACTTACTGATATGACTTTACTTTTCAATGTTATCTATCTCAATGTGTGTTGTTTGTTTATGAAATCTCAGTAATTGTTTTCATGTAGGTACTCAATCATGCATAACATCCAATTTAATGTTACTCTGCTGTACCTATAACTGTAACTGTAATTAGGTGCATATATAACTTGGCCGCATTAACGTAGAAAGCAGGTTGCAGCGCTTGTCTACATAGGCGTACCGGTACAAACCCGCGCACTATTATGGCATTGTAGCGTTTACCGGTACGAAACCGCACTACTGACTTTGTAGTGTTTACCGGTACGGATACGCACACCACACTGACTTTGTAAAGTTAACCGGTATGAACCCAAACACTACATTGACTTTGTAGTGCTAACCGGTACGAACCCGCACACTACATTGCCTTTGTATCGTTTATTGGTAGGTACAAAGCCGCAACCCTACATTGACTTTGTAGTGTTAACCGGTACGAACCTGCACACTACATTGACTTTGTAGGGTTTACCGGCACGAACCCGCACACTACATTGACTTTGTAGTGTTAACCGGTACGAACCCGCACACTACATTGACTTTGTAGTGTTAACCGGTACGAACCCGCACACTACATTGACTTTGTAGTGTTAACCGGTACGAATCCGCACACTACATTGACTTCGTAGGGTTTACCGGTCCAAAGCCACACACTACATTGACCACACGTTCGCTGCTGGAAAACACACACGTATGTGTTTTAAATTATACGTTTTGTATTGAAAATTAAATTCAAAGCGAACGTGTCAGATACGAACCCGCACATTACATTGACTTTGTAAAGTTAACCAGTACGAACCCAAACACTACATTGACTTTGTAGTGTTAACCGGTACGAACCCGCACACTACATTGACTTTGTAGTGTTAACCGGTACGAACCCGCACACTACATTGACTTTGTAGTGTTAACCGGTACGAACCGGCACACTACATTAAATTTGTAGTGTTAACCGGTACGAAGCCGCACACTACATTGACTTTGTAGGGTTTACCGGAACAAACCCGCACACTAATGTGGCACCTACCGGTTAGAACCCGCGCAATACATTGATGTACGGGTTCGATTCGTACGTACCCGTACTCGCCGGAAGACGCCGTGCCTTTGTTTTTAAAAAGGTCTTTAAACTCATAAAATTAATTACTATTATTAAAGCTAAACACAGTTTAGTAAAATAAAAACTTAAAAATTAAACGTAACTCGGCAGGCTAAGGCGCCTTTATGAGCTGCACCCTACCTTCTACCTAAATGCGGCCACGCTGTAAATAACCTTGCATTAACAATGTCTTATTCTTCGCTTTCGCTGCATTTGTGTTATCAATACTTTACAATAATCTTATCAGTTGTCACTTCGGGCTATCAGTCCGTTTTAACATAAGAGCTTTGATAACATCACTTCCTAACCGAGATACGGATGAGGTAATTGAATGGCCGTGAATTCAGTGCAAATATGTCCATTACACACTGTGTTTTCCTGCAATAGGTACCTACAGTTGGTGCAAACAAACTTGCAGGCAAAAATTATTGTAATGCTGCATAGATTTGAACACGCGACCTCTGGCTCGCCCGAATTACTGCCATTGAATGCAATGGGAGTATTTGCCATAATCACGTCGCTTGGCAGCCGGATTGGTGATCGCAGTATTGGTATACAGTACTCAGGTTGATGCTGCTGCCCATCCCATGGTGTAATCCCTTGGTCGGCTTTTACGACATCTACGGGAGGAAACTTTTTCTCCGAAAAAAAGTTTTTATTAACTATAAGGGTGGATTTAGATCAAATGAGCTATGTTTGATGCATTATTTTAAACAAAACCAGTGACACGACGTTCATTAAATGAACACAGATTTAAGGTGCAATAGGTTCACAGCATGTCTATAATGAGCTCTAGAATTTTTAAGTTTTCGATTAGTGTTCTTAAATTTATCAAGAAGAAAAAAATATTTAGTATTCTTTAGCTTTTTATCTAGTGAAATCATTATTTCCATATACTATTTAAATTACTTCACTCGATTTTTTTTAAATCAAAGTTACCACCTTTTTAAAATTGAAATACCATTTTAGACTTACTTCTTACACGTTTTATTTTTTGAAACATTTGGTAACTTTTTAATTATTATTTGAGTTAGTGAAGTCATCAACATAATTTAACAAAACTTAAAGGGCATTTTTATATTGTTATTTTTAACACAATAACACGGTATCAGAGCGTGCGCTCACCTTCTTCGCCTCATACAAAAATGTCCGTTGAACCTGGTTGAACCTATAGCGCCTTAATGGTTACTCATAAGGTTTAATATGGTACACCTGAGTGATTAAGATGATACCGCTAATTTTGTTTCCAAACTCCTATTTTGAATATCACTTCGGCAAACTACATGAAAATTTCTACACATACACAATCATGATCATATAAATTTGTATTTTTTATTAATGATTTAATGTTTTGGAAACCTTATAGCTTTATACAAAACTGAAAACCCACGGTTCTAGTTATAAGTGTATAGAACAAGTGTGCTAAATTTCATGGTATTTGATGAGATCACTTCGTATTCATAGGTATACAAGAGGGCTCAAAAGCGGTACCTACATCTAAAGCATTTGACGTGAAAATAGGAGTAGGGGAGGAATGAGCATTCGTTCTCTTGTTCTAAATTTAACAAGGATAAACCCCCACTAGGATTCTAGGAGCCGTAAGATACCAAGTACATCTATAACCGTTCATACTTTGTAACAGCAACTCCAAATGAACGATGACGCCGTCTCCGGCATCCATTTCATCGTGCCCCGCGGCAGCCGGCGCGGCAAGAAGGAAGACCGCAACTCAATGGGGTCCACTAACTCCATGGCGTCTCTAGCGCAGCAGACGCCCATCCCAAGAACCAACTCGGTTACTTCGATGCTGAAGAGACTGTTCTCGAAAGAGGAGCAGAGGGGCAATGCGCAGACTGACGGTAGTACGTTTGTTATGATCATCTCATTTCGTTCATTAATTTCATCAGCTGGTCGTAAGCTCCCAGGTTTGGACAATGAGATCGACTCTCTTGCAAAAAAATCCCATAGTAAGTTTTTCGTGATTAACCCTCGACGCAAAAACGAAGGGGAGTTATAAGTTTGACGTGTCTGTGTGTGTGTATTTGTGTGTGTGTGTGTATGCGTGTATGTCTGTCTGTCCCAACGTAGCTCCCGAACGGATGAAACGATTTGTTTTTTTTTTTGATAGGTGAATTTGTCGTGATTGTTGTTAGCTATGTTTGATCAAAATCGGTTCAGCCGTTTCAATGCGTTGGGGTTTTTTTTAAATTTAAACAAAATTAAATACTTGTTAGTACATGCTTTTATAAAATTAGTGATCGTAACCGTGTGCTGATCAAAATGAGCCTAAACACGGCCAGTCTACGATTATCCCTCGAGGAGAACCATCCACCTTCCGTCTCCATCATCAGATCAGCTCGCTGTCACCATCATATTGTATTTTCATCGGAACTTGACAAGTATGTTAAATTTCAGCGCAATCGGTTGAGGATAACTGCTTCAAAATTCAGTTGCAAGATTCCACCTGGACAAACTTACATACATTGCAAGTTAAATAAAAGCTTGTAAAAATGTATCCTATTCCAATACAAGTAATTTTTACAGCATTTAATAAACATCTTAATCTGGGTCTCTTCAAGGCTAGAGTGAATAGGTGTCTTCTAGACCTTTGTGCTCCATCTTCGGCCACATCGTCACTTACCAACAGCTGAGATCGTGGCCAAACAAAGGTCTACCTTTGTTAAAAAAAAAAATGCCGATGATTTGATATCCTACTTATTTTTGTAAAGTCGGTTAAAAAGGGCATTTTATGTTGTACACAATACAAAGACATACCTAATAATGGCTCATTGTGTCTAGCAGCTAACAAACAAGGAAGCAGACCTCGCATGCATCAAGTAGCATACCTACCCACAGCTATTTACAACTAATGATATCATTCAACTGCCGAGCTTACACATCAGTGTAGAATTACTATGCTACTTATGCCACAGAATAATATGAAACTGCACATATTATACAGGCTGTAAAACAAGTAATTAATTTTGAAAAAAATAGAAAAACCCTCAACTCAATGAAACGGCTGAACCGATTTTGATCAAACATAGCTAAGAACACTCCCGACAAACTCACCTTTCAAACAAAACAAAAAATCGAAATCGGTTCATCCGTTCAGGAGCTACGATGCCACAGACACACACACACACAGAGACACACACAGACATGTCAAACTTATAACACCCCGTCCTTTTTGCGTCGGGGGTTAAAAACAACTTCCAAGGGTTTCGTTTGGTCCCCGAAAATAAATGTGTAACTTGGTTAAACTTTAATGGCATTTTGAAAAATCCAGATTATTCTATTCTGTAATTGAACACGGTTTTCGCAGATAACCAACGAAAAAAATAAGGTACTTATAAATATATTTTTTTGCCTTTGTCACCTTTGTTTAAATTGTGATATTCTGAATGAAAGTAATGATTTTTCAGTTGATTTTGTGTTTGAAGTCAACATTACCGACCTACTTTTTTAACCACCGACGCAAAAACAACGGGGTGTTATAAGTTTGGCGTGTCTGTGTGTGTGTGTCTGTCTATGGCATCGTAGCTCCCGAACGGATGAACCGTTTTTTGTTTGTTTGAAAGGTGAATTATTCGGGACTGTTTCTTAGCTATGTTTGATCAAAATCGGTTCAGCCATTTCATTGCGTTGAGGGTTTTTTATTTTTTTCAAAATTAATTACTTGTTATTTAAAAAAAAAACCCGTGGCTTTGACAAGAACTTTAGCTGCTACGGATCATGAAAATTCGATATTGCGTACCATAGGGCAAACAACAAACAGTCATAAATATATATGTATATATGTATGTATGTATTTAATTACTAACCCCTAATCTTAAGATTACTAACACTATGGACTATGTTGTCTGAATAAAAACTTTATTTATTTTATTTTATTTATAGCAAACCATTGATCTATTTTGTTTTAACATGACCTTTGTAGGAACACCTGTAGATATTATGTAATTGTACCTCCAGTTTTCAGGAGCTGCCCTTTTACACCCTGTATGCATATTGCATAGTAGTTATAGTTAGGTTAGCTAACGTCACAGTTCAATGTAAAGTTTTTTCTCTCAGATGAGTCACTCATTACGTCACTCATTACGTCACTCATCACTGCACATTTAAGGTGGATGCTCTCGCTTCTGGCGCGTTTTTTTTTTGGTGTTTTTTCTCATTACAGCTCTTCAACACTTCTTTAAATAAATAAAAATAAATAAATAAATAATGCTGGACAAGTTCACACAACATTATCTAGCCCCAAGCTAAGCCCAAAATAAATAATCTTTAGATAGCAATAGTTCATTTCGCGAGAACTAGGAGACTTAACATACATTTTAATTGATAGTATCTCATAAATATCATCAGTTTAGCTACGATAACCCTCACAAGTAATTAATACGGTAAAAATTAAAAAACCTCAACGCAATGAAATGGCTGAACCGATTTTGATCAAACATAGCTAAGAACACTCCCAACTAATTCACCTTTCAAACAAAAAAATATCAAAATCGTTTCATCCGTTTCGGAGCTACGATGCCACAGACAAATACACACACACACAAACACACACAGATACGTCAAACTTATAACATCCCGAAGTTTTTGCGGCGGGGGTTAAAAAAAACACTGTAAAAATGTATTTAGTGGAGGGGTATCGTAGCTAAACTGATGATATTTATGAGATAATCAAGCGAGAGCATGCACCTTAAGTACAAAAGAGAATAATGAGGTCCCGCAACTAACAAAAAACCACCTTAAGTACAAAAGAGAATAATGAGGTCCCGCAACTAACAAAAACCACCTTAAGTACAAAAGAGAATAATGAGGTCCCGCAACTAACAAAAAACCACCTTAAGTACAAAAGAGAATAATGAGGTCCCGCAACTAACAAAAAACCACCTTAAGTACAAAAGAGAATAATGAGGTCCCGCAACTAACAAAAAACCACTTTAAGTACAAAAGAGAATAATGAGGTCCCACAACTAACAAAAATTCATCATAAATGATTGAAATTTATGCATGTTAATCGCAGACTCAATTGTATTGAATTTAAAAGAAACCTAACTGCATAGTAACGGCTCTCTGATGCATCCATAAAACTTGCCTTAGGTTATAGTAGAGGATCCGCACTAGAGACGACTTTCAACGATCTGTTTAATGGATGAAAAGTATGTTATATCAAATTTAATATATTAGAAAATTAATCTCGAGTGGGTTGTCTAAATAATTCCTGTCCAGGCTATGATTCGTTAAAAATTTAAAAACCAGCCAAGTGCGGGTCGGACTCACGCTCTAAGGGTTCCGTACCATTATCTATAAAAACCGGCCAAGTGCGAGTCGGTCTCGCGCACGAAAGGTTCCGTACCATTATCTATAAAAACGGCAACAAAAACACGTTTGTTGTATGGGAGCCCCTTTAAATATTTATTTTTATTTTTTAGATCGGTGAAGGTCGTCTCTGGTGCGAATCTTAGACTATTAGGTTTATTTTCTATTCGCGTTAATTAATGCGAAACAAACGTCACGAAAAATAAGTCAGTTATGATGAATGTTTGTTAGTTGCGGGATCTCATTATTCTCTGATGATGAGTGACGTAATGAATGGAATGACTCTTCTCAGAGAAAAATTAACATCATAGTAACTTTGCTTTGAACTGTGACGTTAGCCGTGTCCGAACTATCTACTATGCATAAAGGGCAGCTCCTGAAAACTGGAATATATATCATAGGCTACAGCTGTTGCTGTCCCTACATAGGTCATGCTATAACAAAATAGATTCAATTTATTACAAAAACGACGGGGTGTTATAAGTTTGACGTGTCTGTGTGTGTGTGTGTCTGTCTGAGGCATCGTAGCTCCCGAACCGATGAACCGATTTCGTTTTTGTTTTGTTTGAAATGTGAATTTGTCTGGAGTGTTCTTAGCTATGTTTGATCAAAATCGGTTCAGCCGTTTCATTGCGTTCAGGTTTTTTAATTTTTACAAAATTAATTACTTGTGATATTAATATAATATATGACTGTTTTTTTACAAGCTTTTATTTAACTTGCAATGTGTGTATGTATGTACCCTTGCAACTGAATTTTAAAGCAGTTATCCTCAACCGATTGAGATGAATTTTTGCATACCTGTCAAGTTCCGATGACTATAAATAAATAAATAATGAACAATATTATGGTGATAGCGAGTTGACCTGATGATGGAGACGGAAGGTGGACAACGGAACTCCTCGATGGATAATAATATACTGGCCGTGTTTAGGCTCATTTCGATCAGCACACGGTTCCGATCACTAATTTTATAAAAGCTTGTATCTTATTCCCCCGGTCCTGATGATTCTCTTTTGTACTTAAATATGCAGAGATGAATGACGTAATGAGTGACTCATCAGTTTGACTTGGGCGTCCTAATTGGTATCTAGTTTAACGGGTTCTCAAAACGTGGTGGTTTCAATATTACTTCATACCTTTTTTTAACCCCCGACGCAAAAACGACTGGGTGTTATAAGTTTGACGTGTCTGTGTGTGTGTCTGTCTGTGGCGTCTTAGCTCCCGAACGGATGAACCTTTTTTTTTTGTTTGATAGGTGAATTAGTAACAACAGGTGGGCCATCTGCTTGCTCCGCCATTCCAGTAGTATAAAAAATAATAAAAAAAAAAAAATTGTCGGGAGTGTCCTTAGCTATGTTTGATCAAAATAGGTTCAGCCGTTTCATTGCGTTGAGGGTTTTTTTAATTTTTACGAAATTCATTACTTGCAATACGTCACATTAACATACTCAAGCTTGTATCTGCATTTGAACTCTTTTAGCAAACATAACTCAAGCTTGTCTCTACATTTGAACTCATTTAGCAAACATAACTCAAGCTTGTCTCTACATTTGAACTCATTTAGCAAACATAACTCAAGCTTGTCTCTACATTTGAACTCATTTAGCAAACATAACTCAAGCTTGTCTCTACATTTGAACTCATTTAGCAAACATAACTCAAGCTTGTCTCTACATTTGAACTCATTTAGCAAACATAACTCAAGCTTGTCTCTACATTTGAACTCATTTAGCAAACATAACTCAAGCTTGTCTCTACATTTGAACTCATTTAGCAAACATAACTCAAGCTTGTCTCTACATTTGAACTCATTTAGCAAACATAACTCAAGCTTGTCTCTACATTTGAACTCATTTAGCAAACATAACTCAAGCTTGTCTCTACATTTGAACTCATTTAGCAAACATAACTCAAGCTTGTCTCTACATTTGAACTCATTTAGCAAACATAACTCAAGCTTGTCTCTACATTTGAACTCATTTAGCAAACATAACTCAATCTTGTCTCTACATTTGAACTCATTTAGCAAACATAACTCAATCTTGTCTCTACATTTGAACTCATTTAGCAAACATAACTCAAGCTTGTCCCTACATTTGAACTCATTTAGCAACCAAACTCAAGCTGGTCTCTACAGTTTAACTCATGAAGGAAAGGTCTTGCGACGCAGACTAGGTGCGGCCTTAATTTAGCTTTAAATTAATTATCAGTGGTTATTCATATTAAAGGTATTTTATTGGATAGCTTAGTTTCCTATCCGGATAAGATACGTCCTAATTTAAAAGCGCGCGCTCTGTACTGTTGACTCATTTAATCTACTACTATTATAGTGAAATCTAATGATTACCCGACAACATGCCATTAATCCACTATCAGCACTAAAAATTACCAGATTATGACTTTATTGAATCAGATAGAACACGATCGTTGATTGGGTGATGTAGGACGGTCCTTTGATGGATCGATAACATTGTAACGGTCGGTGGATGGAGGCGGTTCAAGTCCGTTCGTCGAGGTATTCTATGGGGGAGGCCATGTCCGGCTTTGGACGTCTTTCGTGCAAAGACTTGTGAGATACTGCAAGCATTCATTATAGTATAGTATTAAAATGCAAGTTTATGAGTGTGTTTGTTGCTTCTTCACGCTGAAACGGCTGGACAGATTTATTTGAAATTTGGAATAGAGATAGCTGGACTCCTGGGATAGCACATAGGTTATTTTTATCCCGATATTCCCACGGGTTAGAGACTTATGCGGTTAACTCCGCGGGGCGCAGCTAGTATGTAATAAACGTCTGTTTTTCAATAGAAACTTCAATACCCTGTTGCACCCCCTTAGCACCCCTACACTGGAAAAGGAATGTTCCCTAAAAATTACAGGATCTAGGACTTATGGTTTGTCAGGCTGTGATGTTGTCAATCAGACAGACACGCAACGATCTTTAACATAGATTCCAATTGTCGGGCAAAAAACCTAATTTCCTATCTTTTAACTTATGTATAACGGTTTTTATTGGTAACTATTGTCTGCCCGTAGCTTCGCTCGCGTTACCGAGATTAAAAGTAGCACATAGCTCAATTCAGGACATAGTCTATCTGTGTATTACATTTTATCGAAATCGGTTGAGCCGTTTCGGCGTGATTGAGTAACGAACACACAAACATCGTAACATTGAAATTTGGGATTTACTTGAGTTTAAGTGATACTTCGGAAGTCGCACGATGGTCGCACGGTGTTGGCTGGCTATATATGGACCGATGACACGTTAAAGGTAGCTGGTAATCGGTGGATAGAGGCGGCTCAGCAAACATTGAATGTTATTGGTCGCGCCGCCACGCTGGTCGCGCCACCACTAATTACTATAGCCCCTTTTGACCGAGTTATCTTAAACGCGAGATGCTAATGAGGGCATTATACCTAAACATGAGATTTGCCTAAAAAGCTGTTTACCCAAAACGAAAGATACCGTTGAAGCAGTATAGCGCTGTATGGTGTCTCACTCACTCGGCCGTCAGTGACGTCCCACTCATCATTGTGCACTGCACTGCGCGTGTGGACTGTATGGATAATGGCCTAGTGTGGTGTGGCGACTCTGGTGTCTAGTTCGGTAGCTTACGGACACAACGGTGGCGCGACTGGTTGTGTCACCGTGGTGTCCGTAAGCTACCAAACTAAACACCATACAGACACCAGAGTCGCCACACCACACTAGGCCATTATCCATACAGTCCACACGCGCAGTGCAGTGCACAATGAGGAGAGTGGGGGCGTCACTGGCTGGCGGCCAGGCTGGCGGCCGAGTGAGTGAGACACCCGTGAATGGTGTCCCGCTAAAATATAGCCCTAAAAAGCCTTGTATTAAACCTCCTTGATAATTGTAATTCCAGCTGTATCCCGGTTCACAATATCGGCCAGCAACCCTCAGCTGAACAAGCCGACGGCCGCGGCCGGCAGCATGAAGATAGCCAACGAGGTCATCGAGGAAGGCGACGAGCAGGCCACCATCACCAGCATGGCCAAGCGCCCTGACGTCAGGTACACGCACACACTTATCTAACTGCGGTCTAGGGCTCCAATTAATTAATAAAAAATACATTGCAACAAAAAGAAAACTTTGCTCTGACAAGCAGGCGCACGGCTCAGTACCAACCTTACCTCATCAGTATACCCGCAATTCGCACTAAGCGTTTTGGTTACACCTTTGTAATGCAAACAGCTAAGGAATGGAACAAGTTGCCGTCGTCTGTCTTTCCTGAAAACTATAATATCGGTCTCTTTAAGGCAAGAGTGAATAGGTGCCTTCTAGACCTTCGTGCTCCAACCTCGGCCGCATCGTCACTTACCAACAGGTGAGATCGCGGTCAAACGAGGGTCTATCATAGTTAAAGAAAAAAAAGAAATAACTCTAGTCATTCTTAAATTAACAAAAGGCAAATATGAGTTTTTATGTCAAAAAGATATTTTTATATATAAGCTATTATAAAATTAGTAATCGGAACCATATGCTGGTCAAAATTAGCCTAAACACGGCCAGTCTACTATTATCCATCGAGGAGATCCGTTGTCCACCTTCCGTCTCCATCATCACATCAGCTGGCTGTCACCATAATATTGTTATTGACTACAACATTGAGTATTGTATTGTCATTGGAACTTGACAGGTATGCCAGATTTCTGCTCAATCGGATATCGGGAAGTGGTCTTAAATTGGATCGCCAGATTTGTCTCGCACGTACTATACAGGTGAAATAATAAAAACTTTTAAAATGGTGTTCCTCCCCCCTCCCTAACTGGGGGTTCTAAAATGACTACGGGCGCCTGAGCTGGGTTCGCACACTGGCACTAGATATACTAGATACTAGAGACAGCCCTGCCCCCAGCCTTGTTTGACCCCCCCCCCCTCCTATACCCCCATACCCTGGTTTACGGAGCGCGACCTGAACCTCGGTTGGTTCTCCTGAACCCCGGTTGGTTCTCCTGAACCTCGGTTGGTTCTCCTGAACCTCGGTTGGTTCTCTTGAACCCCGGTTGGTTCTATCACCGAATAGAATGACTATCCTTTATCCTTCTACTATTACATATTATGAGAAAGTTTTTATGTTAGCTACTCAATCATGCCATGCCGTAACGGTTGGACTGATTTCTATGAAATTTGATAGTTACCCAAGCTATTTAATGGACGCTAGTTTTAAAATAGAGTAAAATATGTTAATAACTTTGTTTACAGACCGACAGCCATGAGCCTGTTCGCGCCGATGCCGCCGCCTAGTGACCCCGTCGACGTGCCGGCCAAGACTTCAAACCACAGCTCAAGTATGTATGCTAGTAATCAAGCTCCTTTCAACAATTAACGACCAACATTTTAAAAAAGCACTAACGACTTTTATCAATATTTTTTTGTGCTGTCTCTTCCTTCAATTATAGTTAAGGTGAATGCGCACCCTTGCGGCGCGAAATTCTTTTTTTTTGGGTTTTTTTGCCCGTTATAGCTCGTCAACACTTCTTCAGATAGCGAAAGTTGAGTTCGCAAGAACTAGGAGACTGAACACACATGTTTTAATTGATAGTATCTCATAAATATCATCAGTTTAGCTACGACACCCCTAAACAAAAAAAAAAACACTGTTAAATGTGTTAGGGGTATCATAGCTAAACTGATGATATTTATGAGATACTATCAATTAAAACATGTGTGTTAAGTCTCCGAGTTCTCGCGAACTCAACTTTTGCTATATGAAGAAGTGTTGATAAGCAGTAAATGGGCAAGAAACACCAAAAAATTTGAATTTCGCGCCACAAGCCACCACCTTAAATGGTTATTTTTAATTTGACGTGAATACAAAAAATAAATACAGAGAGCGTTGTATTAAAACAAATAGTGTGACCCCATGATAATGTAGTGAATAAATAATAGATAGATAGATAGATAGATAGATAACACTTTATTGCACACCACAAAAATAAAAATAACATTAAAAACAATCAGAAAAATAAGTACCTATGGAAGTACAATGGGCGGTCTTATCGCTGAGAGCGATCTCTTCCAGACAACCTTGGGATGGACTGGAATTGACGAGAACGATAAAGGACGGTGGTGTAGATCAAACAAATAAATAAATAAAAGTATACGTATACATACAATCTAACTTATAATAACATACCCTAAATAACCTGTGCGAAGCCACAGAAAATGCTGTCGACGTGGCTAAATTTTGGTCTAAAACTATATAATTATCTATGGAAACCAACGACACAATGAATAAGAGTTTAGTAAAATAATTGATTGTTGTTTTGGTTTTTTACACAAGTTAAACAAACAATTTTCAGTGTTCCTACAACAGTTTTCATACAAATAAAAACAAAGAAACAAGCACACTTGTAGACATATACACACACTGGCCCCTAACTTATAACCCCCTCACTTTTTAGTCGAGGGTTAAAAAGACTAAGACACGTAATGCACTTTAACGAAAGCCAATATGGCAGTTGTAGAGTCGATTTTGTGAATTGTTTTCTAAAGTTGAACGAGCTCGAATTTGTTGGCATCTTTTCAGATCAAGGATTTTGTAATAGCTGAGATATTTTACCGTGTCCACGTTTCAAATAGACAAATGAATGGGACTGTAATAATTAAGCGCGGTTTAGCTTTCTTATTCTTTTAGTGGCTTCTAAGGAATATAATTTCACAATGTCAAGTGATATAATTGTAATAGAATTAGTCAAGTCGTCAAGAGTCTCCGTCAAGTCATAACCCAGTTTAAATGGTGGCAGAGAACACAAGTTTTTGGAAAACAAAATCCACCAATCTGAAAAGAAACGCAATACACTTATATTTATCTACACCACTCATGTGGTCTTTATCTAGGGTTTATCTTTGAACGCTATACACGGAATCGACACCAGTGTATGTCATTTTCATACCAATATTTGTCGTTACTTTGAAGGTTTCTGTTTAATTTTCAGAGACTCGCTTATCGTCATCAGCCCCTAACCCGTGGGGCCACACGCGCTCCACGGGCGACAAGAGCCCCGCCGCGGAGTCCCTCGACACGCACGGCTCGCTAGGCAGCTTGCCAGACGCACGCCCGCGGCTCGACAGTGACGTGGGCCCCGAGCTCAGCGCCGCCGGCAGCCACACTCAACGTGAGTACCTACCTGCCTGCCTGCCTGCATACAAAGAGTAGGGGGGAACAAGAGCCCCGCCGCGGAGTCCCTTGACACGCACGGCTCGCTGGGCAGCTTGCCCGACGTTCAGGGTGACCTTGTATTTACTATGTAGGTATAATCTAAAATATCTATCTATGTAATGTATTGTATTATTAAGTACCTATGTCAGTTAGGTACCTATAACACAAGCTCTGCTTAGCTTAGGGCGAGATAATGTTGTGTGAACTGTCCGGCAATATTCATTTATTTATGTATAATCCATTGACTTCTCTTCAATAAAGTAAAATGAATAATTTTAAAAAATTTAAAAGACGCCAGGGCCAAGACGGGTTTGCAGGAGCTACTTGGATCCTGCTCTCCATCATCGACGCCTTCGGACACACTTCAACAGTGTTGCCATCAACCCAAAGTCCTGCTCCGTTACTTTAAGGAGCTGGGCTGGCTGGGGTAGGGTTAGCACAGGGGGATAATGCACAATACACCCCACAGCGGGATGTCAGTGCAGGTCTTAGCACCCCCACCTAGAATTAGAATTAGAATTAGTATTTTAAATATTAATATAGCTGCCTGATTTCTGACATAGTTATTCTAATTACAGTAGACGAAATAGACGGTGACTACGAGGGTATGAACGACTTCGAACGTCTAAGAAGCAAACGGGAGAAAGAACGACGTATCAAATACTCACAGAAACTCATGGCTCGGTCGGTCAGCGCACAGCAGGTAACTATTCATTTTTAACCCCCGACGCAAAAACGACGGAGTGTTATAAGTTTGTCGTGTTTGTGTGTGTGTGTGTCTGTCTGTGGCATTGTAGCTCCCGAACGGATGAACTGATTTAGAGTTTTTTTTTGTTTTAAAGTTGAGTTTGTAGGAGTGTTCTTAGCTTTGTTTGATCAAAATCGGTTCAGCCGTTTTATAGCGTTGAGGGTTTTTTTTTAATTTTTACAAAATTAATTACTTGTTCTATGTACTCTGTGTTAAGGGCCTTGTACGTAGGGTTGCCAGATGGTATACAAAAGGAGGATATTTCCTCCTTTTCCACATTTTGTCCTCCCATCCTCCTTTACCTACCGTATGTTCTCCTTTTGCTATGTCGTTAATGCGTGCTGAAAATGCCGTGCGCCATGCACGCGTCGTTAAAGGTCAACCGGCGATCAAGCGGTGATTCTGATTACAAATATTATGATTTGAAGCTGCACGAGCAGTGGACTCAAGTGTCAAAAACATTGAATGTTTCTCAGGAGCCTATAGAGTCAGTTATATCTTTAATTCTAAGACTTTAGAAATATGATGTGAAGATTTTCATTGTTTTTTGTTGGAAAACCAAGAACTACTTGAAAAATTGACAGCTCAGCTAAATATGACGACTAAAATAAGTAAACTATAGTGAGTGAGACATGGACACGAAAGAAGAAGTAAATTGTATAAAAAAAGTCCTCCTTTTTAGACCCATCCTTTATCAAATTATCATCTGGTTTCTTCTTCTTTATCCTCGCCACTTCCCGTTATGCGGGGTCGGCTTTTTTAACTTTGATGCGCCGTACGTTCCGCTGCTGAGCATTGTCTGCTGAAAGGCCCAGACTCTTCATGTCCTTTTGCACATTTGTCATCCACGTTGTAAGTGGCCGTCCTCTCCCTCTTCTCTGCGTAGCCATGGAGAGGCACTTCTTCACGACATGATCGTTAGGTCTTCTCATCACATGACCATACCATCTCAGTCTAGCTTCAGTTATTTTATCTGCAATGGGTGCTACCTTGAAACTCCCCCTTATGTATTCATTGCGCACCTTGTCCCTAAATCATCTGGCAACACCAGTTGAAAATCACTTACTTCGTGTTACAGGTTCTTTTTAATCACTTTGCGTTAGTTCAGACGTTAGTTTGAGGTAAGATGGCCTTGAAAAGGGCCCAGTGACCAATGGTGAAAGTCTATTATCAAAGCGTGTTGCCAGTGATGACTTACGGCACTAAGACGCGGACGCTAACTGTTGGCCGCCATTACTGTGGCTCCACAATTCCAGGACATTCCCCTCACCATCTCTATTAGCATTGGGATTCTAGGCATCGACATCTCTAGCGACGTCCAGTACCGTAGTCACTTAGAACATAAGATCAAGCTGGCTGCCAAAAAGCTTGGTGTACTTAACAGAGCGAAGCTGTACTTCACTGCGGGGCAAAGGCTGCTTCTCTATAAGTCGCAAGTCCGGCCCCACATGGAGTACTGCTGTCACCTCTGGGCAGGAGCACCTGGCTACCAGCTTGGACCTTTTGACTCGGTTCAAAGGCGTTCAATGAGAATTGTCGACAATCACAAGCTCACGAACGGTATTGAGCCCTTAAGTCTGAGGAGAGACTTTGCCCTCTCTCTGCGTGTTCTACCGTTTGTATAATGGGTTTTGTTCCGAGGAATTGTTTGACATGATGCCTACAGCAACCTTTTTTCACCGCACCGCTCGCCATCGGCAGAGGATTCACCCGCACACCTTAGAGCCAGGGTGGTCCCGGACTGTGTGGTTTCAGAGAAACTTCCTCCCGCGAACGCTCAGGTTGTGGAATGATCAGCAGCTGCTGAGGTTTTCCCGAGCGACTACAGTGGGTTCTTCAAAAGGGGTGTTTGGAAATTTGTAAAGGGTTGGCAACGCGCGTGTGATGCCTCTGGTATTGCAGGCGTTCATAGGCTACGGTAACCGCTTACCAACAGGTGGGCCGTAAGCTTGTTTGCTACCTTAATAGAATAAAAAAAAAAAAAAAAATATAGAATCCGGAATGAGGAGATCCTTAAAAGAACCAAGATCATCCACATAGCTCTCAGAATAAGCAAGTTGAAGTGGCAATGACGAGCCATATAGCTCACAGAACTGATAACCGTTGAGGGAGAAAGGTTCTTGAATGGCGACCACAAACCGGACAACGCAAAAGAGGAATGCCCCCCTTTCGATGGACCAAAGGCATTGAGCGTTTTGCGTATTGAACATTCTGCGTGTAGACGTTATAGAGGTCGGAAGGCGGTGGATGGAGGCGACTCAAGACCGTTCGTCGTGGCATTCTATGGGGGAGGCCTATGTCCAGCAGTGTAGGCTGATGACGTTGATGATACCTCGAGTTGGACACCAACATATTTTATTTTTTAGAAAGTGCTACTTACTTCAGTTAATGCGACCTCTGTGGCGCGGCGGGCGAAGGTTGACCTGCGACGCAGGAGGTTGTGGGTTCGATTCCCGCCTCGGAACAAATATTTGTGCGATCGCAGATATTTGTTCAGGGTTCTTGGTATTTTCTATGTATAATAAAAAATATCGATCTATGTAATCTATTGCATTATTAGGTATATCAGTTATCTAGTACCCATAACACAAGCCCTGCTTAGCTTGGGGCTAGATAATGTTGTGTGAACTTGTCCAGCATTATTTTTATTTATTTATTTATTTATAATGGTTTGTATAATTTCCCAGCGGACTGGCAGCGTGGAGCTGATCGACAATGACCTACTACTTGAAGACCTCTTGATGCAGTCCGCGGCGCTCAGGAAAGAGGAGAGCACACACAACGACACCACTTGACGAAGGAGCTTCATGTTACCATGGGACTCGAGTTTTGATGTCTCCGTGCCGTCTCAGTATTAAAATTGTGATATTGTACATTATTTTGTAAGTACAGTATTGAATCATGGTGGAAGTACATAGTGATTATGTAAGGATACAAAAGACATGTAAATAGATAAATTAATTTATATTTCGTTGTTTTTTTACCCATCCATGTACAGACCGTTCACTGTAAGGTGTCCCCCTGCCGTGGGAATAGTGCCAACCATGGCAGGGGACATCTTACGGTGAACGGTCTGTAGTTACTGACTATATATACAAATTTCTCTATGTTACTGACGATTAGATTTTATTGCGAACCGTCCAGCACTAGGTACAAAATAACCTTTTTTTGAAATGAATTGTAATATTGATTGATCGTGAAAAAAGGTATAAAATTGAGTTATACAGTTGTGCCAATCTTCTAGTCCCTACCTTATAGTGTACAAAACGTTAAATAAAAAAGAGATGTTGGTAGTTATTTAGAAGTGAAATAAAAAAATAGGTCAAGTGCGAGTCGGACTCGCACACGAAGGGTTCCATACCATGATCTATAAAAAGGGCAAAAAAAAAAACACGTTTGTTGTATGGGAGCCCCTAAAATAATAATTTTATTCTGTTTTTAGTATTTGTTGTTATAGCGGCAACAGAAATACATTATCAGTTGTGAAAATTTCAACTCCCGTTTTACCCTTTGGGTACGAAACCCTAAAAATTAATTGTAACCGCTTCAAAGCAATACGGCCTCTGTACCGTATTGCTCTATGGTAACTGATAATACAAGATACCTACATCACAGATAAAATAATACTATACCTAGTACCTACATACAGATTTAGCAGACTACCGGGAGGGCTGGAAGTACGTAAGTCATCACTCGACAATTAAGACCATTTGTTTTGCATGTAAGTGGCGCCATCTTGTTTTTCTCAATTAAAACTAAATGACAATGCTAGGTGCGTAGTGTTGTGCTGTGGCGTGCCCGGCTAGTCTCTTGTCGTGGCTGCCGTAAAAGCCGACTGAAGGGTTTCACCTTAGGATGACTAGCAGCATCCACTTGAATACTTAACACCAATACTGCAATTTAACCTCCAATCCGCTTGCTAGATGAGGTGATTAAGGCAAATCCCCTAGTTGCAGTCAATGGGGGAGGCCTCGGGCAGCAATAGAAGTCTAATGGTTGCTAACGATGATGATGGTGGTGCCCTAGCAGTTACATGACTTGGTCGCATCACAACCACGGTCGGGATAAAACAACGAAGTGTGTGCGCTATCCGCGCAAAAAAATGGTAAAAAAACTCTTCCAAAGTATGATGTATAGGAGACAGATTTCTCTATTTTAAGAGAGTAGTTTCCTTGGTCGCTCACCGCCAGATTCTGTAGTCTCTTCTGCTTTTGCATACCGAGGTATGCTTCGTTACATTCCGACCCAAGGCACCCCTGGGGGTGCCACAGGGATTTGGATTCAGACCCGTGGCACTCCCAGGTCAATTAGTGCTGTGCTTTTATAGCGTGAAACGTCACGTCATCAGGCAAACGTCGGCTTCTTTACTGATCAGCCTGCCCTGCCTATCCCTACGCGAAATCAGTCTTAAGACTTGTCACTTATAAAACAGTTAAAATGTTGTCTAGCTATTGAAGTTAGTTGCATTAAAAACTGCACTTCAGTTGCAAATACCTACTTATTTATTGTGGTGCAAAATCTGCTTACACATTACCTAATGTGAGATTATATTGATAAGGGGTAATTTAATAAAAAAGAAGAGTGGTTTATCAGGAATTATTTATTACTTATAATAAGATGAAGCTCACAGCTTACAGCTTGAGCTTTGTCCTCCTCCAGTGACGCCTCTTAGCGTTGTACCTGAAAATACAAATAAATACAAGTTAGAAACATTGTAGTAAGGGGCGGGAGGAAATGGAAGAGGCCCAGCCATGGTTGGGAAAAATTCTCACTGGGTTGTCCAAATGGGTTATATCCCACAGCATAGTAGTTTCTCTAAGACAGGTTGAAAAAAGAAACAGGGTTTCACCCATCAGTGGAACAATACAGTGAAATAATGATATTATAATAATTATAATTCATATCAATAGCACTACCACCCCCTCTACATTACACAAAGGTAAGCTGGAAGAAAATGCTACTTAGCATAAGTTCACCTATGTACTGCTTTTTTGTCTTGTGCAATAAATAATTTTCTATCTATCTAATAATCAGTCTTAAAGGTGCAACTTAAGTTTGATGGTCCTCAGATATAATGAAAACTGCTATTTCTGTTTTTGTGCAAAAACGTATATATCATCAGCTTCAACATCATTCAGCTCCAGTATTTGTTAGTAGTAGAGCTTTTTTGTGAATGAGTTCGTCCAGGGAAGTACTACCACCATAATTTCTGCTGCAAAGCAATAGTGCTCGCATTGTTGTGTTACGGTTTGAAGGGTATGGGTGCCGGTAAAATTACAGGCACATGAGACTTTTTATCTTTGTCTCAGGGTGGCGGGCGCAGTGCAATGCCACATAGGGTGCGTCCTAGGTGGACGTGACCTATGAGGTAATGCACTGTTAAAGGCAGAGGTTACCGCTCAACATCAGGTGGGCCATCTGCGTGTTCTGTCAATCCCTTAGAAAAAAATAACTTTTAGAAGCAGACCTAGACATAGTCTACTTTTAAGAGTTTTTTCTTGAATAGTCCAGGCCGCCCAAACTGTCAGGTTATTTACATAGATTTTGATGTTTTGTGCAGCTAAATGCAGCACATTTAAATCTATTGCACAAATAAGTATGAAGTATTGGACTAACATCCACACACCATGTATGTGACTGTTGGGTGTTACAACAATTATTACCGAATGCATAAAACCAGCTACTCATGTACCTACCTACTTGTATGTGTCAACTAGATATTCATGTACCAATAAAATCATGAGGATTTTGAATATAGCTATGCTTTACCGGCTATTCAGCACAATAACAAGTTTGGACTGCAGTTAAGACTTTACTACAACCATGGCTACTTGTCTACTGAACATGGGTACTTGACAGTCAAGTTGAACAGTCTCCAAGAATCCGCTTTTATTGTATTACTCAGATTCATATAAAATACATAATTAACTACTGTGCAGTGCACACTAGCACATGTTGTAGTAAGAGAGGTCGAGAGACCATAGCAAGTTCTTATCTTGGTCGATACTAAGAACCAACGTATCATATTCTGTGTACAAACATAGTAGGTAACCTATAATTTGTTGAAAAGAGTGTTAAATTTACGAGCTGAATAATAATCATAAATAAATAAATAATGCTGAACAGTTCACACAACATTATCTAGCCCCAAGCTAAGCAGAGCTTGTGTTATGGGTACTAGATAACTGATATACTTAATACAATATATAACATAGATAGATATTTTTTATCATACATAGAAAATACCCAGAACACCCTGAACAAATATCTGCGATCGCACAAATATTAGTTCCGAGGCGGGAATCGAACCCGCAACCTCCTGCGTCACAGGCCAAGCTTCGCCCGCCGCACCACGGAGGTCGTCAATGGAAACTCTAGGATCTTGAAGCACGTTTTTCACCACAATAACTTACCGGATAGTGTTTCCTGTACGCATTCTAACCCATTGAGGAATGGGCCGATTTTGTTTCAGCTTCTTGGCAAGCTTGCGCTTGATAATAAATGTCTTGTGGGCCGACTGAAAGGTAAAACAACGAAAAGTTATTTGCAAATCACAAAAATTCACAGAGATTACTTGAGTAATTTCGGATTTTTATCAAGAGAAGAATAAAACACCAACCATTTTGCCTGCCTGTCAAAACCAAGTGAAAGAACAATGAATGAATGAACAAGAAAATAAAATGACAGTCAAGCAAGTTGCAGTCAGTCAGTCATGTCAACCGTGAACTGTCAAATCTCAGGAATAGACATTTTTTACTTCTTTTGGAGCGTGTCCGTTTGACTAGTGTACTAACCCTTTGGAGGATCAGCCTCATATCTTCGCTTCGTTCAAATCCGGAAAGGAAAAGTCCTGAGGGGTGAGTCTGAGTTTTGCAAACACCATCGTAACGGTGAACGTAACACGATCGTACGTGTATAACATAATAACTAGCTATTAATCTGTGCCAAAAACGTCACAGATTAATGGCTAGTTACTACGCAATACACGTACACTCGCCGTTACGATCATCGTTACGATGGTGTGTGTAAACTCGGACTTGCCCCTCTGATTCTTAGCAATCCTCCTCACAAGCTTTTTTTTGATGGTAACATCTTTTCTCTAAGGTTCCTGCAATCTGTGGGAGTGACTTCGTGAAATGGGACGGAAGTGTGTAGCGCATTTTTTCGAGAGGTTGGTACTATTAGCCATGTTACTTACAAGGAGGTGAGATGTCAGATGTTACACATCATTATATTACATATAGCATTGCAGGACTCCGTACCGGAGTTGCTCGATGTTATATTATGTAAGTACTGTTTGTAAAGGTGCGTATCGAGTTCGCGCGGCAAACCATTGAACCTTTACATTGAAATGGATACCGTGCTGTCGCGCGCGCCCATTCGAACATTGCCGCGCTCGCACGTGCCTCGCGGCGAACCATTTTCTTTTGGTTTTTGGCAGCGCGGCGCGCGGCAAAGGAGCGTCAATTATTTGTTGCCTGCCGCGCGCAGCTGCAGCAGCGTGGCAGGCGACCCAAATTATAGGTTTGCCGCGGTTAAACATGACTTGCGCGGCAGCCACGCAAAGTTGATAGGTAGCTTTAGGCTCACTCGTTTTTTATTCACTTACAAGTTCAAATTCAAATTCAGTTGCATTTTATGCATATGTATATTCAAGATCATTTTGAACAGACTAATAAATTAAATTAACTCCTGTTTCAATTATTATGTATTATAATCAGGGGCTTTCACGGCCGTTTCACATCATGCAAAAGCCATGAAAATAGATGGCGCCACTTAGCGGTCGAAATAAAGTGAAATGTCTGATTCAACAACGTAGTGATATATTTTCGAAATATTTTGTTACTATCACACAAAAGCACAGACAATGCATTTGTTAATTTTGTCAACCATCGTCGAGTCAGCGCCATCTATCGAGACAAATTGAACTACTTTTTTTTAATTCAAAAATAAAAAACCTTCATTAGTGCTTCAAAAGTTTAGATGTTATTGGCAAATGACGACAGATTCACTTAGTGACCCCTCGGAAGAAGAACAGTGACCCCCACTCGAAACTCGGCAACTACAGCATGTTTAAAGCTTGTATGCTCGGCGGACCAAGAACCAAGATCATGGACTCACAAGTCCATAAGTCCATGACCAAGATGGTCTGACCATAGATGTAGAATTCATACTAGATCTATGGGTTTGACTGACTGAGTCTCCAGTACGGAACGACTGAGCTTGTATGAAATCTGTAAAATATGTTGGTATCAGGCTCTCCACATACACTCGGAATATCGTAACAGAATTCCTTTTTGAAATTCCTTCGCGGGATTCCGTACAGACGCCACACACTTGGTTTTTTTCATTCCGAACGCGCAGGCCATCATGCGGAATTACGAATCGAAAAAAAATCCGTACGGAAAATTACCTAGTGTGTGTGGTAGGTCTATAGATTTGTATGGACTTCCTGTGTTCGATAATTCATTTCGAAATTACAAAACGGAATTCCGTGTGTATGTGGCTATCCTTAGTATAGGGACACCTCTCACTAGTCTCACTCACCAAAAATTATTTATTCCTATTCTGAGGGGCAAGTCCGAGTTTACACACACCATCGTAAAGATGATCGTAACGGCGAGTGTACGTGTATTGCGTAGTAACTAGCCATTAATCTGTGACGTTTTTGGCACAGATTAATAGCTAGTTATTATGTTATACACGTACGATCGTGTTACGTTCACCGTTACGATGGTGTTTGCAAAACTCAGACTCACCCCTCTGTAGAAAAAAAGTTTCGTTTGAGTTGGGTCCATAGAGAAATTTGGTTGGGTCAAGTTTCAGATGATCGTGATTGTCATTGTCAAAATCAGCCGATTGACGGACACCATTGTTTGTTGATCATGGTATTCGGTCTCCACTTTTCGAATTCGTACGTAACACTGTTTGGTTTACATTTGGTATATAGTTAGCTGATTTAACGAAAGTATTGCCGAATAAGTACAACTACAAAATGAATAAGTTTCTTGCATTATTCAGTGTCAGGCGATTAGTTGAGTGTCGGCCGATCAGCACAAGATTAACTGCAGACGGCAAGGAAGTTCCCAAAAGAAAGAATTTTGAGAATAGGATAACTCTAATAGGTACGGACAATTCCGTCAGTATTACAGACTTAAAGAATGCACAGAGCCTATCCGAGAGAAGAGAGCTAAAGTTAGTCAAACTACAGGATGTTGATTCCAAAACCAGAAGACCCGTTTATAAGTAAGTGCTGTGATTTACTCTTGGCGCCTTTACTACATGGTTTTCAAGTAAAGTAGTTACTTACTGCTGTTTACCGAGGCTCATATCCAAACAAACTGTAGATTAGAACTCTTCTTTGGTTCAGTGATTTTTACCCATATGTTTTGTTCATGTCAAAACAGTAGTAATACCAATTCTCTAACTTACAAATTATTGTTGGTGGGTAGGTCTGTGTGTATTCAAGCTAGAAGAGTCTCAAATTGAAGACACAGATCCTACAGATCAGGTTCTTGTATATATATTGTTCAACTGTTGCTGTACTGTAGTGTATTAGAATACAATAGTATTTATAATACAAGAAACAAATACCAATAACAATATCAATAAATATGTAGTCAGGTTACAAAAGCATGTAGCTGTTCAATTTACTTTAGCAAATTTAAATGTCCCCTCTCGGTGGACCAATGACATTGTAAAGGTTGCATTAAGTCAGTGGATGGAGACAGATACTTAACTTAAATACTATTTTCCAAAATAGATTCAATGTGTGACACCTATTCTAGTATAATTGCGACCTACTATGTACCATCATTGTTGCAATAAAGATTATGAATTATTATTATTACAGCTCAAGACCGTTAGTAGTGGCATTCTATAGGGGTGGCCCGTTTCTAGCAGTAGACTTCTACAGTCTGAGATGAAGAGAATGCTGCACAGAATCATTGTCACTTTGTATCCACAAACTGTACTGTGTATTCGACGACCTCTGTGGCGCGGCTGGCGATGGTTCGCCTGCGACGCAGGAGGTTGCGGGTTTGATTCCCGCCTCAGAACAAATATTTGTGCGATCTGCAGATATTTGTTCAGGGTGTTCTGGGTGTTTTCTATGTATAATAAAAAATATCTATGTATGTAATGTATTGTATTAAGTATATCAGTTAACTAGTACCCATAACACAAGCTCTGGCTTTAGCTTGGGGCTAGATAATGTTGTGCGAACTTGTCCAGCATTATTTATTTATTTATTTATATTTATTTATATGCTGGGTGGCCTTCTAAATTTTATGCCGTTTTTACTAAATACCTACATATCAAAATAATTTCCAGGTTAATGACGAACACAGAATACCACGCAGAAGAACTAGAACGTAGACAAGAGAAACAAACAGCTCGTCAAAATAACTTGATAAAGGGAGAAAAACTGCTAACACTGTCAACAAAGATCGGAGAGCATGATCTGATGACTGGTGTTAGGAAAATGGTGAAACTACTGGACAAGCAGTACGAAGTCAGAGTTGTTGTCACAGGGGAAGGGGAAAATGCTACAGTTAAATCGGTGAGTTCCCTCATTTTTAACCCCTGACGCAAAAACGAAGGGGATTTATAAGTTTGACGTGTCTCTGTGTGTGTGTGTGTGTGTTTGTGTGTGTGTGTGTTTGTGTGTGTGTGTGTGTGTGTGTGTGTGTGTGTGTGTTTGTGTGTGTGTGTGTGTATCTATCTGTCTCCCAACGTAGCTCCCGAACGGATGAACCGATTTTGTTTTTTATTTTGTTTGAAAGGTGAATTAGTCGGGAGTGTTCTTAGCTACGTTTGATCAAAACCGGTTCAGCCGTTTCATTGTGTTGAGGGTTTTTTGAAATTTTTCCAAAATTAATTACTTGTGTACAGTGTTCTGATGTCCGTAGTGATTGTTCACAGCTCGGGGTCATTTCTTGCAATATTGTCAAGGTCAATAGTGTTTTTCATAAAGGACGACCTTTGTAACGCGTCGGGCGAGTAGCCGGCTGAGATGCAAAAAGTTGCTGGTTCGATTCCCGCTATGGGACAAATGTTTGTATGATCTGCAAATATTTGTTCCGGGTCTGGGTGTTATGGTACCATGGTACTCGTAGTTTCTGATACTCATGACACAGGGAATCCTAGTGTGGGATTAGGACTATGTATGTGACTGTTGGGTGTTATGTTGTTTTAATTGAAATCACAAATCTTCTTAACATTGTCAAGACTCCACCATCGGCTAATTGTTTGAAATAATGGATCAGTGCCCTGCGGGCTGCAGGAGTCCCCAGACCCTGTGCAAGGTGATGCATGAGTCACGAGTGACAAAACATAATTAACACCCAATTGGTCACTTGGGTGACCGATACTAAAATTCCCTGTATTGTGGGAGTCAGGAACTAGGAGTACTATGGTACCACGAAACCCGAACAAACATTTGTCCCACAGCGGGAATTGAACCCGGAACCTAGAGCATCTCAGCCGGCTACTCGCCCGCTGCGCCACAGAGGTTGTCGGTGTTAGATGGCCGGTTGTAAACGTAACGCCACTGAGAGGCCAAACTGCACGGAAGGCACTTTTAGCAGCACCCAGAGACTTGGGAATAGTTGGCGTCATAGTTGGTAACTAAGTTGGTAGAATCCTGGTTGGTTGGTCCTATGGTAGAGTTGAACTGTAGAAGATGTTGGCGGCTCAAGCCCGTTCATCGTGACATTCTTTAAGACATCGGCCAGCTGATGTTGATAATGGATTGAATAAACTGATGATAATAAAACTAATAGTTCTGCAAACAGTAGACGTCACAAGCCCTCAAGTTGATCCATAATCTATAACTTGACAACCTCTACCGATTTTGCTCATATTGGAAATATTGCTCATATTGTTTAGAAATAAGTACCAAATGTTTGTACCTACCAAATATGATCAAAATTGGCTATTTAAGGTGGATGCGCACGCTTGCGGCGCCAAATTCAAATTTGTTGGTGTTTTTTGCCCATTACAGCTCATCAACACTTCTTCAGATAGCGAAAGTTGAGTTCGCGAGAACTAGGAGACTTAACACATATGTTTTAATTGATAGTATCTCATAAATATCATCAGTTTAGCTATGATAACCCTAAATACATTTTTACAGTGTTTTTTTTTGTTTAGGGGTATCGTAGCTAAACTGATGATATTTATGAGATACTATCAATTGAAACATGTGTGTCAAGCCTCCTAGTTCTCGCGAACTCAAATTTCGCTATCTGAAGAAGTGTTCATGAGCTGTAATGGGTAAAAAACACTTAAAAATTTGAATCTCGCGCCGCAAGCGTGAGCATTCACCTTAATGGCGGTAACTTCCCCCATTTTTGGGAGAAATAACCTCAAATCAAAAATCGCCGTCGACAAAAAAAAACTATGATATTGTAGAACCAGTACCTACATTAAGTTACGTCAAGAGTAACTAAGCACGTTTTTATTTTATTTTAGTTTTGTTTTATTGTCTCAGTTTTAGTATTAAATTTAATTATAGGTCAAGAGTTAGTTAAATAAAAAATTATGGTCAAAGATTCCGTTACATACAATACATACATACATACATAGATACAACCCAAGCTAATAAAAGCGTGTTAAAAATACGACCAGGTGGGTTACTATGAGCTCTTATTGCCATGCCGTTGTTAAACTATTCAGTACAAAATATTGGTTCCGTGATGTCCGCAACTATATTTAAAGGCACAATCGCAGAGGGTCTACAGACTTCTGCGATTAAAGTTATTCAACGATGAAAAATGTCAATGATGAACCGATATTTTGTACTGAATAGTTTTTGAACTGAATGGATATAAGAGCTCATAGTAACCCCCCTGTAAGCGCGTACCAACAGATGAAAGCAAATTTTACCAGTTGGCGCAGATTTTGCTCGTTCGGGCAATTATTAATTGAGTTAACTTTGCTTATTTCCAGGATCACATCTACTCAATGATAGAGAAGAATGTCAAGACAGCGGGGAAGATAGTCCAGAAAAGGGTTAAAGGTAACACCTTACGATTCCAACTACTCCCACTAAGGGACAGTAGCACACACTCGGATAAGGCTAGCTCGGACGGTAGTGAGAATAGCCACGGCCCACTATGACTAGGGGCTTTCATACTAGTACTGCTTATTTCAAAATATGTGATCTTAAACAAATATTACTATTTTTTATACTTTTCCAACCAAAGTCACAACTCGAAGGTAGCGGAAACTAGTTCTGAAGAAAAATAACTGATGGCATTTCTGTTTTATAAGTTTATAACTACAGCTAATCATTTGATACATCATATAAAATTATCTTATTTATTTACATAGACACTAAGTTAGTTATTCAACTGTAAATGAGATTACTCAAGTTGTTTTTCAAAACATGTTGTTTTATTTTGAAAATCAAAGTCTTGTGTGTAGTTAACCCTTTAGTCAGTCACTTTATAATCATTAATTAATACACTTCACAGTAATTAGATACATTTAACTAATAGTTCATTATAACACAATCTACATTTCTACTTTATTTCTACTAGGCGACTGAAAACAGAAAAATAGATGACGTAGTAAACGGCAAGTAAGTTGAACGCGGTGCGCGGACCACGTGACATGCGCGGCTGTCACTTGTAACGCGGAATGCTCAGCTGCGCAGTCACGTGGTACGTGCGCCTTGGCTCGACATATACGCCGCTTAATATACTAATGTTTAAATTAATGTTTTACTCAGTTGGAATTATCACAGATGTTTTGGAGATCTTTAATTCTTATATGGTAGGAGAAACCTTTATCATACAGATTACATACAGATTATAGAAAATATAGATTTTATTTTATTATGTATTATGACAATTCACACATTTGGACACACAATTAAGATCAATCATAATTATAAATTTATTTATATATAAGCTTGTGGTGACCCACCACAGATGAAATGCTTTCCCTCTTTCCTCACTACAAGTCCTTCAAATTTACTAAATGTTAATCCTTCTATCAGGAGTTCAGCTCATCCCGCCGTCTCCGTCTAGGCCTCCCACGTGGCCATCGTCGTCCATTTGGGACACATTCAGTAAAGGCCAATTATTATATACCTAACATGAATTATATAATACAATTGATTTACTTAGCTGCTGTTCGTATATTGGATCGTGCCAATCTGAGACCCGTTGCAATCAAAATCAAACAATTTAGGACTTTAAAGGCAAAGTACAAAGGAGTTGTATTTCAGGAACCCTACCAATAGTAGCTTGCTTTTATTTATCGTAGTTAGTAAATCACTCCGTCACCAAAAAGCGCTCCGTTTAGCTTAACACGAGATGACTTACTTTAAACCGTCGCGCGGGGAACGAAAGTCGTTTTCTAACTGGAATCCTTGAAACAGCAATACCATTTGTGTTGTGTCAGATTAGCGCGGCCCCATCGTAAGCTAAACAGCATCACAAGCTTGCACATTTCACTATTCTGCTATTAAAACTTAAAGTTCTCTTCACTTGACAACGGGGTGTTTCGGTGCCGTTGTAAAGTGGACTATGCGCGTACGACATAGGCGTATCGGTCTCTGTCCGCCGACGGTAGGTCAGTGTTCAGGGTGCGGCCCCAGGTTATGAGAGGTGACACTGTGCCTACCACGGGAGCAGCGCGCGCACTTTTTACGAGGCTCTGGAATAAAATTAACATGGAATTTAGTTATTTCTCGTGGGCCAAGAGGTTAGTTAGTTAAATTAGTTATGTAGTTAACATTTTATTTCATGAAAGGGCATTATACTGTACCCGCAAAGGAAAGCTAATGGCGCATGCTATTTTAAAATATGAATGTTACAAAATAGTTGTAATGTTTTTTTTTATATTACTTGGAATGACGGAACCAGCAGATGGCCCACCTAATGTTAAGTGATAGCCCTCTGCCTATGAACAGTGCATTATCACATAGGTCACGCCCACCTAGGGCGCACCCTTTGCTTTGATGCAATTAAAAGATCAAATCGGGAGCAGTATCGGCAATAAATGGCGTATTTTTTTCTTCCAGTAATCAACCAAGCATTGATTTCTGTTCAACACAGTCAATTGAACGCACAAACCGTGATACGACATTTTCCCCATACCATAGAATGAACAGCGTTATATAGGATGTGGCAGGATATGGGATCTCAAGACGGGAGGTAGACTCTATTTATCTATGGTTTCGCCAGAGTAACCTATCTGATCAAATTGCCCAGTTTCCAGAAAAGGTACTCAGAAAAACAATTGCCACACACGGGGGAAATGGGGTCGATTAAACCCATATATTTTTGAGAAAATAAATCTTTGGTCTGGCTGTACAAAAGTAAAAATACAGCATTTTTTAATTCCATTCAAGTTTCCTAAAAGTAAAACTCCTAAACACAAGGAAAGTTATAGTATTCCTCTTGAGATACCATAAAAATATTCCATCTCATCCAAAGACTGTGTCAGGATCGTAGCAAGTGGAAATCCGTGGTCTCTGCCTACCCCTCTGGGAAACAGGCGTGAGTTTATGTATGTATTAAAAATTAAATTAAAATTTATTTATTCCCAAAAATAAACAAGCAATACAAAAATCTATTCTAATTATAATAAGATTCACATTATAATGGCTTGTACTACGTAGATATTAGTTACAGTATCTACACTAAGTGCTAGACTTGTGTTGTAGACACTGATGTTTGTATGTGATCCCATTATCTTGCCACACCCTGTGTAACTCGGTTTAGACTTAGGTCGTAAAATAAATGTCATATACCTATGTTAATTTAGATCTGGATTGCCTTTTATTGGTTAAACTGTGTGAGTAATCCATTTTATGTGCCGATAACTCGTGTTCATATCCATTATCCCAAACTTCATTCTGTTGATAATGAGACATGCTTTTATGCTGATTGGAGATGAATTTCCCGACGGGCAATCGCATAAAGATGGGCGATGGATGATATCAAACCATGAAAGTATCTGATGACGATGCAACATAAAAGACACGTCAGCTTGTTTGAAAAATATATTTTTGCGATGGTTTTTACAAGCTTTTATTTAACTTCACCTGTTAGTATGGGGTTAAAGCTTGCAACTGAATTTTAAACCAGTTCCACCCAAACGAATGAAATTCGATTTTTAAAACCTGTCAAGTTATGATGACAATACATTATTATAGTTACAGCGAGCTGATCTGATGTTGTACAAACGGAACTCGTCGATGATAAATATAGTAGGCTGGCTGTTTGGGTTCATTTTGAACCAATTGGTTTTTGATCTGCTCACGGTTATGACCACTAATTTCATAAAAGCTAGTTTTAAAAATATATTTTTCTGCAAAAAAACTCAAGGTCAAGTATCATATCAAGGGCATCATAATTTATACTGTTAGGTCAGATAGGGTTAGTGAATCACATGATTTTTAAAATTGAAATGAAGCTGGTGGTGTAAGTGCAGCATACGATTAGGTCAGATGGGGTAAGTGTAGCTTAATAATTTCACAGTTCAAAAGAGGCTGGTGCTGCAGTTTCCCCATTGCTGATCTTCCTCCACGGTGGGGTAAGTGCAGCATACAATAAGGTCAGATGGAGTAAGTGCAGCTTACTAATTTCAAAGTTCAAAAGAGACTGGTGCTGTACTTTCCTCATTGCTGATCTTCCCCCATGGCGGGGTAAGTGCAGCATACGATTAGGTCAGGTGGGGTAAGTGCAGCTTACTAATTTCAAAGTTCAAAAGAGGCTGGTGCTGCACTTTTCCCATTGCTGGTCTTCCCCCACCTGACTATATTTGTATGTTTAATTGTGCATTCCAAATTCTAAATTTTACAATGCAGATCGAAATCAATGATATAATGAATGATAATAGTAGTGCCTTAGCGCCAGACGTTCGTAGTAAGGATGAAAGTAGCTGTTGTTATACGTCGAGTTCAGTCACCGCGTATCATTCAGCGGTAAAAATACTCTAGGTATCATTCATATGCAATACACAGCCATGTATAGGTATTATATTCAGTGTGATAAGTGTTAGATAATTTTGAGTCAGTAAACATGCAGAAAGCGTTAATATGAGGGTTAGTTGCACTGCTGGCTTAATCTCTGCATAACTAATTTTAACTCTGTTTTAAGTCTGTGTTGTTACCTTATTTTGCATCAATAACAACACGATTACATATAATTATTTATTTAAATCAGTTTATCGAATTAATACGCAGTTAAGTTAAAGATAATTTTACTTTATTTTAATTATTTTAATTTTACTTTGTCAATATTCCTTCCTTTATTCCTTAAATAAATAAGTAAGCGAGTTAAATATCTGTATTTTAAAGAACTCCCTAGTACTAGGTATCGGATCCGTCCTAAGAGATGGCTCCAGCCGTCTGTAATTATATATATCTTCAATGAAAGCTTCTAGTATTGTGTACACGATGGGAGGTTACCTGCTCCATTTCCGAGCAGGTTTTGAGCAGGAAACCTAATATAACCGCAGGTAGAGAGTACTTTCCAGGGAACCAATCGCGCTAATTTTGAACGATAATACCACAACAAAACCACAACCAAACCGTTGCGTTATGCACATTTCGTAACGTAAACTTTTTCGCTTTGTTTTGGAAGATGCGTTGGTGTAGCAATCTATCGAGCTTTACCTACGTTTGTATTGAGGATTCCTAACTTGAATGGATGGCCCGAGAATTTAAGAAATTAAAGTGAAAAAATCGTTCAATATGCGGTTTAAGAGATATCGGAATAATTATTTTACAAATATTTATTTAAAAATAAATAGTTTAGCTTTTGAGATTTAGAAATAACAACGGTTCAAAAATAACGCGAGACAAGTTTTTACATCAGTTAAACTAAATCCAAAAACGTTACGTTTGAAACGTTTCAAAATAGCGCGCCCCTGGTTTCATTGAAGATATATCTGATCAAAATAGCGCGCCCCTGGTTTCATTGAAGATATATCTGATCAAAATAGCGCGCCCCTGGTTTCATTGAAGATATATATGATCAAAATAGCGCGCCCCTGGTTTCATTGAAGATATATCTGATCAAAATAGCGCGCCCCTGGTTTCATTGAAGATATATCTGATCAAAATAGCGCGCCCCTGGTTTCATTGGAGATATATCTGATCAAAATAGCGCGCCCCTGGTTTCATTGAAGATATATCTGATCAAAATAGCGCGCCCCTGGTTTCATTGAAGATATATCTGATCAAAATAGCGCGCCCCCGGTTTCACTGAAGATATATCTGATCAAAATAGCGCGCCCCTGGTTTCATTGAAGATATATCTGATCAAAATAGCGCGCCCCTGGTTTCATTGAAGATATATCTGATCAAAATAGCGCGCCCCTGGTTTCATTGAAGATATATCTGATGAAAATAGCGCGCCCCTGATTTCATTCAAGATATATCTGATCAAAATAGCGCGCCCCTGATATCATTGAAGATATATCTGATCAAAATAGCGCGCCCCTGATTTCATTGAAGATATATCTGATCAAAATAGCGCGCCCCTGGTTTCATTGAAGATATATCTGATCAAAATAGCGCGCCCCTGATTTCATTCAAGATATATCTGATCAAAATAGCGCGCCCCTGATATCATTGAAGATATATCTGATCAAAATAGCGCGCCCCTGATATCATTGAAGATAATCTGATCAAAATCGCGATGAGTGCAGAGATCTTGCAGGAGTATTGTAGAGAGTAAGCCAGCAGCGACATGAGAGACACACCATGTTACCCATGAGAGAGGATCGCCGCCGGCCCGAGCGCCGCTTGCGCCGGCACCGGCAGCCGCGCCCCGGCCCGTACCCGCGAGTGCGGCGCCCCACCTCGCGCCGCCGCGCCCGCGCCTCGCCCACCGCCGCTGGCACCGGCTGTGCGGGCGACGCGCCCTGCGCGGCCACCTCGGCCGACCGGTCCGCGATTATGTGCGACTCCATGTTCTCGAGCGGCGACTCAGAACTATTGAAACAACACAAATCACACTTAGTTTATTATTTTTCAAGTGTAAACCACACTTTATGGATAACATTAAATTGAAATGTAACCCAAAAATTTCGTTCCAGCGGGACTCGAACCCGCAACCTCGCCTGTGATCGGCGATGCCTTTACCAATTCGGCCATAGAACGAGCTATGACGCTGCTGACGAAATTTGTGGGCACTATCAACTCGGCTATAGCGCCGATGGGAGCCATCTACAGGTGTTTCATTAGAAACCTTCTGTTCAAAGTCCGAAATTAGTTTTAAACATTGACAAGAGATGACACCACTGCTATTTCATCATAGTTTATAATTTTTGAAGTGTAAACCACACTTTATGAATAACATTAAATTTAAATGTTACATTTATGTTATGTTTTTTGGGTTACATTTAAATTTAAATCACACTTAATAATATAAATGCGAAAGTTTGTGTGTTAGTTTGTTTGTTAATTCTTCACGCTGAAACGACTGAACGGACGGATTTGGATGAAATTTAGAATGCAGATAACTGGATTCCTGGAATAACACATAGGCACATTTTTATCCCGATGTTCCCACGGGATCGAGACTTACGCGGGTGAAACCGCGGGGCGCTGCTAGTAACATCATAATATAACATAACATAACACCCAACAGTCACATACATAGTCCTGAATCCTGATCCCACACTAGGATTACGTGTGTCGTGGGTGTCAGGAACTACGAGTGCCATGGTACCATAACAAATATTTGCAGATCATACAAACATTTGTTCCGCAGCGGGAATCGAACCCGCAACCTTTCGCGTCTCAGCCGGCTACTCGCCCGACGCGCTACAGAGGTCGACAGCTCTGTTCAGAGTTGCTGTTGCTGTTGTTGTCTCAAGTCGTATAAACACACAATTATCTAATAAAAATTGGTGGCCCAGTTGGCCAGCTAGTGGAGCCATCTAGGTACAACTAGCCTTGTGTTATCTTTATATTGTAATTTATTTTTAAACTTAGATAACACTGAATTCAGTTGCACTGACTGATGTTTGTGAATCAGTTCTTTTAAAAGTTGACTTTATCATCATTATCTCCTTTGCCCGCTTAATTCCATCACCTTTTAACTCATTAAAGTTCAGGTAAGTTAGAAAGTGACAGAATAGCGCACGCGCAACGAAAAGCCAAAATTCCAAGTCATTTAGAAGAATCAAATTTTCAGTCGTAAATAGCAGCACTTTGTTTTTTTTTTTCACATTGTTAACGATCATTTTTGTACGTTCACTTTACAGATAAAAGGTCAAAAAATGAAGCATTACATTGACTCCTCTATGAGGAGAAAGCTTTCAAATAAGACCAATCAGCTGCTGTATACGCCTTAAGTGGGGTCGGCACAACATGTTATTTTCTTCCATTCTCATCTATCTCCCGTCATATCAGTACTCGCACCTTTCCTACTCTTCACACAGAGAGTACTCTCACTACTCTTCTTCTTCTTCTATGTCATCTTTCACACAGACCATCAATCTCTTTTTAGGCCTGCCTCTACTCTTATATCCATCCACATTATTATTCAGCTCTTTATGTAATATGGCTTTTTTACCTTCATATGACATGACCATACCACGCTAACCTATTACTCCTCATGTTTTCTGTTCTCCTCATGTTCCCAACTTACTATGCGCTTATTGAGCAGTACTCGCTGAGTTGCTCCCACGTGCACCCGATGACGCAGCACTGGTCTGCTATCCCCAGCTGCCTCTTGCGCCGCGCGACCACGCCCGGCTGTTCTACAACTTACTATGCGCTTATTGAGCAGTACTCGCTGAGTTGCTCCCACGTGCACCCGATGACGCAGCACTGGTCTGCTATCCCCAGCTGCCTCTTGCGCCGCGCGACCACGCCCGGCTGTTCTACAACTTACTATGCGCTTATTGAGCAGTACTCGCTGAGTTGCTCCCACGTGCACCCGATGACGCAGCACTGGTCTGCTATCCCCAGCTGCCTCTTGCGCCGCGCGACCACGCCCGGCTGTTCTACAACTTACTATGCGCTTATTGAGCAGTACTCGCTGAGTTGCTCCCACGTGCACCCGATGACGCAGCACTGGTCTGCTATCCCCAGCTGCCTCTTGCGCCGCGCGACCACGCCCGGCTGTTCTACAACTTACTATGCGCTTATTGAGCAGTACTCGCTGAGTTGCTCCCACGTGCACCCGATGACGCAGCACTGGTCTGCTATCCCCAGCTGCCTCTTGCGCCGCGCGACCACGCCCGGCTGTTCTACAACTTACTATGCGCTTATTGAGCAGTACTCGCTGAGTTGCTCCCACGTGCATCCGATGACGCAGCACTGGTCTGCTATCCCCAGCTGTCTCTTGCGCCGCGCGACTACGCCCGGCTGTTCTACAACTGAAAAACAAAACTTGCTGCTAAAAACATTTTTCCTACATAATTGTGGCGGTATGGTCTAATGACCTGTGTATCGTGTCTGAGTTTGCACCGCTGCATTGTCGTATTTTGAATGGAAAAATTAGTTGCAAAAAAAGTAGGCGCTGGTGTTTACATTTTCATCAAATAATTCGTCGACCGTAAGCTTCAATCAAAGACAAGCAAAGGTGTACATCTTAGATTGAACACACACACAGAACCTGACCAAATAGAGGAATAAAAACTTATAAGTTGTCATCTATCTATGGGTTTGCTCGCTGGTTTTGTCAAGGCACTTTTATGGGAACACAGCATTAAAAATATTTAGAAATATATGTGATTTAGTTAGAGACATAGGTATATATTACGAGAGTAAGGACAGAGGGCGGTGACGTGATAAAATGACTGTAAATTTTACGGTAATTAAATCGAATGCAAGACACCAACAACAACCAGCTTGTGACTTATTTCGCATGCGATCTTCACATCTTAATATTGAAAATATATGGATTTAAATCTAGCGTTGGTAAGCATAATTTTCGGGTCCCTGATTAATTTTGTACGACAATACTTAGTGGATTTGACACAAAACAATACTAACATAGATAACTACCTAATATAATTGTTGACAATGTTCATTATAAACCTACTAGCAGATCTCGTGGCCTTTAGAACGACTCGATAACCCTTGTTGCCTTGCGGATGCTGGCTGATCTTTCACATCTAATGCGCCGAGCGCGATTAAATGTTGTATGATCAAACTGAAGACCGTAGGAAACGGAGAAAGAAGTACTAGGTATCGAAACACATCGTAGAATGATGTACGAACCCTAAAAGGGAGAAGGCGAGTACCTATAACTACATATAATGTAATAACTTATTATTATTTTAGATCATATTATTTACTAAAATATCGTATTTTCCTTGTTTCAAAAATAAATAACGAATTGTGTATTCAAGGAAAAGATGGATGGATTGCGTGAGAGATGATATGAATGAGAAGGGAGTGAATGATAAGGTGACGGCTGACAGGGGAGAGTGGAAGAAAAAGACGTACTGCGCCGACCCCAAATAATTAGGGAAAAGGGCAAGACAATGATGATGTGTATTCAAGGAAAAAGTCGACGATTACCTATATTTTTCTTTTTATAGCATCGATTAATTATTATTGATAAAATTCACCTTAGATAACGGCAAAATATCATAAACAAAGTGATTTGCGCGTGAACTGCTGCACTGACTATCCGGGTCGCAGAGGTTATGACAACTCTCAGGCGCCTGGGAAGCTTTCATCATCAATAACACCTTATCATATTGCACTGCTGGATATAATCCTCCCAAAGAATGCAATAGATGCTAACACTCACGTGATGAAAATTTGCTTAATCTGTATGAAGCGCCGAATGATTAGAGCAGAGGATATGGAGGAAAAAATGAAGAAAGAGATGCTAAAACGTTGACCTGATATGGGTTATACCCGCTAGGTGAACTCCATAATACTGGTGGATGTAACAGTAACTGTTGTATGTACAAATTGAAGACCATAGCAAACGGAGAAAAAAGAACTAGGTATCGAATTCCACTGTAGAATGATTTACGAACCCTAAAATGGAGAAGGAGGGTATATCTGTGGTCTGAACAGCTGATTGGGTAGCTGCAGTCTCTTCAACCCGATGACCTGATGCAATAACAGGACTGACAGGGAAACATGAGGAGTATTTACCTGTGGGTACATCCCAGGATGGACTGTTGTACGCATGGCACACCCGGCTCATAATCTCGCTGAGTTGTCGGCCGCACAGCTTCACCGACGCCAAGGGTGCCGCCTCTGTGCTTCTACTCCAAAGCACTATTGCGGCCAGCACCAACTGTACAACTTCTTTGAACAGCATTGTCGGTAACTGTGGACAAGAAGACAAATTAGTACAAAGATGTTACAAAACAAGGTACCTATAGGTTCTGCAAAAGAAGTCATCAAAAAGACGTTGAAGATAATGCGGGAATACACGGATACGTTGGAATTCAGTAGGTACCTTTTTGGGAATTCAACATGCAAATCAGTCAGAGTGTGTTGCTAACTCCCAACAGCGTATTGAACAGTGAATGCGTGTAATCGGAGCAGGCTCAACGCTTTTATACTGGAGGGTAAAACTGAAACCTGATACCGTTAACGCCCTGTTACAGGATATCCCTCAAATTCACCTATTCATTTCCTAAGTGCATTGCCATTTTCAATAGTCAAATGCATCCCTTATCTCACCTCATCACCAATGACTAAACAACTGTCCGTGAGTATTGCTGCGTAGGCAGTATCGTCTCTCTCCTAGCTAGATAGTTGACTCGTGTAAATGTAAGTATCGTCTCTCTCCTAGCTAGATAGTTGACTCGTGTAAATGTAAGTATTTCAAAGTGCAAACCTGCACTCATTAAATCTTTGAACCTGTAACATAATTAATTTAACTCACGATGTTTACTGGTGATGTAGTATATTATTGAACGTAACCTTTGCAGATAAAACAAGGCTCTCCTTGGACTGTTATATAAACTTGTTTTCAATATTTTTGTATGGATTCGCCTTTAGATTGACTTTTATTGGATTCTTAGTTTTACGGAGATTGAAATGAAATGAATTTTGACACAATATACAGAACAGAAAATTTAAACAAAGAAAAAATAAGTATAGGCACGTAACATAACCTGAGTAAAAATTTCCTAAATTATAACATCAGAAATATACTTCTATTTCTGATGTTATAATTTAGGAAATTTTTACTCAGGTTATGTTGTTGGGTTGATAATGTGTGTCTTACGGTAATGTTGCTCCATATGCATGTTTTTTAATTATTTTTTTTAAACTACTTGGATGTCGGAACAAGCAGATGGCCCACCTGATGTTAAGCGGTAACCTCTGCCTTTAACAACGCATTACCACATAGGTAAAGTCTGCATTGCACTGCGCCCGCCACCCTGAGATAAAAGATGAAAACTCTCATGTGCCTGTAATTTTTCCGGCACCCATACCCTTCAAACCGGTACACAGCAATTCGAGGACTACTGCTTTGCGGCAGAAGTAGATAGGTATGGAGGTAGTACTTCCCCGGACAAACTCTTTCACAACAAAGCTCTATTATTACTAAAAGTATCGCTACCCCGCCCGATACAAAATGAAGTTAATAAATAAATAAATAAATAATGCTGGACAAGTTCACACAACATTATCTAGCCCCAAGCTAAGCCAGAGCTTGTGTTATGGGTACTAGATAACTGATATACTTAATATAATACATTACATAGATAGATATTTTTTATTATACATAGAAAACACCCAGAACACCCTGAACAAATATCTGCAGAACGCACAAATATTTTTTCCGAGGCGGGAATCGAACCCGCAACCTCCTGCGTCGCAGGCGAACGTTCGCCAGCCGCGCCACAGAGGTCGTCAAGTTTGATCCACATTTGGATATTGATTACCTACTTTAAGTCTTAGAACATAGCAGGCGTCCGTACCGCTTCAAGTTAATTAAATGTTGTAGACACAATCTAGAGACTAATATCTATCCCCGTAATTTGTCAGAGAATCAAACTAGCATGGGTTCCATAAAATCCAAAGATTTGTATGGGTTTCCATGCAAATCTTTAAGTCAGTGTGATTTCAAAACCATATAATTTTATAAGAAACTGACCTGAGGAGTCTAGATATGAGTATTACTGATTATAACGTACAAATTTTTTTGTAGTTTTATGAGATAATATCCAAAATAGGAGCAAACTTCAATTATTTTATAAAAACGGGAAATTTTCACGTACCGTTAAATCGATGTAATCACCGACATTGTTTCGACCCGTTTCGAGAGTCTTTTTCAAGGTGAGTGAACGCGACGCACTCCACACGCGTCTCGCTTAGCACAATGTCGGTGCTTACATCGATTTAACAGTACCTGAAAATTTCCCGTTTTTATAAAATAATTGATATGATTCACGAAAGTTTTTATAGTAAAGGAGCAAACTTCGTTGCAGAGTCTAATTTGTGTGTATGTCTGAACGCTCTAGCGGTAGGTACACTCTTAATTTCAAGCAGCGTTTGTTTTAGACCCTTCACGTGAGGTCGTGCTCTGACGGACAACTGTTTTGTCATCTGCCACCAAGCGAATGATCATAAATTTGTGGCACCATGCGCCATTGATGGCCGTCCGCAGAGAGTAACATAACACGTGGCTCATCGCATATCAAATATCAACGCTGATTCTAGACTTTAGTAGACAGGTTATTGGTTTGTACCTACTCGTAATCCTCGGCTAAAAAGAGAGTGAAGGTCTTCTTTCGTGATTTTTTTAGACTATATTATAATATAATATGCCCACTTTAGTTGCGTTCTCTGTGGCTTTATTGGGACAGCTTATAGCAACACGGCCTCCGGGACAGGGGGGGGGGGGGGGGAAGGGGCGGAGGGGCGGAGGTGAGCAACTTCGGTGAGGCCATAGTGTGTTTGCTTGTATGCTTGTATGTCTGTACTAGTTGGACAATTTTAGTAGTAAGTCATCTCATCCTCATTCTTGGTATCAAAGATGGTGTACGTTTCGTGGAAATTGGTGCAGCCGTTTCCTGAATCATCAGCTCTTAACACTTTTGAAAAAAACTTGGGAATTTTTGTAGCTGGAAATATTTAGTTTGGGACAGTTTTGACACAGGATTTACTTCAGGCTTCAGGGTCTGATGATGGCTAGTATAGGATGAATAGGATCTAAGGTACTGAAGCTATCTTCAAGTTGAGCTCAAATGTCAAAGTAAAATTACATGATATATCTTTAGCCAGCAGATTCCATGGTCTGATGATGACCAGCATTGTATAAACAGAATCTAGGGTTCTATTGAAGCTGAATCTTCAAGTTAAAGTTTGAAGTAAGTAAAGTAAAGTATTATTTATTGCGTGAAATACATGTGTACAAAGGTGGTTTAGGTATAAGCATGATTCAATGTATTTCTACTGTTACGTGTGCAATGTCTGATTTCATGATGATTTAATTAAAGAAAGTAAGATAACATTGGAATAAATATACAAGGATTTAGATGAGATTATCATTAAACATTTTGTAAAATATGAGTAATAATATTGAAACTTGTATTAAAATTTAATAATAAATAATAAATAAGAAATACGAATGTCAAGCTGTAAGATCTTTGTCATTAATGAATTCATTTATATCATAATAACATTTGACTGTAAGTATCGTTTTTATCTTTCTTTGGAACTCCAAATTTGGCAGTAGTCTTATGGCCTTATGTTAGTCTTTGAACCAAAAAACATTTTAGACACATGTGTTTTTAGAAGTGTTTAATTTTTCCAATTGCCAACAGTCACATACATAGTCCTGATCCCACGCTAGGACTCCGTGTGTCGCGGGTGTCAGGAACTACGAGTACCATGGTACCATAACAGCCAGACCCGGAAAAAATATTTGCAGATCATTCAAACATTTTTCACGCAGCGGGAATCGAACCCGCAAGCTTTCGCGTCTTAGCCGGCAACTCGCCCGACGCGCTTTAGAGGTCGTGATCTGCAAATATTTGTTCAGGGTCTGGGTGTTGCGGTACCATGGTACTGGTAATTCCTGATACCCACGACACAGGATCCTAGTGTTGGATGGGGACATGCAGGTAACAATTCTCGGTATGATTTAGGCTCAAAGCATCACAGCTCCACGTACAGGGGAAAAATTGCAGCTATCCAATCCAATTACTAAAGTCAGTCTCGTTTGGCAGTCGTTATTATTATGGTTATCTACTCGTACACTAATATTATTTAAAGGAAATATTTGTATTTTTGTGTGTGTGTTTGTTTGTAATGAATAAACTCAAAAACTACTGTGCTGATTTAAAAAAATCTTTCACCATTGGACAGCTACTTTCACCATTCATTCATAGGCTACCAAGGGGGGGGGGGGGGTATAGGAGGGGGGGGGGGGTATCAGAGGGGGGTATAGGAGAGGGGTATAGAAGGAGGGGGGGGGGGGTATAGGAGGGGGGGTACAGGAGGGGGGGGGCGCTGTTGTTCATCCTGAAACTACCCGTGCGAAGCCGGGACGAGTCGCTAGTATTCTATAAATAGCCTCACACTTTATGAGTCGATGATTTCACTCCACCTTCCTTGTTCATAAAAATGCAAATCAGCTCCTTCCTTATACTAAGTGCCATTAGAATAGGGTGGGTGCTGCTAAACCGTTTTGTAAGCTAGTCTTTGCGTAGTTACACAATGAATAATACTAGTAGTTCTGCGAACAGTAGACCTCGCGTGCTCAAACTTGTATCAAACTCATCATGCATCATGTTGTTGTTTTAGTAGTAGTAGAGCTTTTTTGAGCGTCCGGGGAAGTACTACCACCATACCTATTTCTGCCGCAAAGCAGTAGTGCTCGCATTGCTGTGTTCCGGTTTGAAGGGCAAGGGTGGCGGTGAAATTACAGGAACATGAGACTTTCATCTTTGTCTCAGGGTGGCGGGCACAGTGCAATGCCACATAGGGTGCGTCCTAGGTGGAGGTGACCTATAAGGTAATGCACTGTTCATAGTGTTCATAGGCAGAGGTTACCGCTTAACATCAGGTGGGTAATCAGATTGTACCGTCATTCAAGTAGTATAAAAAAAAGCGGCCAAGTGCGAGTTGGACTCGCCCATGAAGGGTTCCGTAGCAGCAAGTAACATAATATAAAAGTTCTTGGATGGATTACGATTAATGACGTATTAAAAAAAAACTACTTACTAGATCTCGTTCAAACCAATTTTGAGTGAAAGTTTACATGGTAGTGTACATCATATTTTTTTTTTAGTTTTATCATTCTCTTATTTTAGAAGTTATGGGGGGGGGGGGGGGGGGGGGGGACACTTTTTACCACTCTGGAAGTGTCTCTCGCGCAAACTATTAAGTTTAGAAAAAAAAGATATTAGAAACCTCAACATCATTTTTGAAGACCTATCCATAAATACCGCACACGTATAGGTTTAATGAATTTTTTTTTTTGAGTTTCAGTTCTAAGTGTGGGGAACCCCAAAAATAATAAATTGTGTAAAAATCTTAATGTGGTTCACAGAATACATCTACCTACCAAGTTTCAACAGTATAGCTCTTATAGTTTCGGAAAAAAAAGGCTGTGACATACACGGACAGACAGACAGACAGACATGACGAATCCATAAGGGTTCCTTGTCTTTGACTACGGAATCCTAAAAAATGATGAACCATAATCTATATCTTGACAACATCTTGGATAGATTTTGCTTATATTCAAAGTTTTTGTTTAGATTTGAGTTCCTACCGAATGTTTATGCCAAATATTTTCAAAATCGGCTGGTAAATAGCGCCGCCGCAGCAAACTTCCAACCTTTTTGGGGGAAAAACCAAAACGCCTCACCATCTTTCTGCACGTCCAGGATGACTGGCAGATAATGCTGTTAGCATGAAGTCCTCCTTGCACTATTGTCTTGTGTGAAAGTTTTTAAATAAATAAATAAAAACCCCACAAACTATAGACCGCCGACGAGAAAAAAAAACCGGATTTGCGCACGAAGGGCTCCGTACCATTATATAAAAACGGCAAAAACATCACGTTTGTTGTATGGGAGCCCTTTTAAATATTTATTTTAATCTGTTTTTTAGTTTTTGTTGTTATAGCGACAATAGAAATACATCATCTGTGAAAATTTCAACTGTCTAACTATCACGGTTCATGAGATACAGCTTGGTGACAGAGGGACAGACGGACAGACAGCGGAGTCTTGGTAATAGGGTCCCGTTTTACCCTTTGGGTACGGAACCCTAAAAACTATGAAATTGTACGACCTGTATATCAAGTTTCGTTTGTAGTTCTGTATATGTTCGCCGTGGCATACTATGGGGGAGGTCTATGTCCAGCAGTGGACTTCTGTAGGCTGATGATGATGATGAGGATTGCTCTAATGGAAAATCTAATGTAACCATAAAGCTAGATGCTAATTGAAGATTGAAGGAACCTATTTGTAGTGTCTGTAGGCCGGTATAGTGCACCGAGGCAGGAGATTATTCTATTACGGCAGACACTGTAAATGCGTTAGAACCAATCATCTATTTCTAGATATGGGAGGGCCCGTGCCCAACGTGAGTGCATCTAAGAATCTAGATCAGAGGATGTGTGCTAATATTTGTAACCTATGTGGGGTGCTATGCGCGCTCTACACCGTCAAAATTTGTACCAAGTACCCTCTGTACTTGGTACAAAGGTGGTGGGCAACCGCTGACCCAGGTCAAAAATAAATGAACCAGGGCCCCTTCATGGAAGTAATTAGCACGGTACTAAATGTTGTTTTTTGACAGATTTTTCTAAAGAACTTGTATATTTTTAGAAGTTGGGAAGCAAATGTTGTATTTTTAAATACTTAGATAAATCAACTCATTGCATTTGCGTGAAACAAAACGCAACAAGCTTCATTACTTTCCCACAACTTCTACGCAATAAATTAAATTAGCTTTTTCATTATCTTAACATTATATTATCAATAACTAAAAGTATCTCAACTGTTACAGTTGTTGACTAACGTAACCTACAGTAGGTTACGTTAGTCAAAAAAGTTGGGTCAAACAATGTATGGGGAGTTGCCCATGTTCTTTTGTCGATTGTTTGAAAACATTTTCATACAATCCTTATCAATTAATTTCAAATAAATGATTCATTGCCATTCTTGCAAAATGTTGCTAATCATGAATTCACCATCTTTGTTAGTATCGAAGAGCAGGTAGATACTCTCTTTGTAAAAAAATTGACGATTGTTTCAAAGCATTTTGATACAATCGATGAATTAAACAATGTCAAATGAATGGTCCATTCAAAGAGTAAAGCAACTATACCATGCAAAACGTTTCGAACTTTTTCTTATTTATTTTTTTCTTTATAATTTGCTCCGCACGGCTTTTGCATTTGCCATTTTCAAGTAAGTATCTGTATTTTCACTTTATTGTATTTTCAATATATTTTGCAACGTTACACTCCTTCCAAGTCGTCCAAGTCACAGTCGAGTCATGTTTTAGTAAAACGGTGGCCAATTTTACTAAAACTTTGGTAGACAATTTCCACCAATTTCAAAAATCACGCAATTCAATTCCATTTCATTTCACTACACTTGTGCTTTTTAAACGAGCTACATTAGTTAAAATGCCACCAAAATAACACAAAATAACTCAAGAAAACACTAGAAAAAGAAATAAAATAAAAGTAGACAACGTCTCTTTTCGAAAATGGCGGGAAGAGTGGTTTCGAACCTTGTAATTGCCATCTTTGTATGTTGTGATTGTCTGTTTATGCCTTATAAAGTTTCGATTGTAGTTCGATGACCACAATCTATTTCGGGAGCAAAAAAATAGCATTGTTATCTATCGGTCAGGTCGAGACTTTTTAGGTTTTACTTATTTAAAGATTGAGCACTTTTTTACGTATTATATAATGTCTGTCCTAATTATAGCAATTAATAATTAAAATCTTGCTTCGGTTCCGCCTGCGTTATTGATAAATAATAAATAATAATAAAAGCTTTATTCATACATTACACACAAAGAGATTCTAATAACTATTTACACAATATGCAGTACATTTGTAAATTTTATAACTTAATAATTTTCTGTTTGGTTTGTAGTTTTAGCTAGTCTTGAATTAAGTTTTTTTTTTAACCCCCGACTCTAAAACGACGTTGCGTTATAAGTTTGTCGTGTCTGTGTGTTTGCGTGTCTGCGTGTGTGTGTGTGTCTGTGTGTGTATCTGTCTGTAGCATCGTAGCTCCCGAACGGATGAACCGATTTCGTGAAGGTGAATTTGTCGTAAGTGTTCTTAGCTATGTTTGATCAAAATCGGTTCAGCCGTTTCATTGCGTTGAGGGTTTTTTAATTTTTACAAAATTATTTACTTGTGTTAGTAGTATTTAATATTACTAGTTTTCTGTGAGAGGACCGCTTTTAGCGGTAATAGCCTCATCCAGCTCTTTCCACCTCCCTGTCTCTAGCGGCTCTACTCCATGCTTTGGCTGTCTCTAGCGGCTCTACTCCATGCTTTGGCTGTCTCTAGCGGCTCTACTCCATGCTTTGGCTGTCTCTAGCGGCTCTACTACATGCTTTGGCTGTCTCTAGCGGCTCTACTCCATGCTTTGGCTGTCTCTAGCGGCTCTACTCCATGCTTTGGCTGTCTCTAGCGACTCTACTCCATGCTTTGGCTGTCTCTAGCGGCTCTACTCCATGCTTTGGCTGTCTCTAGCGGCTCTACTCCATGCTTTGGCTGTCTCTAGCGGCTCTACTCCATGCTTTGGCTGTCTCTAGCGACTCTACTCCATGCTTTGGCTGTCTTTAGCGGCTCTACTCCATGCTTTGGCTGTCTCTAGCGACTCTACTCCATGCTTTGGCTGTCTCTAGCGACTCTACTCCATGCTTTGGCTGTCTCTAGCGACTCTACTCCATGCTTTGGCTGTCTCTAGCGACTCTACTCCATGCTTTCGCTGTCTCTAGCGGCTCTACTCCATGCTTTGGCTGTCTCTAGCGGCTCTACTCCATGCTTTGGCTGTCTCTAGCGGCTCTACTCCATGCTTTGGCTGTCTCTAGCGGCTCTACTGCATGCTTTGGCTGTCTCTAGCGGCTCTACTGCATGCTTTGGCTGTCTCTAGCGGCTCTACTCCATGCTTTGGCTGTCTCTAGCGGCTCTACTCCATGCTTTGTCTGTCTCTAGCGGCTCTACTACAAGCTTTGCCTGCTACTTCTACTATGTCGTAACTCCATCTCTTGTAAGGCCTAACGTTTCTTGTGAATTGGGTACCAGTTTGTTACGGGTTTGGAACTCATCATCTTTAATTATCTGGATGTGTCCATCCCATTTAGGGTTACCATATCTCAGGATTTGTCCTGAGATTTCAGGATTTTTAGGATACTGATAGGATTGCGGCTAGAGTTCGTAAATATCAGGAGTTTTCGATTTTATATAAAATACAGTAGATTTTTTTATTATAAAGTTTTAATAAACCAAAACAAATACATAATTTTCGTATACACGGCACAGTTTATATCTTAGCATGTAAGTTGTACCGTGTATGGTTTTAATCAAAATAAACTTTTACTTTACTTTACTTTTAATAACTCTTTAATTTTTTAGCAAGTTGAAATAGGCAGACCATATAAATCACTGAACTCATAATCGTTGGGGAAGAAAGGTTCTGGAATGCGCGACCACAAACCGGGCGAAGCAGTAGAAGAATGCCCCTTTCGATAGACCAAGGAAATTATGCTGGACAGTTCACACAACATTATCTAGCCCCAAGCTAAGCAGAGCTTGTGTTATGGGTACTAGATAATTGATATACTTAATACAATATATTACATAGATAGATATTTTTTATTATACATAGAAAATACCCAGAACACCCTGAACAAATATCTGCGATCGCACAAATATTTGTTCCGAGGCGGGAATCGAACCCGCAACCTCCTGCGTCGCAGGCCAAGCTTCGCCCGCCGCGCCACAGGGGTCGTCATAAGAAAGGGCATTAGACCAGGAAGCCGGAGGACTTCTACATGCTTCTGATGATGATGATAAATAATTATTTGACTAATCAACTCATGAAAAAACTCAACCTACCTTTTGCTACTAATTGTTGAAAATCGTCTCTAGGCTCTTGTGTAGTATGGTTCAATTCTGGCACTGTTTTAAATCTTAGCATTGAAGTAACTAGCTTGTTGAATATTGGATCGTAACTGGCTCTGAATAGCGCATTCACTCAGCAGTGTCAAGTTATTGTTGATCCTAAGAGGCAGATGCCCCCGCGATATGTGGCAGTATCTACCGACGGTACACTTTACTTTCGAACGCGCGTTCGGCCGAAATTGCGCGCGAACCCAGTTATTTTGAATGTTGGGTCGTCATTTTTACACGTCTTAATGGCTGGACCGATTTTGATAAGATTTGTTACCGACAGAGACAAGACTTTTACCCCGAAAAGTTTCCTTTTTTTTGTAACATATGTAGACCATCGTTTGACCGCGATCTCACCTGTTGGTAAGTGACGATGCGGCCGACGATGGAGCACGAGGGTCTAGAAGGCAACTATTCACTCTTGCCTTAAATAAACCTATACCTATTATAGTTTTAAAGACAGACGATGGCAACGTGTTCCATTCTTTAGCAGTTAGCATTACAAAGGTAGAACCAAAATCCCGGAAACCCGGAAGAATAACGCAGAAACTAGTTAAATCAGTCGTGTCAGGTAAAAAAACAACTATCAGGAAACGTTTTTCTAATCCTGCCATGGTATGCTCTAAATCAAATATCTACACGAAAATAAGTATCTGTAATCAAATGACAAATCAAGAAACATGATATTCATCGACTAAACACCTACCTACCCATAAAAATGGCGGGTGTAGGTACCTACTAAGAGTATCGAGTAGTAGATAGTATTTGTAATGTTGTGAATCGGTCTCACGCGAGACGTACGTGCGTCCCGTGGCAGCCTCGCTAGGGCTGCTACACCACCGGAAAAATATGCGGCAATAAACTTGGTGTGTAGTCCTCAAACACGGCGTTTTTTTTAACTGCGTGAATGATGGAAAAAACAGGTTTTTCCACCTGATGTTAAGCGGTAATCTCTGCCTTTAACAATGCATTACTGCTACTTCCTTCGTCTGAGAATCGAACCAACTTAAATGTGAAAAAAACAACGTATTTTTATGATGCCAATCGAAAGAAGGGATACAAATAATTGCACTATACAACTAAGCGAATTCATGAACTTAAATTTGTTGGAGTCGTCATTCTTTCAAGACCATAAAACTGTAATTGCTTGACTTATGTTATGACATTATTTTTTCTGTAGTTGATTATCTACTTGACATATCTACTGAATTTCTAAATTGTATTGTAATTTAATTTTATGTATAAATTAAATTATGGAATTTTATTTGATCATTGATGTTTATAACTATTTTTTTTATATTGACATGTATTTGATTGTTAAAATTTTAATTGTTTTAGATTGTAAATTTTATTTAATGTATTTTTAGATTTTTTTGAAATGATGATATTTTATAAAGCTGACTTGCCTAGTGTAACAGCCATTGTTATAAGGTGAAATAAATGAATATGAATATGAATATGAAATAATAATTCCTCTAAAGTAACATAGTATAAGTACAAAAGAATAACGTAAACGGTTCAATTCCCAGAAGAAGCAAGTAATTTTTAGAAAATCTTTGAACGCAGTATTACTAAGTTTAAAAAAATAAAATAATGTCTCCTGTCAGCAAAATATCCTATCTTCAATGTTATATTTAAGGTACTTTCCCTTCATGTCGCATAGTCTTGGGACGCCCTGTATATTGTGTTGGATGTTAGGTGGTAGCAGCCCTAAACAGACTCCTGCGAAGCACTCGTTATGTACTGTAGCCGCCGTCAACTAGTGACCGCACGCCGCGCCGCGCTGGGCTCGGTACTCGCGCACTTGATTGGATAATAACGCAGATCTTACTAGCCTTGTTTCGGCTCGATCTTGCAAGATGGCCTTTGTTGTTGTTCGAAAGATTTATTGTGGACTAGATTTATCATCCAGCCGTTTTTGTGCGAGGTTGAATTGTTATAGATAAGCCACAAAAATGAATACGGACAAGGGCGAGTAGGATTCGCGCCCTGAGGTTTCCGTACTGTTGTTTGGCGTGTGAAGGTAACTCCTGTGATACCCAGACTCTTAAGAGACTGGTGGTAGCAGGAGTGCCCGCTCACTCACTCACTCACCCACACACCCGCACACCCACTTATTAACCTCGTCAAAGCAATGCAAGCGAAATTTATATTTATATTAATATTCTTATATTTTATTATTTACTTTCACTTAGTCATATTTTTCCTTTCTTTGAAATTAGCATAAGCATTTTTGTTAGTATCCATAATTTTTGTAATATTTGTGTAACCCTTTTTTGGCCTTATTGTTGTGTATTTTGTTATTTGGACTATATATATTGTAACGATGTAGGTTTAACTCAATAAAAAAAAATAACTTGCCTAACCATGCCGAATTTATAGTGATTTTGTAGGTTGGTCCTACATACTTAGAATGGGACTCTAGGGGTAAAAAAGTTGAAATTCCTCAATTTATACCTTTTATTTGTGTTACAAAGCCAAAAACCAAAATGTATTTTTTTTCAGTTTGTCATTCCAATTTTTTTTCATAATATAAACGTTCTTGTAGTTTTATGTTAAAAGATAAACGGCTAATTACCACTATTTTTCGTCACTTTGCTGAGGTTTCGAGACTGAGTTCAGAAGCCTCTTCATCATGAGCACGTCAGCAAAGTGACGAAAAATAGTGGTAATTAGTCGTTTATCTTTTAATATGATTCCCAACCACGATAGTTTCAATTCTATAGTTGTTGTAGTTTGTTGTAACTTTGATCGATGTTTTAATAATAGTGTTATAAAAAAAAAAACTACTTACTAGATCTCGTTTAAACCAATTTTCGGCACACATTTTACCACTTTGGAAGTGTCTCTCGCGCAAACTATTCAGTTTAGAAAAAATATATATTAGAAACCACAATATCATTTTTGAAGATCTATCCATAGATAGACCCACACGAATGGGTCTGATGAAAAAAAAATGGTTGAGTTTCAGCTCTAAGTATGGGGAACCCCTTCTTTCTTCCCTTTTTTCTATTTTTGTGTGAAAATCTTAATGCGGTTCACATAACCGGTCAACATACCAAGTTTCAACAGCATAGTTCTTATAGTTTCGTAAAAAAAGTGGCTGTGACATACGGACGGACAGACAGACATACGAATAACGAATCCATAACGGTTTCGTTTGTTGCCATTTGGCTACGGAACCCTAAAAACTAGCATATAGACAGAGACAGACAGAGCCCACAGCCCATATAAATCTGAAGACCCCTCATTTCGCACCCTACATAGTCGGGGTTTAAAACCTTTTCTTAGTTTTTAAGGTGGACGCTCTCGCTTGTAGAGCGAAATTCAAATTTTTTGGAGTTTTTTCCTCGATATGGCTCATCAACACTTGTTCAGATAGCGAAAGTCGATTTCGCGAAAACTAGGAGACTTAACACTTGATGGTATCTCATAAATATCATCAGTTTAGGCACGAATACCCTAAGCAAATTTTTAGTGTTTTGTTTAGGGTATTCGTAGCCAAACTGATGATATAATTATCAATGAAAACATGTGTGTTAAGTCTGCAAGTTTTCACGAAATCAACTTTCGCTATCTGAAGAAGTGTTGATGAGCTGTAATGAGCAAAAACACACAAAAAAATAACTTCTTATCAAATTCACTACCAGGAAGGGTCCCTAAGATGCTGGCTGCATTGCCACGCTGCGCGCTGATGTAACCTAACTAGCTGCAGTTATTTCTGTAACTGGTAAACTGGGTGGTAGTCGTGCAGTAAATCGTCCTCACATGGGATATTATTTGTAAAAAACGATCGCAGCTGCTTAACAATGCGTATATTATATTCTTAACGTGTTCCAAGTGGATTAGGAATTTATAAAGGCGTAGATTTGACACAGCTATTTTGTAGAATGGATTTACAAGATCAAACGTGATCCTTTTCCAGAATAAAAAAGTATTTCGTCGAAGGTGCCATCTCCAGTTGACTATAATCATTGCTTGACAAGAGCCTGGACCGATATGTATTTTTTTTCAATGTTCGTAATAGTCCGAGTAAGGATATTAAGAAAATAATATGTTGAAAAAAATACCCGGGAAATTGGAAAATTCGTGCAAACATGAAAGGGCTTTTTCCTTTTTGTATGAATTCAATACCATTGAACAGGACTGTGACTGCCATTTTGATGATATTATTTGGGGGGTGGATTGTGGGGGGTGGGGGCTTGATGTATTCGGGGGGGTTGATGTATGGGGGGGGCTGTTGATGTATGGGGGGGGGGGGCTGTTGATGTATTCGGGGGGGGGGGGGGGGGATTTACTGCTGCTTATGCCGACACTAACAAAGCAAACAAAACAGTTTTTCATACTTTACGAAAAATTCAGCCGTAAAGGCCCTTATTTTACGTGTGTTGCATCTCTCACTATTGTACTGAAAAATCTAAATTGTAAAAAAATTGGACACAATATTGTACAAAACTATCACGACTATTATCTAGGTCAAGGGTCTTTCTCTGAGCTAAGTATAGCCGAGAAAGTTAGTGCTCAGTTGATCGCGCGTCAACTCTGAATAAACTCTTTTATCGAGAGATCACCCTACAGACAACTTTGTTTCTTGCAATAAGTGACGCATGGCTACAAAACATGCCTTAATGTGACTTGACACCACCTGAACGGTTTATTCTTACTATAATGTTTTGTAAAAATCTTTAAGGCGCATACCAGAACCTAATTCCATCACTTTCTAACTCATTAAAGTTCAGGTAAGTTACAAAGTGACAGAACAGCGCGCGCGGAACGAAAAGTAAGTGAAATAACGAAAAATAATGATTTGCCGCGTGAAAAACCGTCGCATCACAGAATCATACGTTCAACTTGAAGATAAAGTCTTTGCCGACATTTTGGTGAAAGAAAAAGTACGAAATTCTAGTCGTTTAGAAGTTGAATCAAATTTTCAGTCGAAACAGTTGCACTTTGGTTTTTTTTTCACATCGTTAATGATCAGGTATAACGTTATTGTACGTTCTCTTTCTTCTTCTTAGCTTCGGTAATGGCTTCTGTGCATTATTTGCAACAATTTAGCCAATGTCAAGTGATTAATTTATTATAGTTTTATAGTCAAGTCGTCAAGAGTAACCGTCAAGTCCTAACCCAGTTTAAACGGTGGCAGAAAAACTGAGTTTTTACAGGAAAAAATCCACCATTTCGAAAAGACTCGCAATACACTTAAATTTCACTACATCACACATGTGCCATTTATCCAAGTTAAACCGGTTAAAATGCCACTAAAATTACACGAAATAACTCGAAAAAACACATTACAATGAAATAAAATAAAAATGACGACGTTTCTTTCAAAAATGGCAGATTTCAAACCCGTACGTTCTCTTTACAGATATAAGGTCAATGAATGACATATACTTTTTTTCAGCAAAGTCAAAGTCAAAATTATTTTATTCATTGAAATCACAAGGATCATATTGACTCGTCTTAAAAAATAAATTTATATTTACTCCTGTTCCAACGCAACTAGACCTAGAAGAATCAGGCAACAAACATGGTCTGTTTTTTTTTGATGATCCTTCTTACTACTAGGTGGGGAGCGCCTCGAGAACAAGTGGGAGCTGATTCTGAAGCACATAATAATGACTCGTTTATGAGGAGAATGCCTCCAAATAAGACCAATCAGCTGCTGTATACGCCTTTTTACAAGTTTTGAAAATACAATATTATGGAGACAGCGAGCTGATCTGATGATGGATACAGAAATGTACGAGTATGTGTAGTCAAATCTTGCAAGCTGAATTAGAAACACTAGACATCCGATTGAGCTGTGTGCCAGGTTGTCAACATCCCAAATTGTATGACCTACCTGTCAAGTTCCGATGACAATACCTTACAATATTATGGTCACAGCGAGCTGTTCCGATGATGGAAACGGAAGGTGAACAACGGAACTTATCGATGATAAAATACTTTCACAATATACCTAAAATAAGTATAGACTTTTGAAAAAAAAAACCTTTTTTTGTCACACAGTTACTGTTTTTCGTGATTTTCGCCCACTTTTCGTTTCGCGTGCGCTATGTTATGTCACATTCTTGAGTTAGATAGTGATCTTTGAGGTGACTAAATCGCTCCCCGCCAATCGCCACCCGTCATCATCATCTTGTGTAGCGCGTCTGAGGCATACTGAGGCTGGGCATACGCCTCATTATGCCTCAGACTCCTTGTGCTACCCGTCCCTATCCTGCGGCAATCTGACTCACGAGTAGGTACGACCTGCTATCTTTACTACCTATTTCCAGTCTTATTGTATACTGTGCGTATGTCGTCGACCCATCTCGCTGGCGTACGACCGACCTGCAGTCCTTTTCCCGTCCCGGGGTCACCACTCGGCTCAGAAATGGCATTACGTGCATCTAATTATAGTGTGGCATTTTAATAACACTGACTTTGCACCACATGCTATTTACGCTAGCACTACTATTAATGCCTGCATCATTAGTAACTAATTAGACAAATTGCGGTACTTAGGGGATAGGTCCAGGTATGTCATAGAATGTTTAAATAAGTCGGTACTACATACCTTACTGGCTTATAAATAGCTAAGAGGTTGTAAGTCATTAGTAATAATAAGTTTAGTAGTAGTAGAGCTTTTTTGTGAAAGAGTTCGTCCGGGGAAGTACTACCACCATACCTATTTCTGCCGCAAAGCAGTAGTGCTCGCATTGCTGTGTTCCGGTTTGAAGATATTTATTCTGTGGTAAGGGTGCCGGTGAAATTACAGGCACATGAGACTTTTCATCTTTATGTCTCAGGGTGGCGGGCGCAGTGCAATGCCACATTGGGTGCGTCCTAGGTGGACGTGACCTATGAGGTAATGCACTGTTCATAGGCAGAGGTTACCGCTTAACATCAGGTGGGCCTCTTGCTTGTTCAGTCATCCAAGTAGTATAAAAAAATAAAATAAAATAAGTAAAGCTAAAAAAATACATTTAGGCTAAGCTCGCAATACGAATTTTAAACGTAGCTATTTTTAAAATGTTGAATGAAACTATGTATGAAATGCAATTCGCAGTGCACAGTATATTTCACAGATTGGCGATTATTATTCGCAACGATTAAATCTCGTAGTGCGGCCTTAGTCATAACGCGACTTATGCTTATTTTCACCAACTAAATAACCCTTGGGACCCTTAAAGCTTAGGCACTTCCAAATCATGCCGGTTTTTATACAAATATGTAAATTTGACTTGCGAAAAATGTCCCGTAAAATAAGTATTGGTCGGTGAAAATGGGCATTAGTCCCTCTACGCATTGCAGTTTTTCTGTGGTTTGGTGGTTGGTTTGTAGGTAGTTGGATTCTGGTTTCGCCACAAACTTGAAAAAAAATACCAAAACACGGTGTCTGAGTGGACCAAGGACGCAAAAAAATTAACCACTTCAAAATTATTGAACGAGCGAATCGAGTCAACCGTTGATCCAATCTTGATGAAACTTAGTAGGTAGGTAGGTAACGTGATTAGAATTCTTAAGTTCGAACATGAGCTTATTCGGTAGATATAGAGATATAGGTGTTTTAGAGCCACGCGGACCATGCGAGGTCACTTTTGGGGCAAACTACAGAGTATAAAATATATTATATAAAGAAATAACGTACCTTTGATAGTTTTTACTGGGAAGAGTAATGTATTAGGTATGAGCGTTGGTAGTAGTAGAGCTTTTTTTGTGAAAGAGTTCGTCCGGGGAAGTACTACCACCATACCTATTTCTGCCGCAAAGCAGTAGTGCTCGCATTGCTGTGTTCCGGTTTGAAGGGTAAGGGTGCCGGTGAAATTACAGGCACATGGAGACATTCCATCTATGTCTCAGGGTGGCGGGCGCAGTGCAATGCCACATAGGGTGCGTCCTAGGTGGACGTGACCTATGAGGTAATGCACTGTTCATAGGCAGAGGTTACCGCTTAACATCAGGCGGGCCTCTTGCTTGTTCAGTCATCCAAGTAGTATAAAAAAAAAAAAAAAAAAAAAAAAACTGTCAATTTCTTACAACGAAACATAGCCGAGTACCAACGTTATGTTGACCCTTTTGTGAACCACGACGAGGAAATATTTTTTTTTAAATTGATTTGGTATGCTATGCCATAGATAAAATAATACTAAACTAACAGCGATCATCTACCAAGCAATAATTATACCATATTTACGTAATATTTTTATATTTATACAATAACTAGCGACTCGTCCCGGCGTCGCACGGGTAGTTTCAGGATGAAAAACAGCCCCCCCCCCTTTCCTATCCCCTCCCCTGGTAGCCTATGTCACTCAGGGTGAATGTAGCTTTCCAATGGTGAAAGAATTTTTTAAATCGGCCCAGTACTTTTTGAGCCTATTCATTACAAACATACAAACATACAAAAATAGGTACAAATCTTTCCTCTTTATAATATTAGTGTAGATGTAGATTATGCATTACTGGTTTTGTAATTTTATCATTGCGATAGGACTTGCAAGCTTACCTAAGACTAAGTAGGTATTTAGTTATCTACCGTAGCAACCACAGTTGCAGTCAATTAGTCTACGTACCTAACCTACTAGCAATCAATAAGACATACCTAGACTGGATAATTGGTACTGGCTTGTCTGAGGCTGAGGCCGCTTGCAGACTGTCTCTACATTACTATGTATTCGCATCTTAGGTAACTACTATGAATTTTTAATGGATTCTGAATAATCTTCTGGGTTGAATCGGTTTTTTATGGGCCAGAATTGCTTGGTATAGGATTGAAGCCCGTAAAAGTGCTTTACTGGGGGCTGGTTGCTTGATAAGGTCTATACCTAAACCATACTTATGAATAAATAAAATAATAATAAATAAATAATACTGGACAGTTCACACAACATTATCTAGCCCCAAGCTAAGCAGAGCTTGTGTTATGGGTACTAGATAACTGATATACTTAATACAATATATTACATAGATAGATATTTTTTATTATACATAGAAAATACCCAGAACACTTACATGAATTGTAAGTGCACGAAACACAAGTAATTAATTTTGTTAAAAATAAAAAACCCCCAATGCAATGAAACGGCTGAACCGATTTTGATCAAACATAGCTAAGAAAAATCCCGAGAAATCCAACTTCCAAAAAAAAAAAAAACTGTTCATCCGTTCGGGAGCTACGACGCCACAGACAGACACACACACACACACACACACACACACAACCACTCACACACACACACATTGCGTCGGAGGCTAAAAACCGCAGTCTGCCACTTTAAGGTGCCGTAGAAAAATGCGTTCTATGGTATACAAAATTATTTATCTTCATATTTTTAACCCCCTACTAAAAAGAGGGGTCTTTTAAGTTTGAGACCATAGTGACCGTATTTGTTTCTTTCAATCAAAAATCAAATCAAAATATCTTTATTTGGAATAAATAAAAAAAAGTAGGCTTTATGTAGGTATGCATATTCTTTGTTACTCAAACTGTTAATATTAAACGACATCTGATGATGACCAGTATATGATTTGATTGGATGTACAGGATACTACTGAAGCTGAATCTTCAAGTTGGAGTTCAAACTTCAAACTGTTCAAATTTGGGGACCTTTGTGGCGCGGCGCGCGAACGTTCGCCTGCGACGCAGGAGGTTGCGGATTCCCGCCTCGGAACAAATATTTGTGCGATCCGCAGATATTTGTTCAGGGTGTTCTGGGTATTTTCTATACATAATAAAAAATATCTATCTATGTAATATATTGTATTAAGAATATCAGTTGTCTAGTAAACATAACACAAGTTCTGCTTAGCTTGGGGCTAGATAATGTTGTGTGAACTGTCCAGCAATATTTATTATTATTATTATTTATTTAATTAAGATTAGATTACATGTCTTGCTCCCGCAGACTTCATGGTCTGATGACCAGCACACGATGAATAGGATCTAGGGTGCAACGGGTGCTTTCAATTTCAATGCGGTTTCATTTGTATGAAAATTGGAGCTAAAAAAATGGTAGAAAAGGTCTATTCCCGTTGTCCACGTTATTTTGTCCACATCAACGTGGACAGCGGGAAGTCAAAAAATCCCTTCCCGTTGATTTTTTTAATAAAATTATTTTGTTGCACGTTTGTTAGGCCTACGCTACGCACCCACGCTTATTGTATGGCTACGTCTAGACGCTACCTAGGCTCCCTAGCATAGCAACGTGCGTAAGCGTCCAGACGCTACCTAGGCTCCCTAGCATAGCAACGTGCGTAAGCGAGGGGCAGACGATAGGTAAGAGAAGTTAAAGAGTGTAGGGGTCAAGTGTACGTCGTCGGCTCGGTCAATTGGCAAGTTGTGGGAGGTCAGTGGCTCGTATTCGCGACACCTCACCTATATACAAAAAGTAAATGATCCCTGATCGATTGCCATGGAGACAACAAGCGCAAGCGAGACTGACGCCCTCCGTTCTGTAAAATCGTAATGGAACCGTCTTTATAGGTGTGAAAAGTAGAAAAACCTATTTTTAACCCCTGACGCAAAAACGACGGGGTATTATAAGTTTGACGTGTCTGTGTGTGTGTGTGTGTGTGTGTGTGTGTGTGTGTGTGTGTGTGTGTGTGTCTGTGGCATCGTAGCTCCCGAACGGATTAACCGATTTTTTTTTATTTTTTTTTGTTTGAAAGGTGAATTAGTCGGGAGTGTTCTTAGTTATGGTTGATCAAAATCGGTTCAGCCGTTTCATTGCGTTGAGTTTTTTTTAAATTTTACAAAATTAATTATTTATTTAGACTCTTTCTTTAGATAGATAGATAAGTTAACTCTTTATTGATCACCATACAGAAACAATACAAAAATAATAATAACATATTCACAAAAAGGCAAAAAAATGGGTGGCCTTATCGCTGAGAGCGATCTCTTCCAGGCAACCTTTGGATGGAACGAAATGAGCAAAGCTATAATGGACGGCACGATCTAATAAACTAAAACTTACATATTATGTATAATTCGAATACTTATGTGTGTCACAAAGCCTTCTAATGTAATATAAATACATTACAAAGTCGCATTGCGTTCCGGTTTGAAGAGTATGGGTGTCAGGGAAATTACAGGCACATGAGACTTTCATCTTTATGTCTCAGGGTGGCGGGCGCAGTGCAATGCCACATAGGGTGCGTTCTAGGTGGACGTGACGTATGAGGTAAGACAGAGCTTACAGCTAACATCAGGTGGCCCATCTGCTTGTTCCGTTATTCACACCTTTGATTACATTGGCGCTAGACATTTTTTTTAATTCTCTTTGATTCACACCGATAAGAGTTTTCTTTTACACTATTTAGACTGGTGTAAAATAAAACTCTTGAAACCCCTTGAATCTTTTTGTTTGAGCTTTTTCTATTCAACTAACTGAAAGTAAATTAATTTTTTGCTAGTTTTTTTGATGCTACTTAGTTTTTGCTCCATTTCCTATCAATGTCGTGAGTCGTGACCAAGCGGTGGTATTGTTAATGTATATCGGACCGAGATGTGAAAGTGAGCTGTCGAGTTGAGAATGACCAGTAATTAATCTCAAGTAACGCTACTCCTAATGTTGAACTCAAATTTATGGACCAGTAATCAAATCTAGGTATTGTTATTTTTATATTCAGAAACCCTGTAAACTATAATCTGGGTCTGTTCAAGGCTAGAGTGAATAGGTGCCTTCTAGACCTTTGTGCTTCATCTTCGGCCACATCGTCACTTACCGTGAGATCGTGGCCAAACAAACGTCTATCAAAGTTTAATAAAGAAACTCTAAAAATATAAGAAATGTAAGACCATCTGTAAAAGCATTGTAAAATAGAGTATTTTTTTTTATTTGTATCTTTGTACCTGTATATCTATCTGTCTGTAACATCATAGCTCCGAAAGCTCTGCTTTCTATGCGGTTTTGTATGAAAGATGGTGTTTGCGAGAGTGTTCCTAACCATGTTGGTGGAGATTGGTGCAGCCGTTTCCAGGCTAGCAACAATTTGTTTGAAAAAATCTCAGGTATTTTTACATCTTTAGTTTGAGTTAAAAAAAATCATTTTCGACGTCATCAGGCTTCAGGTTTTGATGATGACCAGCACACGATGAATAGGATCTAGGGGCATTGGGTGCTCCGATTTTAAAGCAGTTTTATTTGTATGAAAACTGGTGTTAGATCACTGAAAATAGTAGGGACGTTTAAAAATGTTCTTTAAGTTACTAGCGACTCGCCCCGGCTTCGCACGGGTAGCCCCCGGTGAAAAACAGCCCCCCCCCTCTATATTTTATTACTTATTTTGCTATTCGTAGCGGAGAAGAATCCACCAAAAAAGAAATAACTAACATCGGTCCAGCTGATCTTGAGTTATAAGTGGTGTAACTAACACGACTTTGTTTTATATAGATTTGTCGACAGTGAGAACCTGGGATACCACACCCAAGTAATTTACCAGTAACCTTCACGTAGTTTATGCACAACCGGCTCTGCTACATTCATCTGCAGCGTTGAGCAATGTCATCAGATTAGCATATCTCCGTAAATTCGCATGGCAATTTCGTCTAATCGATACTGCTTCAGGCTGATTAGGAGATTAGGCTGGTGCCTAACGGGATGTGAGTCAAATGAAGATTTGACTCATAAGGTCGACATTCAAATAAAACCTTAACATGGAAAGTTTAGTTTGGTATCGACTGAATACTTTGTTACACTTTTTAATTTGCTTTCACGTCTGTTTGTTTGTTTGTTGGAATCAAATCTGATGATTGAATTTTCGACCACTTCCCAATATCCTATTGAGTTGAAATTTGGCATATCTGTCAAGTACCGATGACAATACAATATTATGGTAACAGTCAGGCGCCTGCCGCCGCAGTCAGTCACCTGATAATGGAGTTGGAAGGTGGACAACGGACCTCCTCGATGATTAATAGGAGACTGGCCGTGTTGGGCTTATTGTGATCAGCTCACGATTCTGCTTACTGATTTCATCATCATTATTGTCAGTCGAATGTGCACTTCTATTTTTTTTGGCGTCGCAAAGTGTGCACTTCATAAATGTTTCTCTGTAAAGTACTTTTTTTTATAAATAATGATTTTTTCTTCTTTATGATCTATTTTGTAGGCGTGGCAAATAAACTTTTGAGTTTTTTTTTTTAATGAACTGTTTTGGTTTTTAAATAAATAAAATAAATAAATAAATAAATAATGCTGGACAAATTCACACAACATTATCTAGCCCCAAGCTAAGCCAGAGGTTGTATTATGGGTACTAGATAACTGATATACTTAATATAATACATTACATAGATAGATATTTTTTATTATGCATAGAAAACACCCAGAACACCCTGAACAAATATCTGCAGAACGCACAAATATTTGTTCCGAGGCGGGAATCGAACCCGCAACCTCCAGCGTCGCAGGAGTTTTTGGTATTGGTATGGTAATAGATAGTTAGAGCCGACACAGCAAGACAAGGCATTGCTTATGAAATTACCGGAAAAAAGTTGTGACTCAGTTTATTAAGCGTGCAATAACAAAATATTTACGAGTCCCGTTCGTCCTTCCTACTTTAAATTGAAGTGAGATCAATCTCGGTAGAGGTCAGGAATTGGCACGTTGCAATCAGGATTAGAGGAGTGACCGCTTGCGACCCCAATTTCGGAGCTGACCTCACAAAGTTCAAATACCTAATCCAGATTGATCGCGAACAACATGCACCTAGCCTCCCCGATAGCGTTCGACAAGCTTCTGAAAAATTTAAATCTGAACACAAAACTCGGAACAAACTATCTTTAGAATTATCACAAGGACGAATTTTACTCTTGCAAGGCGTAGTAGGCTTCCAGGCTTCCAGTCATAAAAACATAATTCGTATCTGGTCAAGCGAGTGCGTGGTAGCAGGGTCGTAGCCAGGACCATCCACAAATTTCCGAAAAATATAGAGACCGGCTATATTTTTTTTTGGAAATTTATGGAAATAAATATAAGAGGATATGGGGGCCTTTGCCCAACAAAGGGATGATTCAGGCTAACAGTTACAGTAAAGATATATTATAAATGTTTGCTGTATATTTTTCGGAATTTTGAGTTTTGTTTGTTTTGCTCCTAGTGCTTGCAAACAGTAAAAAAACGTGGTCTTTTATCTGACTGACTCTATTTCCTTATTTTTATTAGCATTTCGAGCATTTAGCCAACCTCCATTGGCTAATGGGTAGAAACTCGGTCCTGAGTACTGACAACAAACTCCTGATTTACCAGGTTGTACTGAAGCCTATCTGGACGTATGGCATACAACTGTGGGGATCAGCCTGCAAATCAAATATTTCAATCATACAAAGAGCACAAAATGGCATCTTAAGAAATGTATCCAATGCACCGTGGTTCTTAATGATTACTGAGCTGCATAGCGAACTGAAGGTCAACACAGTCGTCGACGAAATAAAACTATATTCATCGAAATACAAAGAACGTCTGAATGTACATCCGAACCACTTGGCCTCACAGCTAACTACTATCAACTACCCGAAGAGGCTTAAAAGACAACATATCATGGAACTCTGACACATGACACATAAGAAAAGGAGAGGTGGTCGCTGGACCACTTCTGCTACAAGCACGACTACCCGCACCAAATCTGCTCATAGTCTGAGAACTGATCGCAGATGAAAATAGAACACAAAAAAAAAAAAAAAAAAAAAATTTGCATTTCGTAAAAAGGAGCTGTTGACTTGGATGGCACCCCCTAAAGAATCAATAACAACAACAACAACAACATTGTTGTTGTTTCATTAATAACAACTCACTGCTGATAGGCAAACAATGTGTACGTAAACAATTTTTCTTGATGCCGAAATATTACCCCTAAAATCTCATGGACCCCATAGAATCCTAGCTACGTGCCTGGCGGATGTAGTAAAAACCCGAGTGCCGACTTTAAATGCGAAACCGGCCGCATTCGTCTTCTCAGAAATTCTATCACGGATGGTTTCTAATTGTAACTGCCTTTTAAGAGAACCAGCGCCTCTTGCATGCAATAAGACGAGCTTTTTGAGGATCGACTGAGGAATATTGTGAGATACAATTTCTATTGAGGAATAAAAAGTACTAAGTCATAAGTAACTAAGGCCGTTTGTCCACCACCGCCGTCACCGTCACGTCACCGAGAACGAGATGACGGCGCCGAAGTAGCGATACATACATTTACTATAGGCGCTTGTCCAATGCACGTCCGTCACCCGAGCGCGTGCGGTGGAAACGCGGCTATAGTAAATGAATGTATCGCTACTTCGGCGCCGTCATCTCGATCTCGGTGACGTGACGTGACGGTGACGGCAGTGGTGGACAAACGGCCAGGGTTTTGGTTTATTATAGTTTAAAATGTCGAAGCTCTATTTTGTTACATCATCGTGTTTTATCAATGAAACTAAGTTCTGAGTACTCGTCTGTTTTTCCTAAAAATTATAATATGGGTCTCTTTAAGGCTAGGGTGAACAGATGCTAGGTTTTTGTGGTCCATTGTCGGTCGCATTGTCACTTACCGACAGGTGAGATCGCGGACAGTCTATGGTCCATAAAGGTTAAAAACTCTTCGTTTTAGTTTGAGCCTTGGGGTAGGCTCATCAGAAGATCTGTCTCTATAGGCGGTTGTACACGCTGGCCAAACGTTAAGCAAAATTTTCCAGGGTAAACACACCTTTCCCGTCAACACACCCTGCGAACTGAGTGCTTGGCCATTCTGTGATCGCTCTTGACGCATTGGTGCCAATATCCTTTGATGTGTGGATGAAAAAACAACACGCTTGTGCATGAATTACTAAACTACGCGAAACACCCGCTAGCTAGTTATACCAGCTTGTACTAAACAGACCCCAGAAGGCACACAGGTCACGTTTATTGTGGCGCGAAGTTAATAAATTGACAGTTTTTTGCACAAATTAAATTTTTGAACTTAGCTCAGCTTGTTGGCTAAATTTAGCCAAGCAAAATTTAGGCAAGTTTAGCCGTGGCATTCTATGAGGAGGCCTATGTCCACCAGAGAACTTCTACACCCTGATGACGGCTAAGCATAAACTTAGTTCATTTAAATTTTGTACAGCTCTTGAAACCTAAACGTACTACAGCAAATCGCTTTACGCTGTATTTAACTTCGAAAAAACTAGGTATTTATGATTGTTTTGGTATTGGCAAAAAGTATATCTTACGAGCCCTCTTTAGTTCAATGTTACGAGTGATAGAGGAGGTTGAGATTAATTTAAATAACACTAATTTAATTTAAAAAAACATAAGAATCATTTACGAATTGTAATTCTGAAAATTCAACACAAGAAAACGCAAAATATTACTTTTTTCTGTATTATCGAGAACTGTCAGAAAATAATAAATGGCGTTTAATTTTTACGTAGTAATTACTACAGTTTAGAAAATAATTTTATACAAGTAATTAATTTTGTAAAAATTAAAAAATCCCTCAACGCAATGAAACAGCTGAACCGATTTTGATCAAACATAGCTAAGAACACTCCCGAAAAATTCACCTTTCAAACAAAAAAAAAAAAAAAAACGTTTCATCCGTTCTGGAGCTAGGGGTGCCACAGACAGACAGACACACACAGACACGTCAAACTTATAACACCCCGCCGTTTTTGCGTCGGGGGTTAAAAACACATAATAATAACTAAGTAATTGAAAAAGCTTACTTACATTTAGTTGTTCAATGTTTCTGAAATGTTGTGGATTGGATCGGAACGCACCTAACGCCGCATGATCCGCCGCAGAGTTACAGCAGTGACTGTAGTGATGTGTAAGCGGAGAGCGTAGTACAGCGCGTGTGTTGTCGCGCGGGCTCTCGACGCGTGTACGGCGCGGGCGATGGCAATACCGAGGTTACACCGAGTGAGGCGCCGCGCGCTGCGCCCGCGCTTATACCGCATGGGCGGCGCGCGCGCACCTACCACGCCCCGCACTCCGCCCCGCCCTAATTCACCCCGGAAACTCACCCCAAAGACAGCTAATACTTGATCATGGGCCTAACTTAGTAGAACCCTCAGTCATCATCATCATCAGCCCACAGAAGTCCGCTGCTGCACATAGACCTCCTCTTATTAGCCACGACGAACGGTCTTGAGCCACCTGCATCCACCGTTTTCCTGCAACCTCTATAATGTCTTTGGTTCATCTTGAGTCCTTCCTCTTGTCTTCCGTTGCCCGGTTTGTGATCGCCACTCGAGAACCTTTCTTCCTCGACGGTTATCAAATTTGCGAGCTATATGGCCTGCCCATTGCCACTTCAACTTGCTAATTCTGAGTGCTATGTCGGTGATCTTGGTCATTCTACGGATCTCCTCATTGCGGACTCTATCACGTAGTGAAACACCGAGCATAGCGCTCTTCATAGCCCGTTGCACAACTTTCCTATGCGGCCTAACCAATTTGGGTTTTCGCGTTCCAAATCTTACTCCTTATAAGTTTATAACTCACCTTTAACACTATTATTTATTCTGTGCCTTTAACCACAGATAGCATTATGGTCGACATACGACATACTAGTTTGAATCTGACCGCAGAAACCTAAGGTACAGCTATTCATATATTTACATATACAGTGTGAGTCTTTATAAAGTGCACATATAAAAGGGGTGAAACTAGAACCAATTATATCAACGATTTTGTGTTTTTTTTTAGTTTGGAAGGACCCTTTAAAAAGAGCTCTTTGTAACGTCGAAAACAGTAATTATAACAAAAAAGGCAGTGCTCATAAAACAAAAAAGAATCCAATAAAAATCACCATGAGTTAAAAATAAGGTAGCCTATTAGGAATGGGGTGTCACCCCTTTCATAATTATGTGCACTTTATAAAGACTCATACTGTATATTTAAATGTATGGTGAAATCAGAGCATTAATCTAAATATTAACATGTATCTACCCCGTTACGGTGTAACAAAATGCATTTACAATACAAATTAAACAAAAACTTAGGTCTCGTTCTATAGAACGATTGCTAGCACATTTAACTTCTTACACTAAAAGCTCTACTCAAGCTTCTGAGTCGCAAAGAAATCACAAGGATATTTTGTGCATTATATAATCTTAAATCAAGCTTTATACCCACAACATAACCAGATAGCATAGTTTGTAATTTACGGTCGCGCCAGTGGTTCCCGACGACCAGTAATTAATTACCTTAACCACTACCGTGTTACGTAAAGAAAGCATCATGATTGCTAGCACATTTAGATTCTTATACTAAAAGCTCTACTCAAGCTTCTGAGTCGCAAAGAAATCACAAGGATATTTTGTTCATTAATAATCTTAAATCAAGCTAAACCCACAACATAACCAGATCAAGCTTGAGCTTGAGTAGAGCTTTTAGTATAAGAATCTAAATGTGCTAGCAATCATGATGCTTTCTTGCATAGCTTGTAATTTACGGTAATTTCTGGACGTTCGAAAGTCCAGTGGGCCTGATGGAATTCCGGCAGTAGTTTTGAAAGCATGTGCTCCTGAGCTAACTCCTGTACTTACACAACTGTTCACCCTCTCCTATTCCACTGGTATAGTGCCTTCATCGTGGAAAATTGCCTTGGTTCACCCTGTTCCAAAAAAAGGTGATCGAACGGACCCGGCAAACAATAGGCCTATTGCGATTACCTCACTTCTTTCCAAGGTGATGGAGCGAGTGTTAAATTCTCAGCTTCTTGGGTACCTGGAGGAGCACCAGTTGATCAGTGACCGCCAATACGGTTTTCGCCATGGCAGGTCTGCTGGTGATCTTATTGTTAACCTAACACACCAGTGGTCTGAAGCAATTGAGAGCAGAGGTGAAGCGTTAGCTGTCAGCCTCGATATCGCTAAAGCATTTGACCGGGTCTGGCACAGGGCCTTGCTTTCGAAGCTACCGTCCTATGGCCTTCCAGAGGGACTGTGCAAATGGATCTTGGGATTTCTATCTGAACGGAAAATTAAGGCCGTTGTCGACGGGGTGTGTTCCGAGGTCGTGGCTATCAATGCGGGTGTCCCACAGGGTTCTGTGCTCTCGCCGACGTTGTTCATCCTGCATATCAACGACCTACTGAACATTAATAACATGCACTGCTATGCGGATGACAGCACTTGCGATGCTCAATATGCAGGCCGTGCGAGTGACTCTCGAGCAGAGGTGGATGCACACCGAGACATGCTGGTATCCGAAGTTGAGTGCTCACTCAAGTTGGTCTCAGAATGGGGGCGACTAAATTTGGTCCAATTTAACCCCACCAAGACCCAAGTCTGTGCCTTCACCTCTAAAAAGGCGCCATTTGTTGTTGCCCCGCAATTTCAGGGTATTACCCTTCCCATTTCTAATAGTCTCTCGATCCTGGGTGTCGATATTTCGAGCGAAGTACAGTTCAGGGGTCATTTAGAGAGCAAAACTGCTCTTGCCTCCAAAAAACTCGGTGTACTCAACAGATCCAAGCGGTACTTCACACCGGAGCAACGATTTACGCTTTACAAAGCGCAAGTCCGGCCCCACTTGGAGTACTGCTCTCACATCTGGAATGGTGCACCGAAGTACCAACTGCAACCTCTGGACTCCCTGCAACGCAGAGCTGTTAGGATTGTCGACGCGCCCAAAGTTACCAGTGATCTAGAGCCGTTGAGCGTGCGCCGAGATATTGGCGCGCTTAGCGTCTTTTATAAGATTTTTAACGGGGAATGCTCTGAGGAGCTGTTTGAGCTGATCCCAGCTTCGCACTTTTATAACCGCACATCCCGCCATCGTGAGCGAGCTCACCCGCACATTTTGGATGCGTGGAGGTCTCGCACAGTGCGTTTCACGCGCTCGTTTCTCCCGCGTACCTGCAGGGCGTGGAATGAGCTCCCGTTGGATGTCTTCCCACAGGGCTACAATATGGGTAAATTCAAGAGAAATATCAATAGGGTTCTTAATGGTAGACAGCGCGTTTGCAATACCGTGGGTGTTGCAGATGTCCATAGGCGGCGGTGACTGCTTTACATCAGGCGGGCCGTCTGCTTGTTTGTCACCTTATTACATCAAAAAAAAAAAAAAAAACGGTCGCGCCAGTGGTTCCCGCCGACCAGTAATTACTTTAACCACAACCGTGTTACGTAAAGAAAGCATCATGGTTGCTAGCACATTTAGCTTCTTATACTAAAAGCTCTACTCAAGCTTCTGAGTAGCAAAGAAATCACAAGGATAGTTTGTGAATTATATAATCTTAAATCACCCTTTAAACCCACAACATAACCAGATAGCATAGCTTGTAATTTACGGTCGCGCCAGTGGTTCCCGCCGACCAGTAATTACTTTAACCACAACCGTGTTACGTAAAGAAAGCATCATGGTTGCTAGCACATTTAGCTTCTTATACTAAAAGCTCTACTCAAGCTTCTGAGTGGCAAAGAAATCACAAGGATAGTTTGTGAATTATATAATCTTAAATCACCCTTTAAACCCACAACATAACCAGATAGCATAGCTTGTAATTTACGGTCGCGCCAGTGGTTCCCGCCGACCAGTAATTACTTTAACCACAACCGTGTTACGTAAAGAAAGCATCATGGTTGCTAGCACATTTAGCTTCTTATACTAAAAGCTCTACTCAAGCTTCTGAGTAGCAAAGAAATCACAAGGATAGTTTGTGAATTATATAATCTTAAATCACCCTTTAAACCCACAACATAACCAGATAGCATAGCTTGTAATTTACGGTCGCGCCAGTGGTTCCCGCCGACCAGTAATTACCCGTGTTACGTAATGGATCCCTTGCAATATGATAGTTCTATTTATAGATATTAGGGCAGGCAATTTAAAACGAGCGAATAATCACACTAATATCATAAATGTCAAGTTACGATGTTTGTGTGGATGTTTAAATAAAATAAATAAATAATGCTGGACAGTTCACACACCATTATCTAGCCCCAAGCAAAGCAGAGCTTTTGTTATGTACCCATAACACAAGCTCTGCTTCATATTTTTTTTGTTATCTAGTACCCTAGATAACTGATATACGAGTACTTAATACAATATATAACATAGATAGATATTTTTTATTATATATAGAAAATACCCAGAACATGCTGAACAAATATCTGCGGACCGCACGAATATTTGTTCCGAGGCGGGAATCGAACCCACAACCTCCTGCGTCGTAGGCGAAACTTCGCCCGCCGCGCCACAGAGGTCGTCGTTGTATGTATGTTTGTTACTCAATCGCGCCGAAATGGCTACAGACCGTTCACCATAAATTGGAACCTGCCATGGAGTATTTACAGGTGCCATCTTATGGTGAACGATCTGTAAACCACTGTAACCGTGTAACCGTGAAATTTAGTACACAGATAGATTATCACCTGGATTGAGGTATAGGAAAGACAGAACGAAAGAAAAAGAAAGAATATATATTTATTTGTATACAAGCCTACACAGAAACATCTAATAAACTTATACTAAGAGGAAACAGATTTATAGGCTACTTTTAATCCTGGTAAAAAGCAAGCAAAGCCGCGGGCAGTGTCTAGTTTAAAAAAATTAAGAGTTATGCCATTCTGCACCGCTCGTCCCACATGTTCGAAACAAACAAACCGTTAGACGAACCTATTGTCTTCACGACTCACCCTATCGTCCTTCACCGCAATTGCTGCATTCCCAATTGCTGCACTGATTGTTTTGATTGAGGCTGCGGTTCTCACCAAGTGCAGCAGCGCCTCGTCACACCTCGTGGTGCTTACGCACTCGCGCCGGCCAAGCCGCTTGTCCAGATGTTAGCGACAAGCGCGCTTGGAAACGCTGGCAGGAAAGCCGGCGACGGCTACGTGGCGGCTATGTGGCGGCTATGTGGCGGCCATGTTTAACAGATATTAGTCCTGTAAAAGGCTGGACTAACAACAATAATAATTGGTAATAACAGCTAGTTAATTTTATTAAAAAAACTTGGGTATTTTCAATTTTGCAACACCAGTTTTCATAGGTCCTAATAAAACCGCATTGAAATCGGAGCACCAATTGCACCTTAGATCCTCTTCATCGTGTGCTGCTCATCAGACCCTGGAGTCTGCGGGGGAAGACATAATACCATCTTATTTTGAAGTTTTAGTTTTAATTTTTAACACAAGCTCTGCTTAAGCTTGGGTCTAGATAATGTTGTATGAACTGTCCAGCATTATTTATTTAGTTTATTTTTTGTAGTTTCATTTGAGCTCAAACTAGAAGATTTAGAAGTACCCTAGATCCTGTTCATCCTATGCTGCTCATCATCAGACCTTGCAGGCTGACGTTCTCCAAAATTAACATTTTTAGCTCAAACTGAAGGGTCTAGTTGCAAAAATGCAAGAGTTCCCTTCAAAAAAATTGTTGAAAGCTGATGTTCCTGGAAACGGCTTCACCAATTTTCATCTAAAATAGCTAAAAACCATACCATACTAGCATACAAAAAAAAACCGCGGTGAAATCAGAGCAGCCGTTCCGGAGCTAAGTACGTGCTTAGAGAAACACTATGGGTCAAGGATCGCTAATACTCTTTAGACTATGACCTGAAACTTATAACACCCCTCTTTGTAGGAGGGGGATAAAAATTGCTTGCTCAAGAAAAAGTGCCACGGGCCAAAATGCTTGGAATTTGCAGTAGCATCAATGAATTCGTATAGTTTTGAGGGTCCATCACTGTAAGACGAAGAGACTGTAGAGCTCCGGCGCGCGGAGGCAACGATATATGAGGCGCATTCAGACGCCAAACTCTGTCACTATCTAACTCATTAAAGTTCAGGTAGGTTAGAATGTGACAGAATAGCGCTTGCGAAAGGAAAAGTGAACAAAAATCATTAAAAAAATCGTATTAAATTATTAGTTTACTAATAATTGTTAAAAAAAAAGAACCGAGTATTTGAGCAGTTTCAAATTTAAAATTTTACGGTGTGGGTATTTATAAAAAAAAGAAGCTTTTAAAGGTGAATAAAGCGGTATGTTCGAGGTTTTTTTTTGTATGTTCAATTATGTTTTTGGTTCCGACAATGGCTGCAAAAAACTCTTAAAAATTACATATATAATTAGGCAGTAGAGTAGAGTAGAGTTTTAGTAGTAGTAGAGCTTTTTTGTGAAAGAGTTCGTCCTGGGAAGTACTTCCACCATACCTATTTCTGTCGCAAAGCAGTAGTGCTCGCATTGCTGTGTTCCGGTTTGAAGGGTAAGGGTGCCGGTGAAATTACAGGCAAATGAGAACTGTAAATCCTGGATTAATAAAATAAATAAAATAAAATGAGACTTTTCATCTTTATGTCTCAGGTTGGCGGGCGCAGTGCAATGCCACATAGGGTGCGTCCTAGGTGGACGTGACCTATGAGGTAATGTACTGTTCATAGGCAGAGGTTACCGCTTAACATCAGGTGGGCCATCTGCTTGTTTCGACATTCAAGTAGTATAAAAAAAAAGGCCACGGCTTTTTGAGATACCTGCACTGGTAGCGATTTGAGATTGTATTCACGAAAGTTAAAACTAAAAATAGAATCTCGGTCCTTTGCTTTTTATATATAAAAGAAAATCGAAAGTTAAAACTAAAAATAGAATCTCGGTCCTTTGCTTTTTATATATAAAAGAAAATTAAAGTTAAAACTAAAAATAGAATCTCGGTCCTTTGCTTTTTATATATAAAAGAAAATTGAAAGTTAAAACTAAAAATAGAATCTCGGTCCTTTGCTTTTTATATATAAAAGAAAATTGAAAGTTAAAACTAAAAATAGAATCTCGGTCCTTTGCTTTTTATATATAAAAGAAAATTGAAAGTTAAAACTAAAAATAGAATCTCGGTCCTTTGCTTTTTATATATAAAAGAAAATCGAAAGTTAAAACTAAAAATAGAATCTCGGTCCTTTGCTTTTTATATATAAAAGAAAATTAAAGTTAAAACTAAAAATAGAATCTCGGTCCTTTGCTTTTTATATATAAAAGAAAATCGAAAGTTAAAACTAAAAATAGAATCTCGGTCCTTTGCTTTTTATATATAAAAGAAAATCGAAAGTTAAAACTAAAAATAGAATCTCGGTCCTTTGCTTTTTATATATAAAAGAAAATTGAAAGTTAAAACTAAAAATAGAATCTCGGTCCTTTGCTTTTTATATATAAAAGAAAATTGAAAGTTAAAACTAAAAATAGAATCTCGGTCCTTTGCTTTTTATATATAAAAGAAAATTGAAAGTTATAACTAAAAATAGAATCCTCGGTCCTTTGCTTTTTATATACATATAAAAGAAAATTGAAAGTTAAAACTAAAAATAGAATCTCGGTCCTTTGCTTTTTATATATAAAAGAAAAGGATGGCGATACGTTTAGTTACCTTTAGCTTTATAATGCAAATTCAAATCTCTACCACTGTCTTAAAAATACCCTTTTTAGCCAACGTCGTGAACTGACAGCACCCATACTCGCGCGTTGTAGTCGACACTTGCCATGAGTCTGTAGTGTAGGCAGTAGGTACAGGTAGGTACTCTCGTGCATAAATCTACACGTGACGATGACTTGATTGTACTCTTCCGCGATGCGTTTACGTGTTAACGATACCCACCGCGAATGTGATATGATATTGTACAACAGAGTTGACCTTTGGACGTTAGGAAGACGACTTGCCCCAGTGCCTTTATTATAAAACATTGACAGCTAGTTCACTACCCTGGCAGGTAGTGCATCGAAAGTTGATCAATATACTGTTCGATGAGGGTTCATCCGTATTGATCCCAGGAATTCATTATGATTGTTCTCAGTTTGACTGATACGGGTTTCCTTATATACTATACTACTAGCGACTCGCCCTGGCTTCACACTGGTAGTTTCAGAATTAAAAACAGCCCCCCGCATCCATCCACATGCTTAACCGTTATGGAGTGGAACCACAAATAACGCGAGCGTAGCCGCGGGCGTTAGTTAATAAACCATATTCTGTAGCACTCAGCGATAATGTAGGGTAGTTTTTGTTTATCCATTATTATTTTATTTTATCATCAATAGTTTTCGCAGCGCACGCGATGTAAATAATATTTTAGGAATTTTTTTTACACCTTGGATTACATTATTGGAGTTTTAGTAAGGATCCCTAATTTTTTGAAAATATAATATAACCTATGTCACCCGGGGTAGTGTAGCTTCCCAACAGTGAAATATTTTTTCAAATCGGTTCAGTAGTTTCGTAGCCTATACAATGCAAACAAACAATCAAATCTTTCCTCTTTATAATATTAGTATAGACTACCTCGTGTCATGGGTTCTTTCTTCGTCATCCTACGTTATACGAGTAGGTCAGTGACCAGCTTGAGATATAGTGTGAAAGAACCGGTGTGGTGAAAGGATTCAGTGCGCCTTGTAGAGGCTCCTTTCATGAACATGCCATCAGAGTGTTCCGCCTATGGCAGGCCATCTGAAGCCCAATTCTCTTATATATTTTATAACCACACTGCAAGTTGACCGAAACGAGATTGTATTGTAAATTAACTGAGAAATTGGTATTCTGCTCCCTCATAACAACAATATAATCTACTTTCGGTTCTTGCGACCATATCTTAGAGTAGGATAGTGCTATATAATAATTGTAAAGAGTGAAAGAGAGAATTCTCAGAACTTTGAAACATTAAAGTTACAGTCACATTTCGATATAATCACATTCCGCGTAGTATTGTCAGGTGAGCAGAATACCATTTTTGACGTTTGTGACATCGACACTAGATCGTAACATGATCCGAACTTTAATTTGACTATTTTTTATTACGAGAATTGGCCTTCTGCTTATGGCAGGCCATCTGCCTATGCTAGTTCCGTCATAAACGCAGTTAAAAAAAACTTTCGCAGATTGATCAGCAGGAAAAAGTCAACAAACACTTGATTTTGTACATCTTAAAACCCAAAAAAGTTGTACACTGTATTTCCTGAGAGTCTTGTTATTGTTTTCATAAATGTATTTTCCTTATTGAGACGTGTGGAGTCAACAAAAGAGTGTATGACCTTTCCACTTATTCGGAGCAATGCTCTTGAATTGTAATATTGCCAAAAGTTTTATGGATGCAATGCTTACATTTTACAAACCCGACCCCTGGATGATGCTGTTGTTGGTAAAATAATAGACAACACCATACATCTCTTTGGAGTAAATGTTTACCAAATAGAGCTCTGTAAGTGCATTCGGGGGAAAACGATCAGTTCGTTCATTTTATGATATCATACGCTTAGCCTTCGAAGGTACAGTTTCCGCTATTTCCTGGGCAACCCTAACATGCGGGTAGACTACCGCTGGGTCACTGACAGCCTAGTAAACCAGGGGCCCAATCGCGGTAAAAAATGTTAAGGGGAAAGGTTTTTTTTACAAGTAGATTTCCCACCTGATTCCTTTAATAATGCATTACCTCATAGGTCATGTCCAACCAGGACGCGCCCTATGTGACATTGCACTGCGCCCGCCACCCTGAGACATAACGATGAAAAGTCTCATGTGCCTGTAATTTCTTAAACGTTTCATAGTTGTTTAATTTGATAAACGGGGTTGAAAAGTGATCGCACCACAACTTTTTCTCTTTCTTTTTAACCCGCGACGCAAAAACGATGGGATGTTATAAGTTTGACGTGTCTGTGTGTGTGAGTGTGTGTGTGTGTGTGTGTGTGTGTGTCTGTCTGTGGCATCGTAGCTCCCGAACGGATGAACCGATTTAGTTTTTTTTTTTGTTTAAAAGGTGAATTTGTCGGGAGTATTCTTAGCTATGTTTGATCAAAATTGGTTCAGCTGTTTCATTGCGTTGAGGGTTTTTTTAATTTTTACAAAATGAATTACTTGTATTATTATTCTATATTTCGTATCGCGGTAATAGTCCAGTCAAGTTAAACATAAAAAGTGGGCCGTGCTTGCAAAAGTTCGGGTCACGCTGATTTTTTTATATGTTGTTAGGACCTTAACCAACATTAAAAAACCAGATTTGCAATTTTCCAAGTGCTGTGCGTTCGGCGGTGTGCCCAAAAAACCATGAAATTTTGGGGTTTTTTTTTAGTTTTTGCTCAATATCTTAGTGAAGGAAGGGTCTGACCGGTATGATAACTGCGAATACTTTTAAAGTTGACTAAATTTGCTACAATTTTACACTAACGCGAGCTCTATAGAGCCATTGGTTCCCAAGATACAGTTCTTCAAAAATAGGGTTTTTTTTCCTAATAGTGTTTTTTTTTCGAAATGTTCACTTATTTTGTGGAATATCTTCTTAAATACGCATCCCAAGTCAAATATTATAAAAACTAAGTTGTAGTAAATATAATTAGGTTTAATTTGAGACCAAATTTGTACCTGTAAGTACAGCGCTTCTCTCAAAAACGGATCTTCTATCTTAGATGGCCCAGGCTTGGGCTCGCACGAAGATGGTGGTCTCGATGGCCGTGATGGACGCTGGGAGAGGCGCCCCGTCTGCAGTCGGGTCAACTTAATCGTCCGAGCATTTCAGCTCCACATCCGGGACGTTAATTCACAATTTTCCACCGCATGACTGGCAGAGGACTGCATTTCCATAACGGCCATCGAGACACTATTTTCGTGCGAGCCCAGCCCGGGTCATCTAAGATACAAGATCCGTTTTTGAGAGAACCGCTGTGCCTGCAGGTACTAATTAGGTTTTAAATGAAAGCTTATTAAATTTACTACAACTTCATTTTTATAATATTTGACTTGGAATGCGTATTTTAGAAGATATTTCACAAAATAAGTGAACATTTCGAAAAAATACACTTTTAGGAAAAAATTGCCTATTTTTGAAGAACTGTATTTTGGGAACCAATGGCTCTATAGAGCTCGCGCTAGTGTAAAATTGTAGCAAATTTAGTCAACTTTAAAATTATTCGCAGTTATCATACCGGTCAGACCCTTCCTTCACCAAGATATTGAGCAAAACCAGAAAAAAAACCCAAAATTTCAGGGTTTTTTGGGCACACCGCCGAACGCACAGCACTTGGAAAATTGTATATCTGTTTTTTTTTATGTTGGTTAAGGTCCTAACAACATATAAAAAAATCAGCGTGACCCAAACTTTTGCAAACACGGATGTACATCTTGACTGGACTATAATGATTTGACAGAAAGTTGAACCGATGTCCGATAGCAATGGAACGTATCAGCTGTCAAATAAAAGGTTAAATATGATTAATTTATAGGGAAAAGGTTTTGAAAGAGTTACAACGAAGGTACTTTTCAGGTCACTGACTCTGCTATAAATACGGAATTACTAGCAGTACCTAACGTAAAGTTGAATATAGATTTTCTATTTCTGAAGTGACAATTTATTGATGGATGGTTTCTGTTTATGTTATTCATTATGAGAATTAATTACTAAGTAATTGTGTCGTCTGTCGCGGTCGCTGCAGACGATTATTTACAAGAGTGACTCGTGACAAGGTATACAGATAGTACCGTCTGCGTGCTAACTAAGTAAAACTATGGGAATCTATCACTCGTGTAAAGGCTGTAAGCTCCGCGACACCGCCAAATCCCAGTAGTCTTACCGAGTAGTCTTATCAGTAGAACTACGGAGTATTTCCTTCCCAATAGACTTACTAGTATGACCACTGGGATTTTTGTACCCAGCAGACTTACCAGTAAAACAAAAGTCCTAATACTCCTACTCTTATGTAGACCTATGTAATATATAGACAACCTACATAGTGAAATTGAATCTATGACCCACGATAACATATACATATACTGATAAGTTCAAAAGATAGGATGTAAAAAAATACCTAAGCATAAGGCGTTACAGCAGCTGATTGGTCTTATTTGGAGGCTTCCTCCTCGTAGAAGAGTCAATGTAAATGTGTTGAAAAAAAAATATGTCGTTCATTGACCTTTTATGACCTGTTATAAAGTGAACGTATAAAAATGTTCTACCTGTTCATAAACACTGGGAAAAAAAAACAAAGTGCAGCTGTTTTCGACTGTGATTAAACTTCTACACGACTTAGAATTTTGTACTTTTTCTTTCACCTAAATGTCGGGCTTAGACTTTACTTTTTCTTTGATGCGAAGGTTTTATGTGGATTAAAAAAAAAAAAAAAACGTGATTTTCTCTTACAATTCGTTCCGCGAGCGCTATTCTTTCGCTTTGTAACTTAACTGAACTTTAATGAGTTAGAAAGTGACGGAATTTGGCTGTTGTATACGCCATAAGGCTAGTTTTCAATAGTATTAGTCAAGAAACATTATATTCGTCGGTTGTTGCGAGTTCCTGTCTAGCGGCCATTATTTATGAGATGTCGATATGTCTGAGAGCTGTCCGGACTGATATCTGGCGCCTCTAGACGTGTCTGGGGATGTCTTTGTTTTAATTATAACTATACCGCTCTTATCGGCTACTTTAATTAGAAGTGCGAGATAGTAGTCGATCGTGTGCTATTCGTTGTATCTGTATCGTTCGTGTGTACAACGTTGTCACCTTCTGTGGCGCGGCGGCCAAATACGGCCAAGACGCGAGAGATAGCGGGTTCGACGATGCAATTATTTATGTTAGTCTTTGATTGTCTATGAATAATCAAAGATGTTAGTATCGCAGTTGGTACCTTGTATTTTTTTAATTTAATTTGTTTATACTAGGTACTTGGAATTACAGATCAAGCAGATGGCCCACCTGATGTTAAGCGGTACCCTCTGCCTATGAACAGTGCATTATCACATAGGTCAAGTCCACCTAAGACGCACCCTATGTGGCATTGCACTGCGCCCGCCACCCTGAGGCATAAGATGAAACGTCTCATGTGCCTGTAATTTCACCGGCAACCATACCCTTCAAACCGGCTAGCTTATTACGTATCTTGCAATAGCAATGCGATTGCAAGAATTGCGCGAGAATTGCGCGAGAATTGCGCGATTATCGCATCCAAATCGCAAATACGAATTTGCAATTTGAATGCGATAATCGCGCAATTCTTGCAATCGCATTGCTATTGCAAGTTACGTAATAAGCTAGCTGAACACAGCAATGCGAACACTACTGCTTTGCGGCAGAAATAGGTATGGTGGTGGTAATTCCCCGCACGAACTCTTTCACAAAAAAGCTCTACTAAGTACTAGGTACTAAAAGTTGTACTTTTAGGTTGTACTTGTAGTTGCTAGTTCTTACTTCTGACTGGTACTCATCTAACACAGAGGAAGATTTAAGCCGTAGTCCAACAAGGAACCCTTGAGGACCCTTGAGTCGTATTATTTGTTTGTACTTTTTATTATTAGTAATTTTGTTTTTACTTGTACAAAATGTTGTAGGCCAGACATGGCAGACTAGAGATGCAGATTAAGACCTTAACACCAACAAATGTTACAATCTAGATCTAACAGCAATAAATCATTTATCATTTTATCAGTGTACCGTGTGTATGAAATTTTGTAAACATGGTCAATACACCAATAAATAGACCCGTGGTTCGCCAGTTTCTTATATGGTTTCTAAATTGTATGGAACCAAAGTCAAAGTCAAAGTCAAAAAGTATTTTATTCATTGAAATCACAAGGATCATTTTGAATCATCTTAAAAAATAAATTTACATTTACTCCTGTTCCAAAGCAACCAGACCTAGAAGAATCAGGCAACAAACACGGTCTGTTTTTCTTTTGATGATCCTTCTTACTACTAGGTGGGGAGCGCCTGTGTGGTGCCTCGAGAACAAGTGGAAGTGAAGTGAACCCTTATAACCCATGCTTGTTTGATTCTATACAATTTAATGGGTTACTGACAAACTACAGGTCTAGATATTAGTCTCTAGAGTGTGCCTACAAAATGTTATTGTCTTGAATTAATTAATTGCGGAATGAGGAATAAACTTCCTTTTGTATGGAGCCTGCTAGCGGTAAAGCTCCCTCCATAATTAGGATCGTTCAGGAGTCCGTTCTTTCATTCCAGCCTGTCACAACGTCATCATTCACAGTTATGGCGCCGCAGTGAACTTTCCCCCCTTTTTAGGCCCCCTTCAAATAAAAAACCGCTGACGAATAAAAAAAACTATGAAATTTAGAACCTGTATATCAAGTTTCGTCAAGACTAGTTGAAAAATACGACCTTTACGCGAGTACCAACATACATACCATGGTTCTAACTTAAATTCTCGAAAATGGTTTAGAGATAATTAGTATATCACAATTTTAAGAAAATATTTACCTAATAACATTTACTTTCCTGAGGATACATGTAAAGTGAGTATGATTTTTTTGTTTATCATATCTTAGATTATCTTATCTTAGCATATCGTTAAAAAGATCTTGTTAAGGCGATATGTCAAAATACCGAATGGGCGGAGTCTAACAAGAAAACAATAGCTGTAAGACAGTGACAGCGCTATTGCTCACTTGAACCCGGGAAGAGGTGAGGTATAGATTTTTGCCACTCGGAAGTAACTGACGTAAGCGACAAATGATGAAACTCCGTTTAGCTTCTAAAGCAGCAAATATAAAAATAAATGATCTATAATTAATCTAAGTAATGTGATTAATATAAAAAATGAATAATATAAAAATTATGCTTAATACTTTCTCTAGTCGAAGGAGGGACCTAAAAAGGGCTTTAGAAGAGCCAATTTCAAAAAATAAAGCTATCGAGAAAAATTTCGCGAATCGTGTTTCTAGTCTATAACTTATTAAGACTACATCCGGATGAACCACATCCTCAAGTAATTACTGTATTAACATCAAGTTTGTAACCTTTACTGTTAGTGAGCGAGTTTGTTACGAAACGACTACAAAATTATAACATGGCGTCTTAAATGAGTGTTTTGCTTTTGTTTTGTGTTTACCAAGAAACTTATAATTCCTCATGCTATTGAATTGTGGTGGAAACTCATTGAAAATTAATCTAATATGCTGTGAGGTAAACTTTTAAGAATTATGTAGAAAACAACGTGGCTTGACAGTGCTATCCGTGTAATTGAGTATTTTTTTTCTGTACAAAAGAACGTGACTTTTTTAATCAGCTTAGCGGAACAAAGTCATACTCATGCACGATTCGCTATCTTAAAAGATGACCAAAATAAATCAGACACGCGTTTAAGATCAAATAAGAGAAATAAGCACTGTTAAATAAAGCACTGTTAAAATTTGTCGTCTCCTGTCAAACTATCCCATTAATTACAAATGTCAAAGTTACGCTGCTTGGATGGTTGGATGAAACGGCTGAACCGATACCGATGAAAACGGATTTGACGGTAAAAATAACCTACGTTTGCGTGTCACGTGAACTATGCAGAATCACGTCTGCCCTTCCATGGACGTGATGATGAGGCCGAGATAAACATCACAATACTGTTTGTTGACTTTTCACGACTAAACTGCTGAACCGATCTTAATGTGAAACGCGTGAAAATTGGTCATTACAGCTCTGAGCTTCATTAAGCGTTCCTAGGGGAAGGGAGCTACCCAGCTTGTCGGTTCGCGTGGGTGACGTAGATGTCCAGGTGGGGCAATACTTGAAATACCTTGGCCTTATCTTGGACAGTCGTTGGGGCTTCGAGGAGCATTTCAGCCGCTCCGTCCCCCGAATCATGAGGGTAGTGGGTGCTTTGCACAGACTGCTGCCTAATCTCGGGGGACCTAGGGAAGGGGTTCGTCGCCTCTACGCGGGAGTCGTGCGATCGATGGCACTCTACGGGTGTTAGGCGCTGCAGAGCTATGTTTAATAGCTTGCAGCGTCCTATTGCTATTCGCATAGCACGAGGATATCGAACGATATCGTTTGAGGCGGCAACTATCTTGGCGCGCTTCCCATCTCTCGACATCTTGGCGGAGATGGACGCACGTGTGTACGTTCGTCTCAGATTGGATGACGGGAGCGGGATTGCGCCTGCTGAAGTGCGGTTTGAAGAGCGCCAACGTGTGCTCAGGAGGTGGCGCGAGCGGCTCGAGGAGCCGAAAACTCGCGCCAGCGTGTTATTGGCGCAATTCAGCCAAACCTCGAAGCCTGGCTAGGGAGAGAAGTAGGTTTTGTCACCTATCGACGCACCCAGGTACTCACGGGGCATGGCTGCTTTGGTGAGTACCTGAATAGGATTGGACGCGAACCGACACCGCAATGTCATCAGTGTGGGTGGGATCGGGATTCAGCACAGCACACGCTGGAGGTGTGCTCAACGTGGTGCGCGAAACGGCGGATCCTGGTCGCAAGGATCGGGCAGAACCTCTCGTTGCCAGGCGTAGTAGCGGCTATGCTGACAGACGAGGCAGCTTGGAAGGCTGTGGCCTCTTTCTGTGAGACCGTAATGGTTCAGAAAGAGGCAGCCGAGCGAGATCGGGAGAGGGCCGATCCCGCTCGGAGAAGGAGGCGGCGGCGGGTTGTTTGCAACGGCCACCCCACGCCGCCTCTCCCTCCCTCGTGAGGGAGTGAGCGGTAGCCCCAGCCGAGCAGGGGCTTTTTCGGGTCCGCGGGTGGTTGGAGTGAGGGCTCTGGCTACCTGTATGCGGATCCCGGGAAGGCGGCGGCAACTTGTGGCAAGTTGTCGCTGTGAGCACCTATATAGGTGCCGGGCGTGACTATGGGTGTCTTCCCCGGAACTGTGCTCCACAGGCAAATGCGAGAGGGGCACCGGTGCGTTCCGTATGGAGATCCCGGAGAGCCCCTTGACATGCATCGAGGCCGGCCACAGGGGTGTTTTTAGTGAGTCCACGAGTCCGTGAACCTCACATAACCCTACCACACCCTCAATGTGGTAGGGTATCTGGTAGCAGATTTTCACCTCGTCACAAAAAAAAAAAGGTGCTAATAGCGTTATCTATGCAATGGCATCATGGGAATGCAAAAAAATGGTGGAAGTAGCTTATGAATTAGGAGTTTTCCTAGTGTCATTTTAGCATTACTTATCTCTCGCTAGATGGCGTTGGCGACAGTTTTGGAACAGTAAATATTTCAAAATACGTAACTATCACCAAGATATTAATGATTACATAAATTTACAACATAAATAGTTTTTAAAACTATTTATGTTGGCTGAACGAAGTACTCCACTGAAAAGATAAAATTTAGAAATCTCAAATGTTACGTTTGTGCCATCTTTTGACGATGAATGAACTAAACTGACAATGAAACTTGGAAAACTCCTCATTAGGTAACGACGTCGACGAGCCTCTTGTCACCGGTGCCGTGGGAATATAGAAGTGACAAGTGGTAAGCTCATTGCCGCCATTGCTTCCCACAAATGACTCGGCTACCGTTTTCTTCATCAGTATATGATATAGTGCGCGTCATGTAATAAGAACGCTGGCGGTCAAGCTTCTACAGGCGTTCCAGCGTTCTTTTTACATGACGCGTATACTCCATCAAGTAGGATACGATGTCTTAAAGTTATTATTGTAATGTTATCAAATTGTCTGAACCTTTAAATAGGTACTTACTTATTTGGAACGATCTTGCATCAATTATAATAATACAAGAGAGACATTGATTGGACAAGGCCAACATCTAGCTAATTAAAATGAAACAATTTTGTGCAAATAATTGATAGAATATTACATAAATAAACACTTTAGAATGATCCTTAGGTCAACAGAATCATCATCATCAGCAACCTTCACTGCTGAACGAGGTCTCCTCCATAGAACACAATGGGAGGATATGACATAATCATCGCACTTAGAAGGCGTATTGGTCGTACTCAGGTGGATGCTCTTACCCATCCCCTGGAGGAATCTCTTTATCGGCTTTTACGTCATCCGCGGGACGGAGGGTTTCTATTCTTAGGCCGGACACACCACGGAAGTCGATAGAATATTGGTGGAAAACTTCCGTTTAAATAGGGAATAATTAAGCGTTTTAATATACCCATAAAATGTACGCAAAAGATTAAAGTACTAAGCAGAACCGTGAGCTGATCAAAATTAGCCCAAACACGGTCAGTCTAGGAGTTCCGTTGCTCATTTTATGCCTCCATCGTCAGATCAGCTCGCTGTCACTATAATATTGTATGTCATCCAATACCAAGGTCTATGCAAGGTTTATTTATTTATTTAAAAACTTTCACACAAGACAATAGTGCAAGGAGGACTTAATGCTAACAGCATTATCTGCCAGTCATCCAGTCAGGTTTCAAAATTGTTCATCGATAAAAATGCTCTCAAATAAAGCTTCTCAGATTTGACTCCAGTCCGGAGGCCTGCAATGCTATAAGCTCCAGACAAACAAACAAGTAAACTGACGTGAATGTGAATGAACGTAAAGTGTGTAAAAAAACGTGCTTACCATATAAAAAAACAAATATAAATCAGGTATACGAATTTAGTAAATAAACTGAATTTTTCCTTTTAAATTTCAACATTCTTTGTACAAAGAAGATTGACGAATTTAATTAGGTAGGCGAGCGTGAATGGGACAGATGGAAGTTGACGCTGGACTTTGCACCGGCGGGAGAAAGGCCATACGAGTATCAAGAGTGAATCAGAACTTTTATCAAGGATCAAGGTATGCTGGACTTGTTGGTAAGATTTGTTAGTATAAGATTAGTTCTGTTGTCGTGGGAAGCAATGACAGCGATGAGCTCAACGCTTGTCACGTATATATTCCCACGATGGTGCAACCCACGGTGAAAAGAGGCCCTTTGGTACTACGGAGAAAAAGGCGTGTGTTAATGTATGTACAACGTGAGCGGAGTCGCGAGCAGAAGCTAGTGATATCATAACTATGTAAATTGGGGTGCAGCCGTATTGATCCCATGGATATTTATTTCCGGATTCATATCCGAATAAATTCACCTTATTTATTCACGTTAATCACTTTACCTAATGTCAGACAGAGGTTACCAATAAGTGGATTCGATTGGATTATCCATAGGTTTCCAAGTTGTTCACCAAAAAAGGAATAAAATAAAATCGGCCAAGTGCGAGTCGGACTCGCCCATGAAGGGTTCCGTAGCAGCAAGTAATATAATATTAAAGTTCTTGGATAGTTTACGATTAATGACGTATTTAAAAAAAACTACTTACTAGATCTCGTTCAAACCAATTTTCGTTGGAAGTTTACATGGAAATGTACATCATATATTGTTTGTAGTTTTATAATTCTCTTATTTTAGAAGTTACGGGGGGGGGGGGGGGGAGGGGGCACACATTTTACCACTTTGGAAGTGTCTCTCGCGCAAACTATTCAGTTTAGAAAAAATATATATTAGAAACCTCAATATCATTTTTGAAGACCTATCCATAAACTGGGATATGTGTATGGGTTTGATGAAAAACAATTTTTGAGTATCAGTTCTAAGTATACCTACTTAGAACCCCAAAAATTTATTGTTTTTTTTCTATTTTTGTGTCAAAATCTTAATGCGGTTCACAGAATACATCTACTTACCAAGTTTCATCAGCATAGCTCATATAGTTTCGGAAAAAAGTGGCTGTGACATACACGGTCAGACAGACAGACATGACGAATCCATAAGGGTTCCGTAATTTTGTTACGGAACCCTAAAAAGTTATAGGTATAATCAGACTAGGATTAGAAATATTCCCACATCTACCAAGTAATTTCATTATTGTGCGTCTAAAAAGCTAAAAAATTAAATTCTATTACATCCCGGTTTATATTATCATTTTTGAGCATCGATTTGTTTTAAATACTAGATATTTTTTTAATGGTCCCTTTTAATTTCGCGAGCGGTAATCAGAAAACTGTACTCTTTTCCCAGTGAAACCTTTTGATAACCACTATGATTTCTACTTTTCCCAATTTACAGGTAATATAATATGGGTATAACGCAAAATTACCAATCATAGATTAGATTTTTAACTGACTAAATCAAGTACAATATTCAAATTAAAAATATGCATGGATACTACATTAGAATAACGAAGTATCACCCAGACAGAAACACGATAGGACAAAAATTTATCGATAAAAAAAAAACACAAAGTTATTTCTAACTTTTGGCTAGATTCGATTGTTTGTCAATATGGTACAGATTATTGGGTCAAAAATTGAATAAATAAAAACAATACAATAACACGAAGGGTTTTTTAAAATTATCTATATTTTACGAGATATTCAATAGAAACCGCTTTTTCGAGCGGCGCGTGGCGTTTTTTTTAACCCCCGACGCAAAAACGAAGGGGTATTATAAGTTTAACGTGTCTGTGTGTGTGTGTGGGTGTGTGTGTGTCTGTCTGTGGCATCGTAGCTCCCGAACGGATGAACCGACTTCGTTTTTTTTTGTTTGAACGGTGATTTTGTCGGGAGTGTTCTTATATAATTATGTTGGATTAAAATCGGTTCAGCCATTTCATTGCGTTGAGGTTTTTTTTAATTTTTACAAAATCAACTACTTGTGTATGAATATTTCTGCCTGGCGGGGAGCGCAGTTACGCTTGCGCTTGCTGGCTTTACGTCATTATTTAGTTAATTTATTAAAATTAGTCCTGCATTTTATAAAAACGCGGCGGGTAATAATTTTAGACTACCGTTATATCGGTGTAGGGACCGATAGGACCTGCGGACCACTCTTTCCTAACCTTTTCTGTCTTTTTTTCTTTCTTTTCTTTTAATAGTTACCTACACCGTGTTTTATCTCTTTTGATCGAATTTGAATCTGCCAATTAGAAGAAAAAAAAACAATTGCCAGAGACAATTACAATTGTATAGTACCAATAGCACGGTATATTGTTTATTACTGATCGATATTCATCATGCACGGTACCGAGAATATAATCATCTACATTGTTTCTATGTCGGCGTCTCCCATTCACATAAACAGTACTTATGCATCTTTTCTGCAAACACTTTATAGTTTCTTAGTACACCTCTCCTTGTCGTCAATAAATTATCTCTCCTGTGTCTGCCGGCGAGATCAGTGCGCACGAGTGTTGTTTACGACCACCTTGATGTTGTTATGACTGCACGAAAGAGTGTCTTGCTTCTGTTTAGACTAAAACGTTACAGTGTGGTGGGCCAGATCGCAACTATCATAGTTTGATACCTCCTAAAATATTTACGTAAACCACAGAATGGTAAACCCTTTTCCAATCCTCCTCAGACACCTCTTCTGAGCATCCAATCTACAGTACTGCTGAATCTCTTCATACGTAATTCGCCTATTCTCTTGAATTAAAATTTTCACTGCTAGCACGTTTCCTTCCGTAACAGCTAGTACAGGCAAATTAGTAAAACTTGTGGACCTAAGTCGAGTAGTCGTGGATTCTTATGGAATCGTTAGATGACTCGAATAGGAGCTTATCCCAGGTTTGCACCGTTTCTGGCGCATACGGAAGGCTTTTAAATATTAGGTCCAAAATTTGTTTTTTTTTTACATTTTGAATAAACAAAAAAGTGTTAGGTGCATGTTCAATTACTTATAGAGACAGTCTTAGTGCGTTATGGATTTTAATTAAAACTACGTGCATACATAAGTTTTCGTCCATTTGCAATCAAGAAAAATTATCGCGTGAAAATGTTCACGACGCGGCATTTTTTCAATGAGATACTATACTTTAGAACGTTTTTTGTAGTTTCGCAAAATGTTCTGAGCTCCCCACGTTCAGCTAAGTGACTTGTCGCTTGTAGAAATAGCGTAGTAAAAAGACAAGGCCGCTGCGTCCTAGGTCATAAATACCAGACAGACAATAACGACTATATGTAGGCAACCAAATTGCAATGCTTTGGTGCCGTAGACCGCTGAGTGGGCGTAGAACACAATAAAATATTAATTTATCAGTCTCTGTCACCGTTGGACGTGGACTCGCTAGTATGAAGATAAATAGTGTGTCATCTATCTAAGAATACAGTGGTCATTCCTATTTCGCCATATTTAATGCTATTGTTCCGTTGGGTATTTTATGATGCAAGAAAGATGTACGTATGTTCTTCAGTCAAAACATTACTTACCACTTTACACTCATCCATTTATTAGGATCCTTACCTCAAAAGGTTATAGGATTATATATATTATAAACTTTGTATTAGTCAGCGGGCTATGGGGAGAGGTATACTCGGAGTGATAAGATCCGAAACGAGGAAATCCCTAGAAGATCACCGACCTAGCTCTCAGAATTAGCAAGTTGAAGTGGCAAAGGGCAGGCCATATAGCTTACAGAACTGATAACCGATAGGGAGTAATGGTTCCTGAATCTATGTAGACAGACTTTGTATCATGTTTTGCTGAAATCAAAGATCAAACGAGTCAATTCTCTTCTACAAAATTACTACAAACGTGTGCATATCTCAGAAAGATAAAGAGGGATATTTACGGCGTCCAAACGAAAACAGACCGTTACTTGACAGAGTTGGTTGACTTGGTAGCACTTGCACGGTTTATGGGTTGTCCGAAGAAGCGTCCGTTTGTGATATAAATAGACTCGCGGTCAAAGATTTACATCTTTAGATAGGCCCTCACTTACTTTTTAGTTTGGTCGAAGCCCTCACTCTGAAAATTAACATCATTATTTCAAAAACAAATTATGCTATAAAACCAACCAAAAGTTATATTTACTTTGTTGGTTTTCTTAGTTATTGGTACATTTTTAATGCCGCAGTATGTAATTTTTTAACACTTTGCTTATTAACCCCTGTCTTAAAAGTGTGGTGTTGTAAGTTTGAGGCCATAGTATATACTAAATTATGTGGGTAGTTTCAAAAACATGTTTGGTAATATTCGGTAAGTTGTAGGTTGTGTGTTTTGTTGTTTATTACTGATGCTACTAAGGAACTAGTACCTATAGTACAGGTTCAGCCTAGTTTAGGTAATAGTGATAACGTATACCTAACTGCTAAGTACCTATCATAAAAGTATATAGACATTCGATGCTGTCGTTGGTTTTAAGTTTTTTGCATATATCATACCTACTGTATTCTTTGAAACTCAATTACCAAAACAAAACGGACCAAATGTTTTTGTCTGTCTATCTGTCTGTATGTATGTTTGTTTATGGGCTCAGCTCCGGAACAAGTGCTCTGGTTCCAATGCGTTTTTTTGTATCAAAGCTTTAGTGAGCTGGTTCTTAGCTATGTTTAGTAGAAAACGGTGCAGCCGTTTCCACGATCATCAACTCGTAACGCTCACGCAAATGAGTCAGCTAACAAAAAGTAAATTTATGATATTTATAAGATACTATCAATTAAAACATGTGTGTTAAGTCTCCTAGTTCTCGCGAAATCAACTTTCGCTATCTGAAGAAGTGTTCATGAGCTGTAATGAGCAAAAAACAACAAAAATTTTGATTTTCGCGTCTGAAGCGAGTGCATCCACCTTAATAAGCTAGCAGCCAGGACAACTCTTACACCAACGAATCTTACTAACAGTCCGGGTAATCCCTTAGTCGGTTTTTACGACATCCACGGGAGGAGACGGAGGGGTCTGTTGTTAGGTCGGATATACCGGAGGTTTTTAAATTGTAATAAAATTAACTTGTATAAAAACGTATCACGCCCAGATTCTAATGGCGCTCACTCTTTTCAGTATTTGTCAGAGTACTGCAGGGCGCTTCTAATGATTTATGTCTTTGCTGGTCGCCGTGACGTGACCCGGTTACACTAATGATGTGCACCGGCAGCACTGGCCCTGTCGATGTCCTGCAGCTCCTAGCCATCAATTATAACTATTTTCCTTTTTACTTCTACATTATCAATATATAGCCGATGGTAGCCTAACGGTTCAATAGTGCAACTCAGAATGCAACGATACCGGGTTCGATCCTAGGCTCCGCAACAATGACTTTTCTAAGTTATGTGCGGATTCCCATCGCTCAGAAGCCCAATTCTCTTATTTATTTTATAACCACACTGCAAGTTGACCGAAACGAGATTGTATTGTAAATTGACTGAGAAATTGGTATTCTGCTCCCTCATAACAACAATATAATCTACTTTCGGTTCTTGCGACCATATATTAGAGTAGGATAGTGCTATATAATAATTGTAAAGAGTGATAGAGATAATTCTCAGAACTTTGGAACATTCAAGTTACAGTCACATTTCGATATAATCACATTCCGCGTTGTATTTTCAGGTGAGCAGAATACCATTTTTGACGTTTGTGACATCGACACTAGATCGTAATCTGATCCGAACTTTAATTTGACTATTTTTTATTACGAGAATTGGGCTTCTGTGCTTCGGAGGACACGTTAAGCTGTCGGTCCCGGCTGTTATTTATTAATAGCAGTCGATATGCCATGTCAGAGGCCCTCGGGCGGCTTGACAAACTCCGACACCAGAGGCCAGCACTACCTCATACGAAACGAAACGAAACGAATATATATAAAATCATTGCGTGACTGACTGACTGACTATTAACGCACAGCCTAAACCATAAGACCTAGAGACCTGAAATTTTTAGGTACGTTCCTTTTGTAGTCTAGGGGTGCACTAAGAAAGAAACTCCAGAAATTCAACCCCTAAGGGGGTGCAGTGGGTTGTTTAAGTTTGTATGGAAAAGTACACGCGGACGAAGTCGCTGGCATACCACTAGTACATTATAAACGTACATTTTATAAGTTGTTCGACTTTTACTTGTTAACTAGTAAAGCCTACTTAGCTGTATCCAACGACACCCCACACCACATGGGAAAGACGAGAAAAAACACATCCCCACTTGTAGCAAAATTTTGTTCTTCATCTGTAGGTACCCATGCCAAATTACAGCTTTCTGGTACTAAGAGTCTCTGAGCTAAGCCGCGGACAGACGGACGGACGGACATGACGAAACTATAAGGGTTCCTTGTTTTGATGACTACGGAACGTTAAAAATTAACTATTTGTTAGTCTTAAACAATAAATTATATATTTTGCGCAAAGGGTGGCCTGCGACGCAGGAGGTTGCGGGTTCGATTCCCTCCTCGAAAAAAAAATTTGTGCGATCGCTGATATTTGTTAAGGGTGTTCTGGGTATTTTCTATGTATAATAAAAACTATCTATCTATGTAATATATTGTATTAAGTATATCAGTTATCTAGTACCCATAACGCAAGCTCTGCTTAGCTTGGGGCTAGATAATGTTGTGTGAACTATCCAGCATTATTTATTTATTTATAAATAAATATTATATATTAAAATATAGAAAAAAAAAGGTTATGTATCTTGCCGTAACCCCTCTATCTCTTCCCGTAGATATTAAAAGAGTTAACTGAGAGATTACACCAGAGGATGGGCAGCAGAGTCCACGTGAGTATTTAACATCAATACTGCTGCGTTCACCAATCCGCTTGCCAAGTATGGTGATTATGGAAAAGTCCCAATAGCATTCGGCATGTATTTAACGCGGCGACAAATTAATCTGATTTAGGGATTTATAAAAAATAAAAGGGGGTAGCAAAAATAATAAGTTGGCGACTAATTGCGGAGACTAGTATAAAGTAAAAAGTAGCATCTAAGTAATCAATTTTCCGCTTTGTTTCAATATAAACTAGCATCGAGTCATTGTTATGGCGACTGAATTAACTAATTAAGCGGAAACATGACAGCGGATAAAAAGTTGAAAATGGCCTACTCTAATTGTTCAATGGAGATTGCATATAAAATAAATCAAGGTCATAAAAAAAATCTAACCTAACCTAACCTAAAGATGGAGACCTGTAGTTGCCACTAATATAAAGTTTGTTATCCTTCTGCTAATATTAGTCGCCAAGTCATTATTTATAGTACCTCGCCTATGATTTCAGTAATCTTGTTTATTATTTCTGCTACCTTAAAGTAGCTGCCATTATTTGAATTTTAAAATATCCTTATTTTTAAGCTCATTTAAAATAAATGATTGCCAAAACATTTAATCGCTGACAAGTTATTATTTTAGTTGCAAATAGTTTGCTGGCTCTTTAATTTTTCTGTCGCCGCGAAAATAATAAGCCATTGCATTCTATGGCCTTGTCCAGCAGTGAACGTCTATAGGCTGCCAATGATAATGATGTTGGTTAATACTTTGAGATCGTAGGCATCGATTCTCATTCCGGCTCCATACACACAAAGACTCTGGCAAAGCTGGTACAATCTATCAACCCAACAAGGTATTTACTGACTGATAATATCTAATCGGCAAGTAATAACACAATCTAGACTAGTCTCGAGTCTCGAATGCCAAGGGTCAGAGTCTGCTTTCTGATGAACACGTCATCAAATTGTATTGACACTAGGTAAGAACATGATATGCAATCGGAACACACGGCGGTATCACGTCGACCCTTACAAAGTAATTGATTTCAGTAATTTTCCAGGGTTTAGGTCATTGTCATTATTTTTCAGGGTTTAGTTAGTTGGCATTATTTTCACATAGCTAAAAATATCATAACATGACATAACACCCAACAGTCACATATATAGTCCTGATCCGAAACTAGGATTCCCTGTGTCTTGGGTACCAGAAACTACGAGTGCATTGGTACCATAACACCGAGACCAGGAACAAGTACTTGCAGATCATATAAACATTTGTTCCGCAGCAGGAATCGAACCCGCAACCTTTCGCATCTCAGCCGGCTACTCGCCCGAAGCGCTACAGCGGTCGTCAAAAATAATTAAAATAAATACGGACAAGTGCGAATATTCGCGCACTGTAGCTTCCGTACTGTGTTTTGGCATAACTTGTCCTACGATGGCGAATTGTAGTGATTTTATAGAGCTCTGCTAAAAACTTCACTATCGGTGTGACCACGAGTTGGCACCCCCCCCAATCTAGGGGTTTCGAAATTTCTCAATTTTAGACTTTTTCCTTTATTTGTGTCACAAACATATATCTAGCATTCCAAATTTCAAAATTGTGAGGGTACTGGAAGTAACTATTTTACATAAGTAACTTATTTTTGGTGCTCTTGGTCAATATTATTCTAAACAGCATCTAAAGTTCCTTCCTTAGAATCAAGAAAATAATTTCGGTTGATGTAACAATATATTTTGCGTTGGTTACAAATACCTTAGGCCTCAGGGTAATTATATAAAACTTATTAATTTTATTAATAACATATCAGGTCATAGAAGGTCTCACGTCAGATTTTCACATAAGTTTTCGTCAAGGTTGACATTTATTTTTCAAAATTATAGCGTTAGACTCTAGTCCGGGAGCTTCTTCGTAGATACGCTTTTTCAAGTAAGGTTTTTCTTTCTTTTTGTGCTCGCGAGGTTGTCTGTTTTCACCAGGCATCCTCGATAGGTTCCTGTCATTCAGACATCGGTTACACATCTTCAACACTGCTCTGTTATACCTACAAGATTGTAACATTCATCATTCCTATTTTGTTCCCTCGACGCTCAACCTTCTAACGTCAGAACGGCCTGGTTGGAAGTGTATGCAGTGTCCTGTGTAGATGGACTAACCCGGCTTTGGAGATAGTCGGAAGTTGGCACTGCAGCTTTTAGCTCGGAACTCATCGAAACTTTCTCTTGGCGATGCTTTAGGCCAACGTTCATGCTGTGAAAAGCCATCCAAGTGCAGGGGGCTAAGTATTCGAAACTATATGAAGTTTCGTTTCCTTCAATACATTTAGGCTGCGTTTCCATTGACGCGGAGCGGAGCGGAGCGGAGCTTAGCGGTGCATGAATTGACCAATCACTATGCTCGAAATCTCTGCTGGCTGCTCGCTCGCCATAGTGATTGGTCAATTCATGCACCGCTAAGCTCCGCTCCGCCCAGCTCCGCGTCAATGGAAACGCAGCCTTACTGACAGCGTCCTTAGTTTTCTCCTCGTTTATGCTAGGTAGATACTTGTTTCTGCCAGTAAATGTATGGAAGGAAACAAAACTTCATATAGTTTCGAATACTATCAAATTCTCATACTAAGCCCCCTGGAAGAAGGCATTCTCAGCGTTCTAGGCCCCTGTCTTCAGATTGTATGGTCATACACATTTTAAACAATTCTCTATCACAATCCATTATTTGCAGTCTGCTTCTATAGATATCAATAAGAATTGGCATTGTTCCCTCTCATGGCGACGCTCATCCTCCTGACTGGCGGTGGAAACGGCCTGCTCGGGAGTGGATGCCGGGCCCGCGCGGGCCGGGGGGGCAGCCTGGAGTCAGTGCTGGCTCGAGCTCGGAACTCTTCGGCACATTCTGAACGCCCTGACGCTGACGAGGATGTGGAGTCGCTGCGCACCATGCACACTTCGTCTTCTTCTTCCAAGTCCATAGCTGTCCATCGACCTGAAAGGTAGTAGAGCTTTTTTGTGAAAGAGTTCGTCCGGGGAAGTACTACCACCATACATATTTCTGCCGCAAAGCAGTAGTGCTCGCATTGCTGTGTTCCGGTTTGAAGGGTATGGGTGCCGATGAAATTACAGGCACATGAGACTTTTCATCTTTATGTCACAGGCCACATAGGGCGCGTCCTAGGTGGACGTGACCTATGAGGTAATGCACTGTTCATAGGCAGAGGGTATCGTTTAACATCAGGTGGGCCATCCGCTTGATCCGTCATACCAAGTTGTATAAAAAAGGTAAGGATGGAGTTTTGAAATTGAATAGAGAAAGTATTATTTTCCGAGCTAATTTTTTCCTGAAAATTTCGCGATTATGTCTGTCTAGCATTTTCGGTGAGGTTTTAATTCATTCAGAATGCTCATTAATTTCGGAGATATGTGGAAAATTACCGATTTTCATACATTTTTTTAAATATCTTTTAAACAATGTATTTGAATACTATACAGATTATATATTTGTGCTCCCCATAATGAGCCTTTTTATTTGGCATGTCAAAAGCATGTTATTTTAAATTTTCTAGTTTTCCCCCTTAGTTTTACTCCCAATATCAGAATTCGTTTACGTAGTATGTACTTACTTATGACTCTGTATGTACCATATTTCAACTTTTTTCGTCCAGTGTTTTCGGAGAAAATAATCTGTGACATGACAGACTGACACGACAGTGACCTGTAATAGTTCTGTTGGTACCTTCTGAGGTACGAAACCATTCAAAGTCTAAAATCTGATAATTTTCTTCAAGAATCAGTTGATTTAGGGCCTATCACGTGCATAATCTACACATATTCGTTCGCCTGCGACGCAGGAGGTTGCGGGTTCGATTCCCGCCTCGGAACAAATATTTGTGCGATCTGCAGATATTTGTTCAGGGTGTTCTGGGTATTTTCTATATATAGGCACAGATAAAATAATACTATACTAGTAATATAGGTAATAAAAATATATATCTATGTAATATATTGTAATAAGTATATCAGTTCTCTAGTACCCATAACACAAGCTCGGCTTAGCTTGGGGCTAGAAAATGTTGTGTGAACTGTCCAGCATTATTTATTATTTATTTATTTATTTATTATATGTGTTTGTCTGAGTATTATGGCAGCATAGTACTCGTAGTTCCTGATACCACCGACACACGGGATCCTAGGACTATGTATGTGTCTGTTGGGTGTTTGTTATATTCTGATTGGGTCGGCCTAATGAAGATACGACACGACGGTTCTGGCAGACGAGCAGTGTGCCCGGTGACTGCTTGTTGCGGTAGAAACTTACAGAAGTTAGCAGGGGTGGTCGCGGTGTCTGTGTTGTCAGAGCCTGCTCTTGCCAGCGGCCTGCTGAGCACGTTGCACGCGTCACTCGCGCGCCCGCCGCGCCACTTGCTGACGCGCCAGAAGCGGCGCGTGTCCCGAAACACTCCCCACACCTGAAACATCAATTAATAGTATAAAACAAAGTTGCTACCCGCATCGGTCTGTTTGTCCGCTTAGTTCGACTAAACTACGCAACGGATTTTTATTAGTTTTTAGGGTTCCGTAGTCAACAAAACAAGGAACCCTTATAGTTTTTCCTTGTCCTTCCGTCTGTCTGTCTGTCCGCCGTAAAACACGCTTGCACTAAACATAAGAATCGCTTAAGTTATTTCCTAACTTTGGTACTGGTAGCAGCCTGGTAACTGCGGAGCGGGGGTGCTGAGAATCTCCGGAAGAGATCCAGCTAACTCAGTGGATGGATGCGGTTCTTTGACGTAGCATTATATAAGGAGGCCTGTGTCCAGTAGTGGACTTTTGTAGGCTGGCGTTGATGATGATGATGAGTTTTTTATATTGCTTGTATGACGGAACAAGCAGATGGCCCACCTGATGTTAAGCGGTAACCTCTGCCTATGAACAGTGCATTACCTCATAGGTCACGTCCACCTAGGACGCGTCCACTGCGCCCGCCACCCTGAGACATAAAGATGAAAAGTCTCATGTGCCTGTAATTTCACCGGCACCCTTACCCTTCAAACCGGAACATAGCAATGCGAGCACTACTGCTTTGCGGCAGAAATAGGTAATGGTGGTAGTACTTCCCCGGCCAACTCTTTCACAAAAAAGCTCTACTACTAGTAAAGTCTACTACTAGTCAAGTATTTGTAAAAGTTTGATAATGTAAAGCTGAAGAAGCTCTGAAACAGCAGCTTTAAACTTGATGAGGCTATGAATCTTAAAGATAGTCGCGTAGTTAAATATTTTAAGAGGGAGGGCCCATACCAGACTTCACTTCCTTACGAAAATTATGCAAATCCAATTATTTCAGCGCGCAAAATACATCCTCTAAACAAAGCACCTATGGCTATGAATAATTCAACGAAAAAATTCAATCCAGTTATTAAGGCGCTATAGGGCCAACGAAAATTTTTATGTCAGGGTGTGAAGCACGCGGGGTCGCCCCGCCCACTGAGCGGGACGCAGGATGCGCCGAGTTCAATGACCCGAATTCTATAGGCGGGTAAGAGCGTTTTCACACTTTCCGATCCGATATCCTTATCGGAACACATTTCCATACATTTTGTCGGTATCTGATATTGGAGACCGATAAGATGTATGAAAATTACGGCCGATAACGGTATCGCATCGGATAGTGTGGAAACGCTCTAAGGCGTCTTGCTATTATTTTCGCACATACGGTCATAAAGTAGTACAATATGCGCACAGAAAATAATAAGTTTTAGTGCTAGTAATAAATAAATAATAAAGAATTTTTACGTAAGTTTTTTTATTATTTCTGTTGGATATTTAGATAATTACATTACCTATAAAAATGGATCGTTAGGAAGGTATCTAATTATGGCAGAAAATCAGATGTTCCATAAACAAAATAAGTACCTCATGATTCGATCCTAATAAATTACCTCTCCGTCTCTTCCAGTGGATGTGTGCAGTGGTCTGTTCGACCTAAGAGTAGGCCCTCCGTCTCTTTCTGAGGAAGAGTGCAGAGGTGTGTGTCCGGCCTAAGAAATTACCTCTCCGTCTACTCCAGTGGATGTGTGCAGTGGTCTGTCCGACCTAAGAGTAGGCCCTCCGTCTCTTTCTGAGGAAGAGTGCAGAGGTGTGTGTCCAGCCTAAGAAATTACCTCTCCGTCTCCTCCAGTGGATGTGTACAGTGGTCTGTCCGACCTAACAGTATACCCTCTATCTCTTCCCGTGGAAGAGTGTCGTGGTGTGTGTCTGTCCTAAAAAATTAACTCTCCGTCTCCTCCAGTGGATGTTTACAGTGGTCTGTCTGAACAAAGAATATACCCTCTATCTCTTCCCGTTTAAGACTGTCTTGGGTGTCTGGCCTAAAAAATTACCTCTCCGTCTCCTCCAGTGGATGTTTACAGTGGTCTGTCCGAACAAAGAGTAACACCTACGTCTCTTCCTGTGAAAGAATGCCGTGATGTGTTACCGGCCTCAGAAAATACTTCTCCGTCTCCTCACGTGGATGTGTGAAGTGGTATGTCCGGCCTAAGAGTTACCCTCCGGTTTTTCCTATGGAAGAGTGCTGTGGTGTTTGTCGGGCCTAAGAAGATACCTGTGCGTCACCTCACGTGGATGTGTGCAGTGGTCTGTCTGGCCTAAGAGTAGACCCTCCATTAGTTCCCGTGGAAGAGTGCCGTGATGTGTGTCCGCCCTAAGAAAATACCTGTCCGTCTCCTCAAGTGGATGTGTGAAGTGGTATGTCCGGCCTAAGAGTAACCCTCCGTTTTTTCCTATGGAAGAGTGCTGTGGTGTTTGTCCGGCCTAAGAAAATACCTGTGCGTCACCTCACGTGGATGTGTACAGTGGTCTGTCTGGCCTAAGGGAAGACTCTCCGTGTCTTTCCATGAAAGTGTGCCGAGGTGTGTGTCCGACCTAAGAAAATACCTGTGCGTCACCTCACGTGGATGTGTGCAGTGGTCTGTCTTGCCTAAGAGTAGACCCTCCGTCTGTTCCCGTGGAATAGTGCCGTGATGTGTGTCCGGCCTAAGAAAATACCAGTCCGTCTCCTTCCGTGGATGCATTGAGCATCACATCAATCTACAAATTCTACCTATATCATTCTACAATTTTCAATGTAATAACTACTCATTTTGATTTCTAGCACAGATAATGTATGGTAGTAAATGTGTTACTACCATACATAACATACATACTATACCACCATCCAAAGGGCGTCGACGATTTTGGCATAGTCGTCAGCCGCCATTTAGTTTTATTTTTAAGTTAGAGGCGCACTTTAAAAAAATTACATTTGGCTAGAGGGTACGGGTCATTCGCAAAACATCCACTTCTCATCACCGCACTTTTCAAACTATATTTTTATTTCAAAAAAGCTGGATTTGGTTTACTGGCTCACTGACTCATTGACATCGTTATTCTCCTAGAAGGAGTCGTTTTAGTGATGGGTCATGTTCTAGGAAAGTGTTTAGTTTTTTAATCAGACTCGGGAAAAAATCTGTCATTTCAAAAATCCAAGCTGACCAAAACCGTTCTTCGAAATGGTGACCGATCGGATCCGTTCAAACGACGCATCCTACTGTTTTTTGGGATAGATTAAAGAAAAAAATAAAAAAAATAAAAAAATAGATTGCTGCTCTAAAATGGGTTTTTTAAACATACTTGTCCGACTAGACTTTGGTGAATTAAAGTTTTTTCCAAAGTTAACACTCGAAAATTTGGTTTGTATATAGGGTGCAAAATCACAACTTTTTTTAAAACCATGATGGTGCATTGCGGATTGTTTGGTGGTCATTTTGTAGAATCGTAAAGTTTTCAATTTTCAAATTGAAAAAAGAGACTGCGGGCAACACCGGAGCTTGATGACTAGTAAAGGGCTATCGTGTGGGAGAACAAGTGGTGTTGCCTGGTGGAAATTGCAACTTTTTTACTTTTCGTTACATTTTACTTGTATTTATATTTTACTTTTAAAACCAAGAAGTAAAAATGTAATCACATGAAAAAAGTAAAAAGTCTAATATATAAAAAGTCAAAAAGTCAAAAAAAAATTAAGTCATTGTATGAAAAGTCCAGTGTACATATTGCGAATAAAGGAGATGTCCAGAAGTGGTATAATATTCTGAGAAAATTCCAGAAGTTATGAAATATATCTAAAAAAAGCTTATTTATTGGGCTACTCCATTATATAAATTTTATATATTATAAAACCTCCGTTTCCAAGAAAATAATAAAATTGTTCTTGAAGGGAAAACATAATGAAACAAATATGCCAAAACACATGTGTGTAATAAATAAATAAATAAATAATGCTGGACAGTTCACATTACACATTTCACATTTTTTATCTAGCCCCAAGCTAAGCAGAGCTTGTGTTATGTGTACCAGATAACTGATATACTTAATACAATATACTACATAGATAGATATTTTTAAAATACATAAAAATACCCAAAACACCCTAAACAAATATCTGCGATCGCACATAAAATAAATTATTCTATTTCGTCTTCTTCTGCCTGTGCCCAAAGATATGATGACTAAAATATTCTCTAACACGAAAATATGCTATTTCATCTTCTTCTGCCTGTGCCCAAAGATATGATGACTAAAATATTCTTCTTGAATGGAATACGTGCTAACACACAATTTGCAATAAATTTATCTGTGCCCTGAGCTACCTGAAAAATACATATGTTTATAAGGAGGCGAGGAATGTAGGTACCTATGCATATTGCTAAAGGTACTATTATCATTACAGGCAGCTCCTATCTATTAGTGAACTCTCCAACAGTGTATGTAGGTATCTACTTAGAATGTATCCTGAACCTACACAGAACGGATAAACTAATAAGTGAAGTATTAGTAATAACGCGACAACATGGAACGAAGGTAGGATAGTCGTATGAAAAGTTCTTTGTGGTTGTCTGTCTGCTGCCTGTCTCGCTAGCTAGAGAGTATCAAAATTCCTTAGTCTGCCTGCCAAAGAGCGTCAAGTTCACCTTTTGGGAGTGTTACAAGTTCTAACTTTATTTTGAAAAACACAACATTTGAATCAAGTTTAAAAAAATTGAGGTACATTTATTATTTTTCATTAGCTGAAAAATAGCCAAATAAATGCCCTTTCTCCGTAAATAACTATTATGTTGCTTAGATTTTCTAGTTATTTTTATACCAGCCTTCATATATTTTTTTAACATCTCCTTTAGTCTATTTGAGCAAAAAAATTGAGTGTATATTTTGCGAAGTGGAGGTTATGCGAAGTGGTCATATTGAGAATAAGTGCGGTGTACGTTACAAGAAGTAGACGTGTTTTCGTGTTAGAGAATATTTTAGTCATCATATCTTTGGGCACAGGCAGAAGAAGGCGAAATAGAATAATTTATTTTATGTGCGATCGCAGATATTTGTTTAGGGTGTTTTGGGTATTTTTATGTATTTTTAAAATATCTATCTATGTAGTATATTGTATTAAGTATATCAGTTATCTGGTACACATAACACAAGCTCTGCTTAGCTTGGGGCTAGATAAAAAATGTGAAATGTGTAATGTGAACTGTCCAGCATTATTTATTTATTTATTTATTACACACGTGTGTTTTGGCATGTTTGTTTCATTATGTTTTCCCTTCAAGAACAATTTTATTATTTTCTCGGAAACGGAGGTTTTATAATATATAAAATTTATATAATGGAGTAGCCCAATAAATAAGCTTTTTAGATATATTTCATAACTTCTGGAATTTTCTCAGAATATTATACCACTTCTGGACATCTCCTTTATTCTCAATATGTACACTGGACTTTTCATACAATGACTTAATTTTTTTTTGACTTTTTGACTTTTTATATTTTAGACTTTTTACTTTTTTCATGTGATTACATTTTTACTTCTTGGTTTTAAAAGTAAAATATAAATACAAGTAAAATGTAACGAAAAGTAAAAAAGTTGCAATTTCCACCAGGCAACACCACTTGTTCTCCCACACGATAGCCCTTTACTAGTCATCAAGCTCCGGTGTTGCCCGCAGTCTCTTTTTTCAATATGAAAATTGAAAACTTTACGATTCTACAAAATGACCACCAAACAATCCGCCATGCGCCATCATGGTTTTAAAAAAAGTTGTGATTTTGCACCCTATATACAAACCAAATTTTCGAGTGTTAACTTTGGTAAAAGACTTTAATTCCCCAAAGTCTAGTCGGACAAGTCTGTTTAAAAAAACCATTATAGAGCAGCCTTCTATTTTTTTGTGTTTGTAACATTTTTCTTTAATCTTTCCCATAAAACAGTAGGATGCGTCGTTTGAACGGATCCGATCGGTCACCGTTTCAAAGAACTGTTTTGGTCAGGACCAAAAGTGCGGTGTACATTATGAAAAGTGGACTTTTTGCGAATAAGCCGTATCCTCTAGCCATTTATGTACAGTTTTCAAAGTGCGCCACTAACTTGAAAATAAATCTAAATGGTGGCTGACGACTATGCCAAAATCGTCGACGTCCTTTGGATGGTGGTAGCCGGTAACACATTTACTACCATAATTTTTCTGTCCTAGTAATCAAAATGTAGTTAACATTGAATATCGTATCCTAATGCAATAGGTAGAATTGGTACATTGATGTGATGCTCATTGCATCCATGGGAGGAGACGTAGAGGTTTTATTATGGCTGGACACACACCACAGCCCTCTTCCATGGGAAAAAACGGAGGGTTACTCTTAGGCCGGACATACCACGTTACATATCCACGTGAGGTGACGGACAGGTATTTTCTTAGGCCGGACAAACACCACAGCACTCTTCCATAGGAAAAAACGCAGGGTTACTCTGAGGCTGGACATACCACTTCACATATCCACGTGAGGTGACGAAGAGGTATTTTCTTAGGCCAGACAAACACCACAGCACTCTTCCATAGGAAAAAACGGAGGGTTACTCTGAGGCCGGACATACCACTTCACATATCCACGTGAGGTGACGGACATGTATTTTCTTAGGCCGGACAAACACCACAGCACTCTTCCATAGGAAAACACGGAGAGTTACTCTTAGGCCGGACATACCACTTCACACATCCACTTGAGGAGACGGAGAGGTATTTTCTTAGGCCAGACAAACACCACAACACTCTTCCATAGGAAAAAACGGAGGGTTACTCTTAGGCCAGACATACCACTTCACACATCCACTTGAGGAGACGGAGAGGTATTTTCTTAGGCCGGACACACATCACGGCACTCTTCCACGGGAACAGACGGAGGGTCTACTCCTAGGCCAGATAGACCACTGCACACATCCACGTGAGGTGACGCACAGGTATTTTCTTAGGCTGGACAAACAACACGGCACTCTTCCATAGGAAAAAACGGAGGGTTACTCTTAGGCCGGACATACCACTTCACACATCCACTTGAGGAGACGGAGAGGTATTTTCTTAGGCCAGACAAACACCACAACACTCTTCCATAGGAAAAAACGGAGGGTTACTCTTAGGCAAGACATAACACTTCACACATCCACTTGAGGAGACGGAGAGGTATTTTCTTAGGCCAGACAAACACCACAGCACTCTTCCATAGGAAAAAACGGAGGGTTACTCTTAGGCCGAACATACCACTTCACACATCCACTTGAGGAGACGGAGAGGTATTTTCTTAGGCCAGACAAACACCACAACACTCTTCCATAGGAAAAAACGGAGGGTTACTCTTAGGCCGAACATACCACTTCACACATCCACTTGAGGAGACGGAGAGGTATTTTCTTAGGCCAGACAAACACCACAGCTCTCTTCCACGGGAAGAAACGGAGGGTCAACTCTTTGGTCAGACAGACCACAGCACATCCCACATCCACTGGAGGGGACGGAGAGGTAATTTCTTAGGCCAGATCTCTACTCCTGCTAGGTATTTAGCTATCTAAAGTAACAATATGAAGTCAGACTTTATTCGCAAAACAAATCGGATAATGTATTTGTTACCTAGGTTTACTTTTACTTACCTTTGTCACAGAATAAATAATAGTACAAGTACCTATGTTGGCTCTTTTCATAATTATGATTTGCGAGTAGCCTGACTTGATAGTTTCCATTTCATCCGTAGTCACGTGACCGATGGCGGGAAAATTGACACAGATCCTGCCTCGATGCGGTCTGCGACCGGTCTGAGCAAGCCGAGCGCACGCTCTGGTACTTATATTTGTGTTTAAAATATTATATAAAAAAATCCCTCTTAGATTTGCTAAATTTTGTTAATGACTTCACTAATTTAAATAAAAATGAACATGACACCAAGTGTTTCATAAGTTAAAACGTGAAAGAAGTAAGTCAAAAATATGATTTCAATTTTAAAAAGGTGGTATCTTTGTGTTTTTTTTTTATTGAGTGAAGTAATTCAAATAGTGTATTGAATTAATGATTTCACTAGATAAAATGATCAAGAATATCATATATTTTTTTCTTCACAGAAAACTATAAGAATTCTTATCAAAAACTTTAAAATTCTAGAGACATTTGAGAACCTATGGCGTCTTAATGTTACTTTGAAATCTAATTTAAAAACCGCAACTGAACTGGGAAACTCCGCGCGACGGGAATGCCAATAGCGGCGAAGGCTGACGCAAATTGGTCGCGATTGTGAAGTTAAATTGCCTCGTATGTTGTCAAGATACACAGAACAGCTTTTGGTTAACAGTTAACAGTAAACACACTGAGAAAATCAAAAACTAATAGCACGCCCGCGTCTTGTTGTTTGCGATCCCAAATAAATCAGGCACCAGTTAACAGGCTCACGCACACTCTACGGCAGTGCAGTGTCGTCGCCACAATGTAGAGATCCACCAACTTATTTGTAGAAGAAAATGTATGTAGTTTTCTATCATCTACATATATTTCCTTTGACGACCTCTGTGGCGTGGCGGGTGATGGTTCGCCTGCGACGCAGGAGGTTGCGGGTTCGATTCTCGCCTCGGAATAAATATTTGTGCGATCTGCAGATATTTGTTCAGGTTTTTCGGGGCATTTACTATGCATAATAAAAATATCTATACACATAATATTGTATTAAGTATATCAGTTATCAAGTACCCATTACACAAGCTCTGCTTAGCTTGGGGCTAGATAATGTTGTATGAACTGTCTAGTATTATTTATTATTTATTATTATTTAATTCTACAGATAAGTTGGTGGATCTGTAAGTAGTAATTCCCAGTTCCCTTGTAAGCGGCACGACCATTCTTATCACCACCAACACCGACCAGTCTGAACGCGGCAGCCATCGCTGCCTGGCTCCACAGACTAGTCTCTGTTGTCATCCTGCCGTATTACCTGGAAATAGGAACTAGCGGCTTGTGTACCGCCAGACTCACGTTTATGCTGTAGGTACATAATACTACAGGCAGTTGCCCAGAGCCCCGATGTGAATCAACACGAAAAAAACCCGTTGTGTCATACTGTTATATATAAAAGTGTGATTCAACAGGAACCCATTAAATAAATAAAGGGAGGGTTGTGTTGCAAAGTTGGGACAGGGCTTGAAACTGTTAATTTCTTCCTAGTGTCCCTACTGCTTGTCATTGCTGTACCTATACTGTTTTATGCTATGTAGATAAGCGTCACAAGAAACCGCTCAAATCTGAGGGTTATTGGTACTTACGAACTTACTTAGGTAGATACTTACTAAGCTATGTTTACTGGCTTTGTAAGGAGAATCACCGATTATTTACATGAAATTCGTATTTCCACTTACTGAACAGCGCTCATATTAAATTTCGAGTAACCCCGCTCATATAGAGTTCCCTGTTTTTCTGGTTTATTATTGTTTTCGTGAGATTTTACGAGACTGGCTTATTGCAATATTTACTTTGAGGGATGAAACTGATAAATTATCCCGAGGGTCACCGTCACAGGATAAACTAAAGTAATTGAATGAAATTAAGAACTAAACGTTTTCACTAATGAAATTGCTTAATAATAACGCTATTTTTGGTACAGAAATACTTATTTACTTATTCAGTGAGTTCTCAGGCAGGTTTCTTTATAAAACTGTGATTACGTGGCTTACAAAAAACAAATATAACTAATTTTCGCATAAGTTGACAATGAATTAGAAATAAGAAATCCCTCAAATGAAAGAGGAGAAAATTGTGAGTTCGTTGAGTTTTAATTTACATTAATTAAATACCTAATATTATGGTTTACACTAATCATACAATAGTTTTTATAACTTTTTAGTTGTTAAAACTGGTTAGAGTTGTTAATATTCACCTGTTCTATGCTCTCCCTCACTGAAATCTCGTGGAAGCAGACGCAACCAATCTCCTTGCTTCTTCTCTGGCCCTCATCTGTCGTCACCATCCGGTCCCCCCCTTGGTCTATCTTGTTCCCCACCATCACCACTGGTGTGTCTAGGACATTATCCTGGAATCAATTTAATGTAATATTCTTATGCTAGTAGATAAATAAAATAAAATAAATAATGCTGGACAGTTCACACAACATTATCTAGCCCCAAGCTAAGCAGAGCTTGTGTTATGGGTACTAGACAACTGATATACTTAATAAAATATATTACATCTATCTAGCTAGATAGCTATTTTTTATTATATATAGAAAATACCCAGAACACCCTGAACAAGTATCTGCAAATTGCACAAATATTTGTTCCGAGGCGGGAATCGAACCCGCAACCTCGTTCGTCGCAGGCGAACGATCGCCAGCCGCGCCACAGAGGTTGTCAAAACATGATGATAACATAACATCATACATAATATAAAACCATACATAACATAACATAACATAACATAACAAAACAGATGGTAGCTATATAGCCGCTAACTATTGGCAGCATATAAAAGCTCAAAGATGCACAACGGGCTATGGAGAGAGCTATGCTCGGAGCTTCACTATAGAATCCAAATTGAGGAGAATCCGTAGTTACAGCTTTCCCAGTTAGCAAGTGGCAATGGGCAGGCCATATAGTTAGCAGAACTGATAACCGTTGGGGAATAAAGGTTCTCGAGTGGCGACCACAAACCGGACGACGTAGAAGAAAAATGCCCCCATCGCGATGGCTAACTACATTATATAGTTCGCAAGAAGTCTGTGGATGGAAGCGGCTCAAGACCGTAACATCGTTCATTCTATGGGGAGGCCTATGTCCAGCAGTTGACTTCTGTACGCTGATGATAATGAGATGGAAGCTAAGATTAAGATTAAGATAAAAAAGTGATTGTAGCTACTTGCAGCAAAAAGTTCAGCTCTGTGTTTTTATTTATAAAAAAATAGTTTCAAGTCGTATTTTTCGTATCTGTTATGTGAAATATGTTAGACTATGTGTAACTGCTCAGTGAAAGTGTTATCTAAACAGAACAACCAGTAACTATCGATAAACTATCATATTTATAAAATACCAAATGCAGATCCTCAAACTCATATTGATACACTGAGCAAACAATATTTGGTTCTCTATAGAATTTCCGTGCGTACAGAATTATATAACTGGGTAAATAAAAGTATCAGAGAACACAACAACAAAAAAACAGGGAATGTGAATCTATAAAAGTGCCAAAACTATCAAAACCCAAAGTTACCAAAACAAAGCGAACTATTAAATTACCCCCAAAAAAAATAAAACATGAGTGCAGTGATTCACAAAGGACAGCAAATAAGTACATGACTCATGGTTATCATTTATGCTCACTCTACGCATAAGTGGTAAACTAATTTCAACCATTAAAGTAAGGTCTATGACGGCGCGGCGGCTTGCACCCTCAGCTTACGATCTAGAGATCTGAGTTCAATTTTTTGGCAAGGAGATTATATTTTTTTTGTAAAATACTTTTTTGCAACTTTTTTTTGTATTTTTTTTTTTTTTTTTGGGTGAATTTTGATTTTATTTTGAAATGGCATCTGAAAATTCTGAAAACATCACATATCGTCAGCCTCGTATAACTAGTTCCCTAAACGATGTATCTCAAGAAAACTCGTCACTTTTCGATTCGACTGTGATAAGCCTGCCAAATACATCTCTCAACGACAGCGAGACTGTTAGCGAGCTGAATGAAAAAGTAAGAACTCTGAGCACTGCTCTATCAAGTGCTCATCAAGAAATCGAGAACCTCAATATTGAAGTAACTAAAATAAAGTTGGAATTGCAGAAATGTGTAAAAGTGATTGAAAGCTATAAAAAAATTTCTCTGTCTAATACTAGAATTTTGACACCAATATCTGGACATAAAAAAAAACAGATACAGAGCGGGATACGTACACCTGTGCAAAAACAACTGCTCTTATCACCCATGCACAGTGCCAATAAAGTAAGCAAGAGTAAAATGGAAAGTTACAGCTCTACAAGTTCTCCAATGGATGGCCAGCTAGAGCTATCGGGGCCAAGTACCAGAACCTCAATTCATAAAGAGCAACCTCTTACAACCCAAGTTACTCAGGTTAACTGTACAGAGGCGGAAACCGACCCACATATGAAGTCAGTAATGAAGGTTCTTACAAGCTTAACTCAGCAGTCAAACTCTTCTGTAAAGGCTGTGCTTGTGAGCCAGTCGAGTGGATTGAAATCACCATCTCCAAGTAAACTCACCCAACCTGCACTGGCTGATGTTTTGGTTTCGAGTGTAGTAAATGAAGCAGCCACTGCAAATGAGATTCCAGTTACCAAGCGGTTGGAAGATCTAAACACTATTAGTTTAGAAGGCAGACATAAAAAAGAAAAAGAATCCAGGGAAAAAGCAGACACTAATGGTAAAAGGAAAATAGTAGTCATAGCCGATGAACAGGGCCGCTACATGCAGCAGACTCTACAAACATTAATAGGAGAAGAGTTTTTAGTCTGCTGCTATTGGAAACCAGGAGCATCCCTACGAGAACTACTGGAATCTGAGAGGAATAACATAAATAAATTAAATAGTAATGATTTTGTGATTGTATTGGGTGGAACCAATGACGAATATCCCGATGACTTACAGTTCTGGATTCGAAATTTTCTTATGAATGTAAATAAGACGAATGTTATTGTTTCAGAGGTTCCTTTCAATCGCTCCCTGAATGTGGACAGATTAAATCATAAATTGAAATTTATATGCTCAAAATTTCGCAACACTAGCTTTGTCGATATGAATAGGTCCTCATTCATACCCGGACGTATCTCTCTAGTGTCTCATAAGTGCCAAATACTTCTGCAACAAGTTCTACGAATTGATTACAGAGTCAAATACAATAATTATACCACTATGGCTAGGAAACCAAAAGTTGTGACTACAGCAGATAAGGGTATTCAAACTGATATGTATGTTATGAATGAGGTTGCGTCAGGAGAGAGTTCTCAGGCTGGCATATCTCATGTTGGTGATGCTTCAAACGTACCACGTGAGCTTTTTCGTATATAAAAAAATTCATATTTTACATCAAAATATAGACGGCCTCATTTCTAAATCTGATTTGTTAATGGTCGCCTTAGAAACACTGCAAAATGATAAACGACCAGTTGATATATTGTGCATAACGGAACACAATATGATCTCTAGTGATACCAATTTACTAAAAATCGCGAACTTTACTCTTGGGTCTTTTTTTAGTCGTAGATCTCGCCATGGCGGTGCATGTGTGTTGGTTAGGAATTCACATAGGTTTAAGCAAATTGCTGAAATAGGAAAACTTAGTATGGTAAACATCATAGAATGTGCAGGCATAGAACTTTTAGAGCACGGAATATATGTCCTAAGTATTTATAGACCACCTAGGTCAAAAATGTATGACTTAGCCCAGTTTTTTAAATCGTTTAACGAGTTATTAATTAGATATTGTTATGGGAAAAAGAAAATAGTAATATGTGGCGACTTTAATATAAATACTTTAGAACAATCAAGAGAGACCAGAGAATTTGTGCAGATAGTGAAGTCATTTAATCTTAAATTAGCTATTAATGAACCAACACGCTTAAAAAGCGGGAAGTGTATAGATAATGCTTTACACAACATCCGGGGAAGTAAAGGCAATGTTTATGAGTTTGCCCTGTCTGACCACACAGCACAACTCCTCATATGTCCAGTAAAGCCAAGTTTCTCTATTAAATACTGGCACATTGAAAGACGTGACTATAGTCAAGAGAATATTAACAAATTTGTAGAATGCATGAATTCACTTAGATTTGGTGAAGTTTTTTGACTGTAGTAATCCTAATTCTGCTTTTGACATCTTCTATGAATTGTTTCTATTATTTTATTATTTGTGTTTTCCAGTTGTAAAAGTTAAGATCTCCACTCAAAGAAAGCCAAAATGGATAACAATTGGCATTAAGAATTGTTGTAAACGTAAGCGTCAACTATTATGGCAATATCGGAAAAATCGTACAAAGATAAATAAGCACAATTTCACGGCTCTATCATCCAGATTGAATCGCATAATTAAAATGACACAGAAAGCTCAAAATGATCATTACATTAACACAGCGGATAACAAATGTAAGGCCACTTGGAATATTATCAACAGAGCGAAAAGCAGTGTTATTAAGGATGAAATTCAACAGATCAATATTAACGGTAACATAATCTCTAATCCTTTAGATATAGCTAACTCATTCAATAATTTTTTTATAGACCAGGTTACAAAGGTTGATCCTTCTGCTAAACTAAATCATGTGAATAGAGAATGTGCTACTCTATTTATGGCCCCTACTATTCCTAGAGATATAAATAAAATAATTAAAAATCTGAAAAATACACACAGCACGGGGTATGATGAAATATCTACAAAAATATTGAAGGTAGTATCCCACATAATATCAACACCAATAAGTCATATCGTAAATTTATGTATAATAAATGGTGTATTTCCAGAAAAACTTAAAAAATCTATTATTAAGCCTATTTTCAAAAAAAAAGATAAGTGTGACATGTCTTGCTACCGCCCCATCGCACTTGTTCCAGTAGTATCCAAGATTTTTGAAAAGGTTATTTATGACAGTATTTATTTGTTCTTTGAGAAATATAATATATTTGCCAAAGAACAGATGGGATTCAGGAAAAATAAAACAATTAATCTAGCTATTTATAATTTTCTCAGAACTGTCACAATGAGTTTAGACCAGAACATTCCTGCATGTGCGTTATATATGGACCTGACAAAGGCATTTGATTTCGTCGATCACAAAATACTCCTGCATAAGTTGGATGCTTATGGAGTTCGGGGAAATGTATTAAAACTGGTCGAGTCTTATCTTAGTAGCAGAAAGCAGGCAACAGAAATCACAAAGATATGTCCTGAACTGAAAAAACAGGTAAAATTCCTGTCAAAGTTTAGGACAGTTAAATTTGGTGTGCCACAAGGCAGTGTGCTTGGGCCATTATTATTTATTGCGTACATAAATGATCTTCCCAATATAACGAATCACCATTCGACTTTATTAGCGGATGATAGCACTATCCTTTTTACAGGTACTGACAAATTGTCCTTACAGCTTGACATTAATGATACATTGTCTAATATAATAAAATGGCTGACATCTAATAATTTAAAAATAAATTTGACTAAAACTAATTTAATGATTTTTAGAAATAGAGCAATAAAAATATCTAACATTGACATTAATTACTCCGGACATAAAATTGAAGAAATTGATATTTCTAAATTCTTAGGTTTAAATATTGACTCCACCTTAAATTGGAAATCCCATATAGAAAATCTCTGTTCTAAAATTAATACGTTTTCCTATGCCTTATACATGCTGTCAAAGACTGCAAACTATTTTACAATTTTAACAGCATATCACGGGTATGTGGCATCCCTTCTGAGGTATGGTGTCTTGTTCTGGGGGAACTCTACTGATAAGGAAATGGTATTTAAGGCACAGAAGAAATGCGTTAGGGCTATCTGCAAGCTGAAACAGACCGACAGCTGCAAACCATTTTTTTACTAGTTTAAGCATGTTGACTCTGCCCTGTATTTATATATTTGAAGTGGTCCAGTTTGTAAGGAGCAACCTAAATTTATATGATAATTTTAAAAGTCAGCGTCAAAACTATAAACTTTGCTGTCCTTCACATAAGACTGCTTTAATAGGCAATAGTGTATTTTGTATGGCGCCTAAGATCTACAATCACCTGCCAAAGTCTATACTTGAGACCACCTCATATAATATTTTTAAATCTAAAGTGAAAAGGTTGCTTCGTGAAAAAGTGTATTATAGTGTTCATGAATATTTAAAAGACAAGTTTTGAACACATTTTCTGATGCTTATATTTAATTGACATCTTTTTGGGACGAATGATTTATTAATGACATTTATTTTTATGACATGATTATTATTACTAATTCAACATTTAATATTGTGTCGGATTATGTTTTTGTTATATATAATGGTATGTTAAAGTAAAAGCACCTACTTAAAATTTTGTTAAAGTGCACTACAAGTGCAAGTGTTCTACTATTTATATTGCATGCTGTGAAGCGGATTATGGTGGATTTTAATTTTAATTTGTCAACTTTTTCTTGTACCCATTCTCGCAATAAATAAATGAAATGAAATGAAATGATTCTTACGGTCCTCCCGATGGTAATCGGTAACAATCGTTAATTGTCATCTGGAACACCAGTAGCCATTGTTGGTATGTTGCCTGCCCTAAAGATTTAATTTGAAGTCGAGAGTATATTTTATTTCAGATGAAAAACCTCGATCGGGGCTTATTCCACAACGTGAACATATGGGGAAGAAAGGATCTCATAAAGAGATTAGTACGATATACCCACGTAACGATGGGGTGTGGATTAAGAGACCATTACTGTAACTTTTAATTAATATGTGCTTTTGCCACCCAAGAGACGCTATCATGTCCATACTCTATAACCCAGTCCTAATGTATCTTTCAGTACCCTTCGTCTGACCCTTTGCACATATAATAGTTATAAGGACTGATTCGCAACAAGACAGATCTCTCAACAAAGGGCATAAGTACTATTTTATTTTCTTTATGTAAAACGTTAATAAGTATTTTTTGTTGTTATGTGGTATTCGCATGTTGCGTTTTTTTTATTGTTGTTTATAACTTTATCTAAGATTATCTTAACACATCTAAAAAAACACTATTACATAAAGTTCAACTACAGTGCACTACTTCAACATTGACATGCTTTTTTTTACGTTGATAGTCCTTCGTTTGACCGCGATCTCACCTGTTACGTGACCTGTACCTGGTAAGCATCGAGCAATACCGGAGGCCTGCAATGCTCTAAGCTGGTAAGTGACGATATTCCAGACGATGGTGGTCTGGAAGGCACCTATTAACTATGCACTATGATGATGATGATGATGGATAAACAAAGATATATTTTTAACGAAGTCCATTGTATATGATTTATAGTTTTTGGATAATCCGTTCGTGAGAAGATGGCTTTTAAAGAGAGGTCTTTATTGCAGTTTGGGGTCTATTATCGCCTTAAGGATAAGGTTTTTAACAAGACGGTCACTGAATATCACATTTCATAAACGGTCGAGGTATTGTTAAAAAGTTCATTAATTAAAACTCACCTTTGTAGAGGAAGTTAACCTCCGCCGGCGCTTGTTATAGTTGATGAGGAATTTGAGCCGATGACACTCGTCAAACGAGCACTTGTCCGTGACAGAATACATTAGTATGAACGCTTCGGCCCATCGGATGTTGTTCTCCAGATTTGCATATTCGCTTTCCTGAACAATGTAAACAGTTGAATAACTAACAAGTTAAGCTGTTACAGCACTGTGATTAGCTGGGTTCGAATCGGGTAGCAGGTATATAACAGAGGATAAGATGCCCATATACTCCTACGCTAAACGGTGTGAAGGAATATTGTGAACTGGGAGTATTTTTGCCTGAAATCGTTTTTGGAGTTTACTCCATAAGAATCGATTTCCAGAAAAAGCCCACAGTACGCATATAGATGGGATGTAAAATCGTAAAATCAAGCTTTAATAAATTTTATTTTCCCTGGTCGTTCTGCGAAAAGTAGACCTCACGAATACAAACTTATATAAAAGTATCATGTCGATCCATATAATACGTCATTATACGTCCATGAGGCGTTTGTTGAGCTCTTAGGTTGTTTGGTTAAAGATAAGTGTGTACTGTTTGTCGATCATTAGTTTGGCTGTTCCTCTTTCTTTCTGTGTATATTTTATGTTTTACTAATCGATGAATATTTTGTTGTTTTTTGTTAACTTCGTTTTATTTTTATGTTTAACTTTTACTTATAACTTGTTTTGCTACTATGTTTTTTAAGACTTGTTATTAGCCTTTTGATTCTAAATTTATTTATATTTATCATGTTTTATTGTGCTGTTAGTCTTTCTAAAATAAAATAAATAATATGATGAAACAAAGAAGCCGAAGCGGTATTTTTTTATAAAAACTTACTTTTTCAGAAAACGCTAAAATTAAATTTCAACTTTTTGTAATACAGAACTTATTATATTCAAAATTTCCATTCAGAAAAAAATTACATTTAGATGTCTGCAAAATACTAGCCATACTCGTACCTTCATGAAGCGGATTAAAAAAGATTAACGACGTGAATGAAAGGGAGTTAAAATATGAGGCGTGCTTGTCCATTGGGAACTGAGCCAGCCTTTCATAAAAGGGAGGTAAGGCTCTTAGAGACGCCTGACAGCTAGTGTGAAAATACCATGATTTATGAGCGCTCAAACAAAAAAGAAAAATATTTAACGGAAACCAAGAACAAGAAATTGAAAACATCTCATATTTACCAATTTGCATGGAGAATTCGGTAAGCGTAGTAATATTTATTACACACCTGTCAATCACACTAATATGATAAATGTCAAAGTTACGATGCTTGGATATTTGGATGCCGGGTAAAACGCGAGCGAAGCCGCGGGCGGACACTAGTTTGACATAAATCCCTCACGGTAGTAAATGTCAAAGTTGCGATGTTTGATTGTTTGTATGTTTATTACTCTATCACTCCGAAACGGGTGTACCGATTTCGATGAAATTCGGTACACAGACAGATTATGACCTTATGGTTAAGCTATAGCTTTTTATCCGGGTAAAATGTGAACGAAGGCGCGGGTGGAAACTAGTGTCTCATGACGACTTCTGTGACTCGGCGGGCGAGTACTCGGCTGAGATAAGAGAGGTTGCGGGTTCGATTCTCGCTGCGGGACAAATGTTTGTATGATCTGCAAATATTTGTTCCGGGTCTGGGAGTTGTGGTACTATGATACCTTCTTCGTAGTTCCTGTTACCCACGACACAGGGAATCCTAGTGTAGGGCCAGAACTATTTACATGTCTGTTGGTTTGTGTTATTATAAATGAACGCTGTCCCGTGGAATGGGAAATATATAAACTAAGGCTGATGATACAAAGCAAAAAATAAATAAATGGTCTTTGTATAAAACCACTAGCTTGAGGTAAGATGGTGTCACTTACATGCGATTCGCCCGCAGAGTCTAATATTTCAAAATAGACCATCTCATTATCTATGACGGTCTGGAATTGATACGTCTTTTCTAATTTGGGATCGTATTCGCCGATAAATCTTCGGGTTATGAAGCGGACGACCAGAGCTGAGGAAAGATAAAGTATCTATATACAGCGAAAATACGGCAAAAACAAAATAAATTCAGAAAAATTTTAAAACCCTGAATAATAAAAATGTTTCAACACCAGTTTTCATACAAATAAAACAGCATTGAATTCAGAACGGTATCAACGCTTCTTAATAAATAAATAAATAAATAATAAATAATGCTGGTCAGTTCACACAACATTATCTAGCCCCAAGCTGAGCCGAGCTTATGTTATGGTTAGTTACTAGAGAACTGATATAATTAATACAATATATTACATAGTAATTTTTTATTATACATAGATAATACCCGGAACAGCATTCTTTCCATGAACTTATCATTAAATGGCCCATTACTGGGTCAATTACTCCGAAACATCACTCCATCGGTCGTATTGGGTGCATCCGTATTGATCCCAGAAATTCATCCCAAGAGCTAAAAGTTTAGGGTATTCGGTTGCAGCTACTAACCTACTCAGAAAACACTTCGTATTTATTAGTAGCTAAGTACTTCAACGGGCCGCTTGTAGCCGTTATATACGCTTGAAGTTTCTTTGACAACTTGTTACATAATTAAAGAAGCCTCTGGCGACCTAACGGCATTAAGGAACTTCAATCTATTTCAAGTCATATTAAAACAACGACCAAAACAGACGATTTTAATATTTATTCCTTGCAACCTACTTAGATCATCATCACCATAATCATTGACAGCTCAAATAATAGCCAACTGCTGGGTATAAGCCTCCTCCCTCAAACGCCACTCCAAACGGTTCTGTGCGATTCGCATCCAGGTCTTTCCCTCTACGGCCTCTATATTATCCGCCCACCTGGCTGATGGTCTGCCACGGCCTTTAGTGCTCCCTCTCGGCTACCACTCGGTCAGGGCCTTACACCACCTGCCGTCACCAAATCTGGCCAAGTTTCCTGCCGAGCGCCACTTAAGTCTCGCAATACAGTCTCCAATATCTGCCACTTTTGTCCTTCGGATTTCCGTATTGCGGAAACGGTCTAGTAAAGCTATTCCAAGCATGGCACGCTCCATAGCCCTTTGGTCGACTCTCATTCTATGCACAGCTTCCTTAGTGAGCGTCCATGCTTCGGCGCCGTACGTTATTGTGGGCAGGACACATTGGTTAAACAGTTTGGTTTTCAGGCATTGTGGCATTTTGGGGTCCCATTTTGGGGCACTTCGATAGGTTTTCAAAGTTCTTTCAGGGCGTCTGTTCGAAGCGACGTGTGACCCGAGACCTGGCTCTTATCTGGCTCAAAGCATTAATATTGCCATTCAGCGTGGCAATACACAGTATCTTAGGGACGCTTAGAGCATTGCAGCATTGCATTGTACCATATTTCATGCAATAAATTATTATTTCATTATTTCATTTCAGGCCTCCGTACCGCTCGATGTAGGGACGCTTCCGCCTGGTAGTGATTTGGATCAGTTGAGCTACCTTTAGATAGTTAGCTGTTCACATGTATTTTTTAAAATTTGTACATACCTAGTTGTATTAGTTGTATTATTATTTCTGTTAATAAACGTATACCTGTTAGATAGGTACTGTTATTGTTGTGTTTTTTAAAACCTCCATATAAATAAATAAATAAATAAATAAATAATGCTGGACAGTTCACACAACATTATCTAGCCCCAAGCTAAGCCAGAGCTTGTGTTATGGGTACCAGATAACTGATATACTTAATACAAAAGAAAAACTTTATTATTTACAGAATGAATAATAGAACTAAAACAAGGTATGTACAAAAATACTTAAATATAGAAAAGAAAAGAAAAAAAGAAGCTAACACAATAAATTTGGTTCATAGGGCAAGGTGGCAAGAGCACTGGCTGCATTCCCACGTTGAATGGCCAAAGAAATTCTTTGCGCCAGGAAGGAGCCAGCCCTCTTGTCACCAGCGGCGTCGATGAGCATCGGTGATATTTTTTTTAAAAATACAATATATTACATAGATAGATATTTTTATTATATATAGAAAATACCCAGAACACCCGGAACAAATATCTGCAGATCGCACAAATATTTGTTCCGAGGCGGGAATCGAACCCGCAACCTCCTGCGTCGCAAGCGAACGTTCGCCCGCCGCACCACAGAGGTCGTCAAAGTCATATAAGTCATTAATGCTTAAAAATCATTGTGGCGTGGTGTCTCCGGCCTAAGAATAAACCCTCCGTCTTCTCCCATAGATATCGTTAAAGGTGACTACGGGATTACGCTAGAGGAAAGGCAGCATCCACCTGAGTAGTCAACACAAATAATGCGATCATCTAACCGTCTGTCAAGCGTGGTGATTATGGAAAAAATGCAACTGTGAGGGAAGCCTCGTCCAAAGGTCTACGTCCAACGGCTGATGAGGAATAAATGATCGTTGCGGAGTACTAGAAAAAGTCCCAATTTTCTGTGACATTTATCAAGCAAGGCTGCGGGTGGATGAACGAAATTAAAGTCGCAGATTAATAAATGGTAGTTTGTGTCATATGATATATGAATAGCTATTTGATACGTAGGTAGTTTAACAGGTAGATCGGAAAAAAGTTCTGAGAAACAGCATGAGAGGTGTCGCGCTCTATGGCTCTAAACACAATTTGTAAAGATTGGCTTTTTGTTCGCCAAGTATGTATTATAAGATGAAAATTGTTAAAACCGTTTCTAATAGGGTTAACGAGCCTTATCGATTAGCAAATTAGCAAAATTAGCAAATTAGCAGTTCGTCTGGGGAGGTACTGCTACCATACCTATTTCTGCCGCAAAGCAGTAGTGCTCGAATTGCTACATGTTACAGTTTGAAGGGTCTGGATGCCGGTGAAATTACAGGCACATGAGACTTTTCATCTTCATGTTTCAGGATGGCGGGCGCATTGCATTGCCACACAGAGGTTATAGCTTTACATCAGGTGGGTCATCTGCAAGATCCGTCATTCAGGAAGCTGTTTCTTTTTAAAAAAAAAACTCTTTTTTTCTTTTTAACCCCCGACGCAAAAATGACGGGGTGTTATAAGTTTGACGTGTTTGTGTGTTTGTGTGTGTGTGTCTGTCTGTGGCATCGTAGCTGCCGAACGGATGAAACGATTTCGATTTTTTTTTTGTTTGAAAGGTGAATTTGTCGGGATTGTTCTACGTTTGATCAAAATCGGTGCAGACGTTTCATTGAGTTGGGGGTTTTCTTAATTTTTACAAAATTTATTACTTTTTCTTAATTTTGATCCACTGCAGGCGGCGGCGGCGGCTCCGTAAACCGCCACCTTCATTATAGCAAGCTCTCTTTTTAACCCCCCACGCAAAAACGAAGGGGTGTTATAAGTTTGACATGTCTGTGTGTGTGTGTGTGTCTGTCTGTCTGTCTGTCGCAACGTAGCTCCCGAACGGATGAACCGATTTGTTTTTTTTTTGTTTGAAAGGTGATTTTGTCGGGTGTGTTGTTAGGTATGTTTGATCAAAATCGGTTCAGCCGTTACATTGCGTTGAGGGTTTTTTAAATTTTTACATAATTAATTACTTGTATCACGAAGCAGAGCGTTGTGTCGTCAGTCGCTTCGGTGGCTGATGTAAAATCAAATTGTCTGCCCGTCGCGTCGGCAAACAATTAGTTTTGGATGGGTTCGAGATTGCTTTTTGCCCGACTGTGAGGGAGTGTTAAGGTGCAAGTTGGCGGCGGGCGTCATGAAGCGGCGGCCGACGACATGTCGCCGCGCCACTACTGGTTTCTATGTATTACTATGAAATACCCTGCATAGCTAGCGACATGAAGCCCAGCGACATGTCGCCGAGCGGCCGACGACACGTCGCCCGACCGCAGATCAGTACGCCGCCGACGTCAGAGCAAGCGCCACGTGTCATTCGAACGAGTTTCAATCATTATGAGTTTTTGCTCAACTGAATGCCACCTGCAGTTGCAGTTGCGGTCGGGTTCGAAATCGTGACCGCAGCGACATGAAGCGACGACATGACGCGGCGACATGACGCGACAACACGACGTCGGCCGCCGCTTCATGAAGCCCGCCGCCAACTTGCACCTTAATGTTACGCGCATATCTATGTTGGATTCGTTATTCCCTCGTTAAACCCAATCGGCTCGCTGGATCTCTATTAATGAGGTGTCGTGAGACTTGCCTTATTTACTTACCTTATATGAGAGATAAAGTGAAAATGAAGCATAAAATAAGCGGCCAAGTGCGAGTCCGACTCGCCCATGAAGGGTTCAACTATTTTACATTATTCCATTTTTTATTTTCCATTATTTTACTTGCTGCTAAAAAGAAGTAAAATAATATAAAAGTTCTTGGATGGATTACGATTTATGACGTATTAAAAATTAAAAATTTATTTATTTATCTCGTTCAAACCAATTTTCGTTGAAAGTTTACATGGTAATGAACATCATATGTTATTTTTAGTTTTATCATTCTCTTATTTTAGAAGTAACAGGGGGGTATACATTTTTCCACTTTGGAAGTGTCTCTCGCGCAAAATATTCAGTTTAGAAAATAATTACATTAGAAACCTCAATATCATTTTTGAGGACCTATCCATAGAACCCAACAAGTAAGGGACTGATGAAAAAAAAATGAGTTTAGCTCTAAGTATGAGGAACCCCATAAATGTATTGTTTTTTTTCTATTTTTGTGTGAAAATCTTAATGCGGTTTACATAATACATCTACTTACCAAGTTTCAACAGCATAGCTCTCATAGTTTCGGAAAAAAGTGGCTGTGACATACACGGACAGACAGACAAACATGACGAATCTATAAGGGTTCCGTAATTTGGTTACGAAACCCTAAAAAAGTGCGTAAGCTATACCTAATAATGTTTTAAGAACGAGTAAATTTTAAAATAAAAATGTCCTATAAAGCTGAGAGTATGCTCAGGGGTGTCCGCTGATTGCCGGATGAAGACTATTTTATTCCACATCTTAGGATGAAAGGAGCAGCGCAATGCCATGTAGGGTATGTCCTAGGTGGAGGAGAACTAAGAGGTGATTGCATTGGGCTGGCATTACAACTTAACATCAGTACGCAAAAAGCCATTTTCATAATATACTACTACATAAAATACACACTACTATATAAAAAGATGCACCCCTAGTATTAGTAGTAGTGCACATTAGTAGCCCGATCGGACTCACAAGACTCTACGGCACATCGTATACAGTCCAATCGGGCTTTTTAGCATTCCATCCCGTTGTATAAAAAAATATTCTAGTACCTAAATATTTATGTAAATAAATGTAATTTTGAACATATTGGAGTAGAGGAATTTTTAACAAGGTGTGTCCTATTTTATGTATAAAACTTAAAACCTCATTAAATACTACCTTATTTAAAAATGGAGAGTAACTGAGCGGGCGGACACGATTAAAATTAAATTGTGGTAGTCGAGTCCCCGGTGAAAATTAATGCCGGTTGGGTTTTAGAGTTATAATTTTAAAAGCCTGAAATCACATCTTTTTAATTGAATTTGGCTCAGGTAGGGAATTTTTATTTTTATAAATTGTAACTCAATTTATAAAAAAGTAAATCCGTGTTGATGGAGAATGGATAAGCTCGGTGGACCAAAAACATTACAGGTCACAGGTGGATGAAGGCGGCTCAAGCTATGGCTCTTGGATGACTGGCAAAAATGCTGCTTAGCGTTAAGTCCTCCGTTTGTACTATTTTCTTGTGTTTTTTGTGCAATAAATAATTAAATAAATAAATATGTCCGGCAGCCAACTTCTTTCTGTAGGCTGCATTACTGACTAATGGTGATCAATGCATCACTGATAATGATGATGATGAAATCTGAGTGAATATCTTTTGAGGTTTTTAAATTCTCCTACACATGTTTCAGATGTTCAGCCGTGTTATCCCGTAACTGAAAGTCACTGCGTGACTAACGTTTGACAAGTAAGAATACTGACAATTGCTCAAAATTATCATTAAGAACTGACAATTGATGGTCATTTTACTTGTCAATACGTTGGTCACCGAGTGACTTTCAGTCAGGGAATAGGGGGGCAGAACAACTAATGCAACCATTTCAGAAGCTTTTATAAAAAAAAACCTAGGTATGCTACCTACTCCACAAAAATACTAGTGTCATGGCTCTATTTATTTTTCTTCATCATAATCTTGTGATTAGCGTCATCATCAGTCAAATTGTGTCACTGTCTAACTCATTAAAATTCAGGTTAATTAGAAAGTGACAGAGTGGCTCTCGCGATACGAAATGTGAGCGAAAAGTACGAAAGACAAATATTTGCTGCGTAATCGAAAATATTAATCTACTTGGCTCTTTCTTATAATATTATTTGTTTCTTTTATTAATTTTATAAAAGTGGGTTCAGTACTACAGTTTGTGAAAAAAATAAATAAATAATAAATGAATAATGCTGGACAGTTCACACAATATTATCCAGCCCCAAGCTAAGCAGAGCTTGTGTTATGGGTACTAGACAACTGATATACTTAATACAATATAATAACATAGATAGATATTTTTTATTATACAAAGAAAATACCCAGAACACCCTGAACAAATATCTGTAGATCGCACAATGAATGAAATGAATGAAAATACATTATTGCACACCTTACAAACTAGTTAAAATAAACACATAAAAATTAAACAAAAAAAAAATTTCAATGGGCTCTCTTATCGCTAAAAAGCGATCTCAAATATTTGTTCCGAGGCGGGAATCGAACCCGTAACCTCCTGCGTCACAGGCGAACGTTCGCCCGTCGCGCCACATAGGTCTAATATGTATATTTATATTATATTTTTCCGCTGTCATAAATTTTGTAGATTTTGCTAAAAATACGTTTGTGGGAAGCCTATTTGAGGTTGACTCTTGTCAGCGTCTAGAAGTAACGGTTCGGAATCTTTCCGCCAGAGACGTATAATAGCCTACTTTTTTTGATTCCTACTGTTTATTTGGTTTATTTTGTGTTATTTTGTTGGCATTTTAACCAATTTTACTAAAACATGACTTGGCTGTGACTTTGACGACTTGCAAGGAGTGTAAAGTTGTAAATTATATTGAAAAGACACTAATGAAAATGAAAAATAACTTGAAAATGGGAAAAGCACAAGCCGTGCGGCGCCAATTATAAAGTAAACAAAACGGTTCAGTTAAGGGTATGGTATTATTTTATCTATGGTCAAGTGTGGATACTTACCGGATTTCCCAACTCCTGACTGTCCCAGGACCATCACTTTAAATGGCTTAGGTTTGGGATACAGCACGAGCTTGGCTATCGAAGTCTTTGGGGACGTTGTTGTACTCATTGTGGAATGTCGGCGATAATTTAACCTTCAATGTTACGCTTACTGAAACAAAATAATGCAATTTTAAAAATAAAAAACATTGTTACTAAAGTATAGCTTGTGAAGCTTGAATTGTAAGTACTTTTGACCTACAATATAAGAGAGACGGTTGATGTGTCTCGGGACTCGTAAGAGCCAAACGCAGAGCTTTCAGGCTTATAGGAGAGCAACATACGGCAGAGACTAAGATCCAGAGTCTCGAGCACCACCGTAAAGTTGCATGCCTTTCAATCTTCTACAGGTTACATTTCAGGGAATGCGCCCAGGAACTTCACGATCTGATCTCACCATCTCCTTTTCATCACAGGACGAGTAGACAGATGTCGCAATACCAACCTTACCTCATTAGTATACCCTCTATTCGTACTAAACGTTTCAGTTCTACCTTCATAATGCGAACTACTAAAGAGTGGAACACACTACCGTCGCCTGTCTTTCCTGAAAACTATAATTTGTGAGTCTCTTCAAGGCAAGAGTGGTTAGATGCATTCTAGACCTTTGTACTCCATCGTCAGCCACATCGTCACTTACTAACAGGTAAGACCGTGGTTAAATGAAGGTTAATCAATGTTAAAAAAAAACACCCAGTTGGAGGCGTGTTGTTACAAAAAACCTTGTCAAACCATAATTTTCCAATGATTTGCGCTTTCTCCAATTTGGCACGAGCAGATAAAAATAAGAACAGCATTATTTTATATATCATACGTTGTCGGAAAACTATAATTTAAAATGTAAAGCAGGTTATCGCTTTTTCAAACGTTGCCAGAAAAATATCAAGTCCTTGGGTTGGGATTTGTTGTACATATTCATACTCATATATTTATTAATACCTTAGGATCACAGGGAACACTCAGTCATATCAATTTATAGTAAAGCATTCAATTTTTTTTTTTTTTATTTTTTTTTTAAACTCAGTTCAGTTACTGCTGTTAAATACAAGAAAGAGTTACCTAATCGCTGTTGAGAAAAATTACATTATGTATGGTCGTCGTCGTTTCGTATGAGGTAGTGCTGGCCTCTGGTGTCAGGGTTTGTCAAGCCGCCCGAGGGCCTCTGACATGGGTTATGTATGGTTACAAGCAAATATTGTGCCCTTTGGCTGGTATTAAAACACTTGTAAATTACTGTCCACAACTCTTGTTGTTTCTGCTCAAAAGTGAACCGAATGGCATGGTACTTCAAGATTACTTTTATAAGAAAATGTAATCAGTCGAGTGTACCAACTGGAGATAACCCCTACTACTAGCTCAACCCCTTGCTATCTATTGTATTATAGTAAGTATTGGCAGGCATTGCGCGAATATTCATTGATGAATGATAATCCATGTCAGTCGGATACAGTGTGGTGAAGATTTTTCCATCGTGACAACACTGATATGGATTTTGCCGCCCTAGGCCGGCAAGGTAAATTAACTTCGGCTTAAGGTGGGATATAGTATAACGCAAAATTACCAATCTTAGATTAGATTTTTATGTGACTAAATCAAGTACAATATTCAAATTAAAAATATGCATGGATACTAAATTATAATACCGAGGGATCACCCAGACAGAAACAAGATAGGACAAAAACTTCTCGGTAAATAAAATCACATTGTTACCTCTAACTTTTGGCTAGATTCGATTGTTTGTCAATATGGTACAGATTATTGTGTTCAAAATTGGATAAATAAGATCAATACAATAAAACAGAGGGTTCACCCACGGGGTTTTTTATAATGATCTATATTTCACGAGATATTTAATAAAAACAGCTTTTAAAAGGGGCGCGTGGCGTTTTTTTAGTATGAAAATTTCTAAATTGCGTTGGCGCAGTCTTAAGAAAATTTGTGCGAATTAATTTCCTTTGTAGTACTGACTGAAAATAAAATCCTGAATGTTACGTTAGCCATTAGTAAATTAGACCGCCTTCGGCGCTCCTCTAAACCAGTAAAATGAAGAGATTACTCGCCATCTCTACATATAAATATTTTATTGATTCCTGATTTAGAACATACGCGTCCGGATTAAATAAAATGTTTACTATCTAACGAGAAATAAACCACTATGTATACAAATCCTATAAAACGCGAACTTTACCGAACCTATAAATATTTGTACAAAACTTTTTTGTTTGGGAATTAAAATACTAAAGTATTTTAACTAAGCGTGTGCGGATGCTTTAGACGATGCTTTAACTTATTTTGATACAGTCTTAATGATTTAAATACACCTATTTGATTATTTTTATAGAAAAAATGTATCAACACAAAACATTCCGCATTCTACACTCTTGTAAAAAGTTACCTCAGTTTCAACGGATCATCCTTGTGGCACAAAGCAATTCAAAGTATAAATTATTTGTGTACCGGAATATTTACGAGTTGTTGTAATATGTATGAGATGGCACTTGAGAGTGTATTTCAGGCCGCAATACCTAATTTGAGAACTGACTGAGGCGAGCGCGCGCTCTCTACGCGGACTGAACGCGAGTGGCGCCTATTGCCAGCTGGGGCAGGCTTTTGTTGCTGAATTTATATCGACAAGTGGCTGAATCCTTCCGAAAATTGTTGAAATAGGAAAATACATGGAAAATTCTATACAAAGCTTATGTTGGTATTCTGTTATGAATTAAGATTTGCAAACCTTTACAAAGCTGGTCTTATGAGCAGAATTCGTTGACAGGTCATTTGAAAATCTACTTACGTACGTCATACATACTTTTTTTTTACATACATACATACCTATTGTTTTGCCTTTCTGCACGCGTTGGTGTAAACTGTAATTGCAGAAAGCAGCTAAATTTAAATAAAATGAAAATAAAAAATAAGCACACGTTTTTAATCTCCATAAAAACATATTCGTGAGGGTACCTTACTAGGGGATAGTCAGAGGCAAGTCCAAATATTGTATATCTGTTGAACTTCTTTATCTATACGTGTAACAAAACTTATATACATAGACACATGCCTTTTCCCCGAAAGGGTAGGCAGTCTCGATGGACCGCTTTTCACCGTGGGCACAGAATAAATAATAGTACAACCATGGGTTGAACAATCGTACGAACATAGATGTGACCAGTAGTGAGCTCATTGCCACCATTGCTTTCCCACAACTAACTCAACTAACGCTTTCTTCCAGTAATAAACACACTTCTAAATAAGGCAGCGGCAAGGGAAAATCTTATACCATTTAGAAAATATAACCATTAGGTTATATTTCAAGAAAAAATAAAAATAAAAAGAAGAAGGTTATATTATTTGAAGTTTGTTCTTTTTAATTAAAAAGAACTGTCTCAAAAAAGTGGCTGAACACTCCTGTGAAATTATATAAATAAATAAATAATGCTGGACAGTTCACACAACATTATCTAGCCCCAAGCTAAGTAGACCTTGTGTAATGGGTACTAGATAACTGATATATACTTAATACAATACATTACGTAGTAAGATATTTTTTATTATACATAGAAAATACCCAGAACACCCTGAACAAATATCTGCAGACCGCACAAATATTTGTTCCGAGGCGGGAATCGAACCCGCAACCTCCTGCGTCGCAGGCGACCCATCGCCCGCCGCGCCACAGAGGTCGGAATCGTAGTAGAGTAGGTAGTAACAGTGACCAGTCTTCCTCGGAAAGTGGCTAGATCTATCTAAATTCGGTATGTCGGCAACAACTTGCCATTGGTATTTTATATCATCCGTCATAGCAAACCACAACAAACAAGTATATTCTCCAAAGTCCTTGATTGTTCGCTGATGGGTAGGATATTAGTTTGGGATTTGTGAAAATTGATTTACTCAATCGCTAAGACCTTTTTTATTTGTTGAGCGTGGGTTTACGTTGGTATAAATTTACAGAAAATTCGCAAGCGGTAAAAACACAAGTGATAAAAAATGTGGATTAATATAATTTGCCTTTCCGTCATTTCCCTTACTGATAACATACATACATTTGCACATGCAACATAGAACAGAGGTAGCGAGATCCTTTTGATATTCAAATACCTACAAATGAAACAAAAAGTCGGGACCCATTCATAAAAACTCGCAACTCTAACTTCCAAACAATGAGGTCCAAATAAAATTCGAGTGCTCGCCTTTGAAAAGGTTTTTTTTTAAACTAACAGCTTACAACTTTGGTTTATTTTTAAATTAATCCTGTCATCTTCAGGCATCCAAAAAAAGTTATTCGTCGGACATTGTTCGTCCTGGCTATTAGCTTATTATGGAATGTGTTATTACTGGAAGAAAGCGTTAGCCGAGTCAGTCGTGGAAAGCAATGGCGGTGATGAGCCCACAACTTGTCATTTCTATATTTCGCGATGGTGCAATCGGAGCAACTCACTGTGAAAAGAGGCCCATTGAGGCTCTGCCTACTCCTTCGGGGAAAAAGACGGTGTCTATGTATGTATGTAATTTTTTCCTAATGGCGTAAATTTTTAGGAATACATTTCAAAGTTATCGTCCTACCGTTAATTTAGGTATTCTAAAGCTCTTTGTTTGCAATAATAGATACCTTATTACTCCCCGTTACACTCCTCCTTATTACTCCCTTTACACGCTCAAGTCTATTGCTTGTATTATTATTCGTTTGGGTGGAATCAAATCTGACGATCGAGTTTTCGAGCGCTTCCCGATATACAAAGAAAAAAGAAAGAAAGTATATTCCTTTATTTTTCCCCAAACGAAACACACATGAAAACAAGAAATAAATGAGTATGAAGCAGGTAAGTACATATTATAAACACGAAAGTTTGTAAGTATGGATGGACGGATGGATGGATGTTTGTTACTCTTTCACGTAAAAACTACTGGATGGATTTGGATGAAATTTGGAATGGAGATAACTGAACTCCCGGAATTACACAGGCAAATTTTTATCCCGATATTCCCACCGGATCGAGACTTATGCGGGTGAAACCGAGGGGCGCTGCTTATAATAAAATCTGGAGTAGTAGGTAAGTAGGAAGAAATCGATATTATCGATATCTGATTTGACTTGAATTTTTGCATACCTGTCAAGTTCCGATGACAATACAATATTATGGTGACAGCGAGCTGAACTGATTATGGCCACGGTAGGTGGACAAGGAGTAGAGTATACTGTGGCCGTGTTTGGCACAAGGTCTTTATTGCAGTTTGGGGTATATTATCGCCCTTTTGCTTTGCCGTAGCGGGGTATAAAATACCTCTTTGATTGTAAAGGTCCGGGCGAGTAGCCAGCTGAGATGCGAAAGGTTGCGGTTTCGACTCCCGCTGCGGGACAAATGTTTGTATGATCTGCTAATATTTGTTCTGATACCTACGACACAGGGAATCCTAGTGTGGGATCAGGACTATGTATATGTGACTGTTGGGTGGTATGTTATGTATGTTATGTAGCTCCAGAATAGATTTGCAGTTTTTAAACAAGAAAACTTCAAAGTAGTATTCAAAGTAGTAGTAGTTCAAAGTGAAGTATTTTAAGACTTTTATTTAACTTCACTTGTTAGTATGCAGTAACAAAGAACCAAAGAGCTAACGCGTATGTGGTCATATCTTACCGATATTTGATATTTTGCACACCTGTCTAGTTCCGATGATAATACAATATTCTTCGGAGAGCGAGCTGATCTGATGATAGAGACGAAAGGTTGACAACAACAAATCTCACTGTAGTCGGGCAGTGTTCCGGTCTCATTTTGATCAGCATACGGTTTCGATAAATAAATAAAATAAATAAATAAATAATGCTAGACAGTCCACACAACATTATCTAGCCCCAAGCTAAGCAGACCTTGTGTTATGGGTACTAGATAACTGATATACTTAATAAGTTAATACAATACATTAAATAGATAGATATTTTTTATTATACATAGAAAATACCCAGAACACCCTGAACAAATATCTCCAGACCGCACAAATATTTGTTCAGAGGCGGAAATCGAACCCGCAACCTCCTGCGTCGCAGGCAAACCTTCGCCCGCCGCGCCGAAGTAGTCGTCCAATTCATAAAAAAAAAAAATGCATTGAAAATTTGTTTTCAACAAAAACTTATTATTTACCCAGAGTAAAGGCAAAGTATGTGGTATGTAGGTACGTTGTTACCTACATTACCAGTCCAAACAGTTTGTAAATGAAATTTGGGCCTGTCACTGAAGTTTACCTAATGGAATGGAAAGGAAAGTGTACATTATAAGGCATAACACAACTCGACACCTCAGTGAGCTGTATATTTTGAACCTACGCTTTGTGTGGTTACCGGAAAACATTCCGTCATATGGCGCCTGTCCCACGATGTTATCGTTATCAAAGAATTCAATAACAATGTTTTCAAGAGCTTCCCCGGCATGTATCGATATAAGCCTGTTATGACCTATTTTATAACAAAACCTCGTGAGCGACTCGTTTATGTAAAGCTTCCATCTCGCGATCATAGCGCACAACGCTGCGGTATGCGGTGTCGGACACATAATTGTATGAAAAACGTCTAGAATGGTCTCTTGTTCCGTCGGAGTACGCGTCAGCGGTGAGGAGTAAAGGCCACCATTCACAGGCGCGTCCATCCGCCGGATTTTTTGCTGGCGACAAATACGCAGACACATCTGCATGTGAATATCTTGGTTCTCGGTTCAGTGAGCGGCTCACGGCTCGGCACGGCGCTCGTCGTCGGGAGACGAGGTGCGGTGCGGTGCTTGTGTAGTGTGTGGACGATGACGGATTTGTCCACGAATGGGTACGGCTCGGGGCTCGGCTCGCGGTGCGTGTAGTCGCGAATCTGCGGTGGAACCGCGTACCGCAGCGTTGTGCGTTATGATCGCGATACCGAAGCTTTAGGGTGAACTCATTTATGATAAATAATCTCCCGTTATGGAGGTTCCCTTGTGGTCCTGCAACCTTTTGTAGAGTAACAATATGAGGCACTTTATTTATAGCTGAGGTTCACCTAAATTAGGTTTGTTATGACAACAGTTTTCAGCTTAAATTACCTACATGGAATGGTGAATAGAGTTCGACTTGTGTCGCGCATTTCAACATAGGTACGCCAGGGTTATCACAAAATGGTGATCTTCCCTTGCGACAAAATAGACATGGGGTTGAGATTATGGATCGACCATTAACATTCTTATATACTGCTTCGCAAATGAGTTTACAGCCCTAAGCTGGCTGAAGGCCGGGGGTCTGACACGGAGGCAGACCCCCTGTGGTCGACCTTGGTCCCATACACAACCACGCGAGGATCATCCTCCTCTCCGCGTCTCCTTGATTGTGCCCAGATTTTCCAGCCCCACAGGGGCAACCGGACTTTGGGCTTGGTACGTTAATACCAAGTGCTCACGCCTTCCTTCCCCAAGAGCAACCCCTCTTCCTCTCAGTAGGCTCGACCACAGCCCTAAGGGCTATCAAGTGTACTCATCCAGGTATGAGCACACTTCCATTCGGCTATGCCAGGAGCCCTGAGTTACGCTGTACCTCAGACCCCCCCATCTCGAGCGTCGCTCGAAGGGTTCTGAACTACATCAGAACCCCCTGCCCCTAGTGCAACGCACTATCCCAGTCGATCGAACTAGTCCGTTGTACATCTGTACACAAGTGGACTTTATAATTAACATCGCGGAGGCAAGATTTTATCGCGAAGGTCATACTTCCAATATCTCATAGCCCCTCAAAGAAAGATAGTTAATTATCATCTAGCACTTACCACGTGACTGTAAGCCTCTCGATCACGAGGCCAAACCTTCCCTCTCACCGTCCAAGCTCCGTCTCCGGCGACGGCTCAACAACCACTGCCGCGCCGCGCAACACGCGGCTCGCAGCCAAGTACTTTTTTCTATAGCTTTTCTAGGGTAGGCATATTTACGGTAGGCACAAAAAATATGGTGTCAATGTTTATAGCAGACAACGAATTATCATGGTTAATATTTTACACAGAACACAGCGCAAAACTGACCTACAAAAACAGGTAGTTCAATAAGACTTACTACTTGTCTATAACCTCGCGCTTTGCGCGACACACCCAACAGAAGAAAAAAGGTTTTTATCTTAGCAGGGCAAGTAACGCGTCTACTCCAGGAATTTATCTCTGGCTCGGATAACGATACAACTTCTGTTTCTTGCTCGCACTTCATTTGACTGTTGAGGCACTTTCTCAACCACGAGATCACAAAATATGGCATTCGCTTCGAAGCGATTCCATTACTACATTCGTGATACAATACAATTGACCACGTGACATTTCGATAGCTTATATCAATCTCATACACTGTTAGCCTTCCTACTAGCAACATCGCTAATAGAATGTTATATTGTCTAACCAACACCTCAGGGCTAAAAGCTACTGCTTACAATACTAATTCTTGTTCGGTGACATCACAACTGCTTCCTGGCCTGTCGCTTCACAGACCAGTTCTTCATCCCTTTCAGAAGTTTTCTGAGGACTAGAAAACAAAGGTGAAGGTTGTCCTTTTTCATGACACTGCATCTTACTCTCCAGAACCTGTCGACTCGACTCCGCTTCTGGATCGATGACTAATGCGTCAGGCATACATGGGCTGCTCTGCTGGTTCCCGCTCAACCAGTTGTAAAGCTTGTGAATATTCCCAAGAATCACCCCCTTCAGAGGACAGAGGTGTCCCTTTATCTCAGGCATGTGAGGTACTGCCCAGTAAACATCCTTCTAAACTCCTACAGAATCTTGATTCCTTTTTTCCAGCTCTCTATCAAGTCAGATTGAAGTCTTGAGCTAGTACATGGTACCTCGTCTGGTACCGGTTTCACTGACAAACACTTTCCTAAAGTTAGGAAATCAGCTGGACGTAAGATGTGTTCCACATCAGTCCCGACTCGCGTCGTTCTTGAATACCTCCAAGGTGCGCTTCAGGCAATGCTTGACAAGGCATTAAAACATCCAAGCCACGGAGCCAGCTACGGAATGAACTTCGACTCGATTCTGTTCTTTATCCAATAATGACTTGTCATTACTTCAGAGTTCAGTTTGAAGCAAGTAGCATTTTCTGAGTAGCTACATCTTTTTTGGAATTCCTCTTGTCGCAGCAAATCTACTGAACGGTAGGCATCTGGCGAATTCTTCAGCAGATATGTTCTTCACGATTTCCAGGTGTATCGCCCGAATAGTCTGACATGTGAATAAGGCTACCAATCTTTATCCTTTCCATTCAGTGAACTCACGTAAAAATGGATCAAAGTAATCTACGCCGGTAAACGTGTAGGTATCGCTGTAGTGTAGCTAGTAGCTTGTAAGGACCTACTGGTTGTAGCGCTGGATACTTCATGTCGTAGCTCCATGTGGTGTTAGCATACGACCTCGCAGCGAAGCGTAGCATCAGAGTACATCAGACCACCAACACATCAATTTTGTTTTTCTTAGTGTGATTCCGTAACTGCCACTTGTCTGGGAAGTATTGAAGCTGTAATTTACATAAGAAATACGTTTCACTTACATGATAAAACTAAGAACTAAAAGTAATTAATTGGGCGTGATTACGTAACAACGTACGTTACGCTGCAGTCTGTATCGAATTTTTCGTTAAATAAACACAAAGTTTTAGGTAATAAAATGTACTTAAATTTCTGAAAAAATGTGGGTAGGTTCGATGCGGGCTGATCGACAAGCTCGTTCGTCCAATCAAAACAAAAGAGGTTAATCACAAGAGGATTAACGGCTCGGAAAAGAAATTATACCTCCATGCAAGAGGGAGACACACAGATCAAATATCCATAGGTGCATTATGGATATTGGCAAACTATGACCAGTCATGAGGCTCTAGCTCGCCTACAATCCTATATCCAGGACCTCCCGAAAAAAAAGAAGGTTTTATTCATGTGGTAATCAGGACCAGTAACCAGGATCCAGGTGGAACATGGGTCCGTTTGCAATACCAACATTCTCTCTTTTGATATTAAAGTTCAGGTTCAGTAGCCATGTTCAGGTGAATATGCTTGATCCCATTGATTCTGTTTGCCACAAATAGTGGCAGAAGCTTGTTTGACTTAATCCATGCAAAAACTATGTTACCATAACTATGTTTTTTTTTTTTTTTTTTTTCTAGTGACGTTGAATCTTGTTGATCTCTTTTTGTCTTCAGTTAAACAAGTTGCTGCATAGGCATGTTTGGATGCATCCGTGAAATAATGTTGCTAATAAGTGACATTGGTACCTGATAAGTCTATACATATGTAACTCCGAAGTTCAGCTTCAGTTACAGCCTTCGAATCCTTCAGGACGGTTCCCAACAGTTATTTCAGGTTTTCAGGAAATGCACTTTTCCATGAGATAAACAGATAACTTTTATTTATTACCACGCAGAAATACATTAAAAAAAGCAAGGTGGGCAACCGCTGACCCAGATCAAAAATAAATGAACTGGGGCCCCTTCATGGAAGTGATAAGTCCGTGTTGTTTTTTGTCACCTTTTCTAAAAAACTTTTATATATTAAAAGTTGGGAAGCAAATGTTGTAACTCTAACTAATTAGATAAATCACACAAAACGCAAAAAGCTTCATTACTTTTTCACAACTTCTATGCAAGAAATTAAATTGGCTTTTTCATTATTTTAACCTGCTATCAGAGTATCTGTGATCGAAGATTTTAACATAATATATTATCAATAACCAAAAGTATATGAACTGTACGTTAAGTTAGTCGAAAAAGTTGGGGCAAACAATGTATGGGAACTTACCCATGTTCTTTAAACTCTGGGCAATCCAATAGGCAGGCAACCTTTGTACTTTCGATGCACTTACCAGTGCATCCACAACAGAAACAAACAACTAACAGAAAAAGAGAATTAGCATACTGGTGTGACTTCTATATCAACGCTTTAAATGATAACAGTTTTGTACTTACATCTGTTAGATCCGCACATTGTCTTTAGATACATCATATACTTTTATATATACATTAGTATAATAATTACCCACACATACCCGGCCTTGTTGGTATGAAATCAGCTGACCCGTTCGCGCCTTCGTCCGCGCGGAGTAAAAACGTTCCCGGCGTTTAGACAACAAACCAACCGAAAAACCTTTAAACGACACCACACTCGACCTTTTCTTTCTTTTTATTTATTGATGTCATTTTTACCTTGAGGACCTGAAAATATATCTAAACTCAACAACTATACCGTGTAACTATCCTTCACAACGTCGAAATACGCTGAAGACTTGCTAAAACACAGTGTATTTTTATACAAAGAAAAAACGTTACCATACATTTTCTCAGAAAAAAATATCAGATATTGCTGAAACATGCTTGCCAATTTTATGTAAGGAATCTCCATTTAAATTTCAAGGTTCCACTTCAGGAAGGCTTCCAGAATACAAAGTATTTTGATTTACGTTAGAACCCCATTTTGAACCACTTAGGATGCGAATTCTCAAGACTCCGTAAACCTTCCACATCGAGAAACAACAAACACACACTCCAAATTTTATGACTCTAAGACCAGTGGCTTAGGATGCGTGCCGTCAATCGGCCAGTCAGTCAGTCAGGACATTATGAATATAGAAATATATATTAGAAATAGAAGTAGATGTGTTAATACTGCAAGCAAGCTCCAGCCGAATCCGTCGTAGGAAGCAATGGCAATGATGAGCTCGCCATTCGCCACGCCCATACACCCGCGATGGTACAACCCATATTAGAGAAAACAGGCCCATTGAGGTTCTGCTTACCCTTTCGGGGAAAAAGCCATTTAACTTTGTCTTTACAAATATCTTTGAAAATAAACTATATCGGTAGGATGAGTGGGCATACAAAACCACATGGGTCATAATACTTGGTCGTACATAGAGTACGAAGAACTAATCCTTTCATAATATGTATCATAGTGTCAGGACCAATGTGGTCTTCCGGTACCTTCAACTTCGACGTAGGTATCATTTTGTTTGTATATCCCATGCGGTCAAACCAAGCACGATGTAGGTACTTATCACATTGTATCCTATATTGCCTTATGTTGTTGATAGATCATAGTATCTACGACCTGTTTGCTATTAGATACCCTTTACCCAGGCCTCTATGTTCATTGAGAGTTGATTTAATGTTGCACTTGTTTGTCTATACATGTATTCACTGCTTGGTCTCTATCATACTCTGTGCAGAATGGCCGAACATCTGTTGTGGGTAGCAGCTACAAAAGTTTTCACCAATATTAGGTTTGTTTTGTCGTAGACAGTCCCAGTGACTTCGCTGCCTTTGATATAATATAGCTACATTGCTGCCGCTGTCCAAAAGAAGCCTCCTACTAAAATATTTTCCTTTATTTAGCCTTCAGATCGTTACCATTGCGGTTTCCCATTGGTTTAGGACATAGTTCCTTGAGGTAATCTCCTTTGCTGTTGTAGCAGGATATTTTACTATTACATGCTTTAGATAGATGTTCCCGACTAAAACTTTGAAACACCTTTTGTTCCTTTTGTTCAGTGGCTCGCTGGTAACATAATCATCTCAATTTTAATCAGCTAGAGAGACGGTCCTCTTGTGAGATTTGATCCAAATTAAGCTGCCCACGTGCTTCGCTTGTAGGTTATCAGCTTTTGGTGGCAAAGCCGCAGGCGTGTGGTAGATATTGTGTTATTTTTTCTTTGGCGAGACACCCTTCTGTGCAGTTGCAGTCCAATAATTTTCCAGATAGGGTAGGTACATATTTTCCGTAGGTATGTTTCCTTAAAGTCCAAGGAAATTTAATGAAATAGTTCCTTAACATGACGCTGAGGCTAATCATATAAATCTTAAAGTAATATTGGATTGAAACTTATCAAATAATGCCGGCCGGCTAGTTTTACAACTTCAACCTTTTACCTTATTTTTAATTACAATTAAGTGTACATAACGATATCGCTCTTGCAGGCGATTTTCAAACCTTTTACAGTACCTACAGGAATACTTAGCATAACACTTATTTAGATAATCTTTACGCAGTAGGTACAACATTTCACCTAGGTCACAGAATAAATAATAGTACTCTAGGTAAACCACTTAAACCAGGTAAACCAGGTAAACCAGGTAAATTAACCACATTTCAAGTCGGACGGAAGCAGAACGAACGCGTACGGAGAGATATTTTTATACGAAAAATCGATCGAATCGCATTGACAAATCGTATTATAATTTCACATGTTTTGCTTAAATTCTAGTTCACTCGATACACCATCTAAAACTAAGACCTTTCTTTCTTAATTAAGCTTACTTTAAACCATATTTCCTTATGTAATACTTAATTAGCATACAAGGAAAATCGCGCAGCTCGACCGGTTAAATAAATAAAAAAAAAAACCGGTAACTTCCGAAACGTAAACAAATATTGCTCACAGGCATACACACTATAACTATAGACACGTCTGTCTTTTACATTACGCATTGGGAACCGTACATGGAGTATTTGACACGATCAGTTCTGTAGACCGTGATTTCCAATAATCGGCGAGTTTTTTGTCGAAAATACGCAAATAATTTTAATGTTGTCAATTGACAAAATATTTTCAATAATAAATTGAAAATAACGCAAAGAGATACGCAAATAAGCACACAAATCATGAAGTCAATCAATAAGAAAAAATATGGGGTAGGATAAATAAAACACCATGCAAGTTTATCATAATTTCAAGGAATTATTTTTCTTTCCCGTTTTTTTTTTTTTTAAGTAGGATAATAAGGTTTATAATAAAAAAGATGGTCTCCGGCGACGGCTCAACAACCACTGCCGCGCCGCGCAACACGCGGCTCGCAGCCAAGTACTTTTTTCTATAGCTTTTCTAGGGTAGGCATATTTACGGTAGGCACAAAAAATATGGTGTCAATGTTTATAGCAGACAACGAATTATCATGGTTAATATTTTACACAGAACACAGCGCAAAACTGACCTACAAAAACAGGTAGTTCAATAAGACTTACTACTTGTCTATAACCTCGCGCTTTGCGCGACAACTTGTACGTTCCTGTTCCTATCTGATACACCACAATCAGTGCTCGATACATTTACCTACAAAAAAGGGGCGAAAAAACAGGTTAAAGTGGGAAGCAATGATGGCGATGAGGTCACCAGTTGTCTCGTCTATTACCCACGATGGTGCACCCCACTGTGAAAAGAGGCCCATTTGAGGCTCTGCCTACCCTTTCGGGGAAAAAGGCGTGTGTATGCATGTATGTATTTTATCACTCAGAATGATTACAGTGATTTTTGATTGAAAAGTTCGTAGGTATTAAAATATGCTATCACAAGCAGGGCCCCACGGTTTCACCCGCGTAAGTCTCGATCCCGTGGGAATATCAGGATAAAAATGTGCCTATGTGTTATTCCGGGAGTCCAGTTATCTCCATTCCAAATTTCATCCAAATCCATCCAGTAGTTTTTAATTAAAAGAGTAACAAACATCCATCCATCCTTCCATCCATCCATACTTACAAACTTTCGCGTTTATAATATTAGTAGGATAGGATTGGATAGGATAGGATAGTAGGATAGGATAGGATTCAGACAAGAAACTTGACGTTCAGTCAAATCGATGTATGGGCTGCGCTAGCTGTCAATCAATGAATTGTGTACAGTGCCACAAACTTATCTGGCCCGGTGGCCAAAAGTGGAACTAACCTCACCCTTTTCTAATAAGGTTCATAATTGAACACTCAATTTGATAACAGCGACGAACAGCGATGCCATCACCTATGCTATGTTTGTGGGGCTATACGGAACTGTAATAGGGTCTCCATTTGTTTTTTTCATTCAATTCACTGAGTGATCACTAACGTAGCTCTCAGTATTATCAAGACGACTTCGCGCGAGACGACGCGTTTAACGTGGCGCGGCGGGCGAATAAAAAATATCTATCTATGTAATGTATTGTATTAAGTATATCAGTTATCTAGTACCCATAACACAAGTTCTGCTTAGTTTGGGGCTGGATAATGTTGTGTGAACTGTCCAGCATTATTTATTTATTATTTATTTAAGTTGTAGTAGCTATGGGCAGGCCATATAGCTCGCAGAACCTAAAACTGTTGGCTATACGTTGTTGAGTGGCGAGTTGGCGACCACAAACCGGACTATGCAGTGTAGGAAACCCTCGATGGACCTTCGACATATCTAATCACGCAGAAATTCGGTGGAATGAGGGTGCCAAAAAAGGTTTATCGTGCCAACCAATGGGAGACTATAAATATATTTTAACTATTGTCTGCAGTGATGTGTACCGTATGATGATGATGATGATGATGATGATGGTGATGGTGATGGTGATGGTGATGGTGATGGTGATGGTGATGGTGATGATGATGATGATGATGATGATGATGGTGATGGTGATGGTGATGATGATGATGATGAGGATGGTGATGATGACGATGATGACAACATGGTACGTGTGTTTTTTTATCATGTCATTATTTTATCTATTCATCGTGGGATCGATGCGTTATATAGCGCCTTCCGTAACTAAAAATATAATGTTAGTGAGTCGTTGCTTACTTATTTGTTACAGGCGCTTGACATTACACATTGATAACAGTATCTATATTTTTATTTTATTTTTATTTTGGTATAATGAAAAGACCAACAGCCATAATTATAAAAAAAAATCACATAATTATTGAATTTATACAAACAATTATAGGTCTCTAAGTATTATACTAAAACTACGATAATTTACTACTATAATCATAATAAAAAACATATATAGATAAGTACTACATAAAAAACAAATAATTAAGGTTCACTACATGAAATAATTATATAAGTTAATTTTGAAACTATCATGGTTATGTACATAATTTCCACTAGGAACGGGATATTCACCATGATTTTTGACTTTGAAATGTTCCCGATATTTCGGCACAGTGGCATGCGCCATAAAAGAGTGAGAAAGAGGGTAGATCGATATATCTGCCAATAACATCTACTCGCAAAGACTTTCGTTAGTTCGCCCGTGATCATGGCGCATGCAACTGTGCCGACATATCGGGAATATTTCAAACTCAAAAATCATGGTAAATATCCCGTTTCGAGTGAAAATTATTATATAAGTATATCTAATAAGTAAAAAGACTTGTATATATTGTCTGGACGAAGCAAGATCTCTGTGTTAAGCTTTCGTATGTAGGTAAGTAGGTGGGTGTGTAATGGGTATCTAGAGTTAGTTCAACGATATCTCTCCGCTATCGTTTGAACCGATCATCCTGTCGCCATGGGTTGGCGATCACTACAATTGGTATGTAGTGAATGTTAATGCGAACTGCTAAGGAGTGGAATACACTGCCGTCGTCGGTCTTTCCTGAAAACTATAATCTGGGTCTCTTCAAGTCTAGAGTGAATAGGTGCCTTCTAGACCTTTATGCTCCATCTTCGGCCACATCGTCACTTACTAACAGGTGAGATCGTGGTCAAACAAAGGTATATCAATGTAAAAAAAAAAGTTCGTACGTATATGATATAGGTACTTAATTTTTCAGGAAATAATTGTAATTACAGCGCCAATAGTTAGAGGTAACTTTGTGCTATTTTTATATCCAGAAAATATTGTTCTAATGTAGTCAGCACCAGCAAAAGCCTACTGGGCGAGGCTTCCCCCTTAATATGCCAAACCTCCACGTTAGTGGTGATCGCAGCGTTGTTGTTGCGTACTCTGGTGGATGCAGCTGCCCATCTCCTGGTGTAATTCCTTAGTCAGCTTTTACGACGTCCACGGGAGGAGGAGGGTCTGTTCTTAGGCCGGACTTAGCACCGCTTGCCCGTACACACCACAGCTGTCTATTGGAAGTCCTGCAGTATCCATTTATATTTTTTATCTGAATACTCAGGTAAAATCTGGTCACGGTTGGTATTTTGCATTAGGATTTGATATCAGTTCGGGGCGTCTCAGTTCGGGGCGAACTACTAGTTTTAATTACAAATGGTGCAACCCATTTGAGGCTCTGCCTACAATACGGGAAAAAATGTCTTTGTATGTATGTATGTATGTACTTGTTGAGCAAACTCATTTCCGCAATTAGGCCGCCTGTGGGCCCATTTTACGTAAATACGAGTGTCCGCTTGCGGTTTCGCTTGCATTTTACCTGGATAAAAAGTAGCCTATAGCTCAATCGAGGTCATAATCTATCCGTGTACGAAATTTCATCGAAATCAGTTCAGCCGTTTCAGCGTGGTTTGTTAACATTCAAACTTTAGCATTAATGATATTGGTGGGATAGCATAACACCCTACAATCACATACATAATAAATACATTTTCTGTATTATTCGAAAAAATACTTTGGTTACAATCCGATCTGAAAAAAAATAGGTGTCCGACGAATTGGTAAAACCTTCAGGCACACTGTGTACACCTCCACCAATTTTTATTAAAGTAGGATCAAAGTGGCTTTAGGAGTGTAGGTTACACTCCTAAAGCCACTTTGATACTACGAATTGGTAAAACCTTCAGGCACACTCTGTACACCTCCACCAATTTTTATTAAAGTAGGATCAAAGTGGCTTTAGGAGTGTAGGTTCTTCGGACACCTATTTTTTTTCAGATCGGATTGTTACCAAAGTATTTTTTCGAATAATGCGGAAAAAACTATTTATTATGTATGTGATTGTAGGGTGTTATGCTATCCCACCAATATCATTAATGCTAAAGTACCTATATAAAGAATTTGAGATATTGAATTGATGCAATGAAATAGTGAATATTTTAACCACGCTGCTCACGGTTGTCATAATCATTGACACAGCAGTTTTCAAGACATGATGCTTCTTCTTCTTCGTCGTATTCTTCATTACTAAAAGTCGTGCCCATCTTGAATAGAAAGGATTTAGTAGAGATGCAGACGAGCTTCTACCACGCTGTTCTATCCTCGGCTTGTCTTGATACATGATGCTTGGTGATTCTGAAAAGGGATGAGTTGGTTAAGATAGAACCAGTAATTTGAAGATATTGATGAGGTAGATTTTATTTTTTAAATGTTCTCGCACTAAGATTTGTTCCCCTCTTTTTGTACCTAGAAGGTACTACTGGTTGTGAAGCTGTCACTAGTTTACGTTTATAGTAGCACCTTCCTGTAATTATGATGTCTACACTACGCCTACATAGTTATATAATGTGCAAAAACACTGGTTCTAATTGAATGCCACTAAGAGCGGATACAGGTGGTAACCGTACTAGGTGGGTGTTGCAAACAGAACCGATCCTTTACAAAGGATACTAAGAAAATTCAATAGCCAGCTTGTTATGTCGCCTGTTAGGCAACCCCTAACTAACAAGGCCATTTACAATAGATACATTATTTTAAAAATTATTCAACACCTTTGTTTTTATGGAAGTAGGGACCGTCTTCAGTGCACAATTGCCAAAATATTTTTATGTAAGCATTCACTGTTTTTGTAACCAGACTGAAAAATTGCCCATTGTAGCACAGTGCGGACGCAACTAGCATCCGTCTGGTCATCAACGCAGACCAGTGTTTTAAGAGCTTTTGTAAGTTTGAGTGGGGAATGTAGAGTGGGTGAGTGAAGGGTCCGCCGGCGCTGGTCGAGGTGAACACCACGGGTTAGCATTTGCACATGCGGGCAGCAGCAAGGTGGGCAGAGTGTCGCAGCGCAGCACTGACCGCAGTCGCACCGCGCGCACCGACCGGCGTCCGCGCACCCGACACACGCTCGCACAGTACGTAACACACGCTACCCGCCAAATTCAAAAATACAACCGAAAAAAATAAAAATATCTTCGTTGCGCATGAAGTGCAGCGGCGCATGAAAAGTCCGAGTCGACGACGGTGACAGACACCAGTACCGATGCCGGATTGCGTCGCGAACGTTGACATCGATACGGAACTCCGATCTATCGATTCGGTCTTTTCATTATTATAAGTATGTAGTTTGCGGGTAGTGCGTGTTACGAACTAACATTTCTTCAACAGCCAGTGAACGTGTATTTGTGATTCCCTAAGTGAAACGATGGTGAACTACACCTGACGGATACTAGTGAATTTCGTTTGATTACCGACTGTAACTACATAAGGTGAGTTTAGGATTGTTTTGTTTTATTATAAGGCAGTCAATGATAACCGTTTCGCTTTCTAAAGCGTCGACCATGAGTGTTGTGGCAGTCACGACCGTTTCGATAAATTTTGCGCCAGATAATATTTAAACTGATAATTATATCTGTGAGTTGCATTTTGTTAAGTCGAGCGACTTGTGTAAAAACTGGTTTTATGAAAGTAAAGCAGTTGGTACCCCCCGCCGTCGGCAGCCTTGCGACATTTCACTCCACAGAGAAAATTGAACAATTTTTGTTTAATTAACGGAAATTGCTTTATTAAGTCTCAACTAAAGGGTTGCCCAAGTATCGATAGAATAGATCGATCTATTTTTAAATAACCGTAGACAGTTTTGCTACAGGCGTAGCTTATAGCACGTTAGCGGCTAATTATCGTGACTTATCTCTACGTGCTACGGATATGACACAGTTCGCATAGCAAAAGCTCTCAACCTGAAACAACGATTTACACATTACGGGTAATGTAGCTAGGTATGTGTAAGGACACATTCAGGAATCCAGCATAACAAAAAACACGCATTATTACGTAAAAACTCAAACTTTAAGGACATGTAGGCACTTGTGGCTGTTATACACATTTTTTGACACATCAAAAATATTGCGAAGGGCAACACCGACACATAATTGCGCTGCCCTGTTTTTAACCCCCGACGCAAAAACGACGGGGTGTTATAAGTTTGACGTGTCTGTGTCTGTGTGTGTGTCTGTCTGTCCCATCGTAGCTCCCGAACGGATGAACCTATTTAGTTTTTTTCTTTTTGTTTGAATAGTGAATTTGTCGGGAGTGATCAAACATAGCTGATGTTTGATCAAAATCGGTTCAGCCGTTTCATTGCGTTGAGGGTTTTTTAATTTTTATTTATTTATTTATTTATTTAGCCTTTATTTCCGTAACTTTTCTTACATTCACTATAAAAACATTATCTATTAAACTTTATTAAAGTCGGGCCCCATTTCGGGTACCTGTACTCATGTACATTTCCGGTACTGTCTCCATTTTCGTCTGTCTTCTGCTTTCTCTTAAAAATTAATTACTTGTTTATAATACTTGCTAACTTCTCATAAAGTTTCAACTTTGAGCTAAACATACCTTCGTGTTTTTTTGTGCTGGCTCCCGGTCTTGCATCACTACTGATTTATTATTGAAAGTTGTATGACGTCTCAACAAACCACATAATGAAAAAAGTGCAGAGAATTGTCATTTTAAAAGTTTTCGTCAAATCGCCATCTTATTACAGATCAAGTAAAGTGCCTCAGTACTTGGGGTGTCCAAAAATCAATTCCGTAATCAAATATTACCAGTAACACTCCAAGCTATGAGTTTAGTAAATGTCGTGGCGATTGGTCAATGCGCTCAGAGATAGATTTTATCGTGGTCCTTTGTTGTACAGTAGCATAGTGTACCTTGTAAAACGAACCTTGAAATGCAGTTGAAAACGACCGCGAAGAAAAAAAAGCAACCGTGAATAAAAGCCATTTCATAATGTTTCAAGTTATACTTGAATTTCATTTCTAGTTACATCAATGAGATGCCTCCAGGATAATAATCTTGACAAAATGTAACCTCGAGGCTTTGATCTTTGGAAGGCGACGACGTATTTGTGTTAATTTTGTCAAGAATCTTGTCTTATCTAAGATCGACTCAACGTTATTACAAAAATATATGCCAGCTTAAAAATACCAAACTGCTTTACAGGTAAGCATACTGCTTCTTCGTCAATTTTACATTTTAGGCATACTGCTTCATCGGCATCTTTCCTTTAGGGTAAATAGCTTTTTAGGCAAATCTCATGCTTATGCCCTCATTTACCCATAAGGGAGATGTAGATGTCGCAAAAGCTGTTTCCGGGAAACAGGCGTGAATTTATGTTTGTATTAAAAAAAAACCTTACATATATAAATCGATCCCTGACATATATAGGGATAAAAATTACCCTTTATGTTATTCCAGGGGTCAAGCTATATCAATTCCGAAGTTCATCCAAATCAGTCCAGCCATTTATTCAGCATAAAGGATTAACAAACATACACACACAAAGTCACGCATTTATAATATGAGTGTGGTTTGTTGTGCATTAAACAGTTTATCCATTTATAATCCAACTAATCACGTCTATATTCCACGATGGTGCAACCCACTGTGAAAAGAGGCCTATTGTGGCTCTGCCTACCCCTTCGGGGAAAAAGGCGTGTGTCTATGTATGTAATCACTATAAGGCGTGGATATATGTGAAGTATAATAATAATATAGCCTATTTTATTTCCTTAATAATAAATATTACAATTCATTTAGTAACTAATTATATAGTTGATTGAAAATTAAATTAAATAAATTCATGCATTAATTAAACATTTTTAAAAATTCATTAATTTTAAATAATAACATTTTTCCAAAATTATTTTATTTCGTTTTAATTATTAGGGACCTCTCTACGAGTAAAGGCCTCCTCCATTTTGCTCCAGACCTTTCTATCTTTCGCCTTTTTAATACAGTCCGTGCCAGTTGTTTTGTTTATTTCGTCTAACCATCTCTCTTTTGGTCTGCCCCTGTTCCTTTTACCATGTGGTCCTGTCCATGTTGTCACTTTCTGTATCCACTTGTCATTATTCATACGCGCGACGTGACCCGCCCATTTCCATTTCAGTTGCGAAAAGAAATACAGATGTAAGAAAAACTACAAATGTCATTAATGCTTTGGAACACTGTAAAAAACTACAAATGTCATTAATGCTTTGGAACACTGTAAAAAACTACAAATGTCATTAATGCTTTGGAACACTGTAAAAAACTACAAATGTCATTAATGCTTTGGAACACTGTAAAAAACTACAAATGTCATTAATGCTTTGGAACACTGTAAAAAACTACAAATGTCATTAATGCTTTGGAACACTGTAAAAAACTGAAATGGAAATAGGCGGGTCACGTCGCGCGTATGTGAAGTATGTTGCGTCTTTTTTCTCCACAATCTTTAATAAAAAATCTTTAAAAAAGTATATATTTTAATCTACGTAATAAAGCACGTAATCTTATTTTAAAATAAAACATCTTTAAATGTAAGAAATAAATTTGCAAAATAAAAAAACGTGATTTTCACTCACTTTTAGGTTCGTGAGCGCTATTCTGTCACTTTCTTACGTACCTAAACTTTAATATAACTTTTGAAAACTCAAAAATCATGGTAAATATCCCGTTTCTAGTGAAAATTATGTTCTAAACTTTAATGTTTGACAGTGACTAAATTTGGCGTCCACAGATTGTAACGCTAACGTTTTTATGGACAAATTTTACAAAAACCTCAATTAATCTATCTAACGCAAAATTATAGTTCAACACTATCATGTCTAGTCTGTAACAAGTAATTTTCTAAATCAGCTGTCAGGGGCAATGAAATGCAGAGTAAATAAAAGTAAAACCAGCAGGCGTCGCGTGGTGAATGTGCATATCGAGCACGCATTCGCTTTCTACGCGATCGATATAAACTGCGAGGAATGTTGCCACTTTACATAATAGCTGATACGGTTCTGTTACATCAATATTATCTATACACGTTCATCTTTGTCTCAGGGTGGCGGGCGCAGTGCAATGCCACATAGGGTGCGTCCTAGGTGGACGTGACCTATGAGGTAATGCACTGTTCATAGGCAGAGGTTACCGCTTAACATCAGGTGGGCCTCATGCTTTCTCCGTCATCCAAGAAGTATAAAAAAAAAAAAAAAAAAAAAAGTAATGCCCTTTGCTGATCTTCGTTCGTGACTGTCTGTTGCTTTTTCACGAAGAACAAGCAATAAATTTTGTAAAAATTCAAAAAACCCTCATCGCAATGAAACAGCTGAACCGATTTTGATCAAACATACCTAAGAACACTCACGACAAATTCACCTTTCCAACAAACAAACAAAAACGAAATCACTTCATCCGTTCGGGAGCTATATACGATGCCACAGACAGACACACACACACACAGACACGTCAAACTTATAACACCCCGTCGTTTTTGCGTCGGGGGTTAAAAAGTCGAAGTTGCCTACGTTTATTACTATCAGAGTAGTACAGTAAGTACTAAATTGGGCTTCTGGGTTGAGGCGTACCTCTGTAGCGCGTCGGGCGAGTAGCCGGCTGAGATGCAGAAGGTTGCGGGTTCGATTCGCGGTGCTAAATGTTTTTGTGATCTGCAAATATTTGCTCCGGGTCCGGGTGTTATGGTATCATGGTACTCGTAGCTTCTGATACCCGCGACACAGGAGATCCTAGTGTGGGATCAGGACTATGTCTGTGACTGTTGGGTGTTATGTTATGTTATTATGTTCATAGACAATAACGTGCAAGCACATGTACCAGTTTTATCGAACTATTGTTATAAGTTGTTTTTATTTTAATCAAGTTTTTAACATAATGAAAGGTCACTGCTTCAAGGCCAAAAAATGCGGAAAATTTTGTGATGAATATTGGGCTACATAATATGTATATAATATGCTTTAACACTAGGTATGTTATAACGTCAACGCGACCTCACGCGCGGTGCTGATGACTTTCAGTACAAAACAAGCTGTTGGTATAGTGATAAGCTGAGTGAAGCATACGTTTATATGAAGGTTATGTTTTTTTAAGTATCTCTGTCTGTAGGGGTGGTTACTTATAGAGAAAGCTTTATTTTATAATTGATTTATAGACCTTTGCTTGACCTTGATCTCACTTGTTGGTAACTTGTGATGCGGCCGACGATGAAGCAAAAGGTATCTATTTCTAGCCTTGATGAGATCCAGATTATAGTTTTCAGGAAAGACAGATGAAAGTAGTGTGTTCCACTTCCTTAGCTGTTCGCATTATAAAGGCAGAACTGAAAAACTTAGTGCGAGTAGAGGATATACTAATGCGGTATATATGATACTGGGCCGTGCGTCTGATTATCCTGTGAGGATGGGTATTCCTCGGGAATCAATAGACCCAATCGATGTATATATATGTGGATGTATAGATGAATGGTTCGCAATAACATAACATAACACCTAACTGTCACATAGCTACATAGTTCTCATAGTAGATCTTGTTGAAGACATCTGTGGCGCGGCGGGCGAACGTTCGCCTGCGACGCCAGAGGTTGCGGGTTCGATTCCCGCCTCGGAATAAATATTTGTGCTGCAGATATTTGTTCAGGGTGTTCTGGATATTTTCTATGTATAATAAAAAAAACTGTCTATGTTATATATTGTATTAAGTATATCAGTTATCTAGTACCCATAACACAAACTCTGCTTAGCTTGGGGCTAGATAATGTTGTGTAAACTGTCCAGCAGTATTTATTTATTTTATTTATTTATAGATCCACTATAAGAATTCCTAACCAGATAAAAAGATAAAATCTAGATGAGTAACAAAATTGACTCGCATCCGACACCGGCGAAAGTTCCGCGTCCATTAACATCCTTATTCAGATACGATGAGTCGTACAATCTGCACAGAAGGTAGTTAATTACGACCAGTTTGAAAAAAAGGACAAATTTCACTTGATTTTGAAGAGCAAGTTGCGACATCCAATATTCAAATCCTACTAACTCCCAGTAGCATATAAATGCGAAAGTTTGGATGATAAAATGTTTGAATGTTGAATTAAATATTATTAATTAGTAAGTAAACGCGATCAAGACTAGTGAGAAACCATTATAAAATGTTTGTTTAATGAATGAATTAATGAATGAATGAGTGAGTGAGTGAATGATTGAATGAATGAATGAATGAATTATTTATTTGCTTAGAATGTGGGTATAAGTGGTAAAAACATAGATTGTAGGTATATGTATCCATTTCTGCCGCAAAGCAGTAGTTCTCGCATTGCTGTGTTCCGGTTTGAAGGGTAAGGGTGCCGCTGAAATTACGGGCACATGAGACTTTTCATCTTTATGTCTCAGGGTGGCGGGCGCAGTGCAATGCCACATAGGGTGCACGTGACCTATGAGGAAATGCACTGTTCATAGGCAGAGGACCGCTTAACATAAGGTTGGCCATTTGCATGTTCCGTCATTCAGTAGTAAAAAAAAATATGTAAATTGTAGGTCCCAGTACTAAAATTAAATCTTAAAAGCTAGTTATAGTAAGCTAGTTAGTTGTTTGTTACTCAAACACACCGAACCGATTTTTATGAAATTAGTTACTAATCTACTTGTTTGTAAGATTCGTTGGTATAAGATTTTTCCTGGCTGCTGGCTTATTTAAGGAATGTATTAATACTGGAAGAAAGCGTTATCAGAGTCAGTCGTGAAAAGCAATGGCGGCGATGACCTCACCTTTTGTCACGTCTATTTCTCACGATGGTGTAACCCACGGTGAAAAGAGGCTCATTTGAGGCTCTGCCTACCCTTCCCAAGAAAAGGCGTGTGTCTATGTATGTATGTATGTAGTAACTAATCTATGCAATGGGTTAGATTAGTTATTGGCGATGTCATACCTGTAGCGTGACACGTGCTACGTGCTACGAGGATGGTCTTCAGACAAAAGACTTGAACGCGCGCGCACATCACTCTTGTACGAATATTCGCGAAGTAGGTATAAAGCTCAGAATCAGAATCAGAATAGTCTTTATTGTAAACTGTTTCAACATAAGATGATAGGTTTTTTGTATAGTTTGCCCATTCCGGACATACAATATTAAAAAGAGTACTTACAACTAAAATAAAAAAATAAAAAGAATACGTACACAAGGAGTTTACATATGTACCTTCTTAGATACCTAGTTACATAATTATGTAGCCAAGCACTTAGCAATAAATACTTAATCGTTGAAAAATTCACCTAATGTATAAAAAACCTTCGTAGTTAGATCGATAGATTTTAGAAAACACTTTATTGTTAAAACACTGCTAAAACTATTCAAAAAATTAATATACAAACTCATCACGGAAGTACAATGAGCGGAGTTATGAGGGTTCAAAATGGTGCCAGTTAGAATACCACATGTTAGTGGAATTGTGAAAATTAGGGCACGTCAGTCGCAGAGGGTTAAAACTAATTAATTCAGACAACCCACATAATTGCTCTATGTCTATCATAAAATATGGGTCTAACTATTTATTAGTTTTATAGTTTTATTTATTTTTATAATTTTCACTAGAAACGGGATTTTTACCATGATTTTTGAGTTTTAAATGTTCCCGATATTTCGGCACAGTTGCATGCGCCATGATCACGGGAGAACTAACTAAAGTCTTTGCGAGTAGATGTTATTGGCAGATATATCGATCTACCCTCTTTCTCACTCATTTATTACGAACGATACCACTACGATATTCGGATATTTATTTTTGTTTGTAAATTACAAAGGAATTTTATAAGGAAGAAACTTTACTTGAATATTGCGTGTCTATTCAAGTTTTAAACAAGTTACGGGTAGGTCTATGTCTTACAATAATAATAATAATCCACTTTCTATCGGATTGCATTCGCAGCATTTCAACTTGACCCACAAACGCCTCTGAATTAACATTGACTGATATTCAGATATTTTAATTAGAATTAAATTCTAGATCTCTGTATAATCTAAGATTAGTTTAAAAGCTCTGTTTTTATAATTTAATTTGCAACTCCTAAATACTCTTCTTCTAATATCATTGTCAAAGTTACGATAACCGAATGTTTGTATGTTTGTTACTAAATCACGCCGAAACAATTGAACCAATTTCTATGAATTTTGGTACATATATAGATTTAATGACCTGAATTTAGCTATAGGCTTCTTTTTATCTCGGTAAAACGCGAGCGAAGCCGTAGGTGGACACTAGTACTCTATTTATTGTAATACGTAATTTCCCGGTCTTGTTTTTGCAATTTTCATTGGTATATTTGATTTGTTCTGGCTGCTGGTTGATGAGAGTATTATTACTGGAAGAAATCATTAGCGAGTTGTCGTGGGAAAGCAATGGTAGCGACGAGCTCACCACTCGTACACGTCTATGTTCCTATGTCTGCGAATTATGGACGAAAAGTTGCCCATTGAAGCCCTAACCCTTCGGCGAAAAGCCTAAGTATGTCCAATGTCTCTATGTATGATATGTGTAGGTAATTTTTCTTGCTTACAGCATTTTTTTATTCAGTTAAATATTTACAAAAGTACAGTAGAATTAATTTATTTGTCTAATAGTTGACCGATCTTACCGTGAGAATACGGATCATCTATTAGCTGACATCACCGTAACATGCTACGAGATTACGTTAGCGAAAGTGTCATTGATACGTTAAAACGGTAAAATAAAGCAGTCGGCTCCACAGAGCGAAAATATAATAGAACGCTAACATTCGTAAACAGATACAAACAGTTGATTAATCTCTCGCTGACAGAGTTAAAACGTACCTCGCCTAGAAAAGACAGTGACCAAGAGATTTATTTATTTTATTTCATTAATCAAGGATTCACAGTTATCTTATAGTTAGTTATAAGCTATATACTATATGCTATTCTGAAACCAATTTGAATCCACATTTTGTATTCAGTTCGTTTGCAAAGTAGGTAGTACCTACGCATGCAAGGTCAACAAAAACGGCAGAAAAGCCGGATAAGGTAGATCTTTACCTTTATTTTTTCTTTTTAGATAGAAATTAAAGACGTTAAAGTGAGGTGCCGTATTTCTTCTTCTTCTTCTTTTTTTTGGCGTGTTCAGCGGACCGATAGTGGTGCCACAAGAGTTTGCCAATGACAGGTGATTAACTTGACATAAAACCAAAAAAGTGCTTGGAGTTTGAGGAAAGATAAAGGTACGGTTTAAAGGGGGTGCCGTATTTCAGAACTATGCACAAGCGTGAATGATGGCGACGGATTTTCATTGAAATCTGTCAAAAAAATCAATGCTTTATTTATTAGTCTTGATTCAGTTTGATTTTAGATCTTGAAAGGTCACAGTATTAGGACTGTAGGGAACGGTAATGTGTGTGTTTTTTTATTGTGTCTTAGGAATATTCCCAACAATTTAGCCAATGTCAAGTAATAATAAATTCAAGTTACAAAACTCATAAGACTTCTTAAGTCAAGTCGTTAAGAGTCTTCGTCAAGTCAATGGTGGCAGAAAAACCAAGGTTTTGGATGTAATATTTCACCATTCCGAAAAGACACGCAGTACACTTCTATGTATCTATACACCACACATGTGCTCTATAAATATGTTACACCGGTTAAAATGCCACCAAAATTACACGATATAACTGTAAAAAACATAATAAAATGAAATTATATAAAAAAGAAAATGGCGGCTTAAAGTCGGCTTAAATATGTGATCTGAGACAGTTCTAAATACAAAAGATATTATATAGAAGTTTAACTTCTCGTTAATTTTATCTATACTTTTTTTACATCGAGCTAATTATGCGCGCTCTAATGTATATATTTACTCTATGGTCACTGCGCTCTGGTTTAGAAAGTAAACTCCTTGCTGGCTTCCTACGGTCACACTCAGATTTGTATCTGGTTTAAATATATTTGCCGAATAATATTTAAATGATTTATTATGACAATGAAGACTTAAACGAATTACTTATTTAATAACTCTCTAATCCTGAGCTTGGAAATATTCACGAGTCAACTGACAGTAACTGTGAAAATATTCACGAGTCAACTGTAAGTAACTGTGAAAATATTCACGAGTCAACTGTAAGTAACTGTGAAAATATTCACGAGTCAACTGTAAGTAACTGTGAAAATATTCACGAGTCAACTGTAAGTAACTGTGAAAATATTCACGAGTCAACTGTAAGTAACTGTGAAAATATTCACGAGTCAACTGTAAGTAACTGTGCAAATTTTAGAAAAATAATGACTTTACTCCACGTTTGCCATTTGGAGGTCCATCTTTAAGACCACCGGCCGTGACCACGCTCAAGGGTCGTGATACCAAACCACGATGTGTTCAATTCTATAATTGTATCAATGTTGTTGGTTAATTGAAGCTACCGATAGGTAACTGTTCCAACGTTGATGGTACCTAATTGACTGTTGTACTACAAATAAAAAAAAAAAGAAATAAGATCAGGTTATTTGCGCCACTATTCACTAACTAAGTCACTGGGTGACTAACGTTTGACAAAACCCCAAATGCAATCAAACGGCTAAACCAATTTTAACAAAACATGTCTAAAAACCATCGCTAGAAAACAGGCTTTCAAATAAAAAAGAATCGCATTAAAATCGGTTCACCCGTTTAAGAACTACAGTGCCACAGACAGACACAGAAACACACATAGCAGTCAACCTTATAACACTTCTGTTTTTGCGTCGAGGGTTAAAAATTACCATCATTTGGTAATTTTGAGCAATTGGTGACCAAGGACAAATGACGTTTTTAAGTCACCAAGTGACTAACGTTTGAGTAACCTTTCAGTTAGAGAATAGGGGCCAGTGCCGTAGATTTTTCGTTTTAAACGTCAATTCTTTGAAGCCGTTGCATCCAAAATGTTGGCCTGCCATCCAATCCGAAACTAAAAAGTTTTAAAACAATGTAGGTGAGCCTAATCAAAGAAAGACGTGAACGAGACAAACCGCGTCGAATGGTTGACGTAATAAATTACGTTGTACTAGTTTAAACAAAACTGTGTTTAAAAGTCGATGTAAATAACTCCAGGTTTAACTTCAATCTATTTCGTGCTTCATTTGTCCCGGCAGTAAAAACGCGACGTGATAATGATGTACAAACATCACTACGCGATAATGAAGCAGAACACTTTTCAACAGCAAACAGCGCGATGCTCTGTCATGCCGGCCATGATGTCGCGTCATCGCATGGTATAGAGTTCACTTGCGCTTTCCATCGCTCACCCACGACAATAATATGATCAAATTACATATAATTAAAAAAACCCCGAACGCAATGAAACGGCTGAACTGATTTTGATCAAACATAGCTAAGAACACCCGCGACTAATTCACCTTTCAAACAAAAATAAACAAAATCAAAATAGGTTCATCTGTTTGGGAGCTACGATGCCACAGACGGACACACACAAAGAGACACACACACATAAACACACACACACACACACAGACACGTCAAACTTATAACACCCCGTCGTTTTTGCGTCGGGGGTTAAAAATAACAAAAAACCAAAAATAAATTTTATTAGTATGGCCGCTTACTTTTGGCCGCTGTGCAAAATTACGCAGCTATGGAGAGAGCTATGCTCAGAGTTTCACTCGTGATGACATGAGAAGATCTGTATAGGAACCCATATACCACCGACATAGCTCTCAAAATTAGCAAGTTTTAAGTAGTGGGAAATATCAGGTCATATAGCTCGCAAACCTTATAACCGTTAGGGAATAGAATTTCTCGAGTGATAAACCAGACGATGCAAAAGAGGAAGGCTCCCTTAAAGACATTATAATGCTCGCAGGAAAACGGTGGTTGGAGGTGGGTTTCTATGGGGAGGCCTATATGGACTTCTGTGGGCTGATGATGATGAGTATAGCAAAAGGTCACGTCTATTAGCTCGACGACAACTTCCTAGCATTGTATCGGTTCATTATCAAATAATTATATTTCAAGCTGTGGTCACCATTTGCATACAAAGCATCCTTGTATTGAGGTGTCAAACTCCTATCAGGGAATCTACAATTGTACCACCTGCCAAAATTGTACCTTACGGGGCACAATACAATGTTAAATAAATACATTGAACTGATATCGGGGTCATTTTATTCAGGGTTCTATTGTTTTGGGGTGTTGATTCACCGACAAAAAGTTTAGAGCGTTTGAACAAAGTAACATTAAATTAGTTAAATTTTTATAAAAATAGCTAGGCTGAAATGTATAAGCTAGATTACCAACTTTGAGACAACTATATCATATTCTTAATTTTTATCCGACCATTTTCCCGATACGGGGAATAAATTAAACTAGCAAATCGTCATCTAAATGAGTGTCTATAGTTAGTTGTCACATTTGGGAGCTCATAAAATAACAAGTAATAATTTTGTAAAAATTAAAAAAACCCTCAACGCAATCAAACGGCTAAACCGATTTTGATCAAACATAGCTAAGAACACTCCCGACTAATTAACATATCAAAAAAAAAAAACTTTCGGGAGCTACGATACCACAGACAGACACACACACAGACACGTCAAACTTATAACACCATTATTTTGCGTCGGGGGTTAAAAATAAAATGCTGTCAGTTTGTAAGCGCATCACTTGAGATCGGCATGTCCGAATTGGATATATTTTTTAAATGTTCGGAAATAGGAACATTTGGGAAAAACCTAAGAAATTCTAATAAGTCTGCGTTGGCCGTAGCATTGAACGTCACATTTTAACACTACATACATTATGAACGCCAAAATATGGCATTTATGAAAATTTTAACGATCGATAATCGACTGCCGATTCATACTCTGGTTCATCAAATGTGTTCAATAATCAAGCAGCAATGGACGGATAAAACTTGACAGAATGGTCCCAGTTTATGCGTTTTGTCTGTTTTGGTTCGGACACTTTTTGAGCGCTGACCCAAATTACATTAAGATAGAGGTCTTTGGGAAAAAACTGAAAGTGCTTTTTTACGGGATTTATATGAAGTGGAACTCATAGATCAATGGACAGGACAACGTCTGTCCGGTCAATGGTTGAGTGGACTTTGATGGGGGGGGAAGGGGGAGGAGGATGACTGGTTTTGTCCTGACACCACGCGTACAGACGCGTGAAGTTTAGTAGATAATCGTTTCGTTTCGTATGAGGTAGTGCTGGCCTCTGGTGTCGGAGTTTGTTAGCTGCCCGAGGGCCTCTGACATGGCGTATCGACTGCTATTAATCAATAACAGCCGGGACCGACAGCTTAACGTACCCTCCGAAGCACAGAGCGATGGAAATCTGCACATAACTTAGAAAAGTCATTGGTGCGGAGCCTAGGACCGAACCCGGTATCGTTGGATTCTGAGTTGCACTATTGAACCGTTAGGCTACCATCGCTTAGTAGATAATGAAAACACCTATTTGAATGGAACGCCAAAAGCACTTCAGAGCACCTACATGGAAAGTTTAAATCACTACTAGAGGGCGCTGCTAATGCAATTGCGCAATTGGAATGTGGTTGTAGTTTTTTTGATTACTTGTTAGCTGTTCAATTATTTCAATAAAATTGTTGTTAATGCCTATTTTTTTCTCATAAATCAATTTGTTAAACAATTCACACCTTCCAAATTAATCTCAAACTTACAATTGATATAACATTATTGATTGTAATCTCTAAAAGTAAGAGGTCAATTAAGTGGTAATCTGTTGTAGCCGATCGAGATAGTAGCCAAGGTAAAGTTGGCAGGATGTCGATAATATTCCGTATAGGTAATAGGTATTAGTTTCATTGTACTCTTATCTTGGGAAGTAGGCAGTTGAGAGATTAAATTCGGCCAAGGTGTGTGATGCACAGAGTTTTTGCTGCGATACAGTCACGCGGTAGTGCGATGTTGACACTAGGTCTACTCCAATAGGTCGCCTTACCTAAGGTTTTGGGTTGTAAGTTACACCAAGTAAAGCCAAGCACCAAGCTCGGTACCATCCTTACCTCATTAGTATACCTTCTATTCGTACTAAACGTTTCAGTTCTACCTTTATAATGCAAACTGCTAAGGAGTGGACCGTCGTCTGTATTTCCTGAAAACAATAATCTGGGTCTCTTCAAGTCTAGAGTGAATAGGTGCCTTCTAGACCTTTGTGCTCCATCTTCGGCCACATCGTCACTTAGCAACAGGTGAGATCGTGGTCAAATAAAGGTCTATAACAACCAAAACCATCACAAGTGACACACTGCCCCTGGAAACCGGAAAACATTTGTTACTTCTTAGCAAATTAAAGTGAAATATTTTGACCATTATTCATCTTGTTGGCATTAAATACCCGAAAATTAAGCAAATAATTGCACTTCCGGAGTTAGTTTTGATATTATAAATTCAAATGACCATCTTATTCGTATTATTAAAATTTTATTTACACAAATATATGTATGTACTATGTTAATTTTGGAAGTAGACCATTAAATGGATGCATTATCCGTTATGTAACACTTTACACTCTGATAAAGAAATTAACTATTCAATTTGTATTCCACTGTAGTTCCACTGTGGTGTGTCCGGCCGAAGAATTGACCACTCCGTATCCTCCTGTGGATATTGTAAAATCCAACTAAAGGATTATAGCAGGGGGTGAGCAGCAGCATCCACCTGAGTACTCACACGTACTGCGATCAGCAATCCGCGTGCAAAGCGTGGTGATTTTGGCGTATCCCCCCAATTTCACTCTATAGGGGAGGACTCATCCAACAGTGGACTTCTAAAGACTACTGTTGCTGATGGTGATGAGCTGATGATGATGATGATAATAATTATATTGGGATAAACTAGTACATAAATGGAGACCACGTCAAGGCAGACATAGCGATCTTACGAAGAGAGAGAGAAAACTGGGCTCAGTGGTGAATTTTGGGTATCTATGCCAACAGACGACTAAATACGTGATACAGTAATACAGTGTGATAAATACGGGGCATTTAATTTGAATTAAAATACCAGAGATATGAGCGAAAAAGAATCTAACTATCTAACATAACATGCTATGGGAAATTACTGTTTTCCGTTGAAGGACGAGATAGGCACGTTAATCACAGGAATATGATACTTCCTTCATCACGATTGCTATCTTCCGACTTCCCAGGGCGACACTAACTAATCCGCTTGTTATAAGAAGGTTATAAAATAATAACACAACAGAAACTGACAACCTACTATAAAGTTATAGATCCAACCACTTTATAATTATTACTAGTGAAACGCTCGCGACTTTCTCCGGAGTTTTTTCCATACATCAACACCTCCTTAGGGAGTGACTTTCGCAAAATTACTTTTGTATTGCACCACTAAACCACGAAAGGAATGTACCCTCAAATATTCAGGTCTCTAGGACCTACAATTTAGATTAGACTGTGCGTTGATAGTCTGCCAATCAGTCACGCAATGATGTCATATATTTGCTTATGAGCCTGTAACGTCCCCTGTGCAGGGAAAGGTCTTCCTTCCTCTCGTCTATTGGCTTTATTGAGCAATCTCTCTTAAAGGTGTCTATTTCGTCTCCATCTTCGCGAAGGTCTGCAATTTTTATTTTTGATAAAACGCGCTTTGCATTTGTATTTTATAGGTTTCCGTTACCCAAAGCGTGTCAAACGGGTAGAAAATAATAGAAAATAATATTCTTTATTGCACAAAACAATGTACATATGCGATCTTAATGCTAATAAGCATTCTCTACCAGCTAACTTTTGTGTATGCGGATACATTTATGTAGGTAGTGCACAAAACGTATATGGAGAAAAAAACGTACTTGACGTAGAATTACACTGATAGCGCTTTTTATTCAACTAGTGGTGACATCTAGTTTGGACTTGATTAACTTCGGAACTCTACGTTGTCGATATGAGCTACGCATGTCTGGTTTATAATAGCACAACTTTAGTTAATACACCATCAAACAGACTATAAAGCCAAAGACGTGCTTCTCGAGTGCTCATAACTAATTTCTCCACGGAGAGTCGGCCGAGGTTGCAATTAATTTCTTCAGAGTCGTCATTGAATAGCTTATAATTATATAATTAGTAACACGACGACCGGAGGGAAGTTACATACGTAATCCTCACTGTACCTCAAAAGGCTTTCATGTTTGTGCGTCTGTTTTGTCGGAACAGATGGTTGACTTTTCCGGTGCGAGTGACTAGACTTGCGCCTAAAGCATTGTCTGTTTTTATAATGAGCATCACTATGTGGTATAACCGATCTGAACGACCTGAACTGAGGAAATCCGTAGAAGAACCAAGATTTCCGACATACTTAGTTCTCAGAATTGACAAGTTGAAGTGGCAATGCCATATTACGCAGAACTGATAACCGTTGGCGATGAAAGGTTCTCAAGTGGCGACCTCAAACCGGACGACGCAAAAAAATGCCCCCTTTCGATGGATCAAAGACATAGACGACGCAGGAAGGCGGTGGATGGAGGTGGCTCTAGAATGTTCATCGTGGCATCCTATGGGGGAAGTCTGTGTCCAGCAGTGGGCTTATGGTAGGCTGATGATGATGAAAAGGTGCCAATCCTATCAAACTAGTAGGACTAATAAGAATTTTTGAACCTGCGTTTATTCCACTAGGTCAACTGGTTGACTCAATAGGTATACTTCATTGTTTTTTTGTTTAAATTAATACTTTCGTTTTTAAATTGGCAGGTGACACACCTGATGTCTCATAGGTCATGTCCATCTAGAACATGCCCTAGGTGTCACTGCGCTGCGCTCGCTACCCTGAGACGTAAAGAAAGTCTCATGTGTTTGTAATTTCACCGGCACCATAACCTTCGAACCAGAACACAGCAATGCGAGCATTACAGCTTTGGCGACTAAGTTTGGCGATATATTAGTTCACGTTCCTCCGTCTTGCGGTGCTGTTTGTCTAATATAAACCAAACTACCTATAGGTACCCGAGCCTATAGGCACTGCAAGATGTCCCCGTCCTTGTATGGCGTGCCAACCAAGGCAGGGGACTTCTAGCTTCTTTATGCGTGCAGACTTGTCACGATAGATCCTGGCATCTGACAGCCCAATAGACTTCAATAGTTACCATACAACATTCTTCCAATTAGAGTTTTTTCGTCCATGACATTCTTAATACCTGCTTGGACCACAATGCGGTTTTATGTTTCAACAATGAAATGTCAATTGTCCAATTAATGCATCCGTGAGTAAATATTGGCATCCATTCTACCTACAAAATTTATCAGCAAAAAATTTAGTTCGATCTATAAGGAGTATTTTTTTCCTTTGCTTTGAAAGTCGCACCTATAGTAAATATGATTTGATCGTAAGGCTGTCATGCGATCCCTTTCTTTGAAACAGGATGAGGAAAGCGAAATACCAATTAAATAATTTCCAGTCTCTATGGTAATCAAACGGTTTCATTACGAAAAAGATTTAATACTGAGTTTAGATCGCCGTTTTTGTTATTTTTGACATAATCTCGGACTATGCAAAACAAACCACCTGCTTTTATTTAAAAGTCGTATGTATTTACCAAAGGTCGATATTAAAGCCTAGTCTGGTAGCCTGGGTCTAAGCTCAGGTTCAAACTAACTTTCGTAATGAGACCCAAAGGCTTTTAAACACAAGTTATTAATTTTGTAAAAATTAAAAAAACACTCTACGCAATGAAACGGCTGAACCGATTTTGATCAAACATAGCATCCCGAACACTCCCGAAAATTCACCCTTCAAACAAAAAAAAAAAAACGGTTCATCCTTTCGGGAGCAACGATGCTACAGACGTTTTTGCGTCAGGGGTTAAAAATGTGAATGATACGTAACAAGACATCCACGGCTCCCACACTTTTAAATTTTGTCACGAATATTATTTAAAAAAAAATGTTTACTCAGTTTCCATCTTACCTCACAGGAAATTACTTCAGCAACATCTCAACCAGGTGGGTTACTATGAGCTCTTATTGCCATGCAGTTGATAAACTATTCAGTACAAAATATTGGTTCCGTGATGTCCGCAACTATATTTAAAGGCACGATCGCAGAGGGTCTACAGACTTCTGCGATTAAAGTTATTCAACGATGAAAAATGACAACGATGGAGCGATATTTTGTACTGAATAGTTTTTGAACTGAATGGATATAAGAGCTCATAGTAACCCCCCAGGTATGATTTATCAATAGCTCGCTACGAACAATACTGTCACATTAGCTCAATTCTTTTTTATGTAAGTCCATTGTGTTTCAGTCGTTGTCTACCACCGTTCGAATTTAGGCTGAAACATAAAGCCGAGGCGTACCGACCGAGACGGCATTTACGTTTCTCCGAGGCTACAGTCACGTAGAAATCCTGAGGATCTATTCGCAACATCACGTTCCCTCTTTTACCTACTGCGCGTACCGTGGTAGCGGACAGCGAGTGACAGAACTGACATGTCGTGGGCGAGGTTGTCAACGAAAATAATGAAAAAATGGGACGCGCTGTAAATGGGCCGCGTACCGTGGGCCAGGCTGTCAACACCCCCATGTCCATGTCCTAAGTGGACATGACCTATAAGGCATCAGGTGTGTCACCTGCCAATTTAAAAACGAAAGTATTAAATTAAACAAAAAACAATTAAGTATACCTGTTGAGTCAACCAGATTTGATCTAGCTAGTGGAACAATTAAAGGTTAGATTTTTTTCCTACTAGTTCGATAGGATTGGTACCTCATCATCATCATCAGCCTACAGACGTCCACTGCTGGACACAGGCCTCCCCCATAGGATGCCACGACGAACATTCTAGAGCCACCTCCATCCACTGCCTTTCTGCGACCTCAATAATGTCTTTGGTACATCGAAAGGGGGCATTCCTCTTTTGCGTGGTCGCAACTTGAGAACCTTTTATCGCCAACGGTTATCAGTTCTGCTTAACTATGGCCCAGATAAAATAATACTACACTATTACCTATGGCTTGACTAAAAGTTCAAAACGGATTTGTATCATTCAATACATGTTACGGTTACGGTTTTACATGTTATTTTATATATAAATACCATAGTTTGTGTTTACCTGTTAGTTTCTCTAAAATTGTAAAAATAAATAATAAATAAATAAATAAATAACCTAGTAGTGTTGGACAATTTCTGTGTATATTCAGCAACTCCCAGCGTTGTCTTATTTCATAAAAATAAACAACTTTTCTTTGGTGTTGACTAACTTTCAAACAGATTTGTATAATTTACTAATGGAATGCCCGCGACTTCTTCCGCGTGTATTTTGCCATTAAAAAAGTTTTTGAATACGCATGATAAGTAACAACGAATGCGTTTATTTTACTCCTAAATCCTTGCTACCACACCAGCATACACCATAGCTCATTAGTCCACAGGTTCTCCAGCAAGCACCAGTGTCAACCTGCTTTCTATCACAACGCAGCCTTCCGAAGCGTACCGACCGAAACGGTATTTCTAGGACATAACATATTATCGTGCCGAATTTTGCACAACATGTTACGTAAACGATTAATTGTAATATTACTGAACGCGTGCGGATCGGCGCACGGAAGCTTAGAGGCACGGTCGTGTTTACCTAGTCATGGATATCGTAAACAGCATCAATATACATCGACCATACCACGAAAAATGGAGCTTACATACGACTACTTCGTGTCACCGATTCTGTCTTGGCCACCCTAGGTCACTTAGGTCACTGACCAGCTTGAGTTGGAAACGGCTGCACTAATTTTCACATTTCGCACACACCATCTCACAAAAGATGTTTTTTTCTTTTTTTTTTCTAGGCGAGCATCATGTAGCCAAACGCAAGCCTATTTTAGGTTAAAAAAAAATTGCGTTTAAATTCGAGCATCCGTTCCGGAACTACTCGTGTCAACCTATAATACACTACTAGATAACGCAAGTGCATCTACTTTGCGTGTCACTTTGCCTGTCCGATATAGGTGTCTCTCGGCCGTCTTCGCGATAGCACGTGCCTAATTGCGCCATAGTGAACTGTAAAAATTATTCAAAATCAGCTAGCCGTGCGAATGGAGATATTTCGTATCATAGTAGGTACAAAATAAAACGGCACGCTTGGTTTCATACAAATTTACGTGTTGCGGTGTCTATCTTGATATATAGTCTGTGGCGTCAACAAAGAAACATGCCACGCAGACAGACATTCAGACACAATATGGCTTCAAACTTCTAAAACGCCTCTTTTTAGTCGGAGATTAAAACGCGCACATCGTCTAACTGTTAGTCTTGACATTGAACTTCCATACGTGCCAAGGAGCCGTCCGAGCATTGTATCACTATCACACTAAACAAATTATTGAATCTGATACGTATCCGATGAGTTACGCTTCTACCGTTTTATACCATACCGAATTCAACATGTACCGAGCTAATCGTATTTACGCACTGCCTCATGAGAAAGAAAGCAAGAGTGAAAGTAGATACCTACACTAGTAGGTATAACCGGGCAATTATCTCCACATTACATTTTATTGGAGCACTGTCGCTGATTAATTTGTGCGCAAGAGTCAATTATAAAAGTCGATTCAAAATGACCCTTGTGATGGCATTGATTAAAAACTACTTTGAATTGCATTGATTGTAAGGTGAGCTAACTAATGAGGTGTGGCTGATGTATCCGTTCCACATCATTTGAATTGGGTTTGTCAGGTGGAAACACCATGGACAGACATACAGAGAGCATGAGGTAACTATAGAGATTAATTTGCTGGCCAGATCTTGTACGCACTGTCTATTTATCCTTAGACATAATTTATAACTCCTCATTGTGGCTAATTACAAATTCGCTCCAAAAACTCTTTTTGCGAGATGCTATGCGTAAAAGATACCTACTTACTTTTAGAGACTGAAAAGGAGTAAGATACGACCGCCCAGATACGACAGGTCTATTTCTGTAAAGATACAACAAGTATTTTGGGCTACAAGTGTGCAGTCATGGTGCGCGTGATTTCCTTTGAACAAATAACATCGTTACCATAACAAAACACTCGTAATTTGCAGCTTGTATATTTTGAGAAATGGGCCCCTTATACAACAGGTTGTTGACCACGAAGGTGTTCTATATGCTTGCCCTCTGCTTGGGTATATTTTGAGTCCACTTGGCTAGATGCCTTCTGGGCCATGGCGTCAGTTCAGTGGCATAGACAGGCGTTCTTGCCCAGAAGACATCTAGCCAAGTGGACTCGAAATCTCCCCGTACAGAAAGCAAGAATATAATAACAGCTGGTGCAAAGATGCCTATAACAACTGGCCGCGGATGATGTTGTGTGATACTGAAAAAGAAAGAAAAATAAGATTGCTGTTGATTTTTATTCAAATTACATTGAAACCATAGATTTAGTATATGTAATAGATCTACAATCAGAGATCGAAGATGGAACCAAAAAAAATATGTGCACGTGTTGGTGAAAGTCTATGTCTGAGTTAAAAATAGTGTTGTCCTCGACCAACACTTTTACATTGTCGATAGAATTCATCATCCGTCCGTGATGTGTATGGTAGATAAATACATCTTAATGCAGATTAAGTCTTTCATGAAGAACACAGTTTGGCAGATTTGACGTCATAAAGAGAATAAGGTTCTTATTCCAATTTTGAATACAGTTAATAAATAAACCTTTATTATTTATTGACCCCTAAATATTACGGTTTTATTTATAGGTGGGATCTTAGAGTTTCCCTTTTAAATTTAAACTTAAAATGTTTGCTGCATATACCTAGTGGAGTTCTTATTTGAGTCCATCCCGCTCTTCTTATAACCGATAACCATTTTTCTCATAGCAAAGGATTACTTGGAAATCTGAAAGCACAAAAACATTTTATATAAGCCGTGCTACGCCCATATAATTTTTCACTCTGTTACTTTATCTATAGACAATTTGTTACCCCAAAGTTTATTATTTTTCAAGTGTAAACCACGCTTTATGGATAACATTAAATTTAAATGTAACCCAAAAATTCCGTTCTAGCGGGACTCGAACCCGCACCCTCGCCTGTCATCGGCGATGCCTTAAACAATTTAGCCATAGATCGAGCTATGACGCTGGAGACGAAATTTGAGGGCACTATCAACTCGGCTATAGCGCCAAGTTGATAGTGCTGTATCTACAGGTGTTTCATTGGAAACCTTCTATTCAAAGTTCGAAAGTAAAGGCATCGCTGATCACAGGCGAGGGTGCAGGTTCGAGTCCCGCTGGAACGGAATTTTTGGGGTATATTTAAATTTAATTTGTTACCTATTATTTTATTAAGCAGAAATAAACAATATTTATTTATAAAAAATAAAAAATAAATATACCCTTTCGGGGAAAAAGGCGTGTGTAATAATCAACAATGTAAATATTTACTCCAAAATATCTACTACACAAACTGCAATAAAAACACCCGTGGTGCTTTAAAGTTACCTTTTCAATAGTCAATACAAAAACACACACCTCAATGTCCACCTGGTTATTATAGATTTAAAAAAATCGGTAAAATGTTAACAGAGCACACAAATTTACTCCAAACAAAGTAAACCTCCATTCTAGGATGGACAAAAATTTAATTTATAGGTAGGTATAGTGCGCGTCATGTAAAAAGAACGCTGGTGGTCAAGCTTCTACAGGCGTTCCAGCGTTCTTTTTACATGACGCGTACTATAATTGTACATTATTTGTAGTAAACTAGATAGGCACTCATTCAATGCATAGTTATACATCTCTCAAATAAGTAGAAAAGTAAGTGATCTCTTAAAAAGAACGCTGGAACGCCTGAAGAAGCTTGACCGCCAGCGTTCTTTTTACATGATGCGCATTATACAACGATATAGACTGCAACAGGACTATCGATATTTCTGACGTCATCACTTGGTCAAGCCCTATCGTAATCAAACATTTTTATATTTTACATAAAATATTGTTTATTTCCAGGTGCAGCAACGAAATATTATTAAAAAATATAAGGGAAAGTCCTAATCTACGAATGAAACTGGTTTTTAGGCCATTTACTAAAGCAGAATTGATAAAATAAGCAATACAATCGAACTACCAATAATCTCTTATTTACCTGTGAAACGTGTATTTTCCCGGATAATTACGTCTTGTATCTTCACAGTCACAAACTGAACACGACACCATTGTCATACAAAGTAATATTTGTTATTTAATAGTAAGATTACTAAAATAATTACAAAATTAGTTAAACTGCACAAGAGACCGTCCGGTATGCGCATGTACTCAAGCAAAACATGACACATTCAATACATTGTTGCTGTCACTTTTCTTCTTGCACGGGGTACATTTAAAAATGACTTCTCTCTCCCACGCTTCGTTTGTCTATTTAGCGTAGCTAAAAAATTCTACGTCTATGATTGAAACCCACTTCTGACAACATGTTTCTCTATTGTAAGGATTGGCTGGAAGGGCGTTGCTATTGAAAAACACTTTGAACTTGATTTAGATAAAAAAAATATTATGTTATACATTTTGTGATTGCACACTTGCCCGTTTTCTTTCCATGCCGTGAAGATATTTGGCAGGAAGCTATCATAGACTATATATTAAACCATAGACTACAACAGCTCAGATTCAAAAACGTATAGAAATATGGAAGGAAAATGGTGTGTCGAATGAATTAGCGCACAAAACAATCAGATTACTTCACTGGTCGCTCTACAAAGCATGTAGGCGCGGGGCGTGAAAGCGCGTTGCGACAACGCATGCCACATGCCGGGTTCCCGGTCAATGGCTATCGGGAAACGCATGTGTAATTGTTATTTCATAGTTCATAAATTAATTTGTGACGTTTTAAACGTCTGTTATTTTGTGCTGGTAGCCAGGCCAAAATTGTTGATGCAACGTATGTAAGAAAATTACGTTGCAAATGATACTTAAAATGAAAAATTTACGCCTCGGACACACTGAACCCGTTTTTTTTATTAATGGATTTTACCAAGCGTTTGACCGCCATCCCACCCGATGCGGTTAAGATGGAACCGCGACCGACTCACCTTCACACCGCTCTGTCACACTGGTGTGATGGTTAGGAATAACATTTCCTCCACGTTACACTAGTATTAAAGATAGGAAAACGCTTTCCTAACCTCAACACCGTACGCTGCTCGCTTGCCTAGAATGTTCACTGATAAAGATCCTAAATAATAGTGTTCCCGAAATACCAATACAGGCAATGGATTCCACTCCCTAGCAGTGCGCAGGGGGGTAGATTAGAACCAGTTTGTGCGCAAGGGTGGGATATCTATCATACTTGTTACGCATATAGGTGACACCTCCCCATATACGCCTAGGTTCAATTTCTCACTGTATCAAGAATTTTTGTTTTGGATTATTAGCTTAAGTATCTCTTCTGATTACTAGCTTTGCGTTGTAAAACATTCTTGTTATGATTTGTTCCCTGTGCCATAAGCCAGGCACTCGGGGAACAACTTTATGCTATAGCGGAAATAGGAACATAAACCGTTCAGCGTTTTTTGAAATAAGCTCAGTGGATTTTGAAAGGAAAACGGAATGTAAAACTACGTTTTTCTTTCTAAATCCTCTCAAGGTAGTTATCCGAAAACGATAGTGTGGTTCGTTGGATCTTATGTTTCCTTAAAACGTCAGTTATTTTCGCAAAACAAAGCCAATATCAATTTATGGCGAAGAGTTAATTTTCAAGTTTATGATCTACCGTACGAAAGTGGTCGTATAGTTTCCATACTAGATGATAGTTATTCTGTGGTTTATTATTGGTTGTAGAGAAAGTACCTGCTGTCGTTGATTTGATGCAAGCTGACAGGTTTATTGATATATGATCCTCCAAGAGTGGTATGTTTGTTAGAAACAAGACATTTGCTGAGAAATTTCTTTTTCAAAACAATCTTTTATGAAATTAGTGATCGGAACCGTATGCTGATCAAAATCAGCCCAAACACTGCCAGTCTACTATTATCCATCGAGGAGTGCCATTGTTCACCTTCCATTTTCATAATCAGATCAGCTCGCTGTCACCATGATATTGTATTGTCATCGGAACTTGACAGGTATGCCAAATTCCAGTTCAATCGGATATTGAAAAGTGAAAATTCGATTCCAAGATTTTAAAGGGCAGGCCATGTTTCAATTGAAACGCTGAATATATCACTGTCCATAGCCCGCTGCGTTGGTTGGAGGCCTATAGTTAGTGACCACGTCACAGTGCCGTATAAGCCGAACTGGACGACAGTGTACGAAATGTGTGTGTGTACCACGGTGTGTCCGGCTTAAGAATAGACTCTTCCCATATAAAACCTTACGAAGGGATTACACCCCGGTATGGGCAGCAGCATCTACCTGGGTACTGAACCCCCAAACCTTGATAACCAATTCGCCTGCCACGCGTGGTGATTATGGCATATCCCCCCGTTGTATCCAATGGCCTTGTCCAGCACTGGACGTACAGAGGCTGGTGATGATGTTGATGTGTGTGTTTGTTACAGCGCATGAGGATGCGAGTCGGCGTACTATGGAGCGCAGCTGCGCTGACGCTTCTCGCGGTCTCCAGCGCACTTCGGACCACACAGGTAAGTCGTGCTTCATAACCCTGATGATGATATAACTTTTGAATCTATCATGGTTATGTACATACTTTTCACTAGAAACGGAACGTTAGTATTGTGTGTCCAGTTGGGGTGAAGCGTGACAATGAAACCGATGGTAGTGGTATCGCTCGTAATAAAAGAGTGAGAAAGTGGGTAGATCGATATATCTGCCAATAACATCTACTCGCGCTTTAGTTAGTTCTCCCGTGATCATGGCGCATGCAGCTGTGCCGAAATATCGGGGAACAAATAAAACTCAAGAATAATGGTAGTTATCCCCTTTCTAGTGAAAAGCCTGATGATGATTCTTGATACTTATTACGGCAACGAGAGTTGCACACCCGTCACAAAACTTTGATAATTTTGAAATAACATACTTTACATCCAAAGTTTGTCTGGTAGAAATCGCTATAAAGCGATAAGACCGCCCATTGTATAACATTGTTAATTCACCCTGAAGAAGACACTGCTTTTAATCGAAACTTGTTACTTCTTAGTACTTTCACCAATACCGTGAATACAATACCGATACGAGAATTTTCAAGTAGATATTAGTCAACCCACAGTGAAAGGAGGCCCATTAAAGCTCTGCCTACCCTTACGAAGAAAAAGGCTTTGTATGTATGTAGTGTATTTGAAAATTCCTATTTCTACACAATAAATGAAAAGTCTTTCCCTATCCCTCTACGGAAAAGGATATTGACATCTTTGCCGTGTTGTGTCTGGCTGGTCTAAGAATATACTCCTCCGTCTTCTCCCATAGATGTCGTAAAAGCCGACTAAGCGATAACACCAGGGGATGGGTAGCAGCGTCCTGCTGAGTACTCAACATGGATGCTGTCATCATCACCGTCGTCTGCCAAGTTAGGTGATTATGGCATTGTATTTTATGGAGGAGTCTTCGTCCAGCAGTAGATGTCTAAAGGTCTATTAAATCAGGTCATCACAATTTGCAAGTAACAAGAAGCAAAAACAAAACAAAACAAAAACAAGTAACAAGATCCCAGTCTTGTTACTTGTATTTGGGGCTAACGAAGAAGTCAATCACACAGACAGAAACAGAAGACAATGGATCTGGGTATTAAGGATGACTCACGCTAGACCGTGTCGGGTCTGAGTCCAGTGTCGGCCGTAGCACGGTCACCGAGCCAGTCCCGTACCTGATTAAATTACAAACACGGACCTCAACTGAGCAACTGTTGTAACTAATCTACAATCTGAATTCTACATGTTGAATTTTGACGATCTGGAATTAGCGGCTGTTGCGATCGCTCTGGAAGATGAAGAATCTGATGAATCTTCGACTAAAAGGAAATGGAGTGTGCATCCACTTTGGAGCGACAAGAGACCGAGCCGAGGCGGGACCGAGTTTTTTCCGAGCGTTGTCCGATGCTCGGCCGTCACTTGGTTGCCGCTCGGTATAGCGTATGTCCATCCTACTAATATTATAAACGCGAAAGTTTGTATGGGTGGATGTATCTTTGTTACTCTTTCACATAAAAACTACTGGATGGATTTGGATGAAATTTGGAATGGAGATAACTGGACTTACGGAATAACACATCGGTACATTTTTATCCCGATATTCTCACGGGATCGAGACTTACGCGGGTGAAACCGCGGGGTGCTGCTTGTACAAAATATATGTAGCAGCTATAGCTGCTATACTCGTAGCTATAGCTAGCAGCAAATATGTATAGCAGCACCCCGCGGTTTCACCCGCGTAAGACTCGATTCCGTGAGAATATCGGGATAAAAATGAGCCTATGTGTTATTCCGTGAGTCCAGTTATCTCCATTCCAAATTTCATCCAAATCCATTCAGTAGTTTTTACGTGAAAGAGTAACAAACATCCATCCATCCATACTTACAAACTTTCGCGTTTATAATATTAGTAGGAAATTCGTTGACCGTGCTACGGCCAACACTCGGCTCGGACCCGACACGGTGTAGCTTGAGTCATCCTAGACTCCACGTTAACAATATAAACATAACAACATAATGTCGTTTGTTCCCAGTATCGTAATATTAAAATAATTGCAAGTTCATCGGCACAGATACGAGTACATGACTTGGTTATATATTCGATCATCTGTATTTTACATCACGTAATATATATGTTACGGCTAAAAACCGTAGTGTGGTTACATTTAGCTTTACCGGCTACAACCGACGAGCTCTGTGGAGCGGCGGGCGAAGGTTCATCTGCGACGCAGGAGGTTGCGGGTTCATTCCCGCCTCGGAAAATATATTTGTACGATCTGCAGGATTTCTTCAGGGTGATCTGGGTATTTTCTATGTATAATAAAAAAATATCCATCTATATAATGCATAGTATTAAGTACATCAGTTATCTAGTACCCATAACACAAGCTCTGCTTAGCTTGGGGCTAGATAATATTGTGTGAACTGTCCAGCATTTTTTATTTTTTAACTAGGTGTTTATTTTGCCTAGCTTTATAGTATCAATTCTACATAATAAATCATAGGAAAAACGAAAACACACATGGATGTTTTTTTTTTAACTGTTTTAGTAGTCTTTCTTGATATACAAAACAGTTTTGCGTTAGTTGTAGCCGGCTAAACTTAGGTGTAACCACACTTCGGCTATTAGCCGTAACATACATATACATAATTATATATATATTTTACCTCGAGTGATACTCATAGCTATAAAGCCTGTTTTTTTTTTTTTTTTTTTATGAAACTAATAGGTAAACTAGCTTACGGCCCACCTGATGTAAAGTGGTCACCGTCGCTTATAGACACCGGCAACACCGGGGGTATTGTCGATGCGTTGCCTACCCTGAAGGAATTTATGATCATTTTTCTTGAAGCGACACATGTCGTAACCAAGCGGGAAAACTTTAGATGGAAGCTCATTCCAAAGTTTATAGGTATGGGGAAGAAATGATCTCGAGAAACGAGTCGTACGAGAAACCCAGGGATCTATGATGTGTGGATGAGCTTTGTCACGGTGCCGGGAAGAGCGATGGTAAAATCTCGATGCGGGGATGAGATCGAAAAGCTCGTCAGAACATTCCCCGTTGTACAGGCGGTAGAACACGCAGAGCGATCCAATGGATCTGCGCTGGCTAAGCGGTTCTAGAGTATATCTATATCTATCATATCCCACCGAGTCTGGGTACTTTCACATGGGCGTAACATTTCATAACATAGTATGTAAAGGTTATTGATGTACAGACTCAAGAGAATTACTTTTATCGACAATGGCAGAGATCTGCCTTCGAGCTATTGCGCATTCGTTACAGATATATATTTATTTTCCTGTTATATTTTAATGTAAAAGTAGGTTATATAACCACAAGAACGTCGAGCAAAATCCATTAAGAAGTTTAATTTGTGTCTCCTTTCAAATATTTATTTTGTTTATAGGAAACATAAGATAAAATATTACTTGACGTGAATCCTTGATTGAATATGATTATTCGATTCGAATATTAAGAATAAGATTGTTTTTCAGAATAGCGTCGGAAAAAGCTTGTGATAAATTCATTTTTTTATGAATCCTATGTACAGACTAGCTTCCGGCTCACCTGATGTAAAGTGGCCACCGTTGCCTTAAGACACCGGCAACACCGTGGATATTGTCGATGCGCTGCCTACACTCAAAGAATTTATTATCATTTTTCTTGAAGCAGCACACGTGTGCCACATGTGTGGCATTTGAGTGTAGCTACTCTAAAACTTTACACTCTATATAGCGTAATCTATGTATAATAATCTAACCCAGTAATGTGCCATACATCTACATTTTATCAGACAATCTGGTCTCTACCAACGTAACGGTAGAGTGTGTTATTTGGATACTAAGATCTCATTCCGAACACCTGAATTTGGCCCACAATAAGCGCTTTATAAACTGCACAATGAGATTGTTATATTACCATATTAATTCTCAAAGTGGTTTATTGTGAAACGCCTACGCCTCGGTCAACTATCAAGGTTGAGTGATAATATTGTTTATACGCTAAGTGTACGCAATTTTGGGTCGTATTTCCAGGTAATAAGGTAATGCATATACTGAATTGATCAAGCCTAGGGCACAACTAGGGACCTAGAAATGTAACAAGCGACTAGACGGGCGTAGACACTACACGGATTTTTGTATGGAAATTGAGGTTCTCAAGGTGTCCGCTAGGGGCGCTTTTCGGTACTTTGTTAGTAGTAGAGCTTTTTTGTGAAAGAGTTAGTCCGGGGCAGTACTACCCCCATACCTATTTCTACCGCAAAGCAGTAGTGCTCGCATTGCTGTGTTCCGGTTTAAAGGGTTTGGTTGCCTATTTAATTACAGGCACATGACACTTTCATATTTATGTCTCAGGGTGGCGGGCGCAGTGCAGTGGACGTGACCTATGAGGTAATGCACTGTTCATAGGCAGAGGGTACCGCTTAAGATCAGGTGGGCCATCTGCTTGATCCGTCATACCAAGTTGTATTAAAAAAAAACCTTGTAAAATCCGTGTAGTGTACCCACATGCTCTTTTAGCTGCTTGTTTTGCAGACTCGAGACTGTGATCTCGCTTGCCAGAGTCTTGCCAGCTAGCAGCTGTTTCTTCATACTGGAGCATACACATTTACATCAAACTGATACGTTTTTCTTAAAAAGCTTTTAACCTTTGACGCAAAAACGACTGGGTGTTATAAGTTTGTCGTGTCTGTGTGTCTGTGGGTGTGTCTGCTTGTGGCATCGTAGCTCCCGAACGGAGGAACCGATTTCGTTTTTTTTTTGTTTGAAAGGTGAATTTGTCGAGGTTTTTCTTAGCTATGTTTGATCAAAATCGGTTCAGCCGTTTCATTGCGTCGAGGGTTTTTTTTAATTTTTACAAAATTACTTGTTGAAACTATAATGTCCGTCTCTCTTTGAATTACAAGCAAAAAATTATGGAATGAGTTTCCATCTGAGGTTTTCCCGGGTTGATACGACATAAAAAAGTTCATTAATTCCTTCAGGGTAGGCAGCGCATCGACAATACTGTGTCTATAAGCGACGGTGTCCACTTACATCAGGTGGGCCGTAAGATAGTTTGCCTATAAGTTTCATAAAAAACTAAAATTAGGACTATAACTTAATATATCAGATAAATGGACGAACTCTGTAACGCAGCGGGCGAGATAGCCGGCTGAGATATGCGACAGGTTGCAGGTTCGATTTTCGCTGCGGGACAAACGTTTGCATGATCTGCAAATATTGGTTCCGTATCTGGGTGTTGTGGTACCATGGTACTCGCAGTTCCTGATACACAAGACAGTGGATCAAAGTGTAGGATCAGAACTATGTATGCGACTGTTGGGTGTTATGTTATGTTATGTTATGTTATGTTATAATGTTATTAGATTAAACCAAATTCCACTAATATCATAAATGTCAAAGTTACGATGTTGGATGTTTGTTCCTCAATCACGCCGAAGCGGTTGAACCAATTTTGATGAAGTTTGGTGCACGGATCTGTTGGACCTTGATTGGGCTATAGGTTTATTTTGACTATCCTGGTAAAAGGCAAGCGAAGCTGCGGGAGGACACTAGTTTGTTATGAATTTAAATCTGGTAAATGAAGTCTTGATTGATCTAACTCTACTAAGTACATTTTTTTTTTTATTATTATTTTATTATTTTTATTATATTTATTATTATTTTTTTATACTACTTTGATGACGGATCAAGCAAGAGGCCCACCTGATGTTAAGCGGTAACCTCTGCCTATGAACAGTGCATTACCTTATAGATCACGTCCACCTAGGACGCACCCTATGTGGCATTGCACTGCGCCCGCCACCCTGAGACATAAAGATGAAAGTCTCATGTGCCTGTAATTTCACTGGCACCCTTACCCTTCAAACCAAACAACTAATAAAAGGAATGTAAAAGATACATATGAAACAGTTGTGCTACCTGAAGACCGCTGCTAGCGATCTAAAGGTAGCTCAACTGATCCAAATCACTACCAGACGGAAGCGTCCCTAAGATGCTGGCTGCATTGCCACACTGAATGGCAATACGTTGAGCCAGATAAGAGCCAACCCTCGGGTCACGCGTCGCTTCGAATAAAAGATTTTCGAAAGAAAGAAATTTGAAAATGCGAAGTGCCCCGGTACCCCACGGACCCAGAGTCTGGACCCCGAAAGGCTCAAATAAGTAAGCTCTGTCGAGTCTTGCTGAGGTCCTCAGCGGAATCTGCCGACTCTACTAAGTTATATCTAAGTTATTCATAACTCTATTTCAAACAACTTGAATGTTGTATTAGCATCCATTTTTGGCTTATATTTAAATGGGCTTGCCCGCCAATAACTGCAACCACCACGGTACAGTACACGGCACTTCGCTATTCACTCTAATAGAGCAAGGGAGAAAGAAACAATAGTATGTAACGTGTAGCGTGCGGTGACGCGATTATATCACAAAAACTAACTTTATTTAGGTTTTTTTTGAGAAAAAAATATAGAAGCTTTTATTAAATTTGTGATCGGAACCGTGTGCTGATCGAAATGAGCCTACGGCCAGTCTACTATTACCAATTGAGGAGTTCCAACCTAACCTAACGGTTGAGCGCATTTTGATTATATTTGGTGTTTGGATGGATTCTGGGGGATGATGATAAAGATGAAAAGTCTCATGTGCCTGTAATTTCACCGGCACCCAAACCCGCTTTGCGGCAGAAATAAACACATAACGCGAGTTTAGCCGCGGGGGAAGTTTATTAAATGTAGCCTTTGCACTCGGCGATAATGTAGCTTCCTGAAAGTGAAATAATTTTTGGATTCAGTTAGTTAGTTATTCATTTATTCGCTTAAAAATATGGTAATTACAATGGTCTTAATAGATATAGAAAAAAAAAAAAAAAAAAAAAAAAAAAAAAACAGTAGTTCCGAAGATTACATCCAAACAAGCAAGTTTTACAAAATGGGTTGTAACGATACAATACCTAAATGGGTTGTAACGATACAATACCTAAATGGGTTGTAACGATACAATACCTAAATGGGTTGTAACGATACAATACCTAAATGGGTAGAAACTTGTTGGGTAGAAACAAGAAGTTTACCTCTATTGACCTATAGCTATTATTTATTCTGTGTCCATAGCGAAGATAGGTCCCAGAGTCATTTGTATGTATGTATGTTTGTAAGTATGTATGTTGGTCTGGCGATAACTGCAGAACCGTTGATCCAATTTTGATGAAACTTGGCATGTAGGTAGTTTTTTTTTTTTTTTTAACTTGAGCTAGTTAGTTACAGTGGTTTTTTGAGCTACGGGGGTCCAAGAGGTCCCATTATCGATAAAAGATACATCGCGAGAATAACTTGTATTACTTTAGTGTAGATTTGTTTGTTTCTTAACAGTCACTGCGTAGACCTTCCCTTGGCTCTTATGCCATTAAATAAATAAATAAATAATGCTGGACAGTTCACACAACATTATCCAGCCCTAAGCTAAGCAGAGCTTGTGTTATGGGTATAAGATAACTACATAGTTTTTTTTATTTTTATTATAGGTACATAGAAAATACACAGAAAAAATATCTGCAGATCGTACAAATATTTGTTCCGGGGCGAGAATCGAACCCGCAAGCTCCTGCGTTGAATGAAGGCGAACCTTCGCCCGCCGCCGCGCCACAGAGGTCGTCATTCACTTTCGTGCACTGTATATTGGTTCTCTTTGCAGGCTTTTACTGCTAACCTCATTCGCGTTGCGTTCTGCAACTGGTCCGTGCCACGTAATCTAGGTAAATCATTTTGGTTTCGATAGCGAGCGGCGTTTCCAATGACTCGCTGCCAACTCATTCTGTGAGTTTAGTAGAGTTTAACAGAAAATGTATAGAATTGCAAGTGCCAGTATTTTATCTTGTCCAAATTTAAATGAAGCTTAAATTATTTATAGGTTAGTACATATAGTTGATTAGTTTTATTAGATTGTTATTTAAGTACTCATTTATGTCATTTTTTTTATTAACAATTCTTTTTTTCCTTTTTGTTATATTATGCACTGTTAGAAATTTATTTGTGTTTGTAAATATGTGCTGATATAAATATAATGCTCAAAAACCAATTATTAAAGAAAAAAAAAATGCGCGGACTTGCAATTATATATTTAAATTTTCTATTTCTGCTCTATACGGTTTTTACTATCATTTAACTATTGTTGTTTGACCTGAACTATAAGTTTTTCATTAAATCATATTGGTGGGATCCATAAGCTTGGAAGCTACTTCTCTGCTATGTTTTTGTAGCAAATTTGTAGTGCCTATGAACTGCGTACCCGCCAGGCAGAAATCTTCATACAAAAAAAAAACGCCACGCGCTGCTTGAAAAAGCTGTTTTTATTGAATATAGATATCTTTATAAAACCCCGTAGGTGAACCCTCCGTTTTATTGAATTGATTTTATTTATCCAATTTTTGACCCAATAATCTGTACCATATTGACAAACAATCAAATCTAGCCAAAAGTTAGAGGTAATTTTGCGTGTTTTTTATCGAGAAAATTTTGTCCTATCGTGTTTTTGTCTGGGTGATCCCTTGTTATTATAATGTAGTATCCATGCATATTTTTAATTTGAATATTTTACTTGATTTAGTCAGTTAAAAATCTAAGCTAAGATTGGTAATTTTGAGTTATAGCCCACCTAAAAACACTATTCCTTGAATTTGTAGTTCCATACATCCAAAGTTGTACATATTTTTCTTGTAATAACCAGGTATCAGGTTGTACTTGGACCATTTCAATATCCGAAATCGAGAGAATCCGTCAGAAGCTAAAGATTTCGTAGTCATTTTGTATTGAATTTGTACGGTTTTTTTGCGGTGTCCCTACATTATTTTTTTTTTTTAACATTGATAGACCTTTGTTTGACCACGATCTCACCTGTTGGTAAGTGACGATGTGGCCGAAGATGGAGCACAAAGGTCTAGAAGGCACCTATTCACTCTAGACTTGAAGAGACCCAGATTTTAGTTTGATTTTAGTTTATATAATTCTAGAAGAACAGTACAAAGCCTAACTTTTTGTGGCAGTCGAGATTCAGTGCATTGCACATTTCCACGAAAATCGGCAAAGTATTGTACCAGAAATTGTGGCATATTTCGCCATTTTTTTTAATACTATTTGAATGACGGAACAAGCAGATGGCCCACCTGATGTTAAGCGGTAACCCCTGTCTATGAACAGTGCATTACCTCATACTTCACGTCCACCTAGGACGCACACTATGTAGCATTGCACTGCGCCCGCCACCCTGAGACATAAAGATGAAAAGTCTCATGTGCCTGTAATTTCACCGGCACCCTTACCCTTCAAACTGGAACACTGCAATGCGAGCACTACTGGCTTTGCGGCAGAAAATGGTATGGTGGTACGTTCGTATGTGGTATACGTTCGTATATGTTCGTATACGTGGTATGGTGGTTCCCCGGACGAAGTCTTTCACAAAAAAGCTCTACTACTACTATTGCATTCTATAGGGAGGTTTCGTGCAGCAGTGGACATCTACCTGCTGATGATGAAAGCTCTAAATAGTACTGCAGTCGTCATCAGCGCCGCATGACCAAGAATACGACGAACACTTATCGAATTCCTCTGCGTACCGATGCAAGAAAGAAATAAAATTATCATTCATCTTTCGATAATCTGCTGGTTATAAAATATGAAAGTTATAATGATGCAATAATAAGTAACCGATTACTTCGCACTTATAACCGTACAAATTGCAAATTAACTTCAATGCTTCAACCATAGATTTGACCACAGATTAAAAGTAGGCATTACCGCTTCGTCTTCACTTTCTCGTGACGACGGTTTTTACAAGGACCAAGACCATCAAAAGCAGTAGTAGAGCTTTTTTGTGAGTTCGTCCAGGGAAGTACTACCACCATACCTATTTCTGCCGCAAAGCAGTAGTGATCACATTGCTGTGTTCCGGTTTGAAGAGTATGGGTGCCGGTGAAATTACAGGCACATGAGACTTTTCGTCTTTATATCTCAGGGTGGTAGGTGCAGTACAATGCCACATAGGGTGCGTCCTAGGTGGACGTGACCTATGAGGTAATACATTGTTAAAGGCAGAGGTTACCGCTTAACATCAGGTGGGCCATCTGCTTGTTCCTTCATTCAAGAAGTTAAAAAAAACAGCTTAGTGTTTACCTATCGAATGCTCTCTAGAATGATTAATTAACCGTTAGAAGTGTTTCAAAGACGTTACCTATAGATACAATTATTTTCTCTATAGGTCATTTATTCTTCAAGATATTAAAGACAGAAAGAAAGAAAGAAAGAAAAAAACATTTATTTGTGCCAACAAACCATGGAAACAATATTCCACACAAATTATTTATTAGTTTTTTTTATTTCCAAATATATGAGAATTAGAATTATTGAATTAAGTGTGACATCCACATATAGCAGATTGTCTTCCAAAAACATTTTGAAAGCTGATGTTTCTGGAATGGAAATAGCTGCACCAATTTTCACCAAACATAGCAAAGAACCAGCTCGAAAACACAATTTTTCATGTAAAGAAAACCAAAAATTAAATTAAATTGGTCAAACAGTTTTAGAGATAAATTTGAACATTTGGTATTTGATAGAGTATGTGGTAGAGACGTAGGTACCTATTTTAAAACATTTGCATGCTTGTGAAGCAAGAACATATGCTCCTCACTACAACATAAGGCCTTCCTTGTATCCTACCATGTTCTTGCAAATAAACTGATTTCATTTCATTTGGTTTCACACAAAAACACACATCCCTCACCATAAATCTCCGGAGGTCTGACGACCTCTGTGGCGTCGCGGGCGACGGTTGGCCTGTGACGCAGGAGATTGCGGCTTCGATTTCCGCCTCAGAACAAATATTTGTGCGATCGCAGGTATGTGTTCAGGGTGTTCTGGGTATTTTCTATGTATAATAAAAAATATCTATCTATGTAATATATTGTATTAAGTATATTAGTTATCTAGTACCCATATCTCTGCTTAGCTTGGGGCTAGATAATGTTGTGTGAACTGTCCAGCATTTTTATTTCTTTAATTTATTTATTTTTATGCATTATGCTCCTTTCCGTCGTAAAAATTGTAGTGCTATGTTGCAAAACATAGAGTATGCAATGTTCGTCGCCCTGAAACATCAGATGGTAACTCAACCACAGATCAATTAACTAAGATCAGCAACCCCGCTTTCTCGGCCACTCACATCTGTAATGTAATGTCCCATAATTCACCCGCATTATCTCACTCTTACAAGCGTAGTGAATGTAGCGACGCATTTCAGTTGACACGCAAACTCACTAAATGCCGATCGTATACTTTGTAGTCTTTCGTAGCTAAATATAGTTGGATTGTCAATATTATCAGTGCGAGACGTGTGTGTGTCCGGCCTAAGAATAGACCCCTCCGTCTCCTCCCGTGGATGTCGTAAAAGCCGACTAAGGGATTACCCGGACTTGTTGATAAAATTCGTTGGTATAAGATTTGTCCTGGCTGGTAGCTTATTATGGAATGTGTTATTACTGGAAGAAAGCGTTAGCTGAGTCAGTCGTGGGAAGCAATGGCGGCAATGAGCTCACCACTAGTCACGTCTATATTCCACGATGGTGCAACCCACTGTGAAAAGAGGCCCATTGAGGCTCTGCCTACCCCTTCGGGGAAAAAGGCGTGTGTATGAGACGCATCTAAGTTATGACAACGCGCTTTAAAGTGAAAGTTTTATTTTAAAATTATGACTAATATGAGCAGATGACCTAGCTGAAATATGATCTGTTCATCCCACTAACATCATAAATGTCAAAGTTACGACGTCAATCAGGCCAAAACGGCTGAACCGATTTAGATGAAATTTGGTATTTAGATAGATTACGACCTGGACTGAGATATAGGCTACTTTTTATTTCGGTAAAATGCGAGCGATGCCGCGGGCAGACACTAGTAATATAATAAATGTCAAACTTACAATTTGATGTTTGTATGTTTGTTAACAATCACGCCAAAACGGCTCAACCAATTTCGATGAAATTTGATACACATATAGATTATGACCTAGGTTGAGCTATACTCAGGCTAATTTGTATCCTGGTAAAACGTGAGCGAAGGTAAAAGGAGTAAACACATATTTTTCAAAATAACTCTTAAAAAGTGGTAAAGATGGGGTGTCAAATTATTTGGGCTTCATCGTAGCGAAGCACAGGTAGGTTTTCAGCTACTTTTAGATTCCTCCGTCTCCTCCCGTGGATGTCGAAAAAGCCGACTAAGGGATTATCCGGACTGTTAGTGAGATTTGTCCTGGCTGCTAGCTTATTACGGAATGTGTTACTGGAGGAAAGCGTTAGCCGAGACAGTCGTGGAAAGCAACGGCGGCGATGAGCTCACCCCTTGTCACGTCTATAGTCCCACGTGGTGTAACCCACAGTGAAAAGAGGCCCATTGAGGCTCTGCCTACCCTTTCTGGGAAAAAGGTGTGTGTCTATGTATGTATGTACGTTTATCATTTCGATTAGGTACGTAGCAAATGTATGTTATAGAGTCCGCGCCACGACTGAAGTCCGACGGCCTTTTGAGGAACTAACGGATAACACAGGTAGATTTTTGCTTTTACACTTTTGCGCATAGAAACTAGCGCTACAGCACAGAATAAATATGAGTACAGGTAGCTACAGTCACCGGACTTCAGTCGTGGCGCAGACTCTAGTATTGCTTTCCGTGATTTTCGCTCATTTTTCGTATCGCATGCGCTATTCTGTCACTTTCTACAACCTACCTGAACTTTAAATAAATAAATAAATAATGCTGGACAGCTCACACAACATTATCTGGCCCCAAGCTAAGTAGAGCTTGTTTTATGGGTACTAGATAACTGATATACTTAATACAATATATTACATAGATAGATATTTTTTATTATACATAGAAAATACCCAGAACACCCTGAACAAATATCTGCGATCGCACAAATATTTGTTCCGAGGCGGAAATCGAACCCGCAACCTCCTGCGTCGCAGGCCAAGCTTCACCCGCCGCGCAACAGAGGTCGTCGTTTACATACATACATACATAGACACACGCCTTTTTCCTGAAGGGGTAGGCAGAGCCTCAATGGGCCGCTTTTCACAGTCGGTTGCACCATCGTGGAATATAGACGTGACAAGTGGTGAGCTCATCGCCGCCATTGTTTCCCACGACTGACTCAACTAACGCTTTCTTCCAGTATTAACACATTCCATAATAAGCTAGCAGCCAGGACAAATCTTATACCAACAAATCATACTAACAAGTCCGGGTAATCCCTTAGTCGGCGTTTACGACATCCATGGGAGGAGATGGAGGGGTCTATTCTTAGGCCGGACACACCACGGTCGTTGTTTAATGAGCTAGATAGTGACAAAGTTTGTCTGTTGTCAGCGCGTAAGGTCCATTATCCAGGTCTACTAATATACATAAGCTTACGGTACGAGCAGCGGGTCTAAAATAATAGATTATACCACGTTCTGCACTTACGGTACGAGCAGCGGGTCTAAAATAATAGATTATACCACGTTCTGCACTTACGGTACGAGCAGCGGGTCTAAAATAATAGATTATACCACGTTCTGCACTTACGGTACGAGCAGCGGGTCTAAAATAATAGATTATACCACGTTCTGCACTTTCGATAATAGCATGTCTATTTCATTCTTATTTCGTGTTATTAAACATAAGGATACATTTACACAGCTTAAACATGTATTTTTTGGCCCATGTTAAGCGGTACCCTCTGCCTATGAACAGTGCATTACCTCATAGGTCTCGTATACCTAGGACGCGCCCTATGTAGCATTGCACTGCGCCCGCCACCCTGAGACAAAAAGATGAAAAGTCTCATGTACCTTTAATTTCACCGGCACCCTTACCCTTCAAACCGGAACACAGTAATGCGAGCACTACTGCTTTGCGGCAGAAATAGGTATGGTGGTAGTATTTCCCCGGACGAACTCTTTCACAAAAAAAGTCTTATCGCTCTACTCCGTTTTGTCAAAGCCCAAAAATGGCAGGCTTATGATATTGTGTGTACCACTAAATCACAAAAGCGTGTCATGCGGTTCCCACCCGTGGGAATGTAATAATGATGTCTCAACAATATCAATGTGGTTACAGCTTTACATCGATCATCTGCCGTCAAGGAGTCAAGGCATAGCAATTTGCTATTAACGTGTACCATTCGGGTAATGTGTAATTTTGTTCTCTACTCCCTGCTTGTGATGTTATACAATTTTGTAAACGATCATTTGTTTCGTCAGTTGCCCTCGATTGGTCTATAGATCCTTAATTTAATAGATGTTGCGAGATGTATCGGACACAAAGAGAATTATAGATCACATTAGAAAAAAAAAGTTGCCTCAAATTGGACGGAACTACAAAGAAAATAAGTTTTTTGTGAAAAATATATTTTTAACCCCCGACGCAAAAACTAAGGGGAGTTATAAGTTTGACGTGTCTGTGTGTGTGTGTGTGTGTCTGTATGTCCCAACGTAGCTCCCGAAAGGATTTCGATTTCGTTTGTTTGTTTGAAAGTTGAATTTGTCGGGAGTGTTCTTAGCTATGTTTGATCAAAATCGGTTCAGCCGTTTCATTGCGTTGGTTTTTTTTTAATTTTTACAAAATTAATTACTTGTTCAATACAAGCTTTTATAAATTAGTGATCATAAACGTGTGCTGATCAAAATGAGCCTAAGCACGGCCAGTCTACTATTATCCATCGAGGAGTTCCGATGTCAACCTTCCGTCTCCATCATCAGATCAGCTCGCTGTCACCATCATATTGTATTGTCATCGGAACTTCAGTCAACTGCCAAATTTCAGCTCAATCGGTTGGGGATAACTGCTTTAAAATTCAGTTGCAAGATTCCACTCGGATTCCACCCAGACGAACATAAATACATTGCAAGTTAAATAAAAGCTTGTAAAATAATACAGCCTTGATCTTAATGTTTTTTTGACTCTGTTACTTTTAAGGATTTTAGAATCCTTTCAGATTCAAACTTAAGAGTGAAGAGATCCTTCGTACACAAGACTCCATTTTTTAATTAAAGATGACCTATGGCTCAGCCTCTCCTTTCGGGAAATAGGCGTGTGTCTGGTTATGTATGTACGTAGCAATTGATGTTTGAGTGAAGAGAGTAAATAAAGCAAAAGTGGTATTATTATCTCTTATTTTTGGAGAGGTAATTCTCCTCCAGCCCCCCACCGTCAGGATCGTGGCACGTGGAAATCCGTTGTCTGTACCTACCCCTTCTAACTTACAGATAAATGTAAGTTTGCAACGAGTGTTCTTTTTTGGTTTATAAGTATAATCCAAATTATATTTATTATTATGAGCCTGTGGTGTCCCACTGCAGGGCAAAGGCCTCCCTTCCCTCCTTCCATTCGTCTCTAATGTTGGCTATTTGGGACCAACCCTTCAAGTAGGAGTCTAGTTCATCCCGCCATCTCCATCTGGGCCTTCCACGTGGCCGTCATCTGTTTGGGATCCATTCTCTCGTGCTCTTTGCCCATAGTTCTTCTGATGTACGGCACACATGTCCAGCCCAGTCCCACTTAAGCTTAGCAGCTTAGCAGCTATCTGTGTTTGGGAGCGTATTTTCGAGTTCCTTATTCGGTCCGTGAGTTTCACTCCCAGGATACTACTCTATTGGATTAGTATCTATACTAATAATCCAAATTATACTAATACATAATTTTTATCATCAAAATATGTGGAAATGTAATTTTCCTGTAACCGTTCAGTTCACAGGCTGGTGTATATTAGACTCATAAACCTGCCAGACGAAGATATTGTGTAACTGTTTATTACTAAGGTGAACCTCAATACCAATCTAATCTAGCAAGTTGAGCAATGTGTTAGAATATAGCTTTTAGAGATGCAACTCTCCGAAAACTAGACATTCGTCTGCATCTATTTGATTTGTAATCGTTATGAGTGTCAGCTTCAATAACGCAAAATTACCAATCTTAGATTTGATTTTTAAATGACTAAATCCAGTACAATATTCCAATTATAAATATGCATGGATACTACATTATAATTCCGAGAGATCACTGTACCAGAAACACGATAGGACAATATTTTCACGATAGAAAAAAAAAACCACAGTCACGTCTATTTTTTGCCTTTATTCGATTGTTTATTAAAATGGTGCATATTATTGGTTAAAAAATTAGAGAAATAAAGTCAATACAACAAAGCCGAGGGTTTACTCTAGGGGTTTTGTAAAATTATCTACATTTTACGAGATATTCAATAAAAACCGCGTTTTCGTGCTGCGCTAGCTGTTTTATTTGTATGAAGATTTCTGCCTGGGGTTGGCGCAGTCTTACATATTAAGTAAGATTGAACTCGTCCAAGATGATAGATTTTCATTATATTTTTTGTATGAATTGAATGACGGAACAAGCAAAAACGGGAAGCAGGAACGGGGTAAACGGCTTTAGCAGATTTTGATGGTTTTTGGTGTGTGGATAGACGGGGGGGGGGGGGGGGGGTAATCCTGACAGTACCCGTGCGAAGCCGAGGCGAGTTGCTAGTCTATACTAATAATTAGGAGGAAAGATTTGATTGTCAGTTTGTTTGTTTGTTTGTTTGTTTGTTTGCAGTGAATAGGCTCCGAAACTACTGAACCGATTTGAAAAAATATTTTACTGTTGGGAAGCTACACTATCCCCGGGTGACATTAGGCTATATTTTATTTTCAAAGAAATTAGGGATCGTTACTAAAACTCCAATAATGTAACCCAAGGTGTAAAAAAAATTAACATAGGGGGAATAACTTTAGCAGGTAGTTTAGTAGTAGCAGAGCTTTTTTGTGAAAGAGTTCGTCCGGGGAAGTACTACCACCATACCTATTTCTGCCGCAAAGCAGTAGTGCTCATATTGCTGTGTTCCGGTTGGAAGGGTAAGGGTCCGGTGAAATTACAGGCACATGAGACTTTTCATCTTTATGTCACAGGGTGACGGGCGTAGCGCAATGCCACATAGGGCGCGTCCTAGGTGTACGTGACTTATGAGGTAATGCATTGTTAAAGGCAGAGGTTACCGCTTAACACCATCTGCTTGTACCGTCATTTAAGAAGCTAAAAAAAAAAAAGTTTATTTATCTGGTGTGTGGATAGATGGGGGGTTGGGAAGGGGGGAAGGTTAGGTGGGATCCCGATACTACCCGTGCGAAGTTGCTAGTAAAATACATTTATGATTGACTTGAATTAATTAATGTTCAAATGAAGAGCAAACTTCGGTTTGCTATGGAGCGGGCAACAAATCAGGTGTCATCCCAATCCAACTCATTGGGTCGTTACTGGCATAAGGTCACGGTAACATTGTCACACGACACAATAGGCGCTATTACACTCGCGGGGTAAGTAATGACTGCGCACAGCCTTGAAGAAGCGTGAGACAAGCCGAACAAACACGAGGAAACACAAATTGTTCTCTAACGAGCAATTAATACGAAGTATTCACGTAAATGTACTATTGAATATCTATATGACATAAATTTTCGTTGCATTGTTCTTAGAATCAATATCTTATCTTATCTTGTTTTTGTGTGTAAGATGTCAGTGATGAAAGTATTATTGTAAACGGGGAAAGTTAATGCGGTAGCGGATATCGGGAATGCTATTTTCCGGCACTGGACTAGCTAGACAATAGTCTTTCATCTCATCGATTCGAAAAACAATGATTGGTTCTCACATAAGTGCGAGCAAAGTAATAGGCCTTTTATTCTCCAAGAGACTTTGATAGTAATGAGTTTTGAATTAGGAACATAAATAATGTTTCTTAGGTATTGTTCTGCGTCCAAAGAGATCGAACGAAAATGTTAGGTACCTATATTAAAAAAGTTACTGGCCGCTTAGCAGGAGAGGGAACCGCGCCGGCCGGCTGTATTAAAAAAAAACAAATGAATAACGTGCATACTACTTTTGAATTATTCGGGGATTATTATTGTAAATAAATACAAAAAATGGGTTTATGATATTAACACCTGAAACTGTTAGAGCAGACGTAAAAAATGTGATAAAGAATCTGTTTTCCACTAAATCCCGGGAATTAATTGATAGACATTATCAATTTTATCGAATGGAAGAATGCAAAAGGAGCGAAGAAACGTAACGGAAGGAAAGCTATCAGGTCATACCATTGAACTTTTATTTACGTTGTTTTATTTTTTATACAACTTGTAATGTCGGATCAAGCCGATGACCCACCTGATGTTAAGCGGTACCCTCAGCCTATGAACAGTGCACCCTATAGGTCCCGTCCACAGACGCACCTTATGTGGCATTGCACTGCGCCCGCCACCATGATATATAAAGATGAAAGTCTCATGTGCCTGTAATTTCACCGGCACCCATACTCTTCAATCCGGAACACAGCAATGCGAGCACTACTGCTTTGTGGCAGAAATAGGTATGGTGGTAGGGCTTCCCCGGACGAACTCTTTCACAAAAAAACTCTTTTATAGGACGCGCAAAGAGTAATGAGCGCTCTGCGAAGGTGGTGGGGTTGACTGCGCATATTTACATTCGCGCATTCCCTATACAAACCCAAAAAATGACGTCTTCGCATTGAAGGTCAGCGCTCATAACTCGTTGCGCAACCTATAATGTTTTTTAGGATATATACCATGTGTTATTGCCAATAAACTACTAGAAAGTGCTTTGTGAAGATGTTTATTGTGATCTCAAAGTTAGTGGTCAGTTTTCGCTGACAATGTAGCCGCAGTGAGTAAATGTTTATTTTAATTTTTTCTCAACATTACGGTAGTTTTTATAAAATAGTTGCTTATAAAGAAACCACTAAGAAATTTCAACAGGATTCTTGTGGTGGTATTAGTTTTATGACCTTCCATTCATTAGGCCAATATTAACGATTTAGTGATGAGTCTCCCCCATCCACCATTGTTTGCAGTGACCCCCCGCGATTCGAGGGATACAAGCGACATCGCGCGACTTGACCGGTTAATACTTCTCTAATTACAACCTACTGGGTTATACTGCAGATTACATTCCAGACTAAATTTGAAATTTTACAATACATTAATCATTCATGTTATATCACGTTGTCGTGTCAATCGATGTTTAGAGTCGAATCGAGTCGAGTCGAATCACGTGGTCAAGTTATCGGAACTAATTCGATACCTATTGAAACTTTACACTCGGCTTTAGTTTTTGTTTTGTTGTACGTAACAGCTGTCTGTGTCAATGTTAAACGTTTGACACTAATTTAACTTTTCATAGTTTGTTATTAGCCAACTCATTAAGCATTTTTTGTTTATATAAAAAAGAGAGTCAGTTTTCTGTTGTCAACATAATCAAGTCGGTTCATATACATTGTTGTTTGACGACCTTTGTGGCGCGGCGGGTGAAGGTTCATCTGTGACGCAGGAGGTTGCGGGTTCGATTCCCGTCTCAGAACAGGTATTTGTGCGATCGCAGATATTTGTTCAGGGTGTTCTGGGTATTTGTATAATAAAAAAAAAACAATCTATGTAATGATACCACAAAAAAAACGTTTTTTTTTCTGTGGGCAATGCACTCAGAAACAAAATTAAAATATTAAATATTCTAATTAGTCCTGGAAATAAGAAACTTTGAAAAAAAAAAAAAAACAAGCTGCCTATGAGCACATCATTGGACACTACAACAACAAATTGAGGAATTATCAATGGTCGTTTTCTGTAAAATGTTTCTGAATATTGGGCCTTGCCAACGTGCTACCCAATTCATGACTAGCTATTGCTGTTTTTTTACAAAAAGTTTTAAAGAATGTCTGTTTTTAATGTCTAAGTTTGAGCATATCTGGTGAAACTAGGTACATTATATTAGTGTTACCTATAGGTACATTATATATTGTGGTACACTTCGACCAAAGTAAAATAAATGGACTGGCCTTACCCATAGAAAACGTCCGTGAAAAATAAGACAATTCGGATTTAGGGTACGGTCAACAAATAAACTATCTATCTATCTATCTATCTATCCAGCCACTGCTGAGTAAAGGCCTCTTCTCTATAGCGCCACTCCTGGCGGTCTTGTAAATAAACTAGGTGAAATTAAATTATTGAACTTCTTAAAAACTGTATTTTTTTAATACTTAATACTTTAACAGATGCAATGTGTTTACTAAAGTTATTTCAGTATGTTTATAGTACAAAAAATCGCCGAAAAAAATGCAATTATTGAATGAAACTTTTACAAAAATACATGGTTCGCTTCTGTTTTATGTAGTTACGTATCTATTTTTCAGCTCTCAAACATACACAATATAAATCAATAGAAAAGTAAGTCCACCTAAGGTCTTCAGCTCAATCAATTTGTGAAAAATATATTTTTCATCACTCAATAAACTAAGAAAATATCATAAAAATCGTACGGAAACATAAATGTATAAAAATTCCAGTATTTAAGAAACTGCAGAGTGCAGTTTTAAGAATTTTGCACAATGAGTTTTTTTATACTACTTGGAATGACAGATCAAGAAGATGGCCCACCTGATGTTAAGTGGTACCCTCTGCATATGAACAGTGCATTACCTCAGGTCACGTCCACCTAGGACGCTCCCTATGTGGCATTCCACTGCGCCCGCCACCCTGAAACATAAAGATGAAAAGTCCCATGTGGCCGTAATTTCATCGGCACCCTTACCCTTCAAACCGGAACACAGCAATGCGAGCACTACTGCTTTGCGGCAGAAACAGTTATGGTGGTAGTACTTCCCCGGACGAACTCTTTTACAAAAAAGCTCTACTACTACTAACCGTTTTTTGGCGTATAGAATTCATTGTGTAGAAAATGATCAGAGCAAATACGGGAAAATGTATTCCACTTCCAAAAGTCGTCTGTTCTTGCTCGTCTTATGACTTCTATCCATTTTTGTTTACCTTAGATTTTTTTTGGAAAGCTATAAGGTTAATTAACATGCCATTACATATTATATGCAATTACCTAAAGCGACGTGCTTAGCAATGTTTTGACGTAAATAATGCAAATTACAATTCTAAATCAATACGATACCCCTTAGGCATCAGATTTTTTTGCAGTCTGTACCGGACCATCCGTCATGCGTGAAGTCTTGTCAAATATTTCGTCGCTGTAGTTGGAAAACTAAATAAGTAATAACAACAACAAAACCAACATCGCGAGAAAAACGCGATTTACTGTTTTATTGCGTCAAAAATGGCAATAGCTTTTTTATCGTAACTAATTTTTCAGTCCGTGTTTTGATATATTATAGATTGGTACTGTATCTATTTTCGAATTTAATGATAATACATTTTAGTTCTTTTGATTAAGAGAAAAAAATAAAAAAACGACTATGTATTTTTCCCTCGCCAAAGTTTTGAATAATTGAAATGATCTATTATTTACTTATTTGAATATGACAATCCTATCCATGGGTATAGATTTAAATAATATTAAAATACATTTTAAAATAAAACCAACTTATAATCATTTCTTTTTATCAAGACTGAATATTAGAAAACTACTGAAACACCTACATTATTTTAGCAGACTTATAAATTCAAAGTAAGTGACATAACAAACTTATCATACGACTAATGCTTATAAAATCAACAAAATGAAAAAAAATTGTGGAACACAATAATTCTAAGTATCAAAAAGAAAAAGGTATGTCGACTAAAATTAAAACTATCTACGAGTATAAACTTGTGTCTGTTAACTTTCATTCAGAGTGGGGAACATTGAGATAATGTCCTGGGGCGTAGTCCTCCTTGTCGCTCGTCCTCTAGTGCAAGACGTGTCCATCGACATGTATGGGCCATCATAACCATGCAATAAAGTCGATTTCGCAAAATGTGTTACTTATGTAGTTTTCCTACCACACGACGATTTATAAGTTTTTTATCAATTGATGAAAATTATATTACAAAACCTTTACTTACGAATGAAATGCGATGCCTGAAGCTTTATTTGTATTTCTTGTGTTGTTTGCACTTGCAGAAAAGCACAGGAAGGCATTGTATTACCAAGGTATCTAATTTTGGTATTTTTCAGCATAGCTGTCACTCGTTGCCGTGACAAAGACTGACTGAAGCGAAGTATACTAGCTAGGTCTGTTTAGAAGCTTCAAAACTATCGTTCCCTAAGGCCCGTCCATTCATTTTATTTACGTCGATGGTGGTACATATATAATATATGTACCACAATATATAATGTACCTATAGGTAACACAAAACAGAACCGAAACAAATATTTAAGATCATAAACATTTGTCCCGCTGCGGGAATCGTTCACACAACCTCTCGCATCTCAGCTGGCTACTCGCCCGCTGCGCCGCAGAGGACAGAACAACATCACCAGTATAATTAGTATTTACAAACAGGCGTACCGGAAACGAGTAGCAGTGCACTGTCACTGTACAAATATCGTCACAAACACTTATCGTTGTTTACTTTCTAATTGACCATGACTCAAGCAAAGGTCATTGAACATTATATGCAGTATATAATGGTGATTAGTAGTGTACGGGTCAGTTACATAATGAGCTTTATATTACTCGACTTGATGACAGCTTTTACCTTGGCTGAAGATATCGACGGTGTTTTGAAATGTTAAGAGTCATCATCATCATTCTATGGAAGTCCAATGCTGGGCATAAGCCTCCTTCACAGAATGTCATGGCGAACGGTCTCGGGTTTTTTTTTTTTTTTATCTTACGTGAATGACGGACTTCATGCAGATGGCCCACCTGATGTTAAGCGGTAACCTCTGTCTATGTATAGTGCATTACCTCGTATTTTGTTCATCGAGGGGGGGGGGGGGGGGGGAGGGGTTCGTCTGCGAGCTATATGGCCTGCCCATTGCCACTTGAAAACTACTAATTTTGGGGGCATTTCGTGTATCGGTGATCTTGATTCTTCTGCTGATATCTTTATTTCAGATTCTAAGATTCTTTCATGTATAGTATAACTCCAAACATAGCTCACTCCATCGTCCGCTGTGCGACTTTGATGTTGTATATAAGGCCAATGTTTCACGCAAAAGGGGCCCATTGGTGGCCTAGTTGCGGAGAAGAGTCTGCACTACAAGAAGGCCAATGTTTAGCGTTACCATCTCTAATATTCCACTTCAGCCATTATTGTCTGTTTGAATTCAGAATAAGCCTGTTCGAAATTCGAATTATATTATTTATAGGTCAATATGATGGTTTTATATGATAGAGTGAAAGAGGTGTGTCAGGATCGTAGCAAGTGGAAATCCGTGGTCTCTGCCTACCCCTCTGGGAAACAGGTTTGAGTTTATGTATGTATGTGTGTTTATGTTTTTGTGTATAGGTCAATGACCGCTTTCGATTTGAAACTAGGCATAGTCTACATTACCATCTAATATTACGTACTAGAACTTTCCATTCATAGCACATTCACTATTATCTGCACTCTTGATAGCGCTAACGCTGATAACCCACTTAATAGCGTGCTGTGGCTAAAATTGAAAGTAAATACGAATAATAAAACATTCGGATTCCCATCACGTCGCCGTCAAAACACTTGGCCGTAGATACATTCCTTTCGTTTTGTTTGAGCAATATTTGTTCTAACTCAAAAAGTTGTGTAGAACCATTATATACCGAAGTTTCCCGTATATGTTGCCACTAAATGCTAGAACAGTTTTACCTCTAACTGTTAGAAGTTCCAAAAGTATTTTCGCTTATAACAAACACTTAAAAAACTCTTAGCACTTAGCCTTGTGAATTTATTCACAAGCTTACATCCGAATATTTTAAGTTTAGTTTAAATAATCGTATTTGTTGTATTTACTAGCAGTTCTGCAAAACAGTAGACCTCGCGAGCAAAAACTTGTATAAAACTATGCATCATGACGATCTATAATGATCAAACATGAACCAAATTGTTTATTCATATATAGTTACTGACTTTTTCAAATAAACTCAAATTTAATGTCAACTTGTTGAATGCAGAACATGTTCTACGCATAATGCATTAATACGCATTTGGATGTAGAGGAATCTTAGGGAATTACAAATTTTCAGGAATCCTCATCCTACTCATAATTAAGAAGCCGGAGCGCCGTACGATTAGCAAGACGCGGTCTCCACTCAAGAACTCGCTTACCCCCTACTACTGGTTCTCGGTTCTTCGGCATAAAATACCAGCCTATTAAAAAATACCACATCAGCGTAATAAATATTTCAAAAAAATCTCTCACTCTTAATTTGAAGTAAAATACTGTTCTATTTGTTATTGAATTATAGACCTTACTTTTTATCTGTACCCTGTTATAAACCTACGGAAATCACTTGATTGATACATAACACTTCAAAGTCAACTGCAACTCGTTCTAGCCAAATTAGGAAGGTACTTTTTGTATGCACCGATGTATTTGCAACTTAGATCTATATCTCAATCGTACGTATTTTATAATGATTTAAAACCATCAAGTATTTTTGGCTTTACCGAATGAAAAGGCGGAACAGCTACCTATACGGAAGCAAAAACTTGAAATAATTACCTACACATTTGGATCTAATCATGCGGTATATTATGATTTAAGTTAGTGCACTTCAAGGTTGTATATTTTGCTCTAATTCTAAGTAGTCTTACTGGTCAGCAGAGGTGATAAGGTTTATTATGTTTATATGTAGTTAATATACATAATGCACACGAATTGGTTCAAAGCATGGTTAAAAGGTCAATACCTCTTAGGCACTCAACATTGTGAAGGAAAACATCGTGTAATCGTGAATATTGAGATACATGTATAAATGGGCTGGGGCTAACTTTACGATTTGCACGACTAATGTCAAAAAAGAAAAATGTCCAGGAGCTTAATAATACCCAACTATGGAATCGCCCAATGAGAGGTTTTCACGGACGTTTCAAATCATGCGCTAATAGATGGCGCTGCTTTGAACCTAGCTTTCAAAATAAAATGAAATGTCAAAGTCAACAACGTAGTGATATATTTTCGTGGTATTTTTAACCACCGACGAAAAACGAAGCGGTGTTATAAGTTTGACGTGTCTGTGTGTGTGTGTGTCTGTCTCTCTCTCCCAACGTAGCTCCCGAACGGCTGAACTGATTTAGTTTTTTTTGTTGTTTTAAAGTTGTATTTTTCGGGAGTGTTCTTAGCTTAGTTTGATCAAAATCGGTTCAGCCGTTCAGCGTTGTGTTTTTTTTAATTTTAACAAAATTAATTACTTGTGTTACTACTTATCACACAAAAGCACAAAAATGCATTTGTTAATTTTGACAAGCATACTTGAGTCAGCGCCATCTATCGAGCCAAATTGAACTATTTCTTTTTTTAATTCGATAATGAAAAGCCCTCATTGGAAAAACGCCCAAATTTTATGCGTTGTCCGGTTTATGGTTGCCGTCCGTCACTCTTGGATAGCTACCGTATTCTTCGAACATACTGTCAGTTAGTCAACGGAGTTATACCATAGAGTAAATTTAATACGTTTCATTTTAGGTAATGGTAAGATTCCGTTGACGGATTTTTGAACTAAATGTCGTGAATGTACAACTCACTGTAGGAGGCATCTAGTTTTGAAATCCATCAACTTAAATGTGTATATTTAATGTCTTGAGTGGGGTAAGCACGAATATTTAACGTTAGTGAGAGCTAGCGAGACGATAATAATGACATCAGGGTGAATGGAAATCTTAATAAGTTTAGGTATTGGTTAATATTTGACATTTGCTATCGTCTCGCTAACGTCTCGCTAACGTTAATAACTCGTGCTTTGCCCACTGTTCTGTTATTTTACTTTGTCTTATATACATTCGTTGCGCTCGTAAGCTGTCTCCGACCAGGAGGCCAATTCTCGGATTGTAGAGATTATCTCTAAATTAGAGATAATGTCGAAGCATGAATGTCTACAAAAAATGACACGAAAATGTCACAATAACCATCAAATCGTATTAGATTAGAATGATTTTGGTCGATTTATGACTATTGTGACATCACGAGAATAGCAAATTAAGATTTTATTCGACATTCGCCATCTTTTTTCGACATATGTCTAATTCGACTTAATCTCTAAAGCACGAGAATTATCCTCCTGTCTGTATGCAACGTCTCCAAATTGTCTCACCAGCGCGTTTCCGGAGCAGCGCGTAACTTTAAACCTGCTATTTCATTTAAATAAATAAAACATGACGTTGATGTCTGAATTTGATACAGTGAAAGTGAATCCGACTACTATGAATAATGTCTTCATAATTAAAACACGTAGGCTCAATTAACGCCCTTATTAACAACGCGCTAAGGTTCCCAGTGAACAAGCAAAGATGAGCGTGGAAATAATTAATTTATGTATTGTTACAAAAGTTACGTATGAAAATGTGTGAATTTTAGGACATTTAGAATGAGATAAGCTGTAATTGCATCAAGTTGATTGACCGAGCCACGCCAGCGGTCTTATTGTCTAACAGTCTGAACTTCGATTTTGATTACCAGTTTGCTGTTCATTGCGCGGCGTGTTTGAAATATTTTCGATCTTGTGAAAAAGCTAAAACACGCAGCGCAATGAACAGCAAAATGGTAATCGACATCGATTATACAATATCCATGCCGGACTCAGAGTCTAATTGTAGGATGCGGCGTTTGTATGTATGTTTGTAAGTATGTGTGTTTGTCCGGCGATCTGCAGAAGCGTTGATCCAATTTTGATGAAACGTAGGAAGGTAGGTAGGTTTACCGTTATTTTAGCGTTTTACCTTGTCTAATTCTGAAAGCTACGAGTATCTCGATGAAATACGTCCTCTACGCAGAAAAACTGCGGGCATAGCGCTTATCATAGCCCGTTGCGCAACTTTATCTATTTACGAGCCAGTATTGAATTTTTCAACATGCATTAAATATACATAAATACAAACATAGAACAACGCCTTTTTCCCCGAAAGATTAGGCAGAGCCTCAAATCGGCCTGTTTTCACCGTAGTTTGCACCATCATGGAATAAAAACGTGACAAGTGGTGAGCTCATCGCCACCATTGCTTCCCACGACTAACACGGCTAACGCTTTCTTCCAGTAATAACACATTCCAGTTGCCAGGACAAATCTTATACCAACGAATCTTATCAACAAGTCCGGGTAATCCCTTAGTCGGCTTTTATGACATCCACGGGAGGAGACGGAGGGGTCTATTTTAGTCTAGGTTAGGCCGGCCATACCACATGCATTAAATATAACTGTTCTAAATACTCTTATCTCAATAAATACTAAATGATTAGGCTTACATTGTATGATGTAGTTTATGCCGGTTATTTGCTACCTACGATTATGGCCTGCATGTTGTATGCAGTCGCGCGAAGGTCATACCTCGATATGAAAGTTTGACATTTATCTCAATCAGCATCGCAATGTCACCTGGCACACCTCCGCAGCTGCTGATTACTTGATGATGGACAGTTGAAGTACAGGTAGTTGGAGCTTTGATGAGAGGGAAAACCAATCTCATCTCATATATATAAAACGCAATGTCCTGACTGACCGAGTGACAACGCGCAGCCTGGTTGTAAAGTCTTGAGGTGTGTTTTTCTCGATGCGAAGGGTTGTACTAAAAAGGAATTTCGAAAATTCGCATGCTTAGGGGTTCAAAATGGGGGTTCTAACGTAAAATAAAAATGCTCTGTATTTTGGAAACCATTAGTACCTAGTGGAACCTTAAAATTTTAGAAGGAGACTACTCAAATAAAATTAACAAACACGTACAGTATATATACAACGAGAAAACCTCCGGTTCGGAGGCCTGCAATGCTCTGAGGAGAAAACAGATTATTATGAGCCAAGGTATAGAGAGTATATGGGTTTTTTAAAATTAAGAAATAAATTCTGGTTATTTGTTTGCCAACCTAATAATTATAGCGCCCATAATTGTTGAGTTGGTATGACACCCAGAATTAGTCGCCAATGTATACATTTATATACACATTTTTTTAAATCCTAGATTAAATTTAGCTACTCGATTACTTTCGTGCCGTAAAATAACATAGATACAAAATAATTGGCCTTCAAAGTAAACATATTTTCATACATCTATTGAAAGCTTCAATCCGACTTTGTGATGAAGATGATTGAAACCTTGTACCCGTGCCTGAGTCATAGATATCATAGAGTTGAAACATTATTGATTTAAAAACAACATACCTATTTCTGCTGCAAAGCAGTAGTGCTCGCATTGCTGTGTTCCAGTTTGAAGGGTAAGGGTGCCGGTGAAATTACAGGCACATGAGACTTTTCATCTTTATGTCTCAGGGTGCGGGCGCTGTGCAATGCCACATAGGGTGCGTCCTAGGTGGACGTGACCTATGAGGTAATGCACTGCAGAGGCAGAGGTCATCTGCTTGTTCCGTCAATAAAGTAATATAAAAAAAAACTTTTTTTTTTTTTAATATTTATTTAAAATGATTTGCACGTAAGCTAGTTTCTTTTACAGACAGCCTATACGAGCAGCGGGTACATCATTATCTTGGTTCACCAGTGAGTAATATCTATCTATCAACAGTAAACCATAAATTCCACAATACAAATGTGCTCTAACCTTTTGTTTGTAATCATACTTAACTCAGACGTGTTAAACCGATTCTTAACTCGCAGGCAAGTGTGAAAGTAATCGCAGTCATCACAGCGTTTAGCGCTCATCAACGCCACCCACCGCCTCAGGTGAGCGGCAACACGATGCGACGCGACGCGACACTTGTACTTGTACTTGTAGTGCAGACTCTTCTCCGTAACTAGGCCGCCAATGGGCTCTTTATGCGTGATGGGTGGAGGCTGCTAGTCTAGCCACCCGATGTCCTCCAGGAAGGCTAGCAGCTCGCTAATGCCGGCGCAGACCTGCCTGGGCGTCCTCGGTGTCCCGAGGTATGTTTTCCTCTGGGACGCCACGCTGCTGCACTCCAGGAGAACATGCGCTGGCGTCTCATCTGCTGCTAGACAGCCTCTGCATAGGGGGCTATCTGTTATACCCAGAGTAAATAAATGTTTATTAAGAGCACAGTGACCCGTGACAATCCCGACGATCCGCCTTGTCAGGCGGGCAGCTTGTCACGCTTCAGATTGAGGAGTTTACGGGAGTATTTCGGATTTAGGCCCGGAAACGCCTCCTTTGACAGCCTGCAATCCGATACGACACTTGACGACGATAGATATGAAACACCAGTGACTTCGTCCGTGTGGAATTTTTTCCTTACAAATTTCAATAACCTGCTGAACCATAGGGTGAAATTTAGAAATTCCTTTTTAAGTGCATCCCTAGATCAAATAAGAAAAAAATGCAGGTCTCTAGGACTGGTTTAGGCGGTCACGCAACCAGCAACCAGTTTGTTTTGTTTTCAGCGCATCCCAAGACTATGCGACATGAAGGGAAAGTACCTTAAATATTGTATATAGGATATTTTGCTGAAAGGTGACTGTAATTTATTTTTATAACTTAGTAATACTGCATTCAAAGATTTTCTAAAAATTACTTGCTTCGTCTGGGAATCGAACCGAACATCAAATGGAATCAAAAATTTTACGTTATTCTTTTGTTTTATGATACCATGAATTATCTTTGAATGCAGTATTAAGTTTTAAAAACAAAATAAAGTCTGCTTTCAGCAAAATATCCAATCTACAATATTTAAGGTACTTTCCCTTCATGTGGCATAATCTTGGGACGCCCTGTATATATGTACTCGTACAGTTACCATGATTTATTTGTCGAACGAACAGCATGACGAGACGTATTGTAGAAAGGCTATATCGATGGACCGATGACATTTTAAGTTATAATGGTCGCTGGAGACCGTTCTTCTTGGTATTCTGTAGTCTGTAGATGACGCTATGTACGCATTTACGCTATATGACTGTTAGTAGTTCTTAAAATAATAATTTAAAAAACTATGGGAAGTAAGTCCAGCAGTAGCCTTCTATAGGCTGATGATGATTGTATATTTTATGTATGTATACATTTGTTTATTTACTTAGTTTGAGCTTTATAGATTTTCAATTTGTAAACTAAATGACATACCTACAATTTGTGTATACATACATATTAAAGACAGTGTCGTTGAAGTTTTAACCCATTGTTATCTTGTATCGTGTTGCGCCGCATCGCCATAGCATCGCGTTGCACTCGTCGCTTTGAATCTGTGAACTAGTGAGACATCAGCATATTTTGATATGCAGAATACTGTCTCGCTTGTTTTGCTACATATTTCTGTAAGAATAATGCAGAGTGACGCTTGACCCGGTTCTTTCACTATTGTTTTGTTTTAGAAACTTGTAACAAGTGGCCTTTTGTAGCGTCTATATTGTAATGCTGTAGGCATATGGTTTTATCACCAAACTATTGAAGTCTGCAAGTCTCCCCTTTTACATAATTATTTTTTACTTATTTATATTCGATGCTTACTTTTTTCTTTTTTCTATTTTTATATTGTAAGTTGACAAAGAAGCAGACGGCCCGCCTGATGTAAAGCAGTCACCGCCGCCTATGGACATCTGCAACACCCACGGTATTGCAACCGCGCTGCCTACCATTAAGAACCCTATTGATATTTCTCTTGAATTTATCCATATTGTAGCCCTGTGGGAAGACATTTGCAACGTTGCGTCATCGTCAAGACATCCTTTGGCTAAATGTTTTTTTGATGTCAGAAAGTTATGGAAAGTAGGTAATCTACATCGCATACATTCGCGAGGTCTCAGTTCGGGGTGAACCACTAGTATGTAAACAGATAGTAAAAATTACAATGTTACTCTATTTCGATCATAATACCGCACAGATTACGCAACATCCTACTTCACACACATCCCCCCCTCTTACCAAATTTGACCACTTCACCGCATACGGCTAAGGACGTAACACAAACACTCAATGGACAGACGGACAACACCACAGGCACTTACAAATGTGAAATTAATTGTGGTATCTTACGCAACACATTGTTTGTTGTTTTTCTATATAGATAATTTGTAGGTAAAGTTGAGAAAAGCACTTATTTTTAACACATTAGTGCATTTAGTACATTAGTGTCAAATACGATGCACACAAATAAATGTATCAATAAGTTGGTAATGAAGAAACAAGCTCAAAGTCGCGGTGAGAGCTATGCTCGGAGTTCCACTACTTAAAAGAACCAAGTTCACCGACATAAATATAAATAAATAAATAAATAGTGCTGGACAGTCCACACAACATTATCTAGCACCAAGCTAAGCAGAGCTTGTGTTATGGGTACTAGATAACTGATATACTTAATACAATACATTAAATAGATAGATATTTTTTATTATAATAGAAAATACCCAGAACACCCTGAACAAATATCTGCAGATCGCACAAATATTTGTTCCGAGGCGGGAATCGAACCCGCAACCTTCTGCGTCGCAGGTGAACCACCGTCCGCCGCGCCACAGAGGTCGACATAGCTCTCAGAATTAGCAAGTTGAAGTGGCAATGGGCAGGCCATATTTTGCAGTTCCGACAACCGTTGAGGAAAAGAGTTTCTCGAGTGCCAAGGACGAACCGGATAACGACGAAGTGTAGGAAGCCTTCTCGATGAACCAGATACATTTTAGTGGGAATCCGGTGTATGGAAGCGGCTCAAGAGCATTCGTCGGGGCATTTCTGTGTTTTTTTTTTTTTATTTTTGGAATGACGGAACAAGCAGATTGCCCACCTGATGATAAGCGGTACCCTCTGCCTATGAACAGTGCATTATAACATAGGTCACGTCCACCTAGGATGCGCCCTATGTGGCATTGCACTGCGCCCGCCACCCTGAGACATAAAGATGAAAAGTCTCATGTGCCTGTAATTTCACCGGCAACCATACCCTTCAAACAGGAACACAGCATTGCGAGCACTACTGCTTTGCGGCAGAAATAGGTAGGTATGGTGGTAGTACTTCCCCGGACGAACTCTTTCACAAAAAAGCTCTACTACTACTAAAACTTGGTTGGAGACTTATGTCCAGTAGTGGACTTCTATAGCTTGATGATGATCAAAGAAAGAAACAGACTGGTATTAGAGATTACAGAGCAAGATTGAAAGATCATCTTTATGTTTCATCGTAATTCGTGCAGTGCAATGCCACGTAGGGCGCGTCCTAGGTGGACGTGACCTAAGGTATTGCAGTTGTAATAGGTACACAATAGTCAGCGGACCACCAGCCAGTACCGTCATTAAAAAACAGTTACCAGCGAGTAAAGCCTCGGGCGGTTGTTAATAATGTTATAAAAGAAGTGCATTCACAATTTTTACGTAATGATGATCTAATAGGTCACATTAATGCAACTGTGTTTCGGCATTGAGTTTGTTGACAGAAGAATCAATTATTATTTTTTTGGTCTAATGTGAATGCCTCTTCGATGGTCTACGGATATTATGTAGTGGTCTGACATACTTTATTCCAAAATTGTATGAGATGAGAATAGCACTTATTTTTAACGAATACATGTCATGTCAAATAATGATGATGTTTTAGATATAGATTTATAAGAACAAACCGAAATGCATATGCATACATTATAATAATCTAATCGAATAATATTGCAGCACCCTGACTGGGTTTATGTCAGGACTGGACTGGGCTGGGACTGGGACTGGGTTTATTAATTACTTGTAGTATCTAACTAACTACAAGTAATTAATTTTGTAAAAATTAAAAAAAACCCCAACGCTTAACGGCTGAACCGATTTTGATAAAACAAAGCTAAGAACACTCCCGATAAATACACCTTTCAAACAAACAAAAAAAACTAAATCGGTTCATCCGTTCGGGAGCTACGATCGGACAGACAGACAGACATACACACACACACACACACACACACACACACAGACACGTCAAACACATAACACCCCTTCGTTTTTCGTCGGGGGTTAAAAAATATAAATATGAACAGTAATAATAATAATATTAATGTACCTACTACATAAGAGCAATAAATTTATAAGATTATGATGTTTTTGTTGTAAAATTAAATTAATGTAAAATGAAAGCGCTCAAATGGGATTGGGCGGGGCACGTCAGTCGAATGCTTCCCATCAGGTGGCACACCCTAGATATCTGAAGGACGGCGACCTCGGGTTCCGACGAGAAAGCGCTGGCGGGACGATCTTGTTAATTTTGAAAAGGAGTGGTGAGAGACTGCCAAGGACAGGGACAAGTGGAAGGATTTGGGGGAGACCTTTGCCCAACAGTGGGACAACATAGGTTCTGAAAAAAAAATTTTTTTTGGATAACTATCATTTTAATGGTAAAGATGGACCTCGATAAAGTGCACAAGTGGAAGAGAGAGAAACATGAACTATATAACTAGCGCATAATCTTGTTGGAATGCCCAAAATAAGGGAAGGCTATACTGAGCAGTGGGTGATAACGATCATTGTGATATGTGCCGACCAGTGAATGTATTGCTGTGTTCCGGTTGAAGGGTGTGGGTGCCGGTGAAATTACAGGCACATGAGACTGGAGTCAGTAGTCTTAGTCTCAGGATGGCGGGTGCAGTGCAATGCCGCATAGGGCGTATCCTTGATGAATGGGGACCTATGAGGTAAATTGCTACAACCAGAGATTACCGCTTAACATAACATCAGGTGGGCCATCTGACTTTACCGTAATTAAAATAAAATAAAACAAAAAATCCTTGATATCATATGCAAGAAAGTCTTTATGCATACAACACTTGCGGAGAGGCCATCCATCAAGCGATGTAGGTCACCTACTCCACGTTTACAGAGATGATCTCTTACACAACGTTGCACATAATCTAGTAGCCGGTATGTTCAGGTCAGAGGTGGAGCGTGATCGGACCGGTCAGTTGCACTTTTTCACCTTCACTGACGTGGATCGAAGGTCAGGTGTCAAGCGATTAATGTTTTTCATTTTATCTGTACATCTTAATTTTAATAAGTCTGCAAGACCAAATAAATATTTATCAGCTCAAAAACTTAAGTAGGTACTCCAAATACTTACCAGACCATTGAATGGTGTCGTCATATCCAAGGAAAGCAGAGAAATCAGTAGAAGCTGTTGTTACTTATAGCGGAAACTAAGATCCAAAGTCTTGATTACCGCCGTAAGGTCGCTTGCCTTTCGATCTTCTATAGGTTACATTTCGGGGAATGCTCCCAGGAACTTCATGATCTGATCCCACCATCTCCTTTTCATCGTAGGGCGAGCAGGCGCACGGCTCGGTACCACCCTTACCTCATTAGTATACCCTCTATTCGTACTAAACGTTTCAGTTCTACCTTTATAATGCGAACTGCTAAGGAGTGGAAAACACTACAATCGTCTGTCTTTCCTGAAAACTATAATCTGGATTTCTTCAAGGTTAGAGTAAATAGGTGCCTTCTAGACCTTTGTGCTCCATCTTCGGCCACATGACTTACCAACAGGTGAGATCGTAGTCAAACAAATCAATGTTAAAAAAAAGTTCCTCATTTTTTTTTAAACTTATCATCCCTTGCTTTTGACGGTAACTGATAAATGACAGTGAATTTCGTGAGTTTTAATGGATAGCATTTAAGTTGCTAGTTTATTTGTGTGTAAAAGAAGACAATACCATGTCATGGAAGTAGGTATGTACCGTAACGTACATTTTAAAATGCAGAGGATACGGTGAAAGCAAATGTGCATACTCTGTGGGAACACCGAACAATGAGTACAAAAGATATGCTCATTTTAAAGGAACTATCCACATTTTGACACTTAATAGTTATGAAACAATAGCGGCGTTGTAATTGTGTTACGTAAAACTGAGTTACTATGTTTTGACTTGTGTATAACAGTGAAGAAAAAAGCCAGAGCAGTGTCAAGGCGTGTCCGCTGCGCCATGTTTTGAACAAACATTGTTCTTGAACATTGTTTGTTCAAAACATTGCCCGTCCGCTGCGATTTTAGCAATGTTCAGTAAACAAAGTTCAAAACGTCTTCCTGCATCAAAATCTAACATAAAATTAACAATTCCCCGCAGATGAACGCGAGGGATGTTTTCCACAAACTCTGGCAAACACGTTCATGTGTAGGTATTTCCTCGACAAAACTTTTAGGCCACGCCCCTAGTTTTATGTTATTGTTTTTTTTGTCTTTTATTTATTTATTTATTTTTATTTGGATCACCAACAATGTTTTGTTTTCGAACAATGTTTTGTTCAAAACATGGCGCAGCGGACACGGCTTCAAAGAAAGAGATCTGCCATCACTGTGTTGAAAAAAAAGTCTGTGGGCCGCATGACTATGACTATGGGAATAAATGACTCGTATGACTTTTGAGTGCAGGAAAGATCTGGTGAAAATATACCTGATCTACAAAACCTTGAACCATGAATTAGTCTTGATTGTGGCGTCAACAAGCGTAGGTTTTCGGAATAACATTATAACTTATTATTAAGAAACTAGCAGGACAAGATTTACAACCTCGTAAGTGCTTAATCGTGCTCGTATCTTGTCCTTTAACTATATGTTTAACATACTCCTTTCGATGCTATGTTGACATGTTTCCAGCGAAATCGAATGGTACCCTAGAGAAGGACAAAGGATAGAGGAATACCTCTCCGCAGATGGGAAGATGATTTTAAAACTACAGTAGTTGCGACATGGAGAAGAAAAGCTCACGATCTGGAGGAGGCCTATGCTGGAAAGCAAAATAACCATTTATAACTTTTTATCGATGTCATATTGTACCCAAAACTAATTGTAAGGTTGTTAAATACAGGCTATTGAAATTGAAATTGAAATTGAAAGTGTATGAAGCTATCAAATAGTGTATAATCCCTCATAATATCTTAATTATCTATCGTAGCATTATTGATTCTGTATTGCTAACCAAAGATTATCCTCCCTTTATTCGATTAAGACAAAGTACCCAATCTGTAACAGTGAAAGGAAATGTTATAAACACGTTGAGTTTTTGATCCTAAGATTACATTTAACAATCGTTTACGAAACTTTAATATCATAATGAATTGAATATAATTTTGTTCAGTAATACATAATGTTTTATTGAACAGTTTCCTTTCTAAAACAAGCTTACGAAGTGCTTGCTTAGTCATCGTTTTCAACAACAATTTCCTGATACTTAGCTGTTTTTAAGTTCAGTGCTTATTTAGTCCAAGTAATTATTATATGCAGCACCGAATTTGTTTATTCAATAACAACGAAAAAATCACACATTCATCGAATTCAAATATTATGAGAAAAATCTAGGTAGATTTTATAAATAAATAAATAAATAAATAAATAAATAATGCTGGACAGTTCACACAGTTCAGTTAAGTGAGGGGTCTAGAAGATCAACACGTTATAGGTACTGATTTTTGCGTGATTTACCGTAATACCTCTTTGGACCAATGATTAGATATATGTTGAACAAGCTTGCGTATTTTTTTTACAAAAAAACACTTGTTCACTTCTTCACTTTCACAAATCTTTATGTCTCAGGGTGGCGGGCGCAGTGCAGTGCCACATAGGATGCGTCCTAGGTGGACGTGACCTATGTGGTAATGCACTGTTAATAGGCAGAGGGTACCGCTTAACATCAGGTGTGCCATTTGCTTGATACGTCATACCTACGTAGTAGAAAAAAAAAAAAAAACTAAATCTATTTGGGACTCTTCTTTATTAATGACTACACTTGGTCATTGCGCTATTTGCATGAATCATGCTCAATTTTTCTTTCTAATTGTTCAATAATCACCTGTCATTGCATCTAACGAACGATAATTTAAGCATAAGGCTAAGAAAAGGCTGACTGCTTGAGCAGTCAGTAGGCAATATATACGTAAGTGCCAACACACGCAGATATTGTACCATGTGTTATTATGTTATCTTCCGTTTCTGTCGCAAAGAAGTAGTGCTAGCATTGCTGTGTTCCGATTTGAAGGGTGCCGGTGAAATTACAGACACAATGAGACTTTCATCTTTATGTCTCAGGGTGGCGGCATATCGTGGCGGGCGCAGTGCAATGCCACGTAGGGTGCGTCTTAGGTGGACGCGACCTGTGAAGTAACACATTGTTACAGGCAGAGGTTACCGCTTAATCACGGGGCCATTAGGTTGTTCATTTACTAAAACAAATAATACAGAACAACCCAATAAGACCAATGGTAAGATAAATGTGTATGTGATTGAGATTGGCCTGCAACGCAGGAGGTTGCGGGTTCGATTCCCGCCTCGAAACAAATATTTGTGCGATCGCAGATATTTGTTCAGGGTGTTCTGGGCATTTTCTATGAATAATAAAAAATATCTATTTGTGTAATATATTGTATTAAGTATATCAGTTATCTAGTACCCATAACACAAGCTCTGCTTAGCTTGGGGCTAGATAATATTGTGTGAACTGTCCAGCATTATTTATTTAGCTTGGGTACAACGTTCATGTCATGAATCATTAAAAAAAAACATACAGCAGCTGCTTGAAGCAAGCGGTCGTTACGGAGCTGTCAGTCTACTCCCAGCCTAACGCTCGATAATTTGCGCATTATGTTGCGCTTGCGCCGGCTGAGTCTGTAGTGTTATTGAAAGCAGCGGCGCGAGACGAGGTATGCTGTGAAGAAACAGATGACAGCTGTGATTTATGCCTCTTTTATAACATTACGCCAACGTCATACGATATCGAGGTGCAATGAATCTTCGATACCAATTTTAACTGGCTTATTCCACTATTCCCCCCTGAAAATCCCCCTTAAAAAAAAGTTGAATCTAACAAAAAATCTTATTCCACTAGAATCCCCCTCATGGGGGGAAAACTGAACCGTAAAATAAAGAAAACATAGAAATTCCCCTTCATCTTCGTCTGAGGTTCTGCTTCAGATGTGAGGTTGAAGTGCTTAATTTCATGATATTCAATATCTACAGCATTTAATATAAAAGCCGTTTACGATTACCCGGACTTGTTAGTAAGATTAGTTGGTATAAGATTTGTTCAGGCTGCTAGCTTAGGAATGTGTTACAACTGCAAGAAAGCGTTAGCTGAATTAGTCGTGGGGAGCATTGACGGCGATGAGGTCACCACTTGTCACGTTTATATTTTCATGATGGTGTACATACGGCAAGAAAGCGTTAGCTGAATAAGTCGTGGGGAGCATTGACGGCGATGAGGTCACCACTTGTCACGTTTATATTTTCATGATGGTGTACATACGGTGAAAAGAGGCCCATTGGAAAAAGGCAGCTGTCTATGTATGTAAGTACTAACTTATGTATGTAGGTAGTAGGTATTGTATATTATTGCGAAAATTGTTAGCTTGGATTCGGACGGGTAGCTACTCTATCATTGTATAAAGAAAAGGTCTATTTACTTAACTGACCTGAATCTATGTCTTTATTTAGCTGTGGATTTAATTCAAATGTTGAAGTCTCTGTGTTGCGCTTTCTCAGTGCCTTGCCGGCGCCCGCGCCATCCACGCGGAACAACCCCGAAATATCTGTAGTACCGGCTGATTGCCTTGCGCAAACGATAATTTCGTTCATGGTTTCGCATTGATTCCTTACAGTGCCTTATTGACGATTGTTGTAGATTTCAATATTGATATTGTAGGCGAAAGCGGGCTTTGAGTGTCACGTTTTAGTTTGGAAAGTTGAAAATTAATCAAAATTAATCACGCTAATACTTGAGTTTCATACAATAGATTTTTTGTTTACTAATAACTGTTTCTCAGCGAGAAACGTATTGTAGTTTTTAACTCCCGACGCAAAAACGACGTGGTGTTATAAGTTTGACGTGTGTGTGTGTGTGTGTCTGTATGTGGCATCGTAGCTCCCGAACGGATGAACCGATTTAGTTTTTTTAATGTCTGAAAGGTGAATTTGCCGGGAGTTTTCTTAGCTATGTTTGATCAAAATCGGATCAGCCGTTTCATTGCTTTGAGGGTTATTTTAATTTTTACAAAACTAATTTATTGTTTGTTGTTTATTTTGTAAATACGGCATATCTTCTAGTCACTTACGGCAGAGCCTCAAGACGAAAGTATAGCGAGTGCGTGTTGCCAGTGATGATTTACGGCACTAAGACGTAGCTGCTAACAATTGGCCACATACAAAAGCTCATAGTTGCGCAGCGGGCTATGGAGCGAGCTATTATCAGAGTTTCTCTGCGTGATATAATCCGAAATTAGAAAATCCGTAGAAGAACCAAGATCACCGATATAGCTCTCAGAATTAGCATGTTGAAGTGGCAATGGGCAGGCTATACAGCTTCCAGAACTAATCAGCATGTTGAAGTGGCAATGGGCAGGCCATACAGCTTCCAGAACTAATAAGCATGTTGAAGTGGTATTGGGCAGGCCATACAGCTTCCAGAACTAATTAGCATGTTGAAGTGGCAATGGGCAGGCCATACAGCTTCCAGAACTAATTAGCATGTTGAAGTGGTATTGGGTAGGCCATACAGCTTCCAGAACTAATTAGCATGTTGAAGTGGTATTGGGCAGGCCATACAGCTTCCAGAACTAATTAGCATGTTGAAGTGGCAATGGGCAGGCCATACAGCTTCCAGAACTAATTAGCATGTTGAAGTGGCAATGGGCAGGCCATACAGCTTCCAGAACTAATTAGCACGTTGAAGTGGCAATGGGCAGGCCATACAGCTTCCAGAACTAATAACCGTTGGAGAATAACGGTTTTCGAGTGGCGACCACAAAAGAGGTTGCAGAAAGTCGTTGGATGGAGGCGGCTCAAGACCGTTCGTCGTAGCATTCTATGGGGAGGCCTATGTCCAGCAGTGAACTGATATAGGCTGATGATGATGATATAAGGCCCCTTATAGTAATGAGTCTTTCCAAACTGATGGAAATTAAAATTCCGTAATAGACAAGGTCATCGAACTATTCTTTAGTATATTTACCTCGACAGTTGGAGTAATTCCTGTTCGATTCCTTGGCTATGATCCTGTGGACTTTGATCGTCCTGTTCGATCCCTTAACATTTTGAGGCAACTTTCAAATTCCTGATGGATCCCTTGGAGAGTTGAACAGAAGTACCAACATACCTATTTCTGCCGTATAAAGCTGTAGTGCTCGCATTGCTGTGTTCCGGTTTGAAGGGTATGGTTGTCGGTAAAATTACAGGCACATGAGACTTTTCATCTTTCTGGTTACCGCTTAACATCAGGTGGGCCATCTGCTTGATCCGTCGTTTTATGTTTAATAATAAATAATAGTTTAAAAAAACTAAAAAAAATATGATTTTATAGCAGACCGAACTAAAAAATACAAAATAATTTTCAATTTCAAAGAGTTTATATTACAGTAGTAGAAGATCGAACAATCAATCAGTTTTTTTTTAAAAAGCGTGGGTTGCTTGATAAAGTAATTGTAACAATCATTCTGTTGGCAACTATCTATGAGAGGAGAGTTATGAAAAGTAGAAAAATGAACCCCACGCTTTAAAAAATAAAAAAAAACTGATTGATTGTTCGATCTTCTACTACTGTAATATAAACTCTTTGAAATTGAAAATTATTTTCTATTTTTTAGTTCGGTTAGCTATAAAAGCGTGTGTTATTTAGTTTTTTTAAACTATTATTTATTAGATAAGTAACACCAGTAGCCTTGTCCTTTATAGAGCTAAATCGGTGCATGACATTTATAGCTTTGTATACTTTTATTTATCTAGATATGATAACATTTAAGGACCAGTCACCTTTAAGACTCTCTGGGGGGTTAGTACGAGAATTTGTCAGTATTCGAAACTATATGAAGTTTCGTTTCCTTCCATACATTTACTAGCAGCGCCCCTAGCGGAAACGAGGAGAAAACTAAGGACGCTGTCAGAAAATGTATTGAAGGAAACGAAACTTCATATAGTTTCGAATACTGTCAAATTCTCGTACTAACGGTACTGATTCTTTAAGAAACTGTCATCTTATTGTTTACGAGTTTGTGAGCCTGAATATTATTATTAACAATCGTCACAATATGTTTCCGTCGCTATATATTATTGAAATAGCGTTGTTTGTAAGAAAAAATCCTCATCTATTTCCACGTATGGCTGACGTTGCAGTCCGAAACAGAAGAGATGGCAACAGACTATATAAACCCGGCTACAAAACAGCATTGTTACAGAAGAGTGTATGGCAACACGTATTTACAATAAAATACCAAACACGTATAAAATCCCAGATGAGAATTTATTTAAATCGAATTTGAAACAATTATTAATAAGTAAATGTTATTAAAATATTCATGAATTTATTTATGGCGGACATTTTGTGATTTTAATTTTAATTGATTTATTTAAATTTTTGACATTCTTTAGTATTTTTGATATTTGAATGCTAAGCTAGGGTAGAACATAATTGGAACTTACCTACTTATTTTTAAGTCCTTTCATATATGACATTATGTTCAAGCAAACAAATTTATCTTTTCCTTACCATTAATTATTATTTTCTTTATCATTCTCTTTATCTTTGTATTTATCTGTATGTGTATCTTTATATTTATCTTTAAATAAAATAAATAAATAAAATCATCGTTACCTATCTTTATATTTAGATTTATATTTACATTTTATTATGTATATATAATAAAATGGATTGCGAGGCTCAAGTGGAGATGGGCGGGACACTTGGCAAGGCGAGAGGATTACCGATGGACCAAAGCTGTCATCGAATGGACGCCGAGAGATATGCGGCGGCCTCGAGGAAGACCTCCTGCCCGATGGTCAGACGATATTTTGCAGGCAGTAGGAGAGCAGTGGATCCGGCTGGCACAAGATCGCCAGGAGTGGCGTTCTAGAGAAGAGGCCTTTACTCAGCAGTGGGTGCTACCGGCTGAATAGATAGATAGATAGATGTATATATTATATTATATTATTATATTATTCTGAAGACAGAAATAAAAACTCCAGATTTTACGAAATTATAAACTTATTCAAGTTTGATCTTCAATATTCACACACATACAACTTTCCTTCTCGGTATACTGAACAAGTTTTTGAGGCAGGTAATTTTGATTATATATGGTTCTTTAATTGTTACAGGTAAATAATCTCATAAGTACGAGTATGAAAAAGTATGTTAACAAACCCATGCATCGAAGACAAACACTGGTCAGAACACAGCGTTCGATTTATGATCAAGACTGATTGTGTTTCGCAAAATGTAAGTAATGTTCAGTTCCTTCACGTTTAGTTTTTTCAACTAAGCGATAGTTTACATTCATTGTAAAAGTATATCTTGCAACGCGTGTGGCAACGCGCTCCGGTCTACATGTCTCTGCAATTTCACTGTCGATAAACTCATACAATTATAAGTAGGAAGGTACGATATTGCGAATACTGTCCGTAAATACCACGACGTAATGTAACGTTATTTTCAAACTCGTCGCTAACTTTGTCTAGCTTTTTGGATGAAAAACTGTAGTTATTTTTTTAATTTCGCTATCAGAACATGTAATTATTGATATTGGTGTCGATTCTGTGCAGCATTCTCTAATTTTAAGCCGCGTTAAAGTTGTCGTGCGCCCTTTCTAATAGACTGAAATAAAAGAGACCGCGATAATTTTAATACAGTTTAAATTAGAAAATGCTGCACAGAATCGACACCATTATTACGGTATTTATAGCGTGTTACCTTATTATTTATTTTCCCGACGTTTCGAATGTGTTGCAACAAATAATAAGGTATCACGCGATAAATAAGGTAACCCGTGATAATACCAACAAATATAGAAATCTGTAATTATGAAATTGTACCCAGAATAGTTCAGTCCTAACGATTTCCATTTCTCATAATATTTTTCTTTTTTTTTTCTTTCATTTTTATGTAAGGGCTCGACAAACTGGCATACGGCCCACCCCGGCACGTATGATGGTAAGCGGTTACCGTCGCCTATTGACATCTTTTTTTTTTTATATTTTTTTTTTATTCTACTGAAATGGCGGAGCAAGCAGATGGCCCACCTGATGTTAAGCGGTAACCTCTGCCTATGAACAGTGCATTACCTCATAGGTCACGTCCACCTAGGACGCGCCCTATGTGGCATTGCACTGCGCCCGCCACCCTGAGACATAAAGATGAAAAGTCTCATGTGCCTGTAATTTCACCGGCACCCTTACCCTTCAAACCGGAACACAGCAATGCGAGCACTACTGCTTTGCGGCAGAAATAGGTATGGTGGTAGTACTTCCCCGGACGAACTCTTTCACAAAAAAGCTCTACTACTACTGAAAGGAGCTCGTCCAAGCCTATAATGATAGTTGACTGTTGATCGTTTTTTTTTTTATGTAATGGCTCGACAAACTGGCTTACGGCCCGCCTGATGGTAAGCGGTTACCGTCGCCTATTGACATCTGCAACACCAGGGGCATTGCCAATGCGTTGCCTGCCCTGAAGGACTCTTTTTACATTTTTTTGAAGCGGCTCATGGTGTAGTTTAGCGGAAACACCTCAGGAGGGAGCCCATTCCACAACTTGCACGTATGGGGGAGAAAAGATCTCGTAAAGCGAGCAGTACGAGACACCCACGTGTCGATGATGTGTGGATGAGCTCCCTTGCGTTGTCGAGAAGTGTGATGGTTGAACCTGGATGCGGGTATGAGATTGAACAGCTCCTCAGAGCACTCCCCATTATAGAGCCGATAGAACACACAGAGCGAGCCGATGTCTCGGCGTAGGCTCAGCGGCTCTAGTGAACTGGAGAGCTTGGGGTCGTTGACGTTGTTCTCTGCAAGAAGGAAACAAACCCAACTTAATTTTAAACGAAACTTTGATATGGTGTTATGTATACATAAGTAGATAATGTTTTAGATAATTTGTATTCATGACCCACTCGTAACATTAATTTAATCTTGTTTTTAACCCCGACGCAAAAAGAGGGTCAATAAGTTTGACCGCTATGTGTGTCTGTCTGTGGCACCGTAGCTCTTGAAGGGGTGATCCGATTAGAATGCGTTTTTTAATTTGAAAGCAGGTTTTCTAGCGTTGTTTCTTGACAAATTCTGTCAAAATCGACTCAGCCGTTTCATTGCGTTGGGGGTTTTTAAAATTGTTACAATATTATCTAATGGGTTAAAGTACCGAAATCAAATCTTTTCAGCCCCCTTATTCGCTATGACCAAACGTGACATAACGCGGGCTTGTTACGATATCTGCGTGGAATCATCGTTCAGAATACATTGTGACGTCACACGTTATTGTCAAGTAATCTCCTATGGTCATAGCGAATAACAGCCCAGTTCAGTTCCGTGGCTTTTGCGGAGTAGACCACAATTTCGCCAATATGTCTATGAATATAACTACCTACCTATTAAATTAGGGTCACGTTACGATGAGCTGACATCTGTTTCCAGACGAACAATACTTTCTTGGTTGCAAATGTGTGGCGACAAATTTTTAGATTCCTCATGCTGAAACTCATACATTCCTCATTCCAGTCTACTTGCGAAGTTGCGAGTCAGGTACAATCATAACCAATTGGCCATAAAATTAACGAGCGGCAATGTAATTCTATGCTATACTAATAACAGGGTCTTTAAACTGGGTTACAGATACCGCGAACCTTTTAAGATCACTTAGATCGGGCACTGCTACACTTTACTATGTATGAGTGAAAAATATAGTATAGGTTCTATGAATAGACCTCGATTTGTACACTTTCGGCAAACATCCGATTAGGGATGATGAGGGTGCGTCCTAGGTGGACGTGACCTATGAGGTAATGCACTGTTCATAGGCAGAGGTTACCGCTTAACATCAGGTGGGCCATCTGCAAGTTCCGTCATTCAAGTAGTATAAAAAAAAAACATCCAAACATACATAAACTCACACCTGTTTCCCGGAGGGGTAGGCAGAGACCACGGATTTCCACTTTCTACGATCCTGACACCTCTTTTGCTTCATACACTCTCATCACATTCTTCATACATGCTCGTCGGGTACTCTCGACCTGACCTTTTTCCAGAACGTCTCCGATCTGGTCTGAATACGTTCGCCGAGGTCTTCCCTTTCCCATTGTCCCATTCACGCTCGTCTTATGTACCCGTTTCGTCAATCTACTATCGTCCATCCTTGGCCAAACCCAAACAAAACCAACCTATGCCCAAACCATCTAAGCCAGGGGTTCCCAAAGTTGGCGATAACGCCCCTTTGTGGGCACTGCAGGCCCAAAGGGGGGTGGTAAGAGACCCAGAAAAAAATGGGGGGTGGTCAAATCAGACACACTTTCGCATTATAATAGTTATTAGGCCATAGGTTATAGATAGAATATAGATAGAATATTCTTTATTGCACAAAACAAACAATGTACATAGGCGAACTTAATGCCTTAGTTTCTGCCTTAGTAAGCATTCTCTACCAGCTAACCTTTGTGTATTGTGGATACATTTATGTAGGTAGTGCACAAAAAAACGTAATAAAGAGAAGAAGAAAAAAAGACCTTTGTAGTCTAACAATACAAGATATGTAAGTAACATAATATTATATTATAAAAATAAATAATAATGTTATAGGTCATTTTCGTAGATAATAGATGACGGGCAATCATGTTTTAACAAGTTTTTGTTAAATAACTCACAATGATTAATTTAGTTTGAAGTTATAGTGGTTTATAAGTAGGTGAAAAATGGGGCGCTAAAAATTTACTATGGGGACGCTAAAAAATTATTTATTCTCAAAGTGGGCAGTAGATAAAATAAGTTTGGGAACCCCTGATCTAAGCACACCTTTCTCAATCCTAGCAAAATATATATCTGATTTAAATGTCATGGATTCTACTTTAAATGATGTCGGTTGTAAAATTCGAGCATTTGTCACTAGCGTGTCTCTACTTGATAAATATCTTACTCACACCTGACTGGATAGACTTGACTTTTATTTCATTCCGGTTGTCGTGTGTAATCGGTTTTTAAATGTCAGTACATAATAGTTTTTTTTTAGATTATTTTGTAGATTCGTTTGATGTTTATGCGTATGATGTACTTGATATGTGGTTTAACCTTTAGATTACCATTTGAGGATTTATTACTATTATAGAACATTCTACTACAACTTGGCTATAATTTGGTAAAATAACTAAGATTAGTGATTTTTATACCAAAGCGATATCATAAAACTTTATGACAATACGAAAATAACTGTCATACCTTTTCCTGTAGTTTCAAAATATATTCAGTAGGACAAAAATGTGTCAATATTTGCCTCCTTTTTAAAAAGTGAAGTGACTTGATTATCCGTGTCTCAGTATAAAAAATCTCTAGTCTCTGTGTTTTTTTTTATGCTACTTGAATGACGGAACAAGCTGATGGCCCACCTGATGTTAAGCGGTAACCTCTGCCCATGAACAGTGCATTACCTCATAGGGCTCGTCCACCTAGGACGCGCTCTATGTGGCATTGCACTGCGCCCGCTACCCTGAGACATAAAGATGAAAAGTCTCATGTGCCCGTAATTTCACAGTTTTTTTTTTTTAAATTATCTATTTTTTTAAATTAAATGGAGTACCAACAGTTTTAGGCGTATACGACCTTACACGAATCGTTGCGTTTTTTATAGATCTATATTAATTATGTACATTCCGGAACTCCATCTAGCCGCCAAAAACTGCTAAACCTGTACTACGTACGTGTGCGTAATCTACTTAAGGACAGTAACAGGCGACGGACAAAAAGACGAGTGGTTGTCCTCGCTTAAAGAGCACTAGTTTTGGCTCTGCCTTGGACTTCCCGGGGTGAAGTGGGACATTCACGTAATTTATTGTTTTGCTTGACTGTTTTAGTGATGGAGATTAAGATTATTGAATACCAAACTGATATACAACTACATTATGATATGAAACTTGACCGTGATGAAGAGACTTGCGCTTTAAGATCACTGTTTTGGACTAATTAATAACTTGGGGTAAATCTCTCACGCACATTGGACCACCCATTTTCCGCATTCAAACTCTATGCATAGTTTGAATGAATGAATGAATGAATGAAAATACTTTATTGCACACCTTACAAACTAGTTAAAAACAAGACAACAATTAAACAAAAAAAACTAAATGTACAATGGGCGGTGTTATCGCTAAAAAGCGACCTCTTCCAGACAACCTTTGGATGGAGAGGAGCTTGAAGAGGAGAGGAGAGGGAATGCTTGGGAGGAGTTTGAATGCGGAAAAGGGAGTTTGTTTACATTACATACATACATAGACACACGCCTTTTTCCCCGAAAGGGTAGGCAAAGCCTCAGTGGGCCTCTTGTCTCTTTTACATTATTGGGGTAAAATCATAGATTAAATTGGCCTAATTCTACTGTTTTTAAAGAAAAACCATTCTTATATTATGCAATTACAATTCAATTACAATTGTCAATTCATTATAATTGTAATCTGCTAAATTTATGATTGTATCTCCATATAATTATAATTATCTAGTTTTAGTTGTAGGTAGAAATGCGATCGGTATATCCATTATGATCATTTTTTGTTCTACCACATATATTATATATATACATGTTATAATGGTTTCTATATGGTCACAATTATAATGCAATTGAAAAACCATTGAAATTAATAGAATACCAAAAGTGTCAAAAGTGACCATTATGAGACAAATAATTAATAATTTAAGGTGAATGCTCACGCTTGCGGCGCGAGATTCAAATTTTTCAGTGTTTTTTGTCCATTACAGCTCATCAACACTTCTTCAAGAAGCAAAAGTTGAGTTCGCGAGAACAAAGAGACTTAACACACATGTTTTAATTGATAGTATCTCATAAATATTATCAGTTTAGCTACGATACCCCTAAACAAAAAAAAAACACTAACAATGATAGACCTTTGTTTGACCACGATCTCACCTGTTGGTAAGTGACGATGCGGCCAAAGATGGAGCACAAAGATCTAGAAGGCACCTATTCACTCTAGCCTTGAAGAGACCCAGATTATAGTTTTCAGGAAAGACAGACGACGGTAGTGTATTCCACTCCTTAGCAGTTCTCATTATAAAGGTAGAACTGAAACGTTTAGTACGAATAGAGGGTATACTAATGAGGTAAGGGTGGTACCGAGCCGTGCGCCTGCTCGTCCTATGATGAAAAGGAGATGGTGGGATCAGATCATGAAGTTCCTGGGAGCATTCCCCGAAATGTAACCTATAGAAGATCGAAAGGCACGCTACCTTACGGCGGTGCTCGAGACTCTGGATCTTAGTCTCCGCCATATGTTGCTCACCAATAAGCCTGAAAGCTCTGCGTTCGATCGAGTCCAAGGCAGCAAGCTGGTGTTTGGCCGAGCCATCCCAAACGTGGCAGCAGTACTCCATACCAGCCCGGACTTGTGCTTTGTACAGACTTAAAAGCTGTCCTGGTGTGAAGTAACGCTTTACCTTATTCAGGATACCCACCTTTATGGAAGCAGTTTTTGCCTTAGACTCGACGTAGGAGCCAAAGTTGAGAGTAGGCGTGAGTGAAACGCCTAAGAGCTCGAGGTGATCTCCTATAGCTACCGGTACATCCCGAAAGACAGGAAATTGGAGAAACTGACTTTTTTTCGTCGAGAAGAGACAAGCCTGCGTTTTCGAGGCGTTGAACTTGACTAGGTTGGCATCGCCCCAATCGGATACAGCCTTTAGAGTCAAATTCAGACGCTGCAGCATCTCATCTCTTAACTCCAGAATTTCATTCTGCCTAGCACGCGCAGTGGAAACGTAACTCTCCACAACTGTGCTGTCGTCTGCGTACCAATGAACTGTAAAAATGTGTTCGTGTATCGTAACCAAATTGATGATATTTATGAGATACTATCAATTAAAACATGTGTGGTAAGTCTCCTAGTTCTCGCGAACTCAACTTTCCCTATCTGAAGAAGTGTTGATGAGCTGTAAGGAGCAAAAAACACCAAACAATTTGAATTTCGCGCCGCAAGCGTGAGCATCCACCTTAAGTACAATTAGTTTAGTAGAATTAGTCCCCAGCTCATCAGTAAAGTGACATAACTCGAGTAACTGAAGTTAATTGTATTCCGTGCCGGATATGGCATAAAACCTGATCGTGATGAAGGGACTTTACGCTTGTGGAATCTACATTGTAATATTTAATTTTCCCAGTTAATAAACTTTAAAACTTTCCGTGTTCAGTTATGCAGTAGCTAGTAGTTAAGAATGCATTGTAAAAGCCATCATACTTCAGTGTCTCTATTTTGTTATCTACGAAATTAATGCCCGTCGGTGTTATTAGGATGATATTCACGTGAAATAACATAATAGCCATCTACCCAACAGTCACATAAATAGTCCTGATCCCAATCTAGGATTCCCTGTATTGCGGGTACCAGAAACTACGAGCACCATGATACCAAAACACCCAGACCCGGAATAAATGTTTGGACAACATGCGAACATTTGTCCCGCAGCGGGAATTGAACCCTCTTACATCTCAGCCGGCTACTTACCTACCGCGCCACGGCGGTCACCATTTGTAGATTTATACCTATAGTAATTGCAGGCTATAAAAAAAAATGCTGGTCTAAATCAATAAAAAGTTAACAGAAAGGTCGACTAGTATTAACTGTTGCATAAATTAAGCTCTTCGACTGAAATTAATGAATTAATCGCAAAAAATGGGGTTAGATTTGATCTGTAACTATTTCTAAGCGATATATAAATAAGGAAATGTCAAGTACTTTATTGCTGTGCTAAGAGCACTATCAATATAAATTGAAAAACTGCTTTAGAAGTTGAAATCCTCGAATTACTTTTTAATATTTACAGTCACACCGGCCATGCCAGAGGCCTTTTCGAAAAACGTTTACATTACATAACACCTAACAGTCACATACATAGATAGTTCCTGATCTCACACTAGGACTCCCTGTGCCGTGGGTATCGGGAACTACGAGCACCATGATACCACAACATCCGTAACCGGGACATATAATTGCATATCGTAAAAACATTTGCCCCGCAGCGGGAATCGTTCCCGCACCTCTCACATATCGTCCGAATACTCGCCCGCCGCGCCACGGAAGACTTCGAAATGGGTAGTTATGAACGGTTTTGATCAAATGTAGAAAATCAGTTAAAATATTTTGTTTAAATTAAAGTTATTTTTTCAGGCTAAATCCATAGTTATTTTGAACGGAAACAAATCTATTTGAAAAAAAGAAAAAGTTGTATATATACCATATTATTGCTGTTACTGTTAGCCTGCATCATCCATTGTTGGGCAAAAGCCTCCGCCATATCCTCCAGTCACTACGATCCTGTGCTATTGTTTGCCAATCTATGTTAAAAGTGTCTATTCCATCGCGCCATCTTCTGCGTGGTCTGCCGCGACGCCGTATCGCTGTGTCAGGGCTTCACATAGTGGTTATTTTGGCCCACAGCTCATCAGGCATGCGACAGAAATGTCCATATATTCCATACTATGCCACCAATAAATAGGCCTTTGAGGAGGGATTCATCCTGTATGTTTTCCACTGGGATTAATCCTGAACAGCGCGGCGCGTCTATGCCGCGGGTAAAACCTAAATATTCTGTATACTCGACTCGTGGTACCTGTCACTTCAGTAGGCCATAGGCTAAGTTTGAACGTGGACCTGGTATCACTGGGCTTAGTGCGAAACCATTTCTCAGAGTTTTAATGTGAAGACCTAAAAAACTGTGAAGACGGAATTGAAAACCTTTAGTAGGTATAGCTGAACAGGCGGATAGGTGTGCCCAGCAGCGAGCTAATCCTACATTTTGAGGTTTATAGGTAATACTGATCTTTGATACAAGGCAGCAGTTGTATGTATATACTGGCAGAAGGCTTAATAATTGTGTTTTGGAGGTTTTACTACTGGACATTAGAGGCAATACGCCGTTTCTTGAACAGGTGCAGAAAACAATGGAAAACTTCTCTTAATCACTCCCATTCTTGTAACAGAATAATTTTACATTACATTATACACATACATTACATTACATTATACGTTATATACATTATTACACAAACAATAAGATAATGCCATTTTCTCTCAACTTGTTTAAAATTACCGATTACATTGAAAAATGAAACGAGTAGCTTTTGCCCTTTACAGAGATATCGAGGAAAGTAATGATCATGTTTTTATCAAGTTTCCTTTTTCGAAGATCGCCTTAAAGTTCAAAAGGATTCCAAAATTATAATTACAGACAATGACAACACGAGGGACTCATAATAACGACCTTTTTAGTTGTGTGAACGTATCAGGGCCTTTCTGTTGGTATACATCATTATGGACTGGGTTCCACTCTACGCAAAACTGTTGAAGGGTGAGAAATATGTTGCTAGAAAGATGAGCTGGCAATGATTTATGGGCCGTAAAATGTGATTCTTTGGTCCACTCAGCCCACACCTCACTCAGCCAGCGGGCCAAAATCACCACTATGTAAAAAAAAAGATGATAAATGTAATAGTGCAAGCGATTAAAAGACCAATCAAAATGATTAGAGACAGAAAAACATCTTCAACGGTTTTGTCTACAACGTAATTTCCAACGACTATTCCTTGCATCCGTTGCATCAATGGGCCTGGGGATATTACACACGTTTAAACCGTCAAAACAATAATGAAATGACGATACGAATCAATTTTGGACAAGCGGCCTTTTCGCATTTTATCTTTGAAAACTGTGACGATTTCACATACTTTAGAAATAAGTCACCGTTGGCTTACACAATGAACATGTCGCCAATTGCGTCAACGATCTAGAACCGCTTCCTGTTACGTTTAAAACCTGTTGAGGTTTTTCAATTCGTTTAAGTTTTCATTGAATCAATTATGGTGTCGCCAAGTTCATGTACCTACCCATAAAAGTTACCAAACTTAGTGTATGGTGTTTCAGTCAAATCTTGCTGCTGAATTTTAAACCAGTTCCTCCGAACTGTTTTAGCTGAAATTTTGCATACCTGTCAAGGTCCTATGATAATACAATATTGTGGTAACAGCGACCTATGATCTGACGATGGATACGGAACTCCTTGACGAAAAATAGTAGATTGGTTGTGCTTAGGCTTACTTTAATCAGCTTAAATTTCTGATTATTAATTTTATCACGATCATCATCAGTCAGTAGTAAATTTTTTATAAGTTTCCTAAATACTATTTTCAACAAAAATCCTACTAAGGGTCAAATCTTGATACTTTGAATTTAAGAATCATTCAAATATATTCAATTCGTAATAGTTTTATATATAACTTTTTAGGAACACATTGTAATTGTCAAATATATTTGTATGCATCCACAAGTGGAGATTGATTGTGGATCCTAATGAAAGAAGCCACGTCCGAACAAGTAGGTGCGATTTGGTATTTTAAGCTTCGCAATAAGCTAAAAGTATAAGTAATTTTAGGAATGCTAAAATTAAACAATTCAAATTTAACGGTTCTTAGATTGATTCAAATCAATAGAGATAATGTCTTACATGTACGAGTATATAGTATAATTCTTATAATATTTAATATTTAATTTGCAGAACACAATATGACCTCAATGATGTATAATACCAGACATACCACTTCATAACTGATGATACATTTATCAATCAAGCTGGACACAGGCAATTAGGCAACATAAATGTCTGGTAGAGGCACTTCATTGAACTATTAAGCCTGACTTGCACCACGAATAACATCTCAAACACCTATATCTACTAAATCGTGATTTTCTATACGATTTATCGTTGAAATTGTACTAATAATTCGATATTTAAATCGCAGGTGCAAATAGAGCCAAATATTTTAAGTGCATCGAAAGGTCAATATAGTCCTTGTTCATGTTCAAACTTAGTTGAAGATGACCGTCTCCTTTCTAATCGGACGAGGTTAAATAGCATCGCGGTCAAATTAAAAGTAAATTGATGTCTGAGAATTACCGTTTCATGTGTTACAGTTAACGGAATTTGCCTACGTAATTAAAGGTGAACGATTGCTATCGAAATCTTTATGATAGAGATATCAGCGGGTCATCTTTGGTCAGCACAATGTCATATTCATATCTGACTTGTAACATTTCCGAAGTGTTGAAGGACTGAGGTTTGAATTTGCCATTTTTGAAAGAAACGTCGTCAAATTTATTTAATTACATTTTATTGTGTTTTTTCGAGTTATTTCGTGTAATTTTAGTGGCATTTTAACCGGTGTAACCTGGATAAATCGCACATATGTCATGTAGTGAAATTTAAGTGTATCGTGTGTCTTTTCGAAATGGTGGATTTTTCCCTGTAAAACTCAGATTTTCTGCCACTATTTAAAATGGGGTATGACTTGACGGAGACTGTTGACGAGTTGACTATATAAAAAAAACAATAAATCACTTGACTTTGGCTAAATAGTTGCAAATAATGCACAGAAGCCATTACCTAAGATGAGAAGAAGAAAGTGACTGTGGTAAAAAATACACATAGGATCTAAATACGTCTTTATTCTAGAGATTATAGCTAGGTAGGTTCTTTCACACCTACGGCGGTCGATGGTGACGTATAGTTATACGTCACCATCGACCGCTCCTTGTTGCATTGTAACACCCCCCCTACTACCTTCTCTCTATTGTACCTAATAATCTAACTACCTATTATACCGCGCGCACTCACCGACTTCCTACTTTACTCTGTGGAGTTACGATATCTTTAATCTTACCTACTTCTTTAAACACTATAAATTGGCCATATGATCGTCTAGATATATACCTACGTTGTGTCTTGTAATAACTCGAGTTCTTTATTTGTTAATATTGTCGAGTCTTAACGTATCCTAACTACATAAAATATTTTACCTTTTTATCGATATTCTCGTAATAGTTGTTACTAATTCTAATAGGAAAGATACCTATTTAAATTTTATTTTACTTCAGTACACATCGGAACAATTAATTAAAAGATTACTCCAGAGATTTATTTCCATTATAGTTTGTTATTCCTTTGTAAAAGAATAAGCTACAATTAAAGTTCCTAGTAATATTTTGAACATTCTGATTTTACAATTTCTGAGGTTTATTGATTTTGACTCTAGGGCTTCAATACAGACATGTTTGTATTGTGCTATTTCAAGATACTTTTACGTGACAGGTTTGCATCTGTAAAAGATCCATTAGGGAAATGACAAGGAAATTACTTGTATAAATTATTTGCTTCTCAGATATAATTTTTAAGTTATTTCTTTAATTATTTGAAGGATGAACCAAATTTGATAAGGTTCATATCCAGAGATAAGCGACTTTTGGAGAACAGCCCCGTCCGCGCTGCCCTCGGTGGATTTCTTCCAAAGCTTTTGGTCAATCCTCCCTCGCTTGGACATAGGTAGATTACCTAATATTGTCCGAGAATTTTATCCAAATGATATTCTAATTCAAATCAATTCATTTTTACTTTAATACAAGGGATTTTAGAGGATCGCGAACCTATTTCCGTCGGAGTAAGTTTGTTAGTTATTTTCAAACATTCCAGGGAATTTTACATTTAATCAATACGCAAAATCAACCACATACAACCTTCACCTTTGGTTAACTTTGGGATTTATCTAGGCTTCCTGAAGCCTAGGAAAATCCCTACTTGATTCATACCCCTACTTACAAATAATTCTAAATATTCTCTGTAGGATAAATAGAATTCCTAGTTGGATTATCCAGGTAGGAATAATCGCTTGTGAAAATTCTAGACTATATTTAAATGAAATTTTCCTTCCGAGAATGATAATATTCAATTACAAGATTCTCTTTTTTATCTAGTATTTTAAAACGTTTGAATAATATTTTACCCGGTCCTTTATGAAAGAATAATAAAAAACTAAATTAAAACTCTGATTAAATTTTAGAAAATGCCAATTTGTAAGGTTGGTCTACGTACGCACTAGTACAATGCCTACGTGAGTGTGCCTAATTACCTGGCTAAATTGGGTGTGTGTAATTCAAACTTTGAGAAAACCGTTCTCATTTTGATTTAAATGTGCAGTTAAATGTGTATGTCTTCTGACGAGGTGCAAGGTCAGAATACCTAGATTGAACTACTAAGGATAGGATATCTATCGCTGTGTAACCTAAAGCGACAGACGGAGCCTAGGGGTTAGGATTAAGGTTTAAGGAGGGATGAGATTTTGCCTTTCTAGCGGACTCACTAGAAAACCTTTTCAGGCGGATAGAGGTTTCCTGTCCAGCAAAAAATGGAATTCTGAAAACATTAAAATAGAAGATATTCTATAGACTACGACAGTCTAACAAATATCTTCCTTCGAAAATCGTTCACTTTGTCACAAGTCTAAACACTTCTTCCCCATTGACTTTGAATATTTAAGAACACTTGAAAAACATCACCAAAAAGAAACTAGTTAATTTCTCTAATTTTGGGCGGTCTTTCAAATTATTTTTATATTTCACAAAATTTAAACTTTCACTAAATTATATTTAATTTCACTTATTATGGACTATTCCACTTTATAGAATCAATCCTAATATTTCAAGGTATAAATTTCTAGCTTTTAAAAGAACTTTAAAATCACTTCGTAATTAATTAACACAATTTAATATTTTAACCCAGCGTTACCACGCAAACGTGATACTACTTCCAGAATTATCCAGCACTGATCCCCCTTCAGCTGTTACATTTCTATTTAAAGTCGCCAACCAAGATAAAACATTTCATTCAATTTTGAATCTTATTCATACGATTCCTAAATAGGAATTGGTGTGTTCCTTCAAAGTATTCTGAAAATCGGATGTTTATATTTTTTGTATATAAACATTCTCACAGCCCATTTCTCTGAAAAAACGACAGAACAAACCCTCTATTGTTTCCGACCTCATTATTCAAGTATCGCTCGATTTATTTGATAACAAGATATAATAATTTTATTTGAGAATTTGTGAGATACTAATGAATCCAGCACAGATGGTTCGTTACAGTCGCCCCTCAAAATTTACGCAGACACTCAACTTTGTGTCCGGAGAAAATTTTCCTCGCCTATTAATCTCACAAATATTGTTTAGTACAATCATAATTATGATATTTGTATACCATATCTTCCAAAATATTTTTTTTTTTTTTTTTATTATTACCCTATTCTTTATTAAAATTAATCCTCATCTAGATCCATGTTGAATCAACATAAGCTTTTTATTTCATTATTAATTTAATTCCCAACCCCAAAATATTTTTTTCAAATCATCTGGTTTCCACACTTTCATTCAGTCATTCTGCCTCTGTTAATTCAACAATTCAACTAGAATATTATTTACACCCCAACCTTTATTTATTTATGTTGATTAATTCTGAAATCAATTCCATATACTATAAATTTGTAAAATATTTGCTATCACATAGCTCAGGAATCTCTGAAGAAAATTTATCTACCGGTATTAGCATAGATAAATTTTAGGCATGGTTCTTCATACCTTAAAACTGAGTAAATTCAGACAGGGACTTTTGAAGAATAATTATTCACCCGTATCAGTATGAATTAATTATAGGCACTGCTTTGCTTGGCCAAAGTATGTACTAAACTTACTAGTTAATTCTAACCACGAGTGAAGAAAAGGCAAGAATCTCTAAATCCTTTCTCATCTCTTCACAAATATGTATATTAATTTCAGAATCAATTTATCTTCTCCTTTTGGTTTTTATTTACAAAACCCCTTTTCGACAGTGTTTTTTTTTTTATTTTGGAATCAGTTTCCTATATATTCTGAATGTATTTTTTTTTTTTTTTTTTTTATTCTTACGATATATATATTTGTATATTTATTATTATATATTCTTTTATTTTTATTTTATTCTTAAGCCACTTGGCTACAACAACTCTCAGAAGTCTTGTTCTCCATTGCAAAATAAAATTCTGTACAATTTACTAAGGTCAAATTCAAACAGTATCGATATGTGTGTTTCACCTGTGTGCGTGAGTACCTAGCTGATTAGTGTAATTTAGACCAATAATCAATAACGTACATCTTCATACCAATATTGACATCAACTACATGTTGTCGCTAGTTTATCTGATTCATTATCCCAGCTTGGAAAAGACTGCACGAAGGAAAATGGGTTGTGGATCCATCTCATCCCTAGTAGAACTAAGGCCGGCACAGTCCTAGGAACAACCAACATTACGTTTCCCTGGAGAGCGCTCCTTTGCCAACTACAATCTACTCCTCCCAATGTCTTCAATCCTCAGACAAGCACGTATAACATGTCTAAACCAACCTCAATAATTCGATGCATTTATTTAACCATTGGAGTTGTCCGTGTGCTTAATCCGGGCAAAAAACCGATTTTGCCGCACGTATAATTAGAACTGCTAACTAAAGCACTCTGTGACGGGGAATCATAGTCTATTGACTTTAACCTAACACCAAACCCCTCTTTAGTCAACCGTCCTTTGTGAAATGTGATGTCTGTTGAATACAACCCTAGTAAAGTGTTTCATTCTACAGATCCTTAGTTTCCCAGAGCCCTCATTCTGATTTTAAAACATTCACACAATCACCCTTAATATCTCTCATTATATGTTATTCATTCCATACTCTTTCATACAAAATTATTTTTTTGTTTTTTATTCACTCCATTACTCAAATTTTCCCTCTGTTTCATTTCTCCTTTCTCACTTTCATTTCTTCTCTATGAACCTAAGGTTTCTTTTGTAAACTGAAACTAAATCTCCAAAAAGAAATTTTTATAATTCTGAATTAAATACCCTTCCCTTTTCAAAACCAAATTCTAGTATGTTAATGAATTTAATAGAGAACAATTCATCCGTAAAAGCTGTCAACCAAATATTTTTAATAATATTTTATTATTTGTCAGTTTGTTGTTGTACAATTTTTATTCTACCACTCATGGTGGTTTGTGTTATAGTATTTATTACACATTATTTTGTTTCACTTTATAATTTTTTTAAATTATTATTATATATAAATCAAAATGACTTCTTAATTCCTGTTTAAAGATCGTAATCGTTGTACATCTCAAAATATAAAAAAATATTTTGATTTAAAAGAGGAAAGTCGCCGACACACCCCTTTACCTATGGATACTAATCCCAATTGATCCACATTAATTTTACTTTATATTTTTATAATCCTGTTTTCTTTTACAGGTCAAATTGTTTTCTGAATTCAAAACTAGGGTCAACCAGAACTTTATATCTATAAGTAAACTCTCCCCCAAGCCTCCAGTTACAATTTTTTATTTTTATTTTTATTTTTATTTATTAATTTAACAAAATCTCTTATTTTAATATTTTTAAATTTTGTTCTGTTGTTTCCGTATTGGTTATTTTACAGTGTTCCTCTCCACTTTCTGCCACCTGATTCCGCTTCCAATCCGTTAGACGCTTGAATTTTATATGTTTTGACTTCTTCGCTTAAGGCATCCACTTTAGTAGCTAAGGACATCATGGTCTGTTTCAATGTTCTTAAAAAGGCCCCCGTGGATTTTCCACTTTTTGGTTTTTCCTTGATTGTAGAATTTGTTTTTTTTTTATGTTTTGATGTAGATTTATCCTCCTTTTCCAAATTTTGAAAACTTTCCAACTCCAAGATTTCTTGATTTTGATTTGTTTCCGTCTCTTTACTTCCAAGGCGCTCTGGCCTTTTACGCTTTCGTATAGGCTTCATTTTTTTTTGTTTGATTGGTTACGATTTGTTTCCGTTTCTTTGTTTTTAAAGCGTTCTGAGCTTTTTCGTTTTTCGGTTAGACTTCACTCCCCTTTTTTTTTTTTTTTTTTTTTTTATAAATAAATAAACTTGCCTAAAATTTATTTAATTATAACCTTTTTTTTTCAATTCTGGTTTCCTCCTGAAATCAAAATAATATAGTTTCCCTAATCTCTAACCATGTTTTAACTTTGATAAATAAAATAAATAAATAAGTAAATTATGCTTAAAACAAGGTTAGTGAAAAGTAATCAAGTCAATTAAATTAATTCAAAGTCAAATTAAAAATAATCAAATCTATTCAAAACGAATTAAAATTAATCAAAGTTATTCAAAGTTTAAATTAAAGTTATAAAATAAAGCAGAGGTTTAAATTTATTTTTTATATAATATTTTTAATCGAAATCAATCAAAATTAATTATAATTATTCAAAGTTTAAATTAAAGTTACAAAATAAATACAAAGGTTTAAATTTATTTTTATATAATATTTTTAATCGAAATCAATCAAAATTAATTAAAATTATTCAAAGTTTAAATTAAGGTTACAAAATAAATACAGAGTTTTAAATTTATTTTTATATATTTTTTTTTTTTTATTATTATTTATCTATCATAATTATTATTCATTTTTTATTATCACTGTCATCGAAGAACTATTTCCGTTTTTTTTTTTTTTTTATATCATATTAACGCCCCCCCAAGTTTTATACTTTTGAAATCAGCAATCGTTCTCCAATGTTTTTTTAATTATTTTATTTAGTTTGTTAAAACTTAATTATTTTAAGAATAAATTTTAAAATCCATTTTCCGTCAAACAATCGTAATATTTTTAAACTCCCGTGTTTATAAAAGAAACCATTAATCTTCCAAGTTTTATAGACTAGACTTAGCAATTGTGTAACCTAAGTCGCCACCCGTCATATTCCTATCTGTCTGTCAAAGTAACCCACGATTTTTATTAAAATATCCTGACTTTTGCGAATTCAATCTATAATGTGAACCCCCCCCAGATAAAATCATTAAGCAAATTATTATTGGTATTGTTCAATCATACATATTTTCTTACATATGTAATATCACTATAACGTTTTAATGTTTAAATTCATACATTTCTTTATGATGTTACGTAATTTTACGCAAGTTAGTCAGAGCCCAAACGAGCGCACATTCGTCTCTAATATCTGTGAGCTACTGCGGATGAATTAGTTGGATCTTTGGATGGAATTGTTGCCAACAGCTCCTTTTAGCAACGCGTGACTTTAATTAAATCGGACAGTCGAACAACAAACCATTATTTTAATTTTTTTAAGCCGACTTAAGGGAAACAGTTCCATACTAAAAAATTAGTTGAATAAGCAGCCCCACGTAATCAAACCGTGCTACCTATCCTAGCCAAATTCGATCAGTCTTAAGATATATTGCGCCAGAAAAATGGGTCCAACGTTCCAAATATTACGCCAAATCTAACCGTACCTTCTTAGACCGGCCTCCCTAATTCGATCTGCCAAATGGCAATAATTTTTACTCTGTGGCAATTTGATCTGACTTTACCACGGCGTTCAAAAAGTGAAAGTTCACGAGTGTGTTGTCTCTGTCTATGTTGAGATTTGCTCTGCGACATCATATTAATCGTTGCTTTCCAATATTAATTGTCAGAAGATCCAAATAAATTATGGTTTGAGAAACTAATATTACCTTGATGTAGTAGACAATCATAATACGAAAATGAACCGCGGTGTCTCAAAAATTATCCTTGTATATACAGAACAAAGATAACTGTATGGGTTACTTATAATAGGTAGGTACTCATTCTAAACTAATTACTGCTAACCATGCGACTAGTGACATCTCCCGGTCTTCGCAAAGAAATGCTTTCAAATTCCAATCGTGTAGAACGCGTGAAACGAACCTCATACAAGTAACCAACCGAGTTCCTCCTCTGGGCACCAGATGTCAGCACAGAACCTACTCAAAACTTTTGTTAATCGCGAGTTACTCTGTATAAAAATTCAAAAAGATATTAGTCCTAGTGTTAATTTTTGTCCTAGATTTCTGTGAACTTTATAAATGACAAAGTAATTATTATTTCAAAACACCCAAAGCCACATCAACAGACGCGCCTCGCGTTGTCGAATTTGACTCTATGAAAGATCGTTAAATCCCGTGTTAGTTCAGTTACTCAACGATAGGTGTTCATTTTTCTATATCGCAAACAAATCGTAGCTTTCGCATGAGACGGTGTCGACCTCTGGCGTTAAATCCTGTCAAGCCGTCATCGCCCTCCTTTAGCTAGTTAACAGCCCGGACCGAAAAATCGAACCATAGTTATAGGTACCAGCCTCGCATAGTTTCACCTAGATGTCGCTACTGGAAAGATTAGAATGTATTTATCGTAACGTTTTGACTTATTTGTAATTAATTTCCGAACAAAATTTCTATTTTTGAATCGTAAACGATTATCATTATGCATACTAAGATACCTATTATAAAACATTAGTCATATAATGAAAAATGTACGAGGCAGTACTATTTGGTACATTTTTAACAATTCTGAACCCAGTTTCCATTGCTTGCTCTACTACTAACTATTCAGAACGCTTCCATACTAATGATGACATCTTGTTCGACGGTACGGATGGATGGAGCGGCAACGTCTCATAACAGCCAGTATCACACGAATCGGCAACTTCGCGTCGCTCATTGCGTTCCGAGCTGAAGATTAGAATACTCAACTAATCTGTACTACTCTAACATGTGGAGTCCGTCTCTCTCACACGCATCCACAATAATGCCCTGTTCATTTTTAGATAATAATTGATTACTTTAAAAGGCCCAGCGGTATGGCAGACCGTAGTGATGCGCGACTTTAACTAAATTGATCAGTCGAACAACTAGCCACTATTTAATTGTTAAGTTGAATTAAAAAATAGTGCTATACTAAAAAGTTAGTCGAATAAACGAATACTATTTTAATTCAGTAGGTAATAATAGTACGAAGACGAACCGCGGCGCCTCAAAATGATCTCTGTGTACACGGAACAAGGAACATTTCAATGAATATAGGCTTGCCCATGTGGTCGACTGCACGAGTCACGTATAGTATGCAGGTACCTAGTTCAAATCAAAAACACAACTCCAGAGTCCAGACAGACCGTTATGCATGTGTAACGAGCGCAGCTGATAGTATCTAGGTAACGTCTCTTTCACGCAACATGAAGGGCCTAGCACTGAGCCGGCGAAGGCAGCCGATTCGCGACGGAAAACTGCGAGTCGGTTAAGTACCGAAATAAATAGTGGAAGAACAGGCGGAGGCACCCGATTCGCAACGGAAAACCGCGAGTCGGCTAGGTAACGAAAAAAATTAGTGGTACTGCATTGGAAGAATGAATTCATTCAGTGTTTACCGACTTCAGTCGCACTAGTTGAATATTTTTGTTAGTTGAATAAGTCGAATACTTTTATTCATAGTCGCGCATCGCTAGCAGACCGTTCCGTGTTCCGAATTCGATAGTACTTAGGTTCACACCTCTCCTAAATAACGATTAACCAAATCCACTTAAACCACGCGTGCCTACGAAGTCCCAGTTCGGGGCGGACCACCAGTTACTAAGATAAATATTACCCCCAAATCAAAAGAACTTCTATGAACAACTTATAAATATTACCAATCTGTCAACCCACTCAATTGCTGCTACTTAAAAGTGAGTAGTTCACACTACCCACTTAATGACATAAAATACCCACGCGTCAATAGCAAATCAACAACAAAGTCCTGTTCAGTGAAATGAAAGTTCTCACGTCTCAAGTGTAACGATCACTCGACAACAATCACACAACAACGCTTTGTTTAGTGAAACTAATCACTCACGATTTGAGTGGAGTACTCTCGCAACAATAATCCTTTGTTTCCTAAGTAGGTGGGTTAAAGAATGACCTAATAACCCACATATTTTGTTTATATCGAAAACTCTACTAGAAAGAAACTACCAACAAAAAAAACTAAATTATACCGTGAATAAGACCCGACAATAACAAATCCCATACCACAGACAACAAATTGCCAAGTTTTGACTTGGCTTTAAAAATAAGAAAGTTATCGTAACATTATTAATTATTTCTTAGCAGTATCCTTAATAACCAAAATTAATCCTGGCGTAGGCACCAAATTGTAACACCCCCCCTACTACCTTCTCTCTATTGTACCTAATAATCTAACTACCTATTATACCGCGCGCACTCACCGACTTCCTACTTTACTCTGTGGAGTTACGATATCTTTAATCTTACCTACTTCTTTAAACACTATAAATTGGCCATATGATCGTCTAGATATATACCTACGTTGTGTCTTGTAATAACTCGAGTTCTTTATTTGTTAATATTGTCGAGTCTTAACGTATCCTAACTACATAAAATATTTTACCTTTTTATCGATATTCTCGTAATAGTTGTTACTAATTCTAATAGGAAAGATACCTATTTAAATTTTATTTTACTTCAGTACACATCGGAACAATTAATTAAAAGATTACTCCAGAGATTTATTTCCATTATAGTTTGTTATTCCTTTGTAAAAGAATAAGCTACAATTAAAGTTCCTAGTAATATTTTGAACATTCTGATTTTACAATTTCTGAGGTTTATTGATTTTGACTCTAGGGCTTCAATACAGACATGTTTGTATTGTGCTATTTCAAGATACTTTTACGTGACAGGTTTGCATCTGTAAAAGATCCATTAGGGAAATGACAAGGAAATTACTTGTATAAATTATTTGCTTCTCAGATATAATTTTTAAGTTATTTCTTTAATTATTTGAAGGATGAACCAAATTTGATAAGGTTCATATCCAGAGATAAGCGACTTTTGGAGAACAGCCCCGTCCGCGCTGCCCTCGGTGGATTTCTTCCAAAGCTTTTGGTCAATCCTCCCTCGCTTGGACATAGGTAGATTACCTAATATTGTCCGAGAATTTTATCCAAATGATATTCTAATTCAAATCAATTCATTTTTACTTTAATACAAGGGATTTTAGAGGATCGCGAACCTATTTCCGTCGGAGTAAGTTTGTTAGTTATTTTCAAACATTCCAGGGAATTTTACATTTAATCAATACGCAAAATCAACCACATACAACCTTCACCTTTGGTTAACTTTGGGATTTATCTAGGCTTCCTGAAGCCTAGGAAAATCCCTACTTGATTCATACCCCTACTTACAAATAATTCTAAATATTCTCTGTAGGATAAATAGAATTCCTAGTTGGATTATCCAGGTAGGAATAATCGCTTGTGAAAATTCTAGACTATATTTAAATGAAATTTTCCTTCCGAGAATGATAATATTCAATTACAAGATTCTCTTTTTTATCTAGTATTTTAAAACGTTTGAATAATATTTTACCCGGTCCTTTATGAAAGAATAATAAAAAACTAAATTAAAACTCTGATTAAATTTTAGAAAATGCCAATTTGTAAGGTTGGTCTACGTACGCACTAGTACAATGCCTACGTGAGTGTGCCTAATTACCTGGCTAAATTGGGTGTGTGTAATTCAAACTTTGAGAAAACCGTTCTCATTTTGATTTAAATGTGCAGTTAAATGTGTATGTCTTCTGACGAGGTGCAAGGTCAGAATACCTAGATTGAACTACTAAGGATAGGATATCTATCGCTGTGTAACCTAAAGCGACAGACGGAGCCTAGGGGTTAGGATTAAGGTTTAAGGAGGGATGAGATTTTGCCTTTCTAGCGGACTCACTAGAAAACCTTTTCAGGCGGATAGAGGTTTCCTGTCCAGCAAAAAATGGAATTCTGAAAACATTAAAATAGAAGATATTCTATAGACTACGACAGTCTAACAAATATCTTCCTTCGAAAATCGTTCACTTTGTCACAAGTCTAAACACTTCTTCCCCATTGACTTTGAATATTTAAGAACACTTGAAAAACATCACCAAAAAGAAACTAGTTAATTTCTCTAATTTTGGGCGGTCTTTCAAATTATTTTTATATTTCACAAAATTTAAACTTTCACTAAATTATATTTAATTTCACTTATTATGGACTATTCCACTTTATAGAATCAATCCTAATATTTCAAGGTATAAATTTCTAGCTTTTAAAAGAACTTTAAAATCACTTCGTAATTAATTAACACAATTTAATATTTTAACCCAGCGTTACCACGCAAACGTGATACTACTTCCAGAATTATCCAGCACTGATCCCCCTTCAGCTGTTACATTTCTATTTAAAGTCGCCAACCAAGATAAAACATTTCATTCAATTTTGAATCTTATTCATACGATTCCTAAATAGGAATTGGTGTGTTCCTTCAAAGTATTCTGAAAATCGGATGTTTATATTTTTTGTATATAAACATTCTCACAGCCCATTTCTCTGAAAAAACGACAGAACAAACCCTCTATTGTTTCCGACCTCATTATTCAAGTATCGCTCGATTTATTTGATAACAAGATATAATAATTTTATTTGAGAATTTGTGAGATACTAATGAATCCAGCACAGATGGTTCGTTACAGCATTCTTTCGAGGTGTTACAAGATTCTTCAGACGATACAGTCTCTTGATAACATTCAATAGAAATATTACGACATATTGCAATTTATTTCGACCACTGCAACTGCAGTGACTTAAGTATTGTATTCTTTCGTGTTGTAGCAATTAAGTTCATTAGTGATCTTTAGTTTAGCAAGGCTATGGATCTATGAAAGCTTTTATAACAGTAAATTATCAGTTGGTTTATTGATACCTATTCTTCAGCTCTGCTACCCTATAGAAGTCACGATTTTAACAATGGTTAGGTGTTGTTGCTGAATAATACTAGATAATAGTTTTTGCATTGACTGAAAACCAGAATCTGTCTGTTAACTTTAAAAGCTGATATTATAAGATTGGCTTAGTAAGATTTTGTTGAAAAAAAATATATTTTTCAAAACACACTGTTCTAATATTTTAAACTTTTCAATACACGACGAAAATTTAAGTTTAAATTCTAATTATAAAATAAATAATTCTTAAATAGTTCACTGAAATCCATTGAACCGATTCGGAGCCTATTCTAGGCAAACTTACTGACAGATAGACAGACAGACAAAATTTGTAAAAACGGTATTTATTTTGAAATTGCAGACAGACATTTCAATTTTATTATGTATTTGTATTGACAACATTTACAGTTAATGCATGACACACCCCTACGTGATTTAGAACAGCACGATCGATATCTCTGATTCACTCATACGATAAACCACAAATCCTTTCAGTTATGTCAGAGTTGGACAGCATTTGCAGTGTACGTGAGTGACCTACTGTGCAACCTCAATCTGTTCTACATTTAAGAAGTGAACGTATTTATGAACGAATCTACATTAATATGATTAATGGATTCAGCAATTTTAATAATACAGATTAATAATTTACAGGCCGAATATTAGACGTTGAATCTAAGAAATGAGGAAGTCTAGGATTTATGGTTCTGAAATGTACGAGTATGTAATGTACGACCGCGGCTATCCTCTGAACATCATTATCATGAGCATATTTTATTGTTTCATACATTTTAGAGCGTAATTTTTCAGTAGTCGGGTGTTCGTTTTTGAACATACTTTTTTTTTGGGTTTTTTGTATATTGTAAATGTTTAGAAAGAGGCGTTATTTTAGAAATTATTCCCAATTATCGGGTGCAGAGTAGCAAGAAACAGCTAAAAATATATTATATATATTTAAAATGTGCTAATTAAGCCCTTTCAACAGAAGGCAAAAAAAAAATAAGTTCATGAATTTATGTCCTCTTTAGGGCGCAATATTAATATTGTATGTGACGTCACATAACCTATATCCGGGATTATCTAGGAACCACCACCGCTGATTAAAAGAGGGGTATTATAAGTTTGAAGTTATGGTGTGTATGTATGTATGTCATCATCATCATCATCATCAGCAATGCTGGACACAGGTCTTCCCCATAGAATGCGACGACGAACAGTCTAGAGGTGCCTCCATCCACCGCCTCCCTGTGACCTCTATAATACGATACCTCATTTGTCAAATTATGATAAGTAGAAATATAATAAGTTTGGAAGTTATGAGGGAACAGATGTCTACATACATACTGGTCAAAATCATAACCCTCCACTTTGCTTTGGTGTAGTCGGGTAAAAAGGTTGTGATCTTCAATGTTTATTGTATTTCTCTTGCCTTTGGATAACCTTAGAAATTTCCATATCGTTATTGTTATTAGCGCGTTATTTAGGCATCGTGTAGGATGTGATGTGTGAATCACAAAGTGTCTCTATGCCTAAAGAAAACTTATGATATTTTGAGCAGTCTACGGATATGGGTAACCGTGGGAGAACATGTCACCCAAATGTCAAAGAATCAAGGTTGAAGGTCTTCTAAAGCTTCATTTGGTTGTGGATGATGGATATTACGTAAATCCCACAATGTTGTGTCTGTTTAAATATAAACTCTCGGAAATGTTAAAATTTATCTTGTTGACATTTGTATGATATTTTTAACCCCCTACTTAAGGAGGGGTGTATATAACACGTTAAGGTCATAGTGTGTTTGTTTGTATGTATATTTCTTTGTTGTAGCGCCAGAATGTATGCTATGATTTCAGTGCGTTTTTTCTGCCATCACGCAAGATTAGGATGTAGGATACTACTGAATCTGAATTTTCAGTTTGTGTTGAAATTCGACATGTCTTACCGCAAACTCTAGGGTCTAATGATGCCTGCATAGGATGAATAGGATCTAAGATGCATGTATATCCATAATTGTTCAGGTTTTTAAATATGACTGGGTGGACTGACACAAGTCAATTGTTTTTAAATTGAAAATTAACTTGTTGTAGATGTTTCATAATAAGTTATTTTTTTGCTGAAGTTACTTTCACTCATTTTAGATGTAGGTACTTCTAGGTGGGATAAATAAGGACTCCAAAAATTACGTGGTCAGAATCCGGAATAATTGTTATTACTTTTAGCTTGTGGGATGAATTCATGGGATCACTCATCAATACGGATGCACCCGTTTGTGATAGAGCTGGGAAAATAACAGTTCCTTTACTTGTGATCAGTTCTGAGCAAAGGCCAATTAGAAGTCATGAGCAAAATAAACACAAAATGCAACCACAGTTACAAAGAAAGGAAATGCTTGGTATAATATAATCGCACTTAAGGTAAGTAAGGTACGGCATACCTAGTATTAACTAGGTAATATAAAAGCTTAAATCATCAGCGTAAAAATTATATCTTAATGTTTTTTTAAAGGTTCCTGTCAATTTAGCTGTGTTTAAAATGTCAAGGAGGTTTGAAATGAAGATAAATTTTTCGATAGCCAATTAAGATCTTTAAGTAGGTACAATTTAATGTAGGTAGATTGAACTTTGAAAAACATTCGTGTCATCTTTTTAAAACGATCATTCGCAATATTTATCTCTTGAATGTCTCTATTGTGATCATTGACTATAACAATAATAATACTATCCTTTAAAAGAGGCATCTTAAATATTGGCAATACACTTGAGTCCTAACGGATTTCTACTAAGTCAGTCTAGTTTCAGAATCTATAACAATACCTGCTTACTCCAACTTAGCACTAATTTAAGCCAATCACCAAACAAACCAACAAAGAACTTTTAAATGTATTGTGTAGGAGTGAAGCATCTCTAAGCTGTAGGTAAGCGTCATAATGTTCTACTTTGTATGGATTTCTTGCATGGCACTTGTTATCCTACGCATATAATTAGCCTAGATTATGACAAAGGATTAAGAGTTAAGAGTGCAGTCAAAATGCAAGCTTTTCACTTTTGCAACGATTGAAGTAAGTCAGGGGCGTGAAAATGTAGATTTGAATTTGTAGTTTTACGAGTTTAGAATTTTGAGTACATACGCGATTTTAAAACAGATCACGTCTGCTGGTTTTTTAATATTTTGTACTTGAAAGAAGCTCTGCGTGGCTGAATCCTTTCACCACGCTGCGGTTCGTTACGTCGTAAATGTAATTTAGCGCAGTCAAGATTTAATTCGTGGTACAAGTTAGCTTCAATGTTTTATTCAAAAACTGACTTTGATTAATGTAAGCATCTTCTGCATAATCATCATTATCATCAGCATGTGGAAGTCCATTGCTGTGGAAGTCCATCCATTTCGTTATGGCATGCTATGGGGGACATAATGTCAATGTTCTTTTACATTAACATAATGTTATTGTTAATGTAAAAGAACTCCCTATTCCGCATTCGAACTCTATGGGCGGTCCATTATGCGTGAGAGTTGTCTGACTAGGTAGTTAGCCAGCCTAACTCCGTCCAGAAGCCCAGAAGTTTCCTTGGGTCTTCGCAGGCTTGGCGTAGTGACCTCGGGTTGTTGAGGATTTGTTTACGTTGAGCTGCTACTCACACACATTCTAGGACTACGTGGGCAGCCGATTCTTCTTCGGTCAGACACCCTCTACAGAGTGGGCTGTCTACAGCTGTATAATGTCTTGGGCCACCTCCACCTATCGACTTCCTGTGACCTTTGTAATATCCTTGGTCAATCGAGAGGAGGTCGTCCTCACTGCGTCACTGGTTCGTGATCGCCACTCGAGAATATTTATTATCCAACGGTTGCCAGTTCTGCGAGCTATATAACCTGTATGAACCAAACAGTTCAACTTCAACTCTATGGCTATGTTGGTTATCTCGGCTCTTTCATGGATTTCCTCATTTCAGATTCTATTACTAATGGAAACCTCGATCACACTGTGCTTTGAGCTTGTGTATAAGGCCAATAGTTAGCGACCACGACTCTTAAAAGACCGCCTAAGACCTCTGCAAAATGGCTGAACGAAATTGTTGCCCAAATGTATCATTATCCGTGTCATTAGTGCATTCTGCAATGTTTCTTTACAAAATCAGAACAATAACTTGTCATTATTATCTACTTATTGATGATGCATTGTACCTCTTTTAATAACATCGCAGACACAAAAGGGGTCTTGGTTTTGACCCACATTTGATACATCTAGACTAGACCGTCTGGTTATGTAAGTAAGACGAATCGGTAGTTTGTATGCAAACTAAACTCAAAATATGATATGTGTTGCCAAGTATTTTAGTCACGGGTAAACAACGACTTTAGTATTCTTGTTAGAGATTTGCTAAATGCTGAGATGGTTAGTCTTGGTTTCCATGTAGGGTGTACCGTGGCAATCGACAGAGGGGCTAGTCTGCAAATTTGACAAGCAACTCACACGGTCGTGAGGTGTACACTACACGGATTTTAGTATGGAATTTGAGGTTCTCACGGTGCCCGCTAGGGGCGCTCTTCGGATTCTCCATACTAAAATCCGTGTAGTGTACACCACACGTCCGTGTAAGTTGCTTGTCAAATTTGCAGACTAGCCCCTCAGATGTTCGTCGCATGTCAGAAAAATTAAGCATAGAACACGGACTTCAAAAAAGTTAAAATGATCCTTGTTATTTCAATGAATAAATACTTTTTGATTTGATTTTGATTTGTTAAGGTTCGTGGCAAAGAAAGGCATTTAAAAAAAATGCTAGGTGTCTATGATGTAATTAAGAAGAATTAGGCCTATTGTGATCGCCACTTGTTACATACCGCCCCTGGAGAGAGCGTTTACAGTTCACCGCTAAGACCTAAGCTGTTAGGAACTATAGGGTTTTCTTAGTGGTGATTTCTTTCAGTTCATCCGGGCTGAGGATGTGTTTGCCCAAATGAATGCTGCGTTTGTGCATTAGTGGTCCACACTCACCTAGAAGATGAAGGGGCGTTTCATGCGCCTCTTCACAGAGTCTGCAGGATTGCGTTTCGTTTAGTAGTAGAGCTTTTTTGTGAAAGAGTTCGTCCGGGGAGGTACTGCCACCATACCTATTTCTGCTGCAAAGCAGTAGTGCTCGCATTGCTGTGTTCCGGTTTGAAGGGTAAGGGTGCCGGTGAAATTACAGGCACATGAGACTTTTCATCTTTATGTCTCAGGGTGGCGGGCGCAGTGCAATGCCACATAGGGTGCGTCCTGCGTGGACGTGATCTGTGAGTTAATGCACTGTTCATAGGCAGAGGTTACCGCTTAACATCAGGTGGGCCTCTTGCTTGATCCGTCATCAAAGTAGTATAAAAAAAAAAAAAAAAAAAAACCTTAACGTGATAATGTGCTAGAAATGCATAAAAAAGCATAGCATATATGAGAAATACTATTAGTAATTAAATATTATATTTTGTTTGTAATACAACTGGGTAATTGCCACTTAACAACACTAATTAGTTTTTAATTAAAATAAAATACTTAATGAGTATTTATATTTATTCTATCGCCGTCATTGGTTCCTCAAAGTTTTTATGGGAAAAAGTTTTAGACCAACAAAGGTTGAAAATACTGCAATCGCATAGATATAACCTAAAAACTGCTCACTTACTTATGACCTACCTGCTACATAATCAAACTATCTGAAACACATCAGCACGAGATATCTTCATCCAGATGAGAATGGGAGCTTAGCGGGCGCGGTCGTGAGTTGTAACTATCACGCAGATCGAGATCCATCGCGCGATGTGTAGGGAGATAGTGCAGTTCAAAAATCAACAGACAAAGTCAAAAGTATTTTATACATTGAAATCACAAGGATCATTATGAATATTTGTTCACAATTAATCACCAGACTTGTAGATAAATATAGATACATAATTATTTCCTATAAACTGTAGGTCGGTAGGCCATTGATTTAGGTCATAAGAACCTCGATAATCGATATAAAGATAAATATTACTTTAATATATAGTCCATTCCATAGGACTAAACCGTAGTGCCTTTCAACTAGTCCTGCAAGAGTCTCAAGCCAATTTTTTTTGTGGTTAGCGAGTATGTACTGTAGATTCAAACCCATGACCTCAGAAACTGTAGACAGAGTATAGTCCCCCTGGGATCAAACGGCTCCTTAGTTAGTAAACTGACTAATTTAATTAAACTAGAGCCAATCACTTTATAATCTGGGCTATATATAATTACTCAGATCCGTGAGGATATGCTAATAAGAAGTCATCATCATCTAGTAAACATTCACTGCTGGAAGAGGCCTAGCATAGCATCTTCACCATCTGTGACCTCCTTTACCGTTTGACAACTCGCAGATTTGCGTTCGTGCATACATACATATTTTTAACTCCCGACGCAAAAACGACGGGGTGCTATAAGTTTAACGTGTCTATGTGTGTGTCTGTCTGTGGCATCGTAGCTCCCGAACGGATGAACGGATTTGTTTTTTTGTTTTGTTTGGAAGGTGTATTAGTCGTGAGTGGTCTTAGCTATGTTTGATCAAAATCGGTTCAACCGTTTCATTGCGTTGAGGGTATTTTTTATTTTTTACAAATTTATTACTTGTTTCCTTTGGCTAACTCTTTTATAAGCTCAATTATCCTAAACGATCAACAGTCAACTATCATTATAGGCTTGGACGAGATCCTTTCATAAGACCTTGGTATCTTTGCTGTTGTATCCTTAAGACGACATTCTGCTAATAAACTGTCTAGATTATGAATATAGATCGAAGGTCTTCTTGCGGTCTACTGAATCCATGATGAGACGCCTCGTCGAAGTTGCAACAAAAACTAATTCTAATAAGTTTGTTTATTCTAGATTTAGTATTTCAAAACTTGTTTACTTAGGTTTAAAACACTGTGTTAGTTTTAAACACACACTATGTGGTGTGTACGGCTTAAGAATAGACCCCTCCATCTCCTCCCGTGGATGTCATAAAAGCCGACTAAGGGATTACCCGGACTTGTTAATAAGATTCGTTGGTATAAGATTTGAAGTGGCCGCTAGCTTATTATAGAATGTGTTATTACTGGAAGAAAGCGTTAGCCGAGTCAGCCGTGGGAAGCAATGGCGGCGATGAGCTCACCACTTGTTAAGTAAATATTCCACGATGGTGCAACCCACTGTGAAAAGAGGCCTATTGAGGCTCTGCCTATCTACGGGGAAAAAGGCGCGTGTCTATGTATGTATAACACTCTAAAAGACGACTTCCGGTGCGACGAGAGGTGCCGGTTTGATTCCCGCTGCGGTGCAAATAATGCATGATCTGCAAATATTTGTTCCGGGTCTGGTTATTGTGGGAACATGGTGGGTACTCGTAGTTCTTAAATACTTACCGTATGGCACAGGAAATCCGTGTATAGGATCAGGGTATAATGTGACTTATGGATGTTTAGTTATGTTATGTTTAGTAGCAAATTGATTTCCTCAATCATTGGATAGTGGTAAAACATGTTTTTTTTGTGTGTCTGGCTTGAGAATATACACCTCCGTCTCGGTTGGCGTAAAAGTTGAGTAAGGTCAGACAAACGCGTTCAGCCCGCATCCGCGGTGGCGATCAATGGTAAGACAGTGCATCGCCACCGTGCACGCCACAGCGGACGCGGGCTGAATGCGTTGGTTTGGCTCTGCCTATAACAATGCATTCCTCAGAGGTCACGTCCACCTAATAGAACTAACCCTATGCGACACTGCACTGCGCCCGCCATCCTGAGTCTCATGTGCCTGTAATTTTACCGGCACCCTTCATACTGAACGAGCATTACTGATTTGCGGCAGGAATAATTATGGTAGTGGTAGTACTTCCATGTATGGACTCTTTCACAAAAAAGCTCTACTACAATTAAAACAATGGTATCAATTAAAGCAATGCAGCCAGCATCTTAGGGACGCTTCCGTCTCGTAGTGATTTAGATCAGTTGAGCTACCTTTAGATCGCTAGCAGCGGTCTTCAGGTAGCACAACTGTTTCATATGAATTTTGTATATACCTTGTATTAGTTGTATTATTCTTTCTGTAAATAAATGTATTTAATGGTATCAATATATTGGCTACAACAATAAAATTGATAGGTACATGTATCGTGCAAATATTTCTCGAGATCTTCATACATACAATATACATTATGTAATTATCTGCACGCCAAGCTAATGCCCCTTTCGATTGAAGACACAGATTCATTGTACGTTCTAATGAGATAACGACCCGAAGCTTTTAGCGAAGCAGAGATTGCAAGTAGTTTAAAGTAGAGCTGTATGTAGGTACACTATGTTGAATTGTACACTTGTCATACTTAAAAAGCGTGGGATATAAAAGTATTATGTAATAATCTTTTATTTAGTGGCTTTTGAGCACCATGGAATCAAGGTATTCGCAATGCTGGGATGCATCTCTATCTTCACTTGGCTAGCGAGCGAGGCTAATCAACCCACCCTGTCTTAAGCCTCCTCCATCCACAGGCTTTGCGTCTCCGTCTCCGTCTCCGTCTCAAAACTTTTGAAACTATCATCGTTATGTACATAATTTTCACTAGAAATGGGATATTTACCATGATTTTTGAGTTTTGATTGTCATTGTGATAAATATAATGGTAAATATCCCGTTTCCAGTAAAAATTATGTACATAACGATGATAGTTTCAAAAGTTTTGAGTACATGGTACCAAAACCCTCTGACCATAACATAACACCCAACAGTCACATACATAGTCCTGATCCCACGCTAGGACTCCCTGTGACGTGGGTATCAGAAACAACGAGTACCATACTTTTCTCTAGAAACGGGATATTTACCATGATTTTCGAGTTGCATTAAAATGTTAAAGTTATATTACGAGTACCATGGTACCATAACACCCAAACCGAGAACGAATATTTGCAGATAATACAAACATTTTTCCCGTGGCGGGAATCGAACCAGCAACCTTTCGCATATCTGCCGGCTACTCGCCCGATGAGCTACAGAGGTCCTCGTAATAAATATTTGTAGATCATACAAACAGTTGTCCCGCAGCGGGAATCGAACCCGCAACATTTCGCATCTCAGCCAGGTACTCGCCCGGCGCGCTACAGAAGTCGTCGAAATAAATATTTGTAGATCATACAAACATTTGTCCTGCAGCGGAAATCGAACCCGCAACCTCTCGCATCTCCGCCGGCTACTCAGTAATTGTAATTACTTTTTGTCTATCAGCTGATTGGTTTACTTCATGAATCAGTTTGTGGTTTTATAATAACAGTGGATTGTCAGCGTCCGGAAAGGCTGCGCGAAGGCTTTGTCGCTTTCGGCGCACGCGCAACCTTGAACGCTTTTATGGCTGCCTTGTTACGTGATGGTCCAATTAACAAGATGAAAGCACTCTCATTTCTTTCTCAACATCTAACCTCATCGTCTGTGTTCCGGAATATATATATTCTGCCACACAACCTTTGAATCGCTTGTGTTTTTTAACCCCTGACGCAAAAACGACGAGGTGTTATAAGTTTAACGTGTCTGTGTGTGTGTCTGTCTGTGGCATCGTAGATCCCGAACGGATGAACCGATTTAGTTTGTTTTTGTTAGAAAGGTGCATTTGTCGGGAGTGTTCTTAGCTATGTTTGATCAAAATCGGTTCAGCCGTTTCATTGCACTGAGGGTTTTTTTAATTTTTACAAAATTAATTACTTGTTTCTTCAATACTGTTGCTCGAATGGTGTACTTACAAGGCCAGTAAACATACTTATATTAAATTTTATCTACACTCAAATCAAAAAATTCGAATTACGAATTCAAAGACGGTTCTATACAGACGCACTTTATAGACGCATATACATAAAATTAAGAATAAAACTCATTATAGTACCGCCAACTGTATCATAAAACTCATTATAGTAACGCTATCTTTTTTTAAATTTATTAACACTCGAGTCATCCGACGCTCATCCGAGTCAACAGACTGTCGTGTTTTAATACCCCTTCTTATATGACAGTTGCATAAACTACTATTACCGCCCTCGTGTGATTTCTTGAAACTTTACCGCACTGGTAAAATTATTTATTTTGTCTAGTCTAATTAAAAAGTTTAGTACTTATAGTAAATTTAGTAAGTTTAGTTTAGAGTTTTTAATAAGATAATAACATTATGTTGACTTTGTACGAAGAAAAAATAATAAATAGATAAAATTAAGTAGTAAAGGGCAAGTATAGACATCACTTTCCTTGCGAATTGTTTTTTTTTTTTTTTTTTTACATTTATAGACCTTTGTTTGACCACGATCTCACCTGTTGGTAAGTGACGATATGGCCGAAGATGAAGCACAAAGGTCTAGAAGGTACCTATTCACTCTAGACTTGAAGAGACCCAGATTATAGTTTTCAGGAAAGACAGACGACGGTAGTGTATTCCACTCCTTAGCAGTTCGCATCGCATTAGCGAATCTTCTCCCCCTACTTTTGTGTTGACTTATTTGCTTCCCGCTCTATTGAACTGAGAGGCCGTGTATACTTAAGCTTATGCCTTGTGCCGTGTACTATATCTGCAATATTGCTTTACTGAAGAAAGCCAACAGGTTTCGCACGAAAGCGATCTGGAACTGGTTAACTTTCGCTTAAATTCGTGAACATACCAATCGTATGTAATGTGATGTAAAAATATAACTGCTGTAATAAACAAGCTTTTATTTTTTTAACTGCGTGAATGATGGAACTAGCTGATGGAGCGGTAACCTCTGCCTATAACAATGCATTACCTCACAGGTCACGTCCACCTAGGACGCGCCCTATGTTGCATTGCACTGCGCCGGCCACCCTGAGACATAAAGATGAAACGTCTCATGTGCCTGTAATTTAACTGGCACTCATACTATTCAAACCGGAACAGAGAAATGCGAGCACTACTGATTTGCGGCAGTAATAAGTTTGGTGGCAGTAGGTACTTACACGGACGAAACTCACATAAAAGCTACAAAAACAGTAATAGGAAATAGGTAGTCTTCAAGTTTCAGGAAGTCTCACTAAATTCCTAGAATTAGTGTTACTTAATATACAGGTTATTCTAGAATAAGTAAGTATGTCATCCAGAACAGGGATGATTTTACATAACAATAAAATAAAATGAATAATGCTGGACAGTTCACACAACATTTACTAGCCCCAAGCAAAGCATAGCTTGTGTTATGGGTACTAGATAACTGATATACTTAATACAATACATTACAAAGATATTTAATTTTTTTATACATAGAAAATACCCAGAACACCCTGAACAAATATCTGCAGATCGTACAAATATTTGTTCCCAGGCGGGAATCAAACACGCAACCTCCTGCGTCGCACGCGAACCTTCGCCCGCCGCGTCACAGAGATCGTCAAAATAAATAAACCCTTAATAATAAAATTAATAACTTCCTTCATAAAGCGCTAGATGGCTGTTTCTTTAAACGCTTAAGAAACCATTAGTAAAACTGTTACGTAATTTAACAAACTGGCGTTTACTAAACGTACGAGCTCAGAAATCGATTAAAAGATTCTCACGAACAAATTGAATGTGTTAATTGAATACGTAAACATTCGTTAGATACGTTTACTTGTAATTATCGAGTGTGTGATAGTATCATTGAAGTTTTTACAAGTATCATACAAAAATAAATCAGGGAACTTATTAATAATTACTAGTAAATTATGGCAAAAAATTAGACTTCCTTAAATTGAACTGTAGTATTTGCGTCGTTTTACGAATGTGGCCCGCTACTAAGAAAAATAAAGGCGAACGGTTAAAATATCGAATGGGTGGAGACTAGCAAGAAAACAATAACTTCAAGAAAGTGATAGTGCCATTTTTTTTTTCTTTTATAATTGGCGCCGCACGGCTTGTGCATTTGCCATTTTCAAGTAAGGATCTGTATTTTCACTATATTGCATTTTCAATATATTTTGCAACGTTACACTCCTTCCAAGTCCTCAAAGTCACAGTCGAGTCATGATTTAGTAAAATGGTGGCCAATTTTACTAAAACTTTAGTAGACAATTTCCACCAATTTCAAAAGTCACGCAATTCACTTCCATTTAACTTCACGACACTTGTGCTTTTTAAACGAGCTACATTAGTTAAAATGCCACCAAAATAACACAAAATAATTAAAGAAAACACTAGGAAAAGAAATAAAATAAAAGTAGACAACGTCTCTTTTCGAAAATGGCGGGAAGAGTCTTCGATAGTGCTATTACTCACTTGAACGCGGGAACACATCAAGTATAGTTTTCCACCACTCAGAAGTAACTGACGTAAGCGACAAATGACATTATTAATTTTTGTACATGTATTTTCATGTTCTTGTATATTTTTACAAGCTTTATAGTATGTTCGGGCGGAATGTTGCAACTAACTTTTAAAGCAGTTATCCTCAACCGATCGAGCTGAAATTTGGCATACCTGTCAAGTTCCGATGACAATGCAATATTATGGTGACAGGTCCAGGTGGAATCTTGCAACTGAATTTTAAAGCAGTTATCCTCAACCGATTGTGATGATATTTTGCATACCTGTCAAGTTCCGATGACAATGCAATATTATGGTAACAGCGAGCTGATCTGATGATGGAGACGGAAGGTGGACAACGGAACTCCACGAGGGATAATTGTAGACTGACCGTGTTTATGCTCATTTTGAACAACACACTGTTACGATCACTAATTTTGTAAAAGCTAGTATTGTTTTTTTTTTTTACAAAAAACTTATTTAATTGTACCTAATTTCAAACACGATTTTTTAATTGTTAGTGAATAAATAAATGAATGAAATAATATGATAAAACATAGTTTTGCTTTAAAAATAGCAAATATAAAATGAAATCTTTTTCTATTAATCTAAGTTATGTGATTATCTACTGAATAGTATAATTACCTACTGAATAGAATAAAAATCAAGTGTCAATATTTTCTGTATTCGAAGAAGGAACCTAAAACGGGTTTTAATAAGTACGATTTCAAAAAATAAATATATTGAGAAAAGTTTCTCCATTCGTGTTTTTGTATCTAATTTTTTTTTTTTTTTTTTTTTTTATTCATCCTCAAACAACCACTTTATTAACATCAAGTTTGTATCCTTTACCGTTACTGAGTGGGCAAGTAACGCAGCGAGTCCAAAATTGTAACATATTGCCATAAATAGTGGACTTTTACTCAACCAAAATATGCAGAAGGCAACACTAAGCATGTGAAAGTATAAGTGGTGACATCTAGTTGAATTTAACGTAAACATCAATACATACAACATAATTAGATAATCATGTTCCCTTGGAATATTTGTTTTTGATAAGCATGGGTATAATTGTATAGATGTTAATTTAAACCCGTTTTCCCCAATTATATAACAAACATTTCAAAAATGGTTGACGATAGCCGCATTTCTAGGTTACATAAAATCTTGACACCGGTATATCACGAACTATCTAAAATAGTTAGTCGTCCAAATTGAAATGTCTATGTCGGTTTAAATTCGATATGATTGATTTCTCAACAACTAATGCCCCATGCGTTATATACAGTCAAAATAAGTCACGAATTAGAGCGGCGATGAAATGCTCGTATTGAGATAGTGTCATTGAACATCTATAATATATGAAGGTGCATATTAGCAGCAAAAGAGAATGCGAATCTCAAATAATAAAAGATAACGATTTGACCTTGACATCTCAAATATGAGGCATCTTAAATAAATCTCAAAAGTAATAAAGTGATAAATAAATCCTGTTCATTCTTATATATATAGAAATTAATTCGCTTATTAGTATTTCGCTCAATAATAAACTTAAAATCATGGTTTAGTTTTTTACAACCTTTTATTTAAGTTGCTTTCCTGACTGTTTGTCTGTGGGAGATAAATCTTGCTAGCAGAATATTAAACAAGTACCATCCTACCGATTGAGCTGAAAGTTTGTATACCTATCAAGTTCCGATGACAATACAATATTACGGTGACAGCTAGCTGATCTGATGATTGAGACGAAAGGTGGAAAACGGAAATCATCTATGATTAATAGTAGCCTGGTAGTGTTTGGTCTAATTTTGATCAGCTGACGGTTCCGATCATTAATCCACCAATCCGATTAATTAATCATTGGTTGATGGCTTCCATAGCATCATGCGCAAGAGGTGTGCGTCAATGAGGGGAAGGGTCCGTGGAAGCCCGAACAGCATCGTGCACGCGTTGTCGGACAGGTGGGACTGTCCTATAGCAAACCGCTGGATGCGCCTGCATGTTGGGTTTGCGAAAAATGTTTTTATTTAATTTTTTTAATTGTAAATGTGTCTCTCTACTAACATTATCATAAGCGCGACTAACAAAATATGGACAATGTCTGAAATAAATAAATTGAATTGAATTGAATTGAATTAATTTTATTAAAGCTTAATTTGAAAAAGATATTTTTCAACGAAAATGAAGTTGAATCTGGTACAGAAGACTTCAACGCGTCGTCGTAGCACAACCGCTACGTCATATTATATTTTGGTAGATTATATTACAAACATAAACTCACGACTGTTTTCAGGAGAGGTATGCAGTGACCACGTATTTTCAGTTGCTGCAATCCTGACATACTGTGCTTCATTCACTCCCATCACATTCATTCATCTCATCTCACTATCAGCTCTATGTTAGTTTTTGACTCTCGAACTACCGGTTGTGGAAGTTCATCCACACATTATGGGTTCATATTCTGGGTTTCAGTAACGATTCGTTTCTCGAGATAATTTCTTCTCCATACCTATAAACTATGGAATGAGCTACCATCTGAGGTTTTACCGCTTGGTTACATGTGCCGCTTCAAGTTTTTTTTAAATTCCTGCAGGGTAGGCAGCTCATCGACAGTGCCCCCGTTGTTGCCGGTGTCTATAAGCGACGGTAACCACTTTACATCAAGTGGGCATTAAGCTAGTTTTTCAATAGGTGATAAAAAAAATAAAAAATTGTCTCCAATCTTTATTAATTTTGTAGTAATCTCGGGTCTGAGTGATATAATCTCGGGTCTGAGTGATATAATTTTTCCTCCGAGGTGATAGCGACGGATATGAACAGAAAGTTAATAATAAATGGTATCTAGTTATAAATTTGATCTTAGAATCTTGATTGTCGGTGACTCTGTTTAGGACATTGGATAACTCTCACCTTAGACGCACACATAAATCTAATTACGGAACTAACCATTTGTAATGGATGAATGTAGTTTTTTGATGCTGATAACCAAAACCTAGCTCTTTCGAGCTCCACGTTAGGATGATTTATGACTATAAGATTTTTCCTGAGGCGTAGTGTCTCCTTGGTCACTAGGCCTAGGAGTCATCAGGAAACATTGGTGTCTTAGGTATATAAAAGAAGTACTATTTGAATATTTTAAAAATAAAAACCTTTCTTTTTGAATCCTTTGTGGTTTTTGAAGTGCAATCTATGCGATGTGTTTGTATTGTATGTTTAAATAATAAATAAATAAAAAAAAGTATTTGTATTTTATTTTGCAAATTATATAGTTTGAGATAGTGCATTTAGGCAGTAAATTTACGAATGCCTAAATTTATTTATTAATTTAATATATCCATAATTTATTTGTTTTCATTCATTATTTGAATTTGCCTATAAATAAAACCTCAAACCTCAATATAGCCTTAAAGGTTAGCTGGAAGAAAACTCTTAAGGGTTAAGCTCGTCTTTGCACATGTCTACACATTGGCGAATACGTACTGATATTTCACGATAGACAATATTTACATACATACATACACACACGCCTTCTTCCCCGAAGGGGTAGGCAGAGCCTCAATGGGCCTTTTTTCATAGTGGGGTTGCACCATTGTGGAATATAGACGTGGCGAGTGGTGAGCTCATCGCCACCATTGCTTCCCACGACTGACTCAGCAAGATTTGATAGTTGCTATTCACTGAAGGTGCTTATGTTTATCAGTAGGTAGGTAGATATGTTTGTGAACAAAACCACTGTGTGGCGCGGCATATAACTAGTATTTATTTAAATTGTTTGCTTAGTAGCAAGCCGGTACAGTTGCCACCCGAATCCGGTTTCCCCTTCACCCTGCTTTCTGTCTGCCACAACCTTGACCCTGCAATGTGCACTAACTTGCACTTTGTCACACAGTCAATAGCTCGGTAGCTTAACTTGTAACAATAAACGTGCCATTAGATTAAGCTTATATCGAATGAAAGGACTTGGGAAAAGTTTATCGATTTTAAAAATTCTGTAATTGTCATCGGCAGAACTATCGGGAAAGATGTGACGAGGAAGACCTTTATGTGTGACAATACAGGTAAGCTAAACAAACGGACACACTATAAAGCCTCACCTTAAGTTAAGGGTTTAAATAAATAAATAATGCTGGACAGTTCACACAACATTATCTAGCCCCAAGCTAAGCTGAGCTTATGTTATGGGTACTAGATAACTGATATACTTAATACAATATATTAAATAGTTTTTTTTTATTATACATAGAAAATACCCAGAACACCCTGAACAAATATCTGCGATCGCACAATATTTGTTCCGAGGCGGGAATCGAAACCGCAACCTCCTGCGTCGCAGGCCAAGCTTCGCCCGCTGCGCCACAGAGGTCGTCAATATTTTTGATATATTAGGTAGGTAACGAAATTCTAAAAATTAACACTAATCAGAATTTTGAGGAATTGAGAATGTTCAATAGGAACAACCTTAGAGGGAGAGGAGAAAATGAGAGGCAATTTTCGAATAAGATTTGTCCTGTCTACGGGCTTTAGTATTAATTTCTATAGACTGGAAGAAAGCGTGAGCCGATATAGTAGAGAGAAAGTAATGGCGGCGATGAGCTCACCACTGGTCACGTCTATATTCCTGTGATTGTGCAACTCACGATGAAAAGACTCATTGAGGCTCTGCGTACCCCTTGGGGAATAAGGTGTGTGTCTATGTATGAAATGTCTAAATTGTATGTATGTTTGTATGAGAAAGTTCATTGGTATGTTTGTGTTAATTTAAGATGCCTCGATGTACTTTTTGGGAATGGCTGAGTATATTTGTTTTTCTGTCAAAACTTTTTCTCTGTGGCTCTGTCGTAGCGTAACGTTGTCGTAGGTTAGCTGTATCAAAGTTTAATGCTCGGTTCCATGGCCCTTCATAAATATGTGGTCATTGGATTTTTTTATGCGTAATATATTAAACATAGTTACCTACATTCTTACATTTTAATGGCTTGTGTTCTGATTAATGTTTTATTTAATGTTTATAATTTTTCGAGTGCGAACTAATGGAGGACAATAAATTCTAATGTTGCCCAAAAAATATATTCCAGTGGGACTCGAACCCGTATCTTCCCCTCTAATCGGCAATGTCTTGACTGATTCTATCAGGGATTGAGCTAGTAATTGGCTAATAGCTTATAAGCTTGTTATTACTGGTAGAAAGTGTTACCAGAGTCATTCGTCGGAAGCAATGGCGGCGATGAGCTCACCTGTTTTCACCTAGTAGTAGAGCTTTTTGTGAAAGAGTTCGCCCGGGGAAGTACCACCCCCATACCTATTTCTGCCGCAAAGCAGTAGCGCTCGCATTGCAGTGTTCCGGTTTGAAGGGTATGGGTGCTGGTGAAATTACAGGCTCATGAGACTTTTCATCTTTATGTCTCAGGGTGGCGGGTGCAGTGCAATGTGCAATGCCACATAGGCCGGTGCGTCCTAGGTGGACGTGACCTATGTGGTAATACATTGTTAAAGGCAGAGGTTACCGCTTGAGATCAGGTAGGCCATCTGCTTGCTCCGTTATTCACAAAGTTAAAAAAAAACTTTTTTTTTTGCCATTTTTAATATTAGTGGGATTTCGTTTGTAAAGTGCTGTAATCAAAGGTAAAAATTAAATTACTCAATTCTGTATCCGGTTTATTTTGATACTGTGTCTGACCACAGATAAAATAATACTATACGGGTAGTCTGACTAATGTGGCAGTAACTGGCACTTATTACCTGATTTGAACTTAATTCATATAAGCTTGGTTTTACCCAAGGTGCAATGAGTCGCTTGTATTGCAATAATATACAGGGCTCAACGGCGGCTTTGGTAAAAGGTTGTCACATACAAACTATATATTTTATTGAACTTCTACGTTATGATTACCGCGGTAAAGAATACACAGGTTACCTAATTAAAAGAAAGAAAAATTGCTTTGTTACGCAAAATCGCAAAAAAAAATATGAATTAAAACTATCGTGGTTGTGAATAGTTTTAAATGACGAAAAATAGTGGCAACTAGCAGTTATTAATTTAAAAAAAAAAGATTAAATTATGCTTTTTACATGACACACAAATGACTTTTAAGTTAGATATAAAAAAAAACAACAAGACTTTACTCATTCAAATGCAATTAACAAGTAAGTAGGTACAAAACCGTGTGCCGTGGTATATTTGAGCTTAGAATAGACACCTCTGTCTCCTCCCGTGGATGTCGTAAAAGCCGACTAAGTTACACCATACGCAGCAGCACGCTATGCTATGCAGTAGCAGTATGCTATTGAATACCCACACAGTTTATGACCTTAAGATTATGACCTTTTTAGGAAAAGGGACATTAGTGTTTTGAAACTAAAAAATAAGTAAATTAAATAATTTTAGATGGTGGATCGATCTCAATGGAGGGAACAGGAACTACTCTGATTTAACGTGGACAATGGGAAGAGAATTGTAACTTCCCGCTGGCCACGTTAACGGTGACAGCTAACGTGGGCAACGGGAAGGGATTTTGTGACTTCCCGCTGTCCACGTTAACTTGGACATTATAACGTGGACATCGGGAATAGACCGATTTATTTGGTAATTTACTTATTTTTGTTATGGACGACCTCTTTGGCGCGGCGGGCGATGGTTCGCCTGCGACGCAGGAGGTTGCGGGTTCGATTCCCGCCTCGGAACAAATATTTGTGCGATCGCAGATATTTGTTCAGGGTGTTCTGGGTGTTTTCTATGCATAATAAAAAATATCTATCTATGTAATATATTGTATTAAGTATATCAGTTATCTAGTACCCATAACACAAGCTCTGCTTAGCTTGGGGCTAGATAATGTTGTGTGAACTGTCCAGCATTTTTTTTTTTTTTTTTTTTTTTTTTTTTTATTCTAAAATATCAAACAAAGTTACAGTTAACACAACCATGAGTTCACATCTGTTCATACACGTTATCTACGAAACTTAAATGAACATTTGCGATAAGTCACTGGAAAAGCTTTGCACTACCTGACCTGGATATTGTGATAGTGGATTTATTGCACGGCCCTGTATATTTATATATAATTGAGAAAGTTCTTGCTAAGCTATAGTATTTTAAAGAATGGAACTGTAAAAAGTAGGCCAAATCTTGTCTGCAGTTTCCAAGGTTATGGTCATCATGATTAAACGAGTCAATCGTGAGAAAACTATAGAAGCTATCAATAGTGGTCGTAAGGTTTCGAACAGGCAGTATACTTTTCAATTCAGTATCGAAAGTACAGTTTGATTGATTGGTCATACACAGTTTATGGAATGAGTTTGACTCAGAGGTTTTTTTGCGTGCGTATGTCGAGTCTTTCATTTCGAAAAAGTGGCTATAGGGATGTGGTATGTGCAGGAAATGGAAACAATTTTTTTTATACGTCTTGGTATAAAAGAAGAAAGAAAGAAAGAATATTTATTTTTAGCACACACACACACACTTAGTAGAAATAACAAATAAAAAGTAACAAATTGTAAACAAAAAAAAAGAAATATTTCATTAAAAAAAAGAATAAAGCATAAAAAATACCCATAGGGTTTTAAATTAAACATAAAACAACGGATCTAGCAGATGGCCCACCTGATGTTAAGTGGTACCCTCTGCCTATGAACAGTGCATTACCACATAGGTCACGTTCTACACCCTACACACCTAGGACGGACCCTATGTGACATTGCACAGCGCCCGCCCCCTGAGACATAAAGATAAAAAGTCTCATGTGCCTGGTAATTTTACCGACAACCATACCCTTCAAACCGGAACACAGCAATGCGTGCACTACTGCTTTGCGGCAGAAATAGGTATGGTGGTAGTACTTCCCTAGACGAACTCTTTCACAAAAAAGCTCTACTATTAACAACTAACTAGTGTTGTTCCATTAATAAACCAGAACTGAAAATCTTCGTTCAATATGATTGAGGTTTGACTAAAATTATGTTTTCGCAGCAAATACGTAACAGTCATCAGCCTCTAAAATTGGCGCTCAGGTCTTTGAAATACTATGCATAGTATGTATTTTTTAAACACACACACACTCACCCAACAGTCACATACATACCCACCTACATAGTTTCCACACTAGGATCCCCTGTATAGTGAGTATCAGGAACTACGAGTTCTATGGTAAGTACCACAACACCCAACACATGAACAAATATTTGCAAACCATTCAAACATTAATCTCGCAGCGGGAATCGAACCCGCAACCTTTTGCATCTCAGCTGACTACTCGCTGACACTATGCTGTCTAGTAATAATCAAATCGAAACATGCATTGGCTTCATTTTAAAACAAAAAAGCCATGGCGCAATACTCGTACCAACAACGAGTTGAAAAAACTATGAGTAACTGGAGCTTCCAATTTCCAAAGGGGAACAAGCTTTTTGTCATTTATTTGGACCAAATGTCGCGGCTATTGAGCGCAAATATCGTAACTCGAAGCCTTAACAAAACCAACCCGACACTCTGTCGGGTTGTTTTTTGAAGTCGTTAACAGGGCCTGATATTTAAGATGCTTGGAACCAGGAAGCTTTTGCAAAACATTTACAGGCAGAATACAGTTTTTAATTATTTTTTAGTCAAAAACACTGCACTAAGTATCTCGCTTGTCTATAATTTGTAAATTTTCATATTAAATTAAAAAAATAAGTTTCCGTACTTGAAAAGTTACCAACGGAACCTTTAAACTTCACGTTTCAGAGGAACTTCCTCCCGCGAACACTCAGGTTATGGAATGGTCTCCCTGCTGAGGTTTTCCCAACTGACTACAGTATAGAGTTCTTCAAAAGGGGTGTTTGGAAATTTTTAAAGGGTCGGCAACGCGCTTGTTATGTCTCTGGTATTGCAGGCGTCCATAGGCTACGGTAACCGATTACCAACAGGGCCGAATGCTTGTTTGATACCTTGGTAGTATATAAAAAAATAAAGAGTATCTTATTTACGACGTTAATACAATGTTGCAATGCCTGCCATCATTTGTTCGGAATATATTCAGCGCAATCTGAACAAGCGATGTACAAAGCTCGCGGAAGATAATCGATGTTATTACGAGAATGATAATTAAAGCGAGCATTATTGAGTCTGTACCTACCGAGCTGATTATTATATTATAATGGAATGGATAGAGTTTCAAAAATGTAACAACCTTGCTGACTATAGAGCGGCGTTTACAAGATATCTCGAGGGTGAAAAAAGAAAAGATACCACCTTTTTAAAATTGAAATACCATTTTAGACTTATTTCTTACACGTATTAATTTTTTAAACATTTGGTAATTCATAATTATTTGAGTTAGTGAAGTCATCAACCAAATTTAACAAAAATCTAAAGGACATTTGTTTATACACAAAAACACGGTTTCTTATCGTGAGTTCGCATTCTTCGCCTCATACAACATGTTCGTTGAAACTGGTTGAACCTATAGCGCCTTAAATAATTAAAATCATGAATATTTTGACACAGTTTTAGTACCTAAATGGCTAGTAATGAAATGAATGATATGAACACGGGCTTACGTTGCAATGGACTGTCAAACAAGGCATTGTTCGGTCCGCACACTTGATACTCAATCGTGACTGTCCTACAAATTGCTCACATACATACATACATACATAGACACACGCCTTTTTCCCCGAAGGGGTAGGCAGAGCCTCAATGGGCCTCTTTTCACAGTGGGTTGCACCATCGTGGAATATAGACGTGACAAGTGGTGAGCTCATCGCCGCCATTGCTTCCCACGACTGACTCGGCTAACGCCTTCTTCCAGTAATAACACATTCCATAATAAGCTAGCAGCCAGGACAAATCTTATACCAACGAATCTTATCAACAAGTCCGGGTTATCCCTTAGTCGGCTTTTACGACATCCACGGGAGGAGACAGGGGGGTCTATTCTTAGGCCGGACACACCAATAGCCACTTATTTGTTTTAGTTGGCAGGCTTCAAGATTCTATTATAAGAAATTTAAACAGGGGATTTTAGTCACTTAGCTAGGTACTTTGTTTTGAGATATCTTTAAAGATCCGGTTTACTTAATACTTTAGAAGTAAGCTCTTCGATTCGAAGTTGACTGCTCTTTATTAACCCCCGACGCAAAAACGACGGGGTGTTATAAGTTTGACGTGTCTGTGTGTGTGTGTGTGTGTGTGTGTGTGTGCCTGTATTTGTATAAGCTCTTCGATTCTAAGTTGACTGCTTTTCATTAACCCCCGACGCAAAAACGACGGGGTGTTATAAGTTTGACGTGTCTGTGTGTGTGTGTGTGTGTGTGTGTCTGTGGCATCCTAGCTCCCGAACGGATAAACCGATTTAGTTTTTTTTTGTTTGAAAGGTGAATTTGAATTTCTCGGGAGTGATCTTAGCTATGTTTGATCAAAATCGGTTCAGCCGTTTCATTGCGTTGAGGGTTTTTTTATTTTTTACAAAATTATTTACTTGTTTTCGAGACTACCCGTGCTAGACTAATATAAAATCTGTGCCCATGCGAAGCCGGGGCGAGTTGCTAGTTCCTTAATAAGCTAGCAGCCGGGACAACTAACAATCTTCGATCCCGTGGTTTGCCCCGAAGTGAGACCTCGCGAATACACGCGATGTAGGTAGGTTGCCCACTTTAGTTACCTTTCTAACCGACTTCTAGAAACATTTACTGAGACCAAAATATCACGGGTCCACCTCGAGATAATTTCCTACACATCATCGAATGAACCTTTTAATGACTAACCAACAGGGCAAAAACATACCTATTAGTATAAGTAGCTGACGAATTAATGGTTAACCTCCTTTTGTGCAGTTATCATCTCAAAATAACCTAGCAAGTGTGTCTTTAAATATTTCTACCAAGTATTATCAAAATCAGTTTAGTCTTTAAGGCGTGATTAAGTAGGTACCAAACAAACGAATATCTAAGTTGTTATGGTATTCTTGGCCATAAATAAAGTTTTAAATCATGTAGTATAATTTAATTATATTAATTATCTCATTAACATAACCCCGAAAGTCACAATGTTTTATGAGAGCTATTAACCTTAGTCACTGGTCAACCTTATCCGCCGGTAACACAAAATAATATGTTAATAGTTAACACGCGTTATCTAGAATAATGTAGGGTACTGCACGTGCGAGTAACGTTCACATGTCTCTTAATAAGGGCACACGGAGATAGTTACTGTTAGTTATACTGTAACATAGGGTCGTTGTTACATTGTACTCGACGATAAAATACCTCTCGCTTTTAAATAGTTATCATTGACCGCTGGTGACCACATAGTCGTAGTAGTAGAGTTTTTTTGTGAAAGAGTTCGTCCGGGGAAGTACTACCACAATACCTATTTCTGCCGCAAAGCAGTAGTGCTCGCATTGCTGAGTTCCGGTTTGAAGGGTAAGGGTGCCGGTGAAATTACAGGCACATGAGACTTTTCATCTTTATGTCTCAGGGTGGTGGGCGCATTGCAATGCCACATAGGGTGCGTCCTAGGTGAACGTGTCCTATGAGGTAATGCACTGTTCATAGGCAGAGGTTACCGCTTAACATCATGTGGGCCATCTGCTTGTTACGTCATTCAGTAGAATAAAAAAAAAAAAAAAAAAAAACATAGTTTTGGTAGAATGGTAAGGCACGCGGCTTGAATTTTCAGCAATGAAAATATCGGTCTATGCTTAGGTACGAGTATTTGTATGAAATAAAACAAGGAAGTATTTAGTCCAGGTTTAGTTATGTCACACTGAACAATGGAAATAGTTCCGATGGCTGCGCATTGTTTACAATTCTAACATTCGCTTCACTTTCTTTGTATCCGACGCATTTATATATTGTGTAATAGCATTTTTTTTTATAAAAAACGTCTAGCCGTATGAGTAGGTAGGTAGGTATTTGCCTGTCGAAATTCAATTTAAGGGAGATACAACGAGGGAAAATTTGTTGAACCAACAAAATATAATCGTTTTAAAATATCATCGTGTCGGCCATCGGTCATCCATCGGTCATCGTTTCATTTTGTTGAGGATTTTTTAATTATTACAAAATTAGTTCCTTTTTATATTATATTGAGAGCTTTTTCTCTCAAAATAATAGAAAAAGGAACAAATTTTGTAATAATTAAAAATCCTCAACAAAATGAAACGACTGAAGCGATTTTGATCAAACATAGCTAAGAACACTCCCGACAAATTCACCTTTCAAACAAACAAAAAAATCGAAATCGGTTCATCCGTTCGGGAGCGCTACGATACCACAGACACACACACACACACACACACACACACATACCCACACACACACACACACACACACACACACACACAGACACGTCAAACTTATAACACCCCGTCGTTTTTGCGTCGGGGGTTAAAAATATAGCCCGATGTTTTGGTACAAAAAATTACGCTATGACGGCATCTGAAGCGGTGTTTTCTGATATTATCATTTTCCACATATCTGCTTCTCTTAACTTTAATATATCCGGTATATATGGCGCAGCCAACTGATTCAATTGGCTGTTTAATTGGACGGCCAGCCATTTCATTGAACAGCGCCAACACTGGGACCTCACGAAAATAGCTATAATATTATCATGGTCAGATCGTAGTCATCAAATACGTCAGTTTTTTTATAACTATTTTATTAGTCTTTCTACATAAAAAAAACTAAGAATTGAAATGGCGTTGTTTAATGAAACGGCTAACCGCGACATATACCGGATCTAAGGTTGCAAAAGGGGGGGAAAGCTGCCAATGTAGGCTCTTCTCCGAACTGTACGGGAAAACAGACTGAAATATTTGTGTTTACGTTCCTTAGTTTTTAGCAGTTTTTTTAATTGTCTCTTTCTTTTACTTCCAGGTGGAAGGTGTATCGCGGACCAGCAGAATACTCCCAGCGCCATCAGCTCCAGATAGCAATAGCTTCAGCACAGATTCAACAGATAGTGCGCCAACGTACCGGTTTAGGAGTAGCAGGCGACGAGATGAACCACAACGAGATGTAATCCGCACGAGAACAAGAAGCAGGCCAGAGACAACGGAGCAGGCACCAGAGCCGGAGCGACCCAGTGGAAACAACGAACGATTTGATTCTCGAAGAACTCGAACTCGCAGTCGGCCGGTAGAAACTCCACGGGCAGAAACTACTGGAGAAACCTTCAAAAATACTGCCATCAGAAGCAGATCTCGACCTACCGCCAGAAGACCAAGTCAATCTATCGACGAGACCGAAATCGAAGTTCTTAACACTAACGTAGATGACATATCTAAAATCGCTACTAAACAAGATAACACAGCTACTACCCAATTTAGACGAAGAAGCTCAATAACACAGACCACAGAAAGCGTAGCCCCGACAAGGAGGCGCGGACGTATAAACACAAGACCCAGCGCTAGAGCCCTTGATCTAGATAGCTCTGGATCAACCAACTCGATATTAATTGTAGACAAAGCTCCAACAACAGCAAGAACATCAGCAGATTTACGAAACGTAAGGAAACTAAGATATAAGACACGACCATCCGAGACTGATTCAAATCTAGCCGGAGAAGGAATTGTCTCTTTGAATGTAATCAAATCTAGTCAAACAGAAAATATAACTAGTCAACCGGAACCCCAAACAGCTGATCCTGTTATCGTCGAAAGGGTCGTACAGCAAAGCACGGAGGCGAACAAGCCAAGAAGCACAACATTGAAAGTAACGCGAGTCGTGCGGCGTCCATTGGCAAGGGGTAAACCTACACATGCGCCACTCGCAGCAGTACCGAAGAAGAAATCTGATGACATTAGTGAGGATGATAACTATCCTGAAAGTTTTAAAGCTTTGATTCAAGCCAAAAATGCCGTAAGTTTTCATTTTTTAGAAAGCCGGCGTCTGCCGTATCCAACGAAGATGTAAAAAATCAAGCAAAATCTATCTTTTTGGATTTGGTAGATACCGTTTATAGTAATCACTTTACATAACAATTCTTGAATGAAATTACTAGCATAATATCAATTCATTTATTCGTAAAATATTTCATGTATATTTTCAGACACAAGCGAGCTCTCCAACCAGTGAGAGTTTGTCAGTGAGAGCATCACACAAAGTTTTCAAAACTTACTCAACATCATCACAATCCACTCAGACTAGTCCAGCTGATAACAAATACTCAAGGGTAATAATAAAGCTGGAATCCAATGTCATACTAACACTAATTAACTCATTTTCTGACTTTATATAACTCTTATATTCGATATCATTCTTCATCATTCTTGAACAGAATATCACAATAATAAATGTAGAAAACAACTTGCCGGGTAATACATAGTACACATGTATAAACACTAATTGGCTCTGGACAGAGAATATAATAATAAAAAACATTATAATTATGTCTCAACCTACTATTTTTACAGCTACGGAGCAAGCAATTGGCAGAAGAATCAAACAAACCAGGAAATGAAGATGAATCAGCTGCAACAACTACTTCACCGGAAGTGACATCTCAAAGCTCCGAGTACAAGCTAAGAGGCAAATACTCTGCCAGAAATAAAAAATCAACTACATTTAGCCCAGCTGCTACCACAGCTAGTAGTGCAAGTCAAAACACTGAAAAGCCTGGCAACAAGTTCAGTAGAAAATTCAAATTTACTACTACTACTCAAGTTCCCAAAACAGAAAATAATGATAAGAGTAAACGAATTGAAACTACCAGTGGGCTAAAGAAACCTGTAATAAGACCATCCTTTTACTCAAGGAAATTAAGTAAGGACACTGTTACAAGTACTGAGGTCTCTGTCACATTCAGTGAAAAGAAAGAAGAAACAATTGTGAGAAAGAAAGTTTCATTACCCAGAACTTCATATTACTCTCGTTTGAGGAATAGAACCGAAACAACTACAACCACAACCACAGAAGCTGCTGACGTTGCTCAGAAAAAAACAGAGGACTCAGCTGATATGCCTCTTATTTTCACTTTGTTCAATAACTCTGAAAACAAAGAACTTGTTAGCGACTCTCTTAAGAAAGTAGAAACTGAGGTTAATGAACCATTCATAATTTCAATAAGTAGTACAGAATCACAAGAAAACATGCTTGCACATGATGCTACTTCAAACATGACTGAAGAATCTGAAGACACGCCAGCTGTTTCACCAACTGTTGCAACAAAACAAGATACAGACCGACAGAAATACCATGCAAATTTCAAGAAATCAAATCGTTACGTGGTTGACGATAATACACGAGCATCTTCAACTGTACCGCCAGTGAGAAACTTACAAGGAAGGCGTCAGAAAACGAGACAGAATAACAAAATTGAAGATTCTCCCGATACCACTACACCAAGGTCCCGGGACAGGAATGTCCGAAAGTTTAGTGAAGCGTTTTCCAAGACCACTGAGGCGTCAAATAATGGCGTAAGTACTTTAGAATAGCTGACATAGAACTAAATATGTTTATGAATGTTTTTCTGAATATTCTGATCAAAATTTTACAGATAATCGCAGAAACTGAAAAGTCTAAAAGTAGATTCAGTTCTAAATACCGAGCCTCCTATCTCAATAAACCGTTTTACAAACCTACAGTACCTACAATTACATCATCGACTGTAAGTAACATTACATTCACAGAGCTACCAACACATTCAATTTGAAAACTGTGCAACTTTCAAAAAAAATTGTCATTCCCTTTCCTACTTCGTAAATATACAAAGCCCCTTTATACAATTGGCAGTAAGATAAATTATATGAATATCGTTGCACCTCATCTTAACAATTTCATTTTGAAGTTATTTTTCATGAGAGCTTTTGCTTTGCTTCTTGAATCCTTTAAAGTTCATAAAATATCGTAAAGACTCATCAAAAGTATCTTTATACCATACTAGCGACCCGCCCTGGCTTCGCACGAGTGCAATTTAGGTAAAACAAAGGTTAAAAATCTGAACTTTCCCGTCACGCCCGCTTAAAGCGGGGCGGGTTGCTAGTTACCTTCTGTGAAAAATTATCTAACTGATGGTGAAAACCGCATCTAAATCCGTTAAAGTGACTTATGAAGAGTTAGCGGATATACAGACAGACATACAGACAGGAAAGCGACTTTATTTGATATTATGTTAGGATAAATAATTTTAAGTCATCCATTATCCAACAGCACTAAAGCTAAATGAGCTATATCTGGTTTAGATAGCGAGAAAAGTTAATAAATATGAGTTTTCACTTTTAGTAATTTTGGCCAAAATATCATCTGTCAACATTTTGGAGTAATTGTGTAGTTGTTTACTTATATTGGACGACAAGCTATCATAATAAACATTTTTCATTGCTAAAGGCATGGCTGAAATTCTTCGTGACTGACCACCTGTTGACACAGTCTGTAGAAGAGCCTAACTGGTTCGGGCAGCACGTGGATGAGACCACGGAGTCCTTCGCGAACGCCACCTCGTCATACAATCATCTATCATCCATCGAACTGGTTAATGGAATCATATAGTCGTAACATAACACCATTCATCTCACACACGTCTTTTTGTAATATAAGGGTTGTGGTTTAGTTTTAAAGAGATGTAGTTTTAAGCATTTACTATATATAGGGAACAGACCGCTTTAAAAATTATAACACGCAATCATCTCTTTAAAACGGAACTCTGTTTATAGTATGACATCCGGCCTAAGAGCCGCATTCATCTGGATTTTGAATCTAGATATGTCTTCAATTAAGTATAACTACGCGATACAGTTGGATTACTGGGTTCGAAAGCTGCTGCACTTACCAGTAGCTAGAGAAAAATTCAACCCTGGCTCCGGAGAAGTGCAGCTTTTGAGCAGGCAATGCAATTCCATTATACAAGGTGTAACATAATAACCCTATAAGCCCGGGAATATGGTATTCTACCCATCATGGCGAATAACTTTAATTCTACGAATTTTTTAATTGCGAAGTTTCTGATTCATGAAATGTCGCGTAAAAATCCTGAAATTCCTCCAGAAATGTACCGTACACAACATGAGGCAAACCCACGTAAGATACTCTAACGCATCGTAACATCCTCATGTTGTGCTACATACACTTTTGGAGGAATAAAAGGATTTTTGCGAGGCATTTCATGAATGAAAAACTTCGAAATGTAAAATGTTATGGAACAAAAGCTATTCGCCATGACGTGTAGATTACCCCCACCCCGGGCTTATAGGGATATTATGTTACATCCTGTATAGAGATTGTAGAGAATACCTCATCCTCTTATGCCGGTTCTCGTACAATTATTTAGACTGTTTCCACTGAGAACATACAAATTGCTTGCATACATACTTCTATCATCGAATGCATAGTTGAGTAAGCTTAACAAAGTAATGTTCCGAATTTAGAAATAATACCACTAACATACATTAGTCCATTAAATTGTATTATTATACACAATTGTTTCAATATAAATATGCATCTTATTTTTCTTTTACTATCCACTTCATCTTACTTAGTATTCCCTGTTATCTTGATACCAATTATTATAAAGAGGCTTTGGTCTTTGCACGAATTTAAATTCTTTTCAGTAAGTTTATACCTATGTCTAACATTTTATTTCCATCCCACAAGCTCACACAACCTAATTCTTTACACACAATCTTTGTTTCTGTTTACATGGGTGAGCATACTTCTTATTTCAGGTAGATGGAGAAGAAATACAATTAGGGCCAGACAACGCTATATCCATTACTCAGACACGAAGGACGTTGTCCTCTGCAGACTTAAGACTCTCAGAGAGTTTGCTGAAGTCGTCACAAGTCATGAACGTTGAGGCATCGCACCATTCGCCTTCGGTTACTGTGTCTATCTATGATGCACTAGCTGATATTCTCACGTCCACACCTAAAACTCGACTTTCTTCTACAACTGAAGTAACGACTAAATCAAATCTTAATACAGATGTAACACAAATACTCAATGGCGTGAGTAATATAGTTAATGTAAATATTACTGGCGGTATAACCAGCCCGGACACGTTCATACCGGCCAGCGCCAGTAGCACCACCACTCAATCTGTACAGAACACCGTTCCGACCACACCAAATGTGATTAACAATATGTCGGCTGGGGATAGTGATACACCGTCACTAAACGCTGAAGTTGTAACTCCTGTGAATACACCCCAAACTCCCATTCCTACTCCAACCACTCCTGTCTCCGCAAGGAGGCCGTTCGCTATTAAATTGTTATATTCAGATACAGAATCACCATTCGACAAACCTACGACTGCAACTGATCCCACATCAACTCAGCCGACGACTGACAATCCAACAATGGTATATAACACTGTCTCTGATCTTTTATTATCTAGTAACAATTTAGTATCTTCGGAACTAACTAGCATGTTGTCTAATAATATTAAAAGTATTATCCAAAACATGGATGAGGATAGTAGATCTAGAATTTCAGTAGATATGGCAAAACTATTAAAATCTCTAATACCTAGAGCTGTAGATGGACTGGCAACTGTACTGGACAATGCCGACTCTATCCCAATTACAACACCCTACAGTTTGGAGGATATTAAGGATACTGAAAATATTGATGTAGATACCAATTTCGATTCTTTCGATATCCTTCAAAGTGTTACGACAGATAACAGTGTAAATAGCGCAGTAGAGAATGGTAACCCGGTCACTAGTTCGGTTGTCGTTACAGACAATATTGCACAAACTGTAAATAACTTTGATGTTACACAAGAAGTCACACAAGATCCCATCTTTGGTTCTAGTAGCCAGACGACGTCAACTGACTTACCAGTAACTTCTAAAACAGAATTACGTGCAGCCTTTGAAATATTACCTAGTACTAAATCAAGTTCTTCTTCTTCTTCATCAAGTACTGAAGCAGCAGTGACGTCCTCTGTCTCGCCTGATACTGAAATAGACAATGTAAATAACAACAGAATGAACTCAACCTCTACTAATAACACAGTTCCCCTACCTTTCCTGTCGAACTTCCAAGTGAATGATTTTACTTCCAGTGATGTAGAGGTTGATAATTTGACTAAATCATTACCAATAAGTCAAGAAATTGCAGAATCCTCCCAAAATAACTTTAATCTTAACGTACAAGACCCAAGTAAGGTATCACCCCTACAGCTATGGGTACTATCTAAGAAAGCTAGCGTATTGAAGATGATTGAAGATCTGATTAGACAACATAATATAGAGCTACAAACAGCTCCAACATTTTCCGAAATCATAAGTCCATCGAATAATAATATCAATTTATCAGAACGTCTGACTAATATAATGAATACTATGACTTTTACGACTGAATCATTGACTGTGATGACCAATAATGATGTAACTTCTGTTACTACTTCTATCCCAAATCCTTTTCCTTTTCCAACCACTGTACAAACTACACCACCTGATAGTACTACAAGCGGCAAATCTGATGATGGCTCGTTAACTTCAAATACTCCTGGCCTGCTAGTATCTCAGGATGGCTTACAGATAACTACCCAGATGTCTTCAGACCTTTCATTGCGTTTTGGATCTAATACTGAAAGTGAAAAAACTGATTCAACACCTACCACTGAAAGCATTCCTGGTGAAACTACTATAGCCACTACCGAGCAGACGCAAAATCAAAACTCCAACACTGCAGATGGTTCATCTACTACTGCAGGGACCATTGAAACAACAACAACGACAACAACAACAACAACAACTGTACAAGAGAATTTTGAAACTACAACTGCTCCTGCAAACACAGAAACCACCACACAACTAAATGTAGTGACTACAACGCAAACAGATGCTGAAACAACTACACAAACCGATACAGAAACTACAACAGATGGTAATGTTATTACAAACCAGAACACCACACCTGCAGTTGCTCTCAGTGCAGCCACTCCGACGATACCCAAAAAAGATTACGTAATTTTTGGAATATTACCGAATAATACAGTGGTACGTAAAGACCCCAATGACGATGCCCTGGAATCATTAACAGAAGCAAGCCCATACATCGTGTACGGTTTGCTACCCAATAACACAGTAATCCGTAAATTCCCGAATGGAACTAGAGTGCCTCGAGTAATGCAAAAAATTGACATACTACCAATCAGCCCATGGAGTTTGAGGAATCCATACAGCCCCATCCATAACATTCCGGCCATTGTCAGACCGCAGTCTAACCCCATCCGAGTATCCACTAATACTGTGACATCCACAGACATCACCAATAACGGAACTGACACTGTAAATAACCAAGAAGCAATGGTATTGACTTTAAGTTGTTTAGCTTGAACGCTGCGCTTCGGGCTTATTTGCACTTGCAGCGGCGATCTGGCGCGAGGTGGATGCATGTCGGGACCAAGACTGTTGGTACTACCTGTCTATACTATCGTAAGCTCTGCATGCTTTACACCTAACTGCTTCCCGGATTAACATCGCCAAGCGTAACATTTTATTTCGTAATTGCAGATATCCTCATCGGCACTTAATATTAAAAGCAGTTCATTGGGTATAACTACCGTCACAAATAAGCCGCCTGCTGAAATAAGCACTGCCTCGCATGTATTGAGTTTACGCACAACTACAATGCTACCTTCTATTGATGAGATTCTGCTTAATAGTATATCTTCGGCCGCTAAACAGGAGATGGTCATATCATCCATGACGAGCTCTACTCGTGAACCGACCATATTAACACTGGATATTGATCCGGAGGTATAATAATATTTACATTATTAATCACAATTTATTTATTCACTGTACTCTTCGTTGACTAACTACACCTTATTCGAAATTATAGATCACGTTTATACTTTCCAATAAATTTCCATATAAACATCTGCAATTTGAAATAATAACCACGGGACATTTAAGGAATTTCGTAGTATATAACGCAATTTTCGGGTAAGGTAAGTGGTGATGGTAATTTTACCTACAAGCATGCGAACAAGCCAGCATTTTATGTTGAATGTTATACTAAAGCAAAACAAAATATAAAACTGTCTTAAAAACAAATTGCAGACCAAACAAATACGCACGGAAAGACCTGATGATAGTAATGGAAATACTGTATTCAAATTCATACCAATAGATGAAGTGATGGTCAAGCAGCAGAACTCAAATGTATTGAAACTTGCACCTAAATCACCATCAACAGACAAAGCTGAAGTCCAAATTGAGACAGTTACAACAGTGTCCGAATTAAATACACAAGCATTTCAAACACCAGCTACTGATAGTGCTAGTACCACTACGCCCGAAACAACGATGCTTAAAAATACTCCAGTTGCCACTACAGAGAGCACTACAGTGCAACAAACAACGGAAGCTACAACTGCAGCACTGACTACAACTCAGGCACCTACAACAACATTGGCACCAACAACGACACAAGCAACAACGACGCAAGCGCCAACAACAACGCAGGTGCCAACGACAACAACAACAACAACGCAAGCGCCAACAACAACAACGCAACCGCCAACAACAACTCAGGCCACAACAACGCAAGCGTCAATCGCAACAACTCAAGTACCAACAACAACAGCGCAAGATGCACGAACAACCACCCAATCAACGAACTTCGATGATGAAATAAGAAAATATCAAGATACACAAAACGTCAAAAATTCAGCGCGAGATCCTAAATACTTGAACGTTCAAAGCTTCAATAATCTGCTCACAGGGGCAGAATCGGGAACAACAACGCGAATTGTACCAACAACCAATCAACAAAACGACCCTACCGCATTATTGCAAGCCTTGCTATCAGCAACTGGGAATCAAAATCCTGGCACGTTATCAAAACCAAATCTTGGTGGAAATATTAAAGTGACAAGTGGGGTTCAGACAACTACATCGCGATCTATCGAAGACGATATTCGGCAATTCGAAGAAGACACAAAATTACTAAAAGCACTGTTGGCAGCTACGGGACAAAATCCAGCTAACCTCAATATACCTTCCTTAGGCGCTATTCTAACAACAACTAGAGCTCCCACAACACAGGCACCGACAACAACTGCTAGGCCAACAACAACAACTACCAGGCCAACAACAACCACGGCTAGGCCAACAACAACCACGGCTAGGCCAACAACAACACAAGCAGCAACACAGGCATCAACAACACAATCACTACAAGATGATCTAAAACAATTCCAAGAAGACGCTAAGCTTCTACAGGCTTTGTTACAGGCAACTGGTCAAAACACAGGAAACCTAAATATACCCGATATATCAAGAGTGACGTCAAATATTAGAATCGCTTCGAATCCTCAAACCACTCAAATAGGTTCGAATCCCACTACGCCATTGAATGTACGGCCTGTATTTGCGACCACCAATGGCCCTGTATTTAGAACGTTTGCTCCTAGGACGGTTTCCACTACACCTGGATTTTCAACAACTGAAGATGTCAGAATCTCTACTACTTTTACACCTTTTACCCAGAGACAACCAACCACGGCCCGCAGCGTGGAAACGGGAACGCTTTCTGGACGACAAGCCCCGACAAGATTTACAGTTACTACGGAAACACCGAGCAGTTCGACTTTCTCTGTTGAAGAAGACTTGGCGTTCTTACAAAATCTGGTAAGCTTATAAAAACTTGTTAATTTTGGATTGGTCTATAGTGGTTTTACATTTGTTTCTTGAGGATTTTCTTACCAAACTAAAAATATACCTAAGAAACTTTTTTATTCAGACGAACTTCTATTCGTTTTCAGAAATCAGTACTGAACACCAATACCGGCTCTGAGGACCCGGAGACAGCACTCGCCAACCGAATCATATCCCTCGCAGTCGACAAAAGTTTGACTGAAATACGGACAGGCAACACAGATAGCGGTGTTCGTACAGGAAAAAATATAGCTAACAGCGCCATCAACCTTGTACCGACGACAACGACCACAACTACAACCACAACTACAACCACACAAGCAACAACAACACAAGCAACAACACAACGAGCAATTACAACAACGAATGTACCAGGGGGTCTCTCCATAGAAGACGATATTAAACAGTTTCAAGAAGACACTAAGCTTTTACAGGCACTATTGAAAGCCACGGGGCAAGACCCGTCCAAATTCAACATACCTTCACTCCCAAACATAGCACCTACAGTGAGTTTAAGTTCACTACACGATGATCTAAAACTTTCCACTGTTCTCGCTTCACATTCACTATACAGTGATACGATGCCAAAACCATCTATGATGTCGAATGTATTGACTGACAAGAGCTTACCTTTCGGTGCTAAAATAGCTGTTAGGGATGACTTGCGGTCTGTACAGGATGACAGAAAATTGTTAAAAACTTTGATAAAATTGCAGGGCGCACAGGAGACTACGACGAGAAGTAAACTAGCTATTACAGGTAAGCAGTATTATGTATTTGAAGTAGCTAAAAAATGTTTATAAAAAGAGTCGGTTTTTGAAGACTTTTGCCGAAAACACTACTGACACTATTTTTATAACATTTTAAAGTATCATATGTGTCTCTGTTTGTCGGTCAATTTTTCACGATGTGCGCTTTCTGAAACTATTCCAAGTACCCAAGGGTGGTTTGGCACGAAGTAAAAAAATATTACTTTTCAAGATTTATGTGTGATACCTTTCGATAACAATTAAAAACTGTTAAAATCTATATCTCAAAAATATAACATTTGCTTGTCGTTTTTAAACTTTCGAAACAGGGCTAAAATCATATCCCTCGAAGTAATATTTTAACCTTATTTTATATGTGAATTATGTTCCTTTAGCTGTTCATGACTCTCTAGCCTCAAAAGTTTCCTGGAAGAAAGTGTTAAGCTCGCCTTTGTACATGTCTTTTAATTCTGCCATTTTTTATGTGTATTTGTGTACAATAAAGAATTACGTTAGATTAAAGCCAATTCAATGTCTAATCATTTTTTTCCGTCAATTCCAGGCCAAACATCAGACGAGGCCCTCAAAAAGCTTATCCAGCAGCAAAAAGCAGCGGGCATGGTGTCCGAGGCCACCAAGTCACCGATATCTCTGAGCACCGAGTATGGCAAGAGCAACGACGCGTTGCTAGCAGCATTGCTGAAGGAGCAGGGTTTTGGGCCCACCACGGCCAGTTCCGGCGATGAACAACTCCGACTCGCTGTACGTTTATTTTTGTATATTTCCTCACAAACCTAATTCTTCAAGTTCTTCAAGGGATGTTTACGAACATAGGTATTGAACCCTCAAGTTATAGTAGCTTGATCCTGTTGTTTTGCATTGGAGTATAACGGGAGCCAAGGTCTTTCATTTGAGCTATTCGTTAAAAACATCATTGTACTCAAATAATTTAAAACTGAGCACCTCTAATTTCACGATCTTTCTTTAATCGAAATACCTAGAACTTCTGCAACCTTAATTTCGCTTTTAACATCACGATTTAATCTTTTCTTTAAGTTCATTCTTCATATTGACCTATCATGTAACTATAACCTCTAGGCTTTACTCAACCAAGTGGTAGTGACGCCAAAAGCGAGGCGAACAACCACACCGCCACCGCCGCCGCCGCCGCCTCCAGCCCCTAGAAGGCCCGTCCTGGACGGACTAGCCTGGCTGTGGCAGCAGTGGAGAGAGACGGGGCCTGGGCCGGCTCCCTCGGCGAGGCCGAGTGGCGGCCAGCGGCCCGCGCCAGCGCCGGCAGTCAGGCCGTCAGAAGCGACCTCCAACAGGGTCAATTGGTTCGGTTCTGGGCCTTTCACCGGTAACGCAGATGACCGACCGGCGAGTTCGAACAGAGTGGGTTTCTCTTCACTTTTACTGAGATTGTGCGACTGGGGCTGAGGTGGAGGAACAGACCTTAGATTAAATACAAACCCCAGGAACGATTACTTTTAGTGTACTTATAGAACTTGTTCCTATTTAATCTAAGTCTGCATGTGTATATTGTACAGAAACGGGTGAGGATGGGTTGTAAATACCTACTAAATAGTGAGAAATGTTATATTAATTTTGTATTTTTTTACCGTGTTTTAGTTAAATTATTTATTTAGGATTGGCTTCATTGGCTTGTACATAAATATTGTGCAGTAAAACGCATAGCAACTTCTGTAAAATAAAGTGTTTAATTTTATGTTTTTGTGTTTGGCACCTGTTATTTTTGTTGCACATTGGTTTAATGTTTGTGTGAATAACATCTAGTGTGGTACCGCCATTTGGAATGGAACTGCTACAATCGGGTACACTTTGGATTAGTTAAAGTTGATTTTGATGCACTCAAAACAAATGCGTCCCCCCTTATGAAAAAAATAGCAAGATATCATGAAAACCGCGTAAGCTTTTGCAGTTACAAAATCATAAGGCAGTTCCAATCAAAGTCTGCAACAGATTTAAAAAATAAGTCAGTTAGTTAGTTTAGTTGTCTACAACTGCTTTGTACAAAACCTGAGAAAATGGTGGTAGTGTCAAGTTTACCTTCGAAGTATGGAAGTTAAAAGTAGTACAAAAAATGGTCTAGTGGCGAAAGGCCCCTAACCCTTCTTGATATACATAATATTACATTCTAAATAAAAAAAACAGTTCATAGTGATAACTGGTTTAAGATGTAGGTAGATGTTTTTGTATCGCATAAATTTAGTAAACAGTTGATAAAAATAACTTTTAATAAAAATAAAACAACTTCATAATCATTACGAAATAGCGCAAAACAAAAAATTGTTACAAGTTAGTCGCAGAGTAGGTTAATTTATACCAAGATATTTATCTTGTATATATTAAAAAATACTTTCCAAACTTATTGTTAATAAGCATTTGAATTAATCGTCGTCGTTTCGTATGAGGTAGTGCTGGCCTCTGGTGTCAGAGTTTGTCAAGCTAATAATAATTTGTTAATATTTTATTATTTGAATTAATAATATAATATTAACTAAGAATTCGGAATTATTAGCTTAATTTTCTAGACTTACCACTTCCGATTTTAGAGTACTACAACGATACACAAAAAAACTTAATGGGGCTCATTACGAAAGATGGCTTAAACCTAGATTTAGACCAGGGGATTGATTTTTGAAAGTCAGCGAGTGACTAGAAGTCAGCAAAATGACTATTAGTCACCGATTTCCAAAAGTTCGTATTTTTGGAAATCACCGCTGACTAAAATTGTCATACTATGATATCAATACGAGTGCCTCTATCCACTCGATTTGAAATCACTCCGTGACTGTTTTGGCACTGACATTTATGAATAGTATTTACTCAATTTTAATCTTTATCTTGTGGCTTTCCTATTCCACCCACACATAATTATTATCTATGGTCCGAACGTGTACACTGTTTTGTCTGTGGTGAGTGGAACCATGGACTTAGTATAGTGGAACAGACAAACTAATAATGGACAGATACGTAGTATGTCAAAGACAACGACTGTGAAATATTTGCAAGTTGGTAGACAGGGTATGACTTTAAAAAATACGACATTTGGTAAAAAGTGATTTCAAAGACATCGATGACGTTTTGTCATTCGTGACTTCTAGTCACTTAGTGACTTTCAAAAATTGATCCCCAGGCCTACGTAGTCTAGGCCTAAATACCGGTAAATACCGAGCGAGCGAAGCGAACAAGTCTTTGCAACAACTGACAGCTTTTATCTGTCTGTATGTTGGTACTCGCGTACAAGTAATATATTTCAAGTCATATTCACGAGACTTGATATATGGGTTCTACAATTTCATTTTTATTTTAGCCTTCTGTGATTTTTTATTGTAGGGGTTTTTCCCCCAAAAAGAGGTTGCTGCGGCGCCATTTACCAGTAGAATTTGATAATATTTGGCAGAAACATCGGTACTTACTCAATTCTAAGTATAAGTATTTTTAATATGAGAAACATCGGTGAGTAGACTGTCAAGATATAGATTATGGATCGAAATGATGAGTAGTTTTATCCAAGAATGTGCTCACGGCCCTTAACTCATGGTAAAATGGTCATGGCTAAACTAGGGGGAGGTCTGGTAGAAAAACCAGAGATAGGCCGAGGTTTTGTTATTTTTGACATAACTTTGGATTATCTAGCTGGAGAGTTGATTTCGGAAAACAAACCACCAGCTTTTGTATAGTCGTTTATATACCAAAGGCTGATATTAAAGCCTGGGCTGGTAGACCTGGTCAAAACCTAGGTTTAAACCATCTTTCGTTATGAGAACAAAAGCGTATTAGAAAATTTATCAAATTAAAATTGTGTATAATAATTTCGGTACTAGTTTTTTTAGATGTAATTATGAAAATAGTGTTGTGTAGATGCATGTCCCCTTAATCCCATGTTGGTGAGTAAAATATTGAAATACCAAAATATTTTCCTAAATTATTAAGCTTAACAACATCTACTAAAGCCTAAACACATAATTTTGTACAAAACTAAACTTTCCTTACTAATCTATCGGTCGTTGACACCCTACTTATTAACAATAATTATTAATAATTAACTATTCTTCAAAGTAATTATATTTGTAATATAAATTTGACTTGAAGTAAACTAACACTAACCATAACTATTGTAGAGGTTTCTACGTGTATATAAAAACTGTAATTTTTGTATTATAGAAAATATATTATATTGCTATTTTACTTATTTATTAATAATATTATAACCAAAAAAAATCACTTTTTTATGATACAGTGCACTATTAATTTATTATATCATATATTTATTTGGGTTATTTAACTTTCATGAATAACAAAACTGGCTATACACATAATAAAATTGTTGCTGCACAAATCATTCTGCGTACTCGTGTTCTATGTATGTCTATGTTCTAATACTATTCACTGCTCACGCTTCTGTGCCTAACAGTGTGACTAATCCTCCGCCTCTGTCTAATGGTAGTGATTTGACCAGATCCCGCTGGAACCGCCCCGGGCTGTGACGACAGAGCAGGGCCCTGGACGGGGGCAGCTGGTCTCTGCGGCTATCAACGTCACGAGGGCATTCTCGCAGTTTCTGGGTGCCGCTATACAGGTAAATAAAACGATGGCAGGCGAAAAATATTTTGTCATTATAAACTTCAGTTTTAGTGACTGAAATACCATTATTAAATAACTTAATGTAGTTTTTTATTTGTGTATGTTTACAATACGTTCAAAATTGGAGTAGGTTTTATTTTATTTCATTTTGAATTTAAAGGTTTCAGATGAGAAAATTGGCGTAGTGTTTTTGTAAGTCAACATTTTGGAACTAACACATCTCTGTAACTCTAAACCTATCAGCAACTATAACACCATACATCTGATCAAACCTAACTTCTAATCTTGCACATCACAAGTGTTCACAATTACCTATTACTTTTGTCAGTACCTACTCTGTTTTATATTATTATTATAATTCTTTGTTTTTGGGACTCATTAATGAAAGGAGACTTTTTTGTTTGGTGTATAGGCCCCACCTCAATTTTGTGGCGTATATTAATGAAACGCATGTGAAATTTTTCCTTACAGTCTTTAAATTACAGTGGTAATAATATATATATTTTGTCTAACGGGATTACTGTGAAATACGTCATTAAAACTTAAAAACTCACCTAAAGCGATTGCTTAGCGAATAGGCAGGTCGCAGGTGAGTGTTTATGATATTGTGACATTCATGCCGTATTTCTCAGAATTTTTATTAAACAAGATTTAACTAATATAACCAATGTAATCTGGTGGTTATAGGGAACAAATTGACTTGCGTTTCATTACTATACGCCACAAATACATTCCTGAAATATAGTAAGCCCACAAAAAAGTCTCCTTTTGAATACTGCCTGACAATATTTGGTCTAGATTTAGAAGTTAGTTTCTATCTATTTCAATCTTTCATATAGTGATGAATAATAAAAAAAATGGATTATTAAAAACTGTTACCCACTTTCAGTAGAAGAATGCCCTGAGAAATTAGTTACAGGAAACCTTGTAGTATGTGTAGTAAAGTTGATTTTTCACTGAAAAATATACAAGAATAATATTTGATGAAGTTAATATGAATTATTGGTACTTTTATAATTACAGGGAGCAGCGCAGACAGTCCAGAGCGTGATTCGAGCGGGACAGCGTGCAGCTACAGATGTCTACTCTAACGGTTCCGGCGGGTCAGGATAGTCCCGAACGCTCCCGATCGGCCCCGAAAGCTTCCGACTACGCCACGGAATTTCCCGAAAGTTGTGGAAGCTTCCGATCGGTCAGACAGAGTGTTTCGAAGAGTCACGCTCCGGAATCAGTCAGACAGTTCCGGATAGTACTGAATAGTGGTGGACAGTTCCGGAAAGTTTCTGATGATTCCGGACAGACTATGGACTTGTAAATAGCGTAGGGCTAAACTTTTCCGGAAGTGTCATTGTACGCACTATGTGTTGCGATAGTTGTGCTCAAATGTAAATACTTGGTTTATTTTGTTAATATTCTATTTATGTATCGTAAGCTAAATAATACAGAGGGTGTGAACTAATATAATTAAGTGTAAAGAAGTCAAACGGAACGAACAAAGATTATTGTTAGTGATAGAAATATTCATGGAATGTTTTTCTTATGCAAATGATGAATCGATTTATTTATGATTTTCTCGTGTTTTAAATAAAGGTTCTTATATATTTTATTAAATAATATACCACTCTTGAAGTATTATTATGTAAAGTTTTAGATACTTTTACAGTTAATATCAGCTATTGAAAAGTTTATGAAACAATTTAGTATCACCCACTTATTCTTAGTCTAGATTTAAGATGTCTACAACTTTAGGTCTTAAATACATGTGCCATTTAGCACGTGCTTGACGATTCACTTCTTCGTCTTGGGCTTTCTTCTTAATTTATTAAAAATATTAATTATAAGATATTTTTTACTCTATTTAATATTAATTTTGTGGTTATACCTACCGCTGTTAAAATACTTATTCCAATAAGAGGTAGTATTTTTGCTATCATTATCGATAGTGAAAAAACCCTGAGGATTATGAATTGTTTTTTCAGGTGTAATGTTATTTTTCTTAAAAATACGTAATTAATTGTAAAAATGCTACTAAAAGGCCCTAAAAGCTCTAAATACTGTTAATGTTAGATAGGTAAATAAAACTAAGAAAAAGTTGCCTCAGGTTTTGATAAATTTTGTAGGGATGTGTTTTTTTTTGTATAGAGCATTGAATTTGAAATGATGTTTTAGTTTTTAACAAAGGTTATCTTAAATTTTGCTAATACCGCACCTCTCGATGGTACAACGACACAGGAAGTCAGTGGATGGAGATGGCACAAGACTGTCGTGGCATTCTATGGTAGAGACCTATGTCCAACAGTAAACTTTTACAGACTGATAATGAGGATGATAAAGCACCCCTCAGGATAATTTAAAAAATATAAACTTTATAGAAAAATCTTCTTTATAGAAATATTTATGTTCGTTCTCCCGTGATCATGGCGCATGCAACTGTGCCAAAATATCGGGAACAAACAAAACTCAATAATCATGGTAAATATCCCGATTTTAGTGAAAAGTATATTTTATAGAAATCACATTAGGTACCTCAAAATCTGTCAACTTGGTTGATACCAATATCACTTTTACTGCCTTGCTAGATTAACAGATATTTTAAAATGTATATTGAAGTTGTTTATATATTATGCTATGTTTAAGTTATTAAAATAAATTAATAAAATATTGGTGTTTTTAGCTGTGCTAAATGTCAATTAACTAATTAAGTATTGAGACTTTAAACTCTTCCTAAATTAGGTTAATGTACCGACTGCTTATATATCTATGCAAATATTTGTTTTAAATGTGTAATTATTTAAATATTAATGATAATTTGACAGCATAATAAATTATTTTCTAAAAACGTATTTATTTGTTTTAGACATACATACATAGATACGCCTTTTCCTGCGAAAGGGTAGGCAGAAACACAATGGGCCTTTTTTCACTGTGGGCTGCATCGTAAGAATATAGAAGTGACAAATGGTGAGCTCATCGCCGCCATTGCTTCCAACGACTGACTCGGCTAACGCTTTCTTCCAGTAATAACACATTACAAGCTAGAAACCAGGACAAATGTTATACCAACGAATCTTACTAACAAGTCCGTGTAACCCCATAGTCGGCTTTTACGACATCCACGGGAGGAGACGGGGGGGGGGGGGGGGGGGTCTATCCTTAGGCCGGATACACCACGGGAACGACTTAATATAACACGTTGTTAGTTATTATTATCATATAAAGTATCAAACAAAATTGATTTTTTTAAGTGTATGTTAAGTGTTTCACATGAGGAAAATATTAAATATAAACTAAAACCCCCGACTATTTTCAGTACTCCTTTAAAATTGGAAAAAGAAACAATTATGGACGCACATCGGTTTCTAGCATGCTTAATGTAGGGCCCCGAAGCTAATTACTCTATTCACGACTAGATGTCACCACAGGAAAAAATAGAACGCGCAATCACCTGTCATTCCTGCAATGGGGAGCCACAGGCAAAACTGATCTCAGATGGCGCCACCATCGCTGGTGCTGTTTATTTACGGATCCACCAACTTATCTGTAAAATGAAAGGTATGGAGTTTTAAACTACCTACATATATTTCATTCTACAGATAATTTGGTGGATCTGTACTAAAATTATCCATAGATATTTAACACTGTTGTCAGTTTTTTTTAAAAACATTTTTAGACCTTTGTTTGGCTACGGAACAACACCAGCGTGATAAATAAGCGGTGTGTCTCCCCATTGTCTTCCAAAAGCATTTTGCGAGTTGATGATCCTGGAATGGGAACAACTGCACCAATTTCCACCAAACATAGCTAAGAATCATCTTGCAAACATAGCTAAGAACCATCTCGCAAACACAGCTAAGAGCCATCTCGCAAACATAGCTAAGAACCATCTCGCAAACATAGCTAAGAACCATCTCGCAAACATAGCTAAGAACCATCTCGCAAACACCATCGTACATTTATAAATAAAACCCGTATCTATATCGGTCAAACTGTTTTGGAGATCAATGGAAACATTAATTTGCACACACAAACACACAATCTCTCACCCTAAACGCATATATACCTTCTGCTTTCCTTAGGGGGTAAAAAATTAATGTGAATAAATACGTGCTCTGCAATGGTGGAAGAAATGAAATGAATATGAATGGTATGAATCCGGAATAATTATTATTACTTTTAGCTCGTGGGATGAATTTCTGGGATCAAAACGGATGCACCCAGAAAACATCGTAAGAAAACAGTTCCTTATTTTTTTATTTATGCGAATGAATGACATTACAAGCAGATGACCCACCTGATATTCAGCGGTAACCTCTGCCTATATCATTGTATTTCCTCAAAGGTCACTTCCACTTAGGAAGCCCCTACATGATATTGCACTACGCCCGCCATTCTCAGACATAAAGATGTAAAGTCTCATGTGCTTGTAATTTCACCGGGACCCATGTACCCTTCAAACCGGAACACATAAATGCGAGCACTACTGCTTTGCGGCAGAAATAGGTATAGTGTTAGTACTTCCCCAGACATTATGTTATCTGTACCCGAACGAACTCTTTTATAAAAAAGCTCTACTGCAAGCACGTTCAACCGTAAGATGGCACCTGTAAATACTCCATCGCAGGTGCCAACTTACGGTGAACGGTATGTACTACCAAATCAAATCTAATATATTTATTTCGAGCGAAACTCATAAAGAAAGGTAACATAACATACTTAAACAATAAAACTAATTGGATTGCTGGGCAGGTGCCGGTCGCAGCAGTGCCTAGTATAAGGACAATCCACCCTAGCAGCAATCATTGCCAGCACGGTGTTGGAGCTGGCCCGCAACCTGCGCACCAGGGACGTGGCGCGCTTTCGCATGGTGGCGTGGAAACAGTCGACTCGCGCCGCAAACATCCCCGATGCGCTGCAGTAGCGGGGCAGCCCCAACACCGCCCTGAATCGAAGGAAAGAACTTTACGAATCAAACATTCAAAGTCATATTGTGTCTTGTGGATGTGTTCAGGATGGTGATGAAGTGGACTGTAGATAGGATGGGGTGTTCGGGATGGATACTCAGCGACGATGCTGCTAGGAAGTAGGTATGGGTAGGTATGAGTAGGTATGATGGCGCCGTGCTGTTGCTGGTCGTGCTGCGGTCGCTGATGGTGCTACGGGCTGGGACGTGGTGGGGCGCGGCTTGCTGGCCTGGCTGCTCGGGGGCACGCGGTGCTGGCTGCTTCGACGTCTCGACGTGCTGCGGCGCGGGGTGCTGAGCGGGGCGCGGTGCGGAGCGCGGGGAGCGTTGCGGAGCGCGGGGAGGGGTGTCGGGAGGGGTGCTTGCCTACCACTGGGAATTACTGGGAAGAGGAAAACACCATTTCTTGCAGACTTCTTCTGTTTATTCTTTCTTGACTTATACGAAGGAACTTGCTGACTGACTGAATGCTTTTTTTTTTTTTTTTTTTTTTTTCGAATGGATTTTAATGCAGTTGACCGCCTGGGGTCATGACTGCGTTACCGGGCTTTTGGTGAGCGCGGATGGCGCTCAACCTGCAAAGTTAGGTTGGGGCAACTAGCACAAGGGCACCACTTAGGTACGGACCTCGGCTTGGGCTGTTGCCGGTTGGGGAGGAACGGGCAAAACGCCCCGGAACATGCTTGTACCGGTTTAGGCGTAGGGTACAGAAGGTACTTAGAAGGTTCGTCGACCTCGCCGGCGAGGTCGGTGCAAAGGTAGAGTGTTGTCTCTGTCTTGACTGGATGACGTCACTACCGCATTTGCGGTAGTGATAGGGTCATCAGGATCACCAAGAACATGTCTTGGTCTACGGAGGGACTGATCAGAGGGAGGCTCTGTGGGGTAGTCGGGGATGGAGGATATGAGAGGGTTGGTATGATTTATTGCCAGGTCATAATGCCGCCGGGAGGCGAGCTTCATGAAACTGGCAATCGACTCTAAATCTAGGTCGCGGTGGAGGTCTACATTGCGTACGTACCAAGGCGAACCTGTGGCCTTACGCAAGAAACGGTTTTGGACTACTTGGATCTTTCGGACATGTTGGGAATGAGCAAACACCACAGAGGCGTATGTCATGATAGGTCGTATGCAAGTTTTGTAAAGTGTCACCTTATTTCTAAGGGACATTTTACTCTTCTTGCATACGAGAGGAGTAAGACGACCGAGAATGAATTTAGCGTGATTGCTAACTTTTTTGATATGAGGGAGAAAGGTCAAGCGACTATCAAGGATCACTCCCAAGTAACGGGCTGACTTTACCCAGGGAATGGGTTGACTGAATGCGCAGATTCGCCAAATATATATACTAAAATTGCTAGGATTAAAAACCGCTTGTCATTGGTCAACCAATGGCAAGGCCGGACTTTTAACCAATCACAGGGCCTCAATTTCTCTATACATTTTCTTAACTATGTGGCAGCGTTACCGTTGGGACAGCGGCTCTTATCTGTTATACTACCTATAGTTCTATTTATTTTTGCTGCTTATTTTTAAGACGCTCCTATCTAGGCTTGTTGTGTTTAGGTAAAATAATGCACGCCCTAACTACCTACTACAATTTTTCTTGTTATTCTAACTTATGCTAATGCTTATGTCTTTATTTGTCTCATTAACTAACACTATTAGCTGCGTGGTTGGTCTGCGGGGTTCGCCGTCGTGCACAGGATGCATGGAACTTCGAAGACTTTTCAGAGCAGCCAACATAACCTGAGCCTGTGCCTAGGCCACGCCGAATGAATAATAGAAAAATGACGACCTCTGTGGCGCTGCGACGCAGGAGGTTTTTTTTTTTTTTTTTTTTTTTTTTTTTTTTAACTTAGATAGACCTTTGTTTGACCACGATCTCACCTGTTGGAAAGTGACGATGTGGCCGAAGATGGAGCACAAAGGTCTAGAAGGCACCTATTCACTCTAGCCTTGAAGAGACCCAGATTATAGTTTTCAGGAAAGACAGACGACGGTAGTGTATTCCACTCCTTAGCAGTTCGCATTATAAAGGTAGAAATGAAACGTTTAGTACGAATAGCGGGTATACTAATCAGGTAAGGGTGGTACCGAGCCGTGCGCCTGCTCGTCCTATGATGAAAAGGAGATGGTGGGATCAGATCATGAAGTTCCTGGGAGCATTCCCCGAAATGTAACCTATAGAAGATCGAAAGGCATGCGACCTTACGGCGGTGCTCGAGACTCTGGACCTTAGTCTCCGCCATATGTTGCTCACCTATTAGCCTAAAAGCTCTGCGTTCAATCGAGTCCAAGGCAGCAAGCTGGTGTTTGGCCGAGCCATCCCAAACGTGGCAGCAATACTCCATACCAGCCCGGACTTGTGCTTTGTACGGACTTAGAAGCTGTCCTGGTGTGAAGTAACGGTTGCGGGTTCGATTCCCGCCTCGGAACAAATATTTGTGCAATCTGCAGATATTTGTTCAGGGTGTTCTGGGTATTTTCTATGTATAATAAAAAATATCTATCTATGTAATGTTTATTGTTTTTAGTATATCTGTTATCTAGTAACCATAACTCAAGCTCTGCTTAGCTTGGGGCTAGATAATGTTGTGTGAACTGTCCAGCATTATTTCTTATTTCTTATTATCTCACTCATTTATTCAAAATCTCGTAAAAAATATTTTTTTCACTATAGAGGAATACTATCTACAAAAAATAAATAGTATAAAATACATTATAGTAAAAAATATATTATCAAAACGGGGAACCACCGACCGCGGAGCAATGCCCAAACGGTCAGGGGTTAGGGCTGCAGAGAGAGGAACCTCCTGACTATGCGTGCCGAGTCCAGAAGTACCGCCTTCTGAATCTGACCCTTGATCCAACTATCAAGCGAGAGCTCCTTAAGGTATTGGTTTTATTATTATTAGAGCGATGGTAGCCTAACGGTTCAATAGTGCAACTCAGAATCCAACGATACCGGGTTCGATCCTAGGCTCCGCACCAATGACTTTTCTAAGTTATGTGCGGATTTCCATCGCTCTGTGCTTCGGAGGGCACGTTAAGCTGTCGGTCCCGGCTGTTATTGATTAATAGCAGTCGATAAGCCATGTCAGAGGCCCTCGGGCGGCTTGACAAACTCTGACACCAGAGGCCAGCACTACCCCATACGAAACGACGACGATTATTTATTCGTGAAGCAACTCCTACTTAGCACACATTCTGCCTACTAATTTACCTACTGGCTTGCCTCAATATGAGAATAAATTAAATAAAATCACAACCAGTTCAAACAATTAGTATACGAAAAAGCAGGTGTTTTTATATATTTGCATAATAAGGCCATCTTACGTACAATTTATATTTATTTTAAATATCAATTTAATGATAGCACTATCCACTTATATTATAAATGTCAAAGTTCGATATTAAGGGGACAGCGAGCTTATCTGATGATGGTGGACAACTGAACTCCTCGATGGATATTAGTAGACTGGCCGTGTTCCAGCACAAGGTTCCGATCACAAATTTTATAAAACGTCACACCAATAGACTAGAGCATTTACTTGTAACAGAACAACGAGCCGGTTCCTCCCCGACAGCATGACTACGCTTCTGCAGCGGCTAGCAACTCAGATGCCTCTCAGAAAAAGGGGAAGAAGCGGAGCTGTGAACCAGTTCGCAGCGCTGCAGCCGAAAGGTTTCCAAGGAGACCTGTGATGCAGAAGGCTTTATTGAGGTGATAAGGAAGAAACAGAAGCCCTCTCTAGCCGGAACCAGTGTGGTACTCATATATCCAGTGAGCAGCACTTCCGAGCGGAGGTACCCACTACGCTGATCTACGTGTCCCGCGTCTACTTCGACGTGAAGGCCGCAGAGGTGGTGGAATACATCAAGAAGAAAGCCGGAGTGGGTTTGAGGGTCATGAAGTTGGACTCTCGTCATAATGTGAGCGTTAGCTCATTAATGGTGAGGGTCCCTACGGAAAATGTGAAGACTTACTTGACCCTGACTTCTGGCTGAAAGGGGTAAAGTTCCGGCGGTTCAAGGGCCGCCTGTCACGTGATCCCCCGCGCTGCGACGCGTCAGCGATCACACGTGTGTTAGATTAAGTAATAAATAAAGTGTTTTTATGTGTATGTTAGTATCTAAGGTATTTATGTTGATATGAGCTTATTGTTTAGGTTTAGTGCATTCCTCAGTAATATTAGCCTGAAATAAAGGTGTTGAATTTGAATTTGAATTTAATAGTGCATAACCCTCACGAACCAGACGTCGAGCACGCTCGCCGTTTTGTTACAGCCTAATTGTACAAACCAACGAGCGTGCTCGACGTCTGGTTCGTAAGGATGATACACTAGAGTGGCTCGTTGTTCTGTTACAAGTAAATGCTCTAGTCTACCTCACCTTAATAAAACTTTATGAACCTAGCAAACTGTTGAATTTGGACCATGCATTTTTGCAGCTAGTGATTATATAACCAAATCTCATAACCATCAGTTTTATCAACATAATGTAATATTTAAATTATTTAGAAATATAAGTAACTAGCTGTAGCCTGCGGTTTCACCCGCGTAAAGGTAGCCGATGCTATCCTCTCCTTGCCAAATTTAATCGAAATTTGTTTAGCGGTTTAGGCGTGAAGAGGTAACAGACAAACAGACAAGGTACTTTCGCATTTATAGTTTCAGTATGGATTGCAAAATTAAAGGTACCTAGATAAAAATCAGCCAAATCCGCGTCAGACCTCACGTATTCAAAAAATTACTTGGCGGCCTCTCATGCCTTTGTTCCCAATTATTTATGAAAAAAAATACAGTCTTACTCTACATTGCGAGTTCTAAAATATGATACCCCCGGACTGGGGTAGGGACAGATTTCATTTTCACGCCCCCTTTACTTGTCCTCACATAAAATTATAAATAATCTTTGGTTATATATTTGGCTTTGGTTCAGTAAGATAACATAAATAGTGCAAATATGAAGATTTTAACTTCAACAGTTTAGCCGCTAGTCTCTTGTGACAGACGGTCCGACAGACGGTCCGACAGACGGTCCGACAGACGGACAGACGGTTGAGTTCGGACTCTTTGGGGGGGTCTTTCTTTCTTCCGAATACCTACATGGGTTGTATGAAGATATACCTATTGTTCGTTTACCTATCGTTATCACCGTCATTAGCCTGTAGAAGTCCACTGCTGAACAAAGGCACATATAATCCCATGACGAACGGCCCTTCCCGCGACCTCTAAACTATAAATATGTATAACTTTTGAAACTATCATGGTTCATTACATACTTTTCACTAGAAACAGGATATTTTCCATGATTTTTGAGTTTTATTTGTTCCCGATATTCATGTAAAATCATGGTAAATATCCCGTTTCTAGTTTAAAGTATAAATATGTGATTTAAAATGTCGTCGGTCCATCGAGAGGTCGTGTTATTTTTCCAGAAAGTGCTTCTAAACTTTCGATTCGAAGATTTAAATCTAATTAAAAAGACGTATTACATTATACATGACTATGTTAATGATAAAGCCGCGTGGCCTGATGTCGCCCTGCCCCTCGACACCTAATTTGTCCATTTGCAATGCCTGTACCTACATATAATTTATTTATTTATGAGTATATAAATAAAAAAATAACAAGCATAGAGTGTGCTGTATTATGAACTTTTGCTGATTCTCTGTAGCATCTTACTTTTGACTGCCTACCTGAGGCTTTTAAGTTGGTTTTCCTTTTTATTTGAATCAGCTTCCACTTGTTCTCGAGGCACCACACAGGCACAGGCGGTCCCCACCTAGTTGTAAGAAGGATCATCAAAAAAAAAACAACCAACCGTGCTTGTTGCCTGATTCTTCTAGGTCTGGTCGCGTTGGAACAGGAGTAAATTTATTTTTAAAACGATTCAAAATGATCCTTGTGATTTCAAAGAATAAAATACTTTTGACTTTGACTTTGACTTTGTTCCATCCATTTATTTTTCGTCGGTTTTCGTTTTCGGCTGTCCGACACTGCGGATCTCCGGTTTGTGGTTGTGGTCGAAGTGTTGCAACTAATTTATTAGATACGTGTTAGTGATTTTACATTAGATAATCAAATAAATCATTAGGTCTGTACAGTAGATACTTACCTTTAGGTACCGAAGAGCTTTGATTTGTTCGAAGATTTTTTGTGGCGAGACCTTGGATTGGTTGTATGTTTGACATTGCTGCGGGACAAAGTACTTTTTGTGGCTGTAGAATTAGCATTTTCTAAAAATAGTGGCCGATTGAAGAACAAATAGACTAACAAAATCAATAAAAACTTATTGGTTTTGATTGGGGGGGGGGGGGGGGGGCAGGTAGGGGCAGGGCCATCCCATAACCATTTCAGACAAATCAGGCGCTGTGTCTTTTTCGCAACACTGAAGTTCGAACTGAATAATCCTGACGACCTCTGTGGCGCGGCGGGCGAACGTTCGCCTGCGACGCAGGAGGTTGCGGGTTCGATTCCCGCCTCGGAACAAATATTTGTGCGATCTGCAGATATTTGTTCAGGGTGTTCTGGGTATTTTATATATATAATAAAATATATCTATCTATGTTAATATTGTATTAAGTGTATCAGTTACTAGTACCCATAATACAAGCTCTGCTTAGCTTGGGGCTAGATAATGTTGTGTGAACTGTCCCGAAGTATTTATTTATTTATTATTTTATTTAATCTACCTACTATAAGTCTACGTCATTAAGGTCGATGTTTCTTTCAAAACACATTGATCTGCTAATTTTGATTACCTATCGCCTTAAAATATTGCCTCTTGGAGCCTTAACCTTACTAATAATATAATTTTATTCTTGGCGATTTATAACGGCGAGCGGAGTAAGCCGCAAAATGTTAGTGTTTTTAGCTCGAAGAGAGTGAAGGAAAAATTATAATAATAACATATAACGGCGAGCGTAGCGAATCGGGAATCAATTCTGTATTTGGAGATGGAAACCACAAAAAAAATATAATACTACATACTTTAAAAATATATATATATCTACCGACACAATATAAGGGTGAGCGGAGTGAGCCACAAAAATAGAGTGAATTTTTGTTTTTGAGTGAATGTGTACTCATAGAAGATAATTACATGTAAAAATAATCACATAATAAAAATTATCTTATGTAAAAATAGTGTATGTTACTTGTAAAGTGATATATCAAAATGATTTAGGGAACTCAACTCGTAGGTAGGCAGCCATGCATATTATAGAGCCATACATATTAGTCAGTGCTTGTTTGTTAGGCCCCTTGTTCATTAGAATAGCAAAAAAGCTGATAAGTATTATTTAGATAAAATCAATAATTATCGTTTTGTTGTCAGAAAAATTATCGGTTATCGGTTGTTGATCTGGCAGAAACTAGAGACCCCATAGATTGCGGGCCCTGGGCAGTTGCCCCGAGTGCGCAGTGAAAAAGAGATTGATACCCCATCAGATCTAGTTGCGTTGGTTTTCTTTGTTATCAGAACTATACTTAGTGGTATCGTTTACCCACCACCGGGGTATGACATACCCGGGCATTCTACACTAACCGTATTACTGGACGAACCATAGTGGGACCGGAATGCATGTAGCTACGTCGCGAGTGAAAATAAAGATAAGTAAGCACTTTATTAAATCAAAATTGATTCCAAATACTTACGATTTGTTTCTGTCAGTTTAATTACAGAAATAAAAACAAAAGTCGAACGAAAAGTAGTATAACTTGTCCGTAATCAGTGCTACGGTTTTTTATAGAGTTTTTAAATGGCACTAGTCTTTAGTTTCTTGTTGTTGAATTCAAACTAGTTTTTTCTGGCCATCTGTGCTGACTTCGCGATGTAGGGTCAAACCACACCTAGTCCACTACATTCATTATTTAATAAGAGCGGAGATATTTGTTGCTGATAACTTGGTATAGTGTAGCGCAACCCTATGTTTTCTCGATATAAAAAACAAGTAAACATTTTTACAACAAAAGACTTCTAAGATTGCAATAATTAAAAAAAAAATGCTTCGATTGTGCCTATAATATTTGAAGAGTTCCCTCGATTTCCCCAGGATCCCATCATCAGATCCAGGCCTAATGACCATGGACCAAATGGGAAGTCAAACAAAAAAAACAACATAAAAAACCGGCCAAGTACGAGTCGGACTCGCGCACGAAAGTTTTTTTTTTTTTTTTTTTTTTTTATACTAATTAAATTACGGAACAAGCTGATGGCCCACCTGATGTTAAGCGGTAACCTCTGCCTATGAACAGTGCATTACCTCATAGGTCACGTCCACCTAGGACGCACCCTATGTGGCATTGCATTGCGCCCGCCACCCTGAGACATAAAGATGAAAAGTCTCATGTGCCTGTAATTTCACCGGCACCCTTACCCTTCAAACCGGAACACAGAAATGCGAGCACTACTGCTTTGCGGCAGAAATAGGTATGGTGGTAGTACTTCCCCGGACGAACTCTTTCACAAAAAAGCTCTACTACTACTAAAAGGGTTCCGTAGCATTGTCTATAAAAACGGTACGTTTGTTGTATGGGAGCCCCCCTTAAATATTTGTTTTATTTTAATTAAATTATTTATTATTAAAGTGAATAACTAATAATATCTAAATATTCTGTGAATATTTCAAGCGTCTACCTGTTGCCGTTATCAATATCGTGCATAACGAGCAAAAAAATCACGTTTGTTATATCGAAGCCCCCTTAAATATTTATTTTATTCTGTTTTTTAGTATTTGCTGTTATAGCGGCAACAGATATACATCATCTGTTAAAATTCCAACTGTCTTACTATCACGGTTCATGAGAATCAGCCTGGTGACAGACGTACAGACAAACAGACGGACAGCGGAGCCTTAGTGTACGGCCCGTTTTACCCTTTGAGTACGGAACCCTAAAAAGCAATAGAGCATAGAAGTTTTATTTCAAGTGTTTTCCAAGCATTCGCAAGGTTATGGAGCGCGTTGAAGTCTTTTTAACCCCGACGGGTGCTCTGATTTTTAGTGAAAGAAGGTGTTTACAACATGCTTCTTAGTTTTGGAAGTCAGGTATGTTTTAAACGTTCAGTTTGAGCTAAAATGTTCATTAGGGTTCCGTAACCAAAGGGTAAAACGGGACCATCACAGGTCATGTCCACCTACAACGAAAACTCAACCCCAAATTCAACACTTAGGGGTTGAATTTTCGTTGTGCTTAGGCAAGCACTGGGGTAAATGAGTTCTTGAGTGGAGACCTCGTCTAGGCAAACTATAGTAGGAGCCCCCCCTACCTAGGTGGAGCAATTACTTATGAATGAAAGATGGCCTACCTGGTGTTAAGCGGTGACCTCTGCCTTTAACAATGCATTACCACATAAGTCATGTCCACCTAAGACGCATCGTATGTGGCATTGCACTGTGCCCACCACCCTGAGACATAAAGATGAAAAGTTTCATGTTCCTGTAATTTCACCGGCACCCATACCATTCAAACCGGAACACAGCAATGCGAGCACTACTGCTTTGCAGTGGATATAAGTATGGTTGTAGTACTTCCCCGGACGAACTCTTTCACAATAAGGCTCTAACTATACTAAACACACGAGGCGATATCATTTTATATTAATATAATTTTTTTTTTTTTTAAACGCAAATTTCGTCATATCCTTTGAATGGCTCAGTCGCAAAACTTCCACTTCTCATAATGAACAACGCACTTTTTCTCAATTCGACTGAGGTTTGAGTACTAGAAATGGCAGAAATCACTAAAAACTTTTCCCATACATTTTATAAGGAAAAACGATTAATCAACTCGAAATATTCTTTGCTTCCAAACGATTCTATTTCTTACTGTGATCAAAAGACTTTGAGGCGAACTGAAGTTTGAGAACAGAAACTACACACAGTCACAAGACCGGGTTTGCCTAGAAGCAAAAGTGCCTACCTAAGTGGAAATTTTTTGTTGCATCTATAGTCTTCTACAATATTCGATCTTAAACAAATAAAAATAAAATAAAATAATTTTAAAACGTATTTATAAAATACGCTTCAATTAAGTCCAAACGTCCGCGATTTGAAGTAATTTTTTTTTACCAGAAGTTCATAAATTCCATCTTACAATCTAGAATTTTCTCAGCGCAAACATAAGAATGACCCGAAGATATTCGAATCGAATTCGAAGTTTGAAAGTTAAAACTTTTTTTTACTTACTTGTTTTCTCTATAGCGGATTTTAGCGGATCTACCTAGAGTAAAAAGATGGCCAATGTAGAAGTTTGACTCTCTTACCGAAATGTATGGTTTTTTTTTCGCGATTTCTGACTTTTCTAGTACTCAAACCTCAGTTGGTCCCTGAGAGACTTTTGATCCTTATAAGAAACAGGATCGATTGGCATTAAAAAAGTTTTTGTGTAAAATTACCATTTTCTTGCTGACTGTACATTTTATCCAAAATCTGTGAATGCAGATCAGAATATCTCAAAAGTTATGGATGGTCTCCTAGAAACGTTTTCCTGTAACTATAACGGTTAAGGTACCTGCCCTTACTGTCCCGTCTCAACAATCCATCCTGTATAGGTGATACGTGATACCTAATTTGCTCGCCTTTGTATTATTGAATATGCGCTGAAAAAAGTACTATTTACTATTTTATCGTAAAATCTTGATTAGGAACTCAAAAATAGTGTTTAGTAATAACTTCGTGATAAGAAAAAAAAAAAAAAAAGTTCTGTTTTCGTTAAAACAGTAAAAAAAATAACATTCTTGAATTAAGAGTACACAGCGGCCAGTCCAAGGAGATTTTATGCGTATTTTAAGACAAATATTGTACATACATGATTAAATAACTAGGTAAAATTCAAATCTATGACTGAATTTATCTAAAGACGCAGTCTTTAACCGCCAAACGCATCACTGATGACGGACAAAACCACCAGATGGGACTCGATGACGAAATTGTTTGGTTCTTTTCATAAACCCCAAATTATTCTCAGTATCTCATAGTTCCTCATGCACATGGATTTTCATTGAGACGTCATTGGTTACCGGATCAAGATCGATCAATCGATCATTGGTTTTGACATTAGGGTAATTCGGATCGACAAGTTCTATGAACCATTTTTCTGCTTGGCTTATATATTATTTTCTTTGTATGGATATCAATAAATAGTTGTTGATTCTACCAGCCGCATTAATAACTTTGTAGAATACTTGATTTGTTAAATTATATGAGACAGTTCGAAGAAATGGTTTGTTTGTTTCGTTTCATAAACACTGTTTAGATCAGTCTCCGTTCAGTCGATATTTAAAACCGATTGATCGATCATGACAGTTAACCAACTTATTTATATAGATTATTTCAGCTTGCAGGCCCTTCTGTTTATTTTATAATTTTTAACCCCCGACGCAAGAACGACGGGGTGTTATAAGTTTGACGTGTCTCTGTGTGTGTGTGGGTGTGTTTCTGTCTGTCGCCTCGTAGCTCCCGAACGGAGGAACCGATTTCGTTTTTTTTTTGATTGAAAGTTGAATTTGTCGGGAGTGTTCTTATCTATGTTTGATCAAAATCGGTTCAGCCGATACATTGCGTTGAGGGTTTTTTAATTATTTTCAAAATTAATTACTTGTGTTTTATCATTTGTATGGAAACATATCCAAAAGCTGCATTAAAAAGTTTGTGGGTTATATACATTAACACATGCCTTTTTCCGCGAAAGGGTAGGCAGAGCCTCAATGGACATCTTTTCACCGTGGATTGCACCGTCGTGGGCATATTTACGTGACAATTGGTGAGGTCATCGCCGCCATTGCTTCCCATGACTGATTATGCTATTACTTTCTTCTACTAATAACACATTCCTTAATAAGGCAGCCAGGATAAATTTTAATTTATTTTATTTTATTTTATTGAGGTAAACCAACAGGCAGCGTTATAATATATTATAGTATACCATTAATTGGTTTAAAATTTATTTAGTTTGTTTGTTACAAAATTGAATGAGTCAGTTCTAAGAATTGTTTTTGTTTTTGGACAGGGTGCCTGAGTGCAAAAAGGAACTCTTATAGTTTCGCCATGTCCTTCTGATCGTCTGTCTGCTTATCCGTCCATAAACAGAGCTGTGTCACTTGTAGACCATTACTAATATAACTTTGCACGGTTTTTAAAATTGGTGACGACTACGAAGTTAAAAAATAAAACCTCAGAGCAATTGCTTTTTAGGGGTATTTAAAGTATAAGTGTTTTTAGGGTTCCGTAACCAAATTACGGAACCCTTATAGATTCGTCATGTCTGTCTGTCTGTCTGTCTTTCCGTGTATGTCACAGCCACTTTTTTAAATAGTCGGGCTCGCCCATGAAGGGTTCCGTAGCAGCAAGTAACATAATATAAAAGTACTTGGAAGGATTATGATTTATGACGTATTAAAAAACACTACTTACTAGATCTCGTTCAAACTAATTTTCGTTGGAAGTTTAAGGTAATCGTACATCATATATTTTTATTAAATTTATCATTCTCTTATTTTAGAAGTTACGGGGGGGGGGGGGGGGGGGGCAACCCATTTTGGAAGTGTCTCTCGCGCAAACTATTCAGTTTAGAAAAAAGTGATATTAGAAACCTCCATATATTTTTTAAAGACCTATCCAAAAATACCAAACACGCAAATGTTTGATGAAAAAAAAATGAGTTTCAGTTCTAAGTATGGGGAACCCCAAAAATTTATTGTTTTTTTCTAATGCGGTTTGCAGAATACATATACTTACCAAGTTTCAACAGTATAGCTCTTATAGTTTCGGAAAAAAAAGGCTGTGACATACACGGACAGACAGACAGACAGACAGACAGACATGACGAATCCATAAGGGTTCCTTGTCTTTGACTACGGAACCCTAAAAGTGCAATTATTGGTTATTGAGATCATTATGCAAGCTGGTCCGCCTAACGACTGCGTAGCAAGTTACAGTACGGATTCTCCATATATGAAGTCTGTTTTGCAATTATGAAAGGAGCCCATTTAGGGGAAAATACAATTAAATTCGATGAAAAGGGTTTTTATTCATAAATTCATTTATTTTACTTATTGCTACCTTTAGATCGTCAGCAGCGGTCATCAGGTAGCACAACTGTTTCATATGTATTTTTTCAGTTACATACCTGCTATTATTTTTTTTTTTTTTTTTTTTTTATACTACTGGAATGGCGGAGCAAGCAGATGGCCCACCTGATGTTAAGCGGTAACCTCTGCCTATGAACAGTGCATTACCTCATAGGTCACGTCCACCTAGGACGCGCCCTATGTGGCATTGCACTGCGCCCGCCACCCTGAGACATAAAGATGAAAAGTCTCATGTGCCTGTAATTTCACCGGCACCCTTACCCTTCAAACCGGAACACAGCAATGCGAGCACTACTGCTTTGCGGCAGAAATAGGTACGGTGGTAGTACTTCCCCGGACGAACTCTTTCACAAAAAAGCTCTACTACTACTATTTTTTTTTTTACTATTATTACATTATTAGTTGTAAAAAACAATAAAAAAAAACTATTTCATTACGTTGCACGATATTGGTGCGTTATTGGTAAGTACACAATACAAGAGTTCAATAAAAATATGGAAAATAACTAAATATATAAATATATCTTTATGTTTATTTGTTACATAGTTTTTTTTATTAGGTACCTAACATGACCTACTTATATTTGGGCAATACCTTTCCTGTTCTAATCTTAATTACATTATGTATCTAATTAACGAAAGACTTCCTATGGATACAAAATAGAGATAACTTTTATCTATGTTATACATGACTAGAAACTTGCCCCCGCTTCGCACAGGTAGTGTCAGGATCCCCCCACCCTCCAGTCCCCCCTCACCCTCCCCCCATCCCAACCGCCATCACACCAGAAAATTTTAGGTAATTTTTTACACCTTGTGTTACATTATTGGAGTTTTAGTAAGGATACCTAATTTTTTTTTTAAATAATTTAGCCTATGTCTCTCGGAGATAGTGTAGCTTCCCAACAGTGAAGTAATTTTTCAAATCAGTTCAGTAGTTTCGGAGCCTATTCAATGCAAACAAACAAACAAAAAAATCTTTCCTCTTTATAATTAGTATAAGTATAGATATATGTATATATAGAAAGCAATAATGTTGTTAGGTTCAGTTATTTAACCTAGAAATCTAGGATTAGTAATCTAATCCTTAAGTACTAATTAATTCGAATCATATCTAATGATAAGATTATTATTCAGGCAATGTAAGTTTAGCAAGTGCTTAACTAAAAGCGAACGTACATACATACATACATACATAGACACACACCTTTTTCCCCGAAGGGGTAGGTAGAGCCTCAATGGGCCTCTTTTCACAGTGGGTTGCACCATCGTGGAATATAGACGTGACAAGTGGTGAGTTCATCACCGCTATTGCTTCCCACGACTGACTCTGTTAACGCTTTCTTCCAGTAATAACAAATTCCATAATAAGCTTTCGGCCAGGACAAATCTTATACCAACGAATCTTATCAACAAGCGTACGTATTACTTAAGTATTTTTAAAGATATTTGATGACATGCAAGTACTCTTATATTTAAATACATTTATAAAGATCACAAAGTGAGAGGAAAATAGTACAAACCAAACCAGTGCCATATTACTTACTGGTTTTTGTTGGATCGTCCATTTACCACCTAATGTGTACATGCGCAGGTAGATACCATTTCATCGGAAAATGAGAAAAAAACAACAGCTCGACCACAGCGTTTCGAAGTACTTAGGGTCACAGATAAAACAATATTAACGACTTACGAAAATTTCACTTTGTCTACACTGGGTACTACGCACTACATTAAACAACAAAACATATACAAACGATATTGAAAATTAAAGTCAGCACATGACAGTCCATATTACATTACACAAAATTCATTGAGTAACGCCTGCGGGCTTATAATTGTACAGCCAGTTTACATCCGTGCTAATAGTGAATCTAATATCAGCAAGATAAAGCTCATATTGAATTGAACGCTGATTTAGTATGACGTGAGTCTCGTAGGACAATGTAGGTCGGCTAACTTCGACGACCGAGCAGCTTCGTTCGCTGTGCGCCCGCGCACACTCTATTGAGACTTCGCTGGTCGCATACGCACGCGGACGACGCTCAAACTTTTCCTGTAAGAAAATAAGCGCGGAAAGAGCTTTCTTTGTAAACGCGCGCGATATGGACTTGAAATAAATAGCATACATTTATAAGTATCATTTTGATTATAAGTGATCGTGTTTGGACATTATAAACGACAACATGCTGTGGGAGAGCAGTTTCACGGAGGAGACAGATACGGTAAGTTTATTATAAGCTTAAAATACTTTAGAAAATAACGTGTTGCCAAACTCGTAATAAATGCGAATTTAACTTACGAAACCGAGCTGGGTGCACACTAGCTTACATCGCTCTACGTGCGCGCGTGTGTGCGTAAACTTTCTAGTTTTCGCTCGACGCTCGTCTTATTTACATAGAACGTGAACAGTTTTTCATAATATAAAACCACATGGAAGCATATAATGCTTAGTCAAGTGTGTAAATATTCATCGGGCACGGCCCTGACTGTGAGCAGATTGAGAATGGCTTTATTAAATGGCCATATTGGTTGGTAAGCGAGCTGTGAGGCGATGCGAGAAAACCGGCTGGCTGTGGGTATAGGTAGCGTCATGTTAACTTTTATGTAATCTGCGTCGTTTTGCAATGATTGGCTGTCTTCGACGAGGTACCTCAGACGAGGATTTCGACATGAACGAATGACGAATTTGTCTTTGAAAAGTTCTATAATCTACATACATTTTGCTTCAAAATCGTCTTTTTCTTGTCTTGTTTTGTCTCAAGCACGTATATATTATTGAAATCATATCAATAATGTTAGGGTATAGACGTATTTGCTCATCTTGGTTTTAATCTTGAAAGTATGGGAGCTGAACCCGAGTCCTTGCGTTTCGTAGCCGTCTACGCGGCCGCTACGCCGTAGCAACGTTTCTAAGCATGTAAACAAGATTATTTTCTAAGAGGTTATCACTTGACCTTGATGAGACTAATCAGCTTATTTTACTACTTGTTGAGTCCAAAGATCGTGAATTCATAATTAGAAAGAGTAGGCAGAGATATTTGGATGTAATTCAGCTTTTCTATGACGTGAGTGTATAATTTACAATCAGTTTTCCAAAAACTTTGATCAATGATTATAATAATGGTCCAGCCTATTGATTCATCTGCCGCAGCCTCTATAAACATTTTATCTCAAAGTCCACGAACAAATCAATTCTGAACAATATAAATAAAAACTTTATAATGTAATTGTAACTTTATTTATACAAATAAAACGCTGTCGTTAATTTAATTTAATTTAAATTTTCACATGTATTGAGGTATTATGTGTACATAATACCTCAATAGTTACATGCTCTTTCTTATGAGTCATATTATGTTTGTCTGAATATCTGATAATTCCTACAGCGATAAGATTTTAAATAGTTTTTTTTTGGTCCATGAGTAATATTTTGGATATGCTATCCAAAATGCGCCCCAAACGTGAACCAGATAAGATCTAATCTACTGCCATGTTGGCTCTACTCTATGACTCAGCCTTTTTCTTGTTCGATAAAAGAGGGCGCTACTCAACCCGTGTGCAATTTTTAGGGTTCCGTAGCCAAATGGCAACAAACGAAACCCTTATGGATTCGTCATGACTGTCTGTCTGTCCGTCCGTATATCACAGCCACTTTTTTCCGAAACTATAAAAACTATGCTGTTGAAACTTGGTAATTAGATGTACCTATTCTGTGAACCGCATTAAGATTTTCACACAAAAATAGAAAAAAAACAATAAATTTTGAGGGTTCCGCATACTAAGAACTGAAACTCAATTTTTTTTATTTCATCAAACCCGTGTAGCTGTTGATATTTCTTCAAAAATGATATTGAGCTTTCTAATATATATTTTTTCTAAACTGAATAGTTTGCGCGAGAGACACTTCCAAAGTGGTAAAATGTGTGCCCCCCCCCCCCCCTGTAACTTCTAAAATAAGAAGATGATAAAACTAAAAAAAGTATATGATGTACATTACCATGTAAACTTCCACCGAAAATTGATTTGAACGAGATCTAGGAAATAGTTATTTTAATACACTATTATTAAAACATCGATCAAATGTAGAACGAACTACAAGAACTTTTATACTATGTTACTTGCTGCTACAGAACCCTTCATGGGCGGGTCTGACTCGCACTTGGCCGCTTTTTTATTAAATGTTATAAAACAAATTTCTTACTGATCGGAAATTCTGTATACTGTTGTTTGATAAAATTAAAGGAATTATTGTTAAAATCTAACGCTTAAAATTTATACAACGGATTATTTGTTTAAATCCATTCGATATTTTTTATCTTGGTTTTATCTTTAGTAATAAAGCTTCTAGCTGAATAAGAGAGATAAAGAGTAGAAATAAGTTAGTTGTTTATGAGAAAATTATTGCACAATATTCATAAATCTTAATATAAATATTAGTCTTAGCAAAATTGTAGATAAAAGTTTTATCCAAAGTAATGGCCATGTCACGAATTATATTATTCGGCTTACTGGAAAATAAGCTAATCAGGATGATAACCACAAAATGTGTGATTTTATCTACGAAAAAATGTTACTATAAGTAGAATAGTATTGATATAACATTTAAAGAAAAACATAGAAACGGGCTGTAATTTGAAAAACATCTGAATAATAAATAAAGAAAGAACTACAAGGTTGCAAAAATTTTACATCATTTACAGACATAACAGTTTTTTAACCATGATTTATATAATAATTATTAACTAATTATTAAATTATTAATTATTATACAAAACGTATAATTTAAAACACATACGTGTGTGTGTTCCAGCAGCGAACGTGAAACATATTTTAGTAGGCCTTATCATAGGGTAAGTAATCGTAAAGAATATTATAGGTAAAGGGACTTTGAGTGAACAACCCACATAAGCAAGGAACCACGCACCGCCAGAGCAGAGCGTGTAATTATGCTTTCACGACAATTATAACTCAGCGTCACATCGCCTAGTCAAGTCAGTCTCATTTAAACAGCCATCAGTACCATTTGAATCCATCAGCAAGTCTCTAGAACGACGAACATTAGGCAAAACTTTGGGGCGTATGGCGTATGAGGGTCTCTTAAAATAACAGCGTTGCAGAAAAGTATTTTTCAACAGCAGCGGAAATCGAACCAGCAATCGTATCTCAGCCGGCTACTTGCTCGCCGCGCCGGGTCGTAATTTACAAATGCTTGGGAAATCTGTTTATTTCTCAATAAACTGCTGATATTACATTGAAGCTTTGGAAACAGTCTACCGAGATTTGTATTGCATCGCAAAACTATTGTATTATCTTCAATAACGATAGCTTTCCTGTATACATAGAACTATCGGTGTAATAATCATTCGTTGTGCGTACAAATCGCAATTTATTCCACCAACAAGCTTTAATGTCACCACGTCCTTTCCGCGTAACTCAAGCTTTACAGGCACGTAGGTAGGTACCTTATTATTATAAACAACGTGTAGGGTAGTGCATGATAAGCAAACAAAGCTAAATTCTATCACACTGAGAAGACTTTTCCACGCCCGCTGCATGTTAGCGAAAGTAGTAAACTAGTTAGCAGCCCTAACTGCACTGCATGCATCTGTGTTGGTTACTCTGCTTTATGGTGTAATATTTTAGGGAAACTCATTCAAGTCTTTTTCTTCACCACTTTTTGTCTAACTTTAAATATTGCTTATTATACTTTTTTAGGGTTCCGAAACCAAAAACTACGGAACCCTTATAGATTCGTCATGTCTGTCTGTACATGTATGTCACAGCCACTTTTTTCCGAAACTATAAGAGCTAGGCTATTGAAACTTGGTAAATAGATGTATTTTGTGAACCGCATTAAGATTTTCACACAAAAATAGATAAAAACCAATTAATTTTTGGGGTTCCCCATACGTAGAACTGAAACTCAAAATTGTTTTTTTCATCAAACCCATACGTGTGTGGTATCTATGGATAGGTCTTCAAAAATGATATTGCGGTTTCAAATATATATTTTTTCTAAACTGAATAGTTTGCGCGATAGACACTTCCAAAGTGGTAAAATGTGTGTCCCCCCCCCCCCCCCACGTAACTTCTAAAATAAGAGACTGATAAAACTAAAAAAAATATATGGTGTACATTACTATGTAAACTTCCAAAGAAAATTGATTTGAATGAGATCTAGTAAGTAGTTTTTTTTAATTACGTCGTAAATCGTAATCAATCCAAGAACTTTTATATTATGTTACTTGCTGCTACGGAACCCTTCATGGGCGAGTCCGACTCGCACTTGGCCGCTTTGTTTGCCTTCCATCAGTAGTTTCAAGCTTTGCAGCATGTTTTATAAACAAACGTTAAAAAATGGTCAGTGGGAAAACGTCACTATTTTGTATGACATAAGGATGAAAATCACGTTCACTGCTATATTGCGACCACCATATGACGAAGCCAAATCAATTACCGAGCAAGCTAAATGGGTGGACAATAATACTGCGTCCAAAGCTTACAAGAACTCGGAAGCAAACCCTACGAAGGCCACTTGAAGCAAACTAACCAAGCCAAGTTCTACTCTAATCCAACAGTTGTAGAGCTTAAAATTTAAACGGAGGAAAAGCTTATTTTTCGTGCACAGTTTTTATAAAACCGTTCTGGTATCAACTCAGATCTCAAAGCATGTAATTTAAAATCTTAATGCTTTATAAATGAAGTATAAATTGAAACAACAAAGACTTTAGAATAATTGGTAAATTACTGGTTTCGTCGTTAAAGTTCTTTCCTATACTTTATTTTTCATCGAGTGGATATCAATTTGTAATTTAACATGTATTAAAATTACATTTTATGAAGATAATGGATGAACGGTATTTCCAAATTACAATAATAATTATGAAAAGGTCTGTAGCAATAAAAGCTAAAAATTGATTCAGTTGTACTTAAAATAATAATAATATAATAATAAACCTTATTTGTCTTCATTAACTTGCAACCTAAGCAACTGGACTTGTCTACCTTTATTCCTTTATGCCTTACAAGTTACGATGATATGCCATAATTTCTTACGATATAAAATGCTTATTACAAACTTCAATAATCGAATTAGATACGCATTGAGTCTTTGATCAAAGACCGAAGAGATTCAAATCACTGGATTCAACTTGACAATAATAAATTGCTAAAAACGCTTGACCGATCCGCCACGGCACTCGGCGGCCATTCTTGTATTATTATTTGGTTATTCGCTTTTTGTTCGGATTTATAAATAACACAGAGCATTTGATTGCATTTTGTGGACACAGAATTTTTGGCTTAGAATCACAAAAAGTGGTCAAAAGTAGCTTTTCGATCGTTTTTCTTTCGTTTTTAGTATGTAGGTACACTTGTTTTTGACACCCATTTTAAAGGTTTGAAAGGCATTTACAGTATTATTTATTTATTTATTTTCTCTACAAGCCAAAACAAAATATTTTGTACCTACCTTTTGAATTTCATTGAATTGCTTCTTTTTTTTTTTACTTTAATATACCTTCGTTTGACCGCGTTCTCACCTGATGGTAAGCGACGACGTGGCCGACGATGGAACACAAGTCTAAAAGGCACCTATTCACTCTGGGCTTAAAGACGATATAATTTTCGGGAAAGACAGACGACGGTAGTTTGTTCTTCTCCTTAGCTTATATTTTCTCATGACACAATTGTAGCAAGGTAGATTCGTTTCTTTTTCCACACTGGACCTGCACATGCTCAATGTTTTGTTGTCTGTCTGTGTCTGGCCGATCATGAAAATCTAGCGTGGTGAAAGGATTTTACGCCTCACTAGGAGGCTCTATTCTTGCTGAACAGACGTTGAAATCATTTTATTTATTTATTTATTTATTTATATTTACTTTAATTAGAACGACAAACAATTATCAATTACACTAATTAAAGGGTATCTACATAAAAATAGATTAAAGACACAGTCATTAGAGTAATCTGTAATTTAATGTACAGAGCTTTCCCATGCATTTTCCACAATTAGCCCCTCAATATGAGGCATAGTTTAAATGCCTCATGCATTATAATTAACAGTCCAGAGGTAATTAAGTCGTACTTAATCCTACATTCATCGAACGAGCAACTATGTTTGTGTGTCTGAGTCTGTAAAGAAAATCTCAAAAATGGCTCTACCCATTTTAATATAAATTAAATGTTTTTGGATCGAGTATTTGTTCTAGCTATTTAAGTCTTACAGAAGCTCTGGAAAAAAATCCTGTATAGTCTAATATTTATATTAAAGTACCTTTGATTATAAAGTCTGAAGTGTAACATTTACATTGTCACAGTAGTTAAAAGTAGTGTTATTCCGTGAGGCTTCCCGCAGAAGCCCTTGTCACTCAGAAAACGTTTCTTCGGCCTCGAACTTTTTTTTTCCTAAAGCGGTTGCAGACCAACGCTAATAAGGCCATCTATCAACAATCTACCGTTAGCCTAAAATAGTTTGAAATGCGTGAAGAATTTCAGCATATTTCGTAACGTTTCTTTGAAAAGCTGTTAAGAATAGGGTCATTATTTAGCGAATAATTTTCACTTTGTCTATCGAGGTCGAGGACGAACGGCTACTTCTGAGTTACGTGACTCACTTGGAATGGATGAGGTATTATGGAAATCATGTTGAAAAATATAGGGTTTACAATGGTTAACTTGAATGTTGCTGGTATTTACCACCTGTGTTAAACGCGTGTGTTTACCCAAATAATTATATGAAAATTATAGCTTATAGTGATTTCTTTGGTGATCATTTTCTTACCAAGTTACTGTTACTATGTTTCGTACTTAAGTAGTTCTTCGTTTTCTTATTACGCGGTTATTAAGACAGGTCCGCTTTCATCAAAATAAAGATATATGCGCAATCATTGTTATAAGCATTATTTGTAATTGTTAGCGTGTTTATCAATAATTTTCTGAGTAGGTACATAGTTATCAAGATGCAAAGAGTTCTGCGATTGTTATATAGCCGCAGTACTGGTTACATGCTAAATAAGTTATTTATATATCACTTTATGTTTTTTTATTTATTTGTCTCTCAAAAATATAGCTAAGTTCTAAATATTCAACAGTGCAGAAAAGTATGCACCTACTATTATTTACTTCAATCTTTTAATATCTACAACATTCTACTAGGGGATCAATTAAGCGGAGCTGTTTTGTGTACCTAATTATCAGTCCCTCATGATTAAAGACTGTAAACTTTGTTCTCTAAATATTTGATTACCACATTCACAGTATTATATCTCCGCTAGTTTTGGGAAGGTATTCATACCATGTCCACTATTGCCCACTCTGAAATTCTGAATCATCAGCGTTGCGAAATTTCGGCCTCACCGTCGACCAGTCCAAACAGGAAAATGAGAGATCAATTCTTGTTCTTCGGTCTTTTAGAATTGGGCAACTATGAGTCAGGTGATAATTATTTACTTTTTGTAATATTTGGAAATATTTGTCAATTTTTGGGAAAATATGACACAGTTTAAACTTTGGGAGGGAGAAATTTAACAATCTTGACATTGCATTGAATTAAAAAATAAGGTATACATTAAGCATAGTCCTCGAAATTAGTAAGACCACAATGTATATCACATAATCTCTTTTTACTAGGCGCTTGTATAACCATTATATAACTTCAACTAAAGGTAAGTTCGTTTAATCATTAAAAAAATGTAGTCAATAAAGTTTTTTTTTTCGGAACAAGCAGATGGCCTACCCGGTGATAGGCGGTAACCTCTGCCTTTAACAAATGCATTACCTCATAGGTCACGTCCACCTAGGACGCGCCCTATGTAGCATTGCACTGCGCCCGCCACCCTGAGACATAAAGATGAAAAGTCTCATGCACCTGTAAATTCAACTGTAGACTGCTCAAATAAAGGTAAAACTAAAGCTGTTAATAAGTCGATACCTATTCATTTGAAAGAGTAGTTTAATTTTCGTGTTAGTAACTTGAAGAACTGGTCACATTATAATACAACTTAGAAACATACAGATATGGGTGACCTTCTGCGACCTCAGTTTGATTTCATGGTCTTTAGGAAACTTGATTATAAATTTTAAGATTATCATACAACATACCTACTGATAGAAGCTCTATAGATAATTTTACATAAATCAAGTTCTGATATATTGTTGCTATGGTCAGTATCGTAAACAGGAGTGAGAGAGGGAGATGTTATTTTTCCTTTTATTTTGTTTAAGTTCATCGACTAGCTTTAAGATTTAGAAAGTTGAAGTTGCAATGGGCAGGCCATATAGCTTGTAGAATTGATAACCGTTGGGGATGAAAGGTTTTAAAGTGGTGACCACAAACCAGACTACGCAAAAGATATTCGTAAGATCTGCAAATATTTGTTCCAGGTGTGTGTATTGTGTTACCATGGTACTCCTAGTTTCAGATACTCACGAAACAGCGAATCGTAGTGTAGGGTCAGGATTAAGTATGTGACTGTTGGGTGTTATGTTAATATGCAAATAAATCTATTATGACTGTTAGTTCTGTAGACTAGTATTTTGATTTTACTGATCTTTAGATAGTTTTAATTTATGGCTACTAGTATAGTATTATTGTATCTGTGCTGTGGCGTATCTAATTCATTTGAATTTTGAAATTGTTGTATTCACAAGTTTCGTTGTTTTTCTTTCTGTAAATAAATTCGAAATAGATAGGTTTCACAAATATTTTTTTTACTAAGGTGGTAGTCATGTGCATTAGTATGATAAAAGTGGTGTCAGGATACAATTGATTTTGGAAATATTAACACTACGATAGGTACATTATCTACGCAAACGACATATTTATGCTAATTTTTCACTACACACTGTAGGAAAACTACTTGATAACATACGAAACAAGATCTTTGATTCAATTTTGCTATTTTGTTATTCGAAGCCATTATTATTAGAGCAATCTATTTCTTTCACAAGTTAATTTATTTGGAGTTAATAAGAAATACATAAATTACATGCTGTAGCTGGCAAGACAGGCGTAGATGGACGAACGGGAGAATTTGGTCAGCAGCATTCTAAGGCGAGGCTGACAAACAGCGTGGCTGAGCCCTCGACCTTTTCTCTTACACTAGACTAAATTTGTTATTTTTATACTTATATACTTTGTTTATTAGTATAGTGTAAAGAATAAATGACCTTTTTTATCTACACTTAGTATTGAAGTTTAACACGGTTAGTGTATAAATATATCTAGCGCCAAAAATGAAAATGTTCTAATAACTAGTTACCAACACATTTGTATTAGGACATCTAAAATTTCAGAGCTAGTTTAGCTTTGTCTAAGACTTTGATACCAGTCCAGTCATGGTATTTATAGCGTTAATCGATGGGCGTTGAATATCGAGTAGGTACGTATCTAGATATGCGCCCAATCGCGGCGGTGAAAGGGAAACGCTGACGTCACAGGCTTCGTTACGCTTACACGGCCTTGCTGTAATTATTATAAGTAATTGTGCACTGGACTAGTTTATGCAAATTATGGATTGTCGTTAGTAATCAAATTAAATAATAAACCCAGAATATTTATCAACGACTTTATATCTAGTTAATAAGAAATAGAAACTTTGGCATGGAGATAACTATTCTTATTTTTAGCCACTTGTGACAATCTGACTAATTTTGTTAATTAAACTTTGTAAGCGTAAATTTTTAGTTCCAATTTCACTGTACTTTAAGATAGGTATGTACGAGAATAACTAACTCTATGACCTATTCGTAAATTTCAGATAAATATTGTCTGCCTTTTTTCGATCTATCTATCAAGTATCAATGATCTGGTGATACTTGATAGTTTTATAGCATTATTAAAAAGGCAGTTAATTTTCGGAAAAATTCAACACATTTTATTCCAACTCACTGTTTTAGTGCTTTTATTATGTTATAATCTATTGAACACACCCATTCTATTCTATTCTATTGATTATCGAAATTACTTAGTAACTTAATCCCAACTACAAGCGAGTCGAAAAGGTCACATTCATGTGGCTTAGTGCCAGAACAATAGCGCTTGTGTCCTATCATTTGTTAGATAGACACTGAATGTACATTAATGTCGCCTATAAAGCTAACTTGAACTTAAGTAACTCAGATTCGTCTGTCTCTCTGTCATGTTATGACTGTCACGTCGCAGAAGATAAGTTATTTATTGAAAAAATATCTTATAAAATAATAATATGATTTTATGACATTAGCTATCGGAGCCGTGAGCTGATCAAAATGAGCGCAAACACTACTAGGCTACTAGTTCCGTTGTCTATTTTTCGTCTCCATTATTAAATCATGCCATCATATTGTATCATCATCTAAACTTGACAGGAATGCAATATTTCAGTTACATCGGTTGGTTAGAACTGTTTTAAAATTCAGTTACAAGATTTGACACATTATGCGTAGGTAGCGTTTTGTTTTGTTTTTGTAACTACACCACAGAATATATAATAGTACAATTACACACCCTAACAAGTGAAGTTACATTGAAATAAAACAGGCATTTGGTTTTTAAAGTGTCAACCCACACTTATAAGACACTAAGATTTTATAATAACCCAAAAATTACTACCAAGGAGACGGTAGTGGGTACGATTCCTGCCTGGTTGATATTTTTTGGGATACTTATTATAAAATTATAAACAGGCATGTTCGGCAATGATTGGACTCAGGTACCTTTAGCTAACCCTTGAACATAATGCTTTTTTGGAAATTCCCCCAATTGCATTCTACTGGGGGTTGGGGGGGGGGGGGGGGGGGGGGGGTTGGGGGGGTTGGCTGTCCTAATAGCAGGCGTTTACGGCATTTTTAGTAAATATAATACATTTATTTATTTATGTATAAAAACAATGAATCTATACTTAATAATATAAATAAGTAGTACTTAACTATGAAGTTAGTATCTAAATTGTTTACTAAATAAAATTTGTATATAAACTATGACAAAAGTATACATATAAGCAGGTTATTTGATGAAGTTCTATTTCGTAATTGTATCTTCGGGTTTTGTTCCATTTGCACTTTTAAGTATGAAAAATAGACTTATATTTCAACTCAGTTAGACAGTTACTTAGTTTAGTTAGTTTCTACTTAGTTTAAATTTTGACATAGCGACATGAAGTAAATGTAGCAAAACAAATTGGTGCTTCATTCTACGAACATGACCAAAAAATGGATAAAAAAGTTACCGGACTTCAGCAAAACTGTTTTCCATAGCGGATACCAGCTGCAGTGTACAGATACAAAGTAGTTACACATAAATTATTATAAACGGGAATCCTAAAAGTGCGAACGGATTAAGGCACACGCCTTAGCTTGAATATCTTAGTATTTAGGCGTTGGTCGGTGAAGGGGACCGGTTCTCAAGGTCTTCTCGGTGTCGGTTTTCCCAGTCTCGATTGTACAATCTGTTTTGCCACTGTTGCTATGCCTTGCTTTATTTTTGTTTCATTTATAAGCAGTCGAGTTTAACATCACTTTGCGCAGAATAGCTTTAACAAAGAGAACAAAGACTCAGGTAGATGTCAATTTTCGGTTCGTTGAGATCAAAAATGTATTGCCGGAATGTTAAATTCAATTCAATTCAATTCATTTATTTCAGGCAACAGTTAAAAATGTACATTGTACCTAGACAAAGGCCCATAGTAATATATACCTTACAGCTAACATACATATAAAGATATTTATAACTTAATCTAACACACGTGTGATCACCGACGCGTCGCGGCCCGGGAGATCACGTGACAGACGGCCCTTGAACCGCCGGAACTTCACCCCTTTCGGCCAGAAGTCAGGGCTCAAGTGGATCTTCAGATCTTCCGTAGGGACCCTCACCATAAATGAGCTAAAGCCCACATTATGACGAGTCTAACTTCATGGCCCTCAATCCCACTCCGACTTTCTTCTTGATGTACTCCACCACCTCTGCGGCCTTCACGTTGAAGTAGACGCGGGACACGTAGATCTGCGAAGTGGGTACCTCCGCTCGGAAGTGCTGCTCACTGGATGATGGTTAGATTAAAGTATTACATACACAACACACTAGACTTACACACTCCAATACTATAGAGTACTATGAAAGAAATACAAAGTAATGCCTGTACTTTACTTACGTACATTTTTAATTCGACAGCATAGTATTTCTCGGAGGGACCACGGGTAAAAAATACCCGTGGTACCTTTCAGGGACTACGGGACGGACCACTGGTAATAAACGTATTTTAGTAGTAGCAGTTGAGCTTTTTCTGAAAGAGTTAGTCCGGGGAAGTACTACCACCATACGTATTTCTGTCGCAAAGCAGTAATGCTCGAATTGCTGTGTTACGGTTTGAAGGGTAAGGGTGCCGTTGAAATTACAGACACATGAGACTTTTCATCTTTATGTCTCAGGGTGGCGGGTGCAGTGCAATGCCACATAGGGTGCATCCTAGGTGGACGTGACTTATGAGGTAATGCACTGTTAAAAAGGCAGAGGTTACTGTTAAAAAGGCAGAGGTTACTGCTTAACATCAGGTGAGTTATCTGGTTGTTTCATCATTCAAACAGTTAAAAAAACTATTCTCACGTCTTACATAAATAAAGCCTGGATATAAGTGGCGAATTAATGTAGTCTCAGCATAGTATAGCAGTTATGATTAGGTACTTAGGTAGGTACCATTGTTAATCAAATATACCTATTATTTGGTTTAAGCCATTCGGTATAGGATGCCATAAAGTTATTTATTAGTATAACCTACCAAGCGTAGCGTGCGCTACGCTTGAGGCGCCAGATTCAACTTTTTTGTTGTTTTTTGCCCATTACATCTCATCAACACTTCTTCAGATAGCAAAAGTTGAGTTCGCGAGAACTAGGAGACTTAACACACATGTTTTAATTGATAGTATCTCATAAATATCATCAGTTTAGCTATGATACCCATAAACAAATAAAAACACTGTAAAAATGTGTTAAGGGGTATCGTAGCTAAGCTGATGATATTTATGAGATACTATCAATTAAAACATATGTGTTAAGTCTCCTAGTTCTCGCGAACTCAACTTTTGCTATCTGAAGAAGTGTTGATGAGATGTAATGGGCAAAAAACAGCAAAAAAGTTGAATTTGGCGCCGCAAGCGTGCGCATCCACCTTAAGAACTTCAACTGATTCTCTTTACATTTTACTTTGATTAGGTACCTAAGTTATTTTTCTATGTATTAGTTTATCCTTGTTCGGTAGTAACCACACAGGTGCGTTCCATCTAAAATAAGCTAAGCCTTTTTGCTTTAACTGATTCTTCTAAGTTTAATCGCGATGGAACAGAAGTAATTATAGTTTATTAAAAGATTCAGAATGGTCCTTGTGATTTCAATAAATAAATTACTTTTGAATTATAAATTCCTCTGAGTATTATGTGATAGGTAAACAAATGACAGGAAGCAATAAGGATAGTGAGAACATAACAATTAATTAGTTTAATGAATAAATCGTTTTGTTTATAATTAGTGATCAATATTTTCAATAAACGTGTAGAAACAACATTGTTTCTAGACTTGAATCATTATAAAGCGATTTTTATAGAACGCCCACGGCACGCACATAGATGGGGGTTAGAATCGTAAAATCGAGCGTTGGCAAAAAGTGAAGTCGTTATCTTATACTGAACTGGACTGGAGTAATCTCCAGTCGCGCGTCGCAATTGACACACACCATTTTTATTAATTTTTGAATTACCATGGTGTGGGTGCCTAAGACTAGACCCCCCCGTCTCCTCCCGAGGATGTCGTAAAAGCCGACTAAGGGATTACCCGGACTTGTTGATTCGATTGGTTGGTATAAGATTTCTCCTGGTTGCTAGCTTGTTATAAAATATATTAGCTGAGAAAAAGCGTTCGCTGAGACAGTCGTGAGAAGCAAAGGCGGCGATGAGCTCACCACTTGTCACGTCTATATTCCACGATGGTGCAACTCATTGTGAAAAGTGGCCTATTGATGCTCTGCCCTTCGGGGAAAGAGACGTGTGTTTATGTATGTATGTTTTAATCGATAGGTAACTACTTTCGTCTCGTTATTTATTTCTTTGACACATTCGATATTTATATTGAACTTATTTTACGCAGTTATTCCAATAAACACAATACACACATGCCCAATAAGTAGGCAATCTAATCACTGCGAACTTTGGTCTCCTAGATAAGTAATAGCTGATAATGTTTTGACATTAATATCATATGCATTTAAAAACCGTTATTCGTTTGTTGAAAGCTGTGTAGATTACACACATCCAAAACTGTAGTTAGCGCATGCAGTCGCGCATTATGAATTGAAAGTCAGTTGTGTTCAAGTGTTATAATATTTCAAATATTATGTATAAGGTGAACAGTTTCGGAAGTTACGAGGAGTGCCATTTTGGATATTTTCATAATTATCAGGTATTTTTTTCTCAAAACTATCAATTTAGGCGTGATTATCATAATTATCAGAAAAACGAATTTGCCATCTTTTTGGTTTATAAATTACGAATACGATTTTCTTAAAGACAAATTTAAATGCTTTATTTTTCTTTTTATACAACTTGTAATTACGGAACAAGCAGATGGACCACCTGATCTTAAACGATACCCTATTCCTATGAACATTGTCATATATGTCACATAGGTCACGTCCACCTAGGACGCGCACTATGCGGCATTGCACTGCGCCCGCCACCCTGAGACATAAATATGAAAAGTCTCATGTGCCTATACTTGTAACTAATTTTGAGACACTAGTATTTATTTGATGAAAGTTGATCAGTTGATATTCTTTTGTATTTATTCAGTTACTAGCTTTCGCCCACGGCTTTACCTCCGTAAATTTCTTTTTGAAAAGGTTACACGGTGCTTTCGCATTTATAATATAATGTATGGATAGATTACCGATATTGAGAGTTTTATGAACATATAAATTCGTTATAGTAAATTTTATAGAAAGTAAATAAAAAATAAATAAATAAATAATGCTGGACAAGTTCACACAACATTATCTAGCCCCAAGCTAAGCCAGAGCTTGTGTTATGGGTACTAGTTAACTGATATACATAATACAATACATTACATAGATAGACATTTTTTATTATACATAGAAATCACCCAGAACACCCTGAACAAATATCGGCAGATCGCACAAATATTTTGTTCCAAGGCGGGAATCGAACCCGCAATCTCCTGCGTCGCAGGCGAACCATCGCCAGCCGCGCCACAGAGGTCGTCGGTACAGTTCAGCCAATTTAACTAGGCCTTAGTGAAGTTAGCTGTTTGGATATTCAATCGTTTTTTAGGACCTTAATAAATTGTCTATCTGCCTCCAAACGGCAAACTCCAATTGACCATAGTTTAGCGTAGCTATGTTAAAAGCTTGATAGGGCTCAATGTGTCTTTATTAGATAAGTTAAGTGCAACACACGATTAGGTCAGGTGGGGTAAGTGTAGCATACGATTAGGTCAAATGGGGTAAGTGTAGCATACGATTAGGTCAAGTAGGATAAGTGTAGCATACGATTTTCAAAGTTGAAAAGCAGTTGGTGTTTACGTACCTCATTTCTGATCTTTCCTCACCTGACTATATACCCCTGTGTACACCCAAGTACAAACTCTAAACACGCCCACGTTAAATCATGCTGGCGCATCTAGAGTCTATTTGCTGACCAAACATGATGTGTTTATGCCGTGACAGTATGTGGGTAGGCTTCATGAATGAGTGTTATAAGACCTCAATAAGTTCTTAGTCAGATGGTATTCCCACTTACATAACCAATGCGTATTAATAGATCGTAACGTCAACATTGCAAGACACATTGACGCAGGTATTTACCAAGGTTCGAGTTGACATATCATTGAATTTATTGAACCTTTTCATGCAAGTTTGCTTACGTAGGTACAAAGACGCTTAAAGTTGCTATACCTACCTTTTTGTGTTATTGTGTCAGCACGTTTGTAGTAAATCTTTTTTAGCCCCCGACGCAAAAACGACGGAGTGTTATAAGTTTGATGTATCTGTCTGTGTGTGTGTGTGTGTGTGTGTGTGTCTTTCTGTGGCATCGTATCTCCCGAATGGATGAACCGATTTTTTGTTTGTTTGAAAGGTGAATTTGTCGGGAGTGTTCTTAGCTATGTTTGATCAAAATCGGTTCAGCCGTATCATTGCGTCGAGGGTTCTTTTTTAATTTTTACAAAATTAATTATTTGTGTGTGAATTTATTGTGTGTGTGAGTTCGTCTGGGGAGGTACTACCAGCTTACCTATTTCTGCTGCATATCAGTATTGCTCGTATTGATGTGTTCCGGTTTGAAGGGTGCTGGTGAAATAACAGGCACATGAGATTTTTCATCTTTATGTCTCAGGTTGGCAGGCGCAGTGCATTGCCATATAGGGTGTGTCCTAGTTGGACGTGACCTTTGAGATAATACATTGTTACAGGCAGAGGTTACCGCTTAACCTCAGGTGGGAGATATGGTTGTTCCATCGTGTGTATATAATTTCGCTTTGGGTTTTCTGTTATGTTGTTGTACTTGTTTCATAATAATTAGTGTTGAAATTGCTTCCTTATTCAAGCAGTTAAAAAATGTTCCCGTGTTACGCGTTGATGTCTTTTGTATGGGAAAATTTAAAATACAATTACTACGCTGGAAATAACCATCTGCCATTTTCAAAATAGATCCATCTATGATTCAAATCCTTATGACCTTAGCAACGTTGTCATTTGTATGGAAAATAAAACCTAAATATGAAAAAAAACTCTATGACACAGAAGAAATAATAGTACAAGTCTATCATAACAACGTTGACATGGTAACCGAAACCACATTATTCAATAAGTGAGTAACCTAAACTTGTTAGAATAAAACTTGTCTGAAATGGTACGAGATGGGACCAACATATACAGGGTGTAACATAATATCCCTATAAGCCCGGGGGGGGGGGGGGGGTTTCTACACATCAAGGCGAATAACTTTAAGCTTATAGAGATATTATGTTACACCCTGTATATTAGTTTTGTTCCTAAGTCGTCTAAATATTTGTTATTTTTTTATTGATTTTGATGATATAAGTTTATTACGTGTAATAATGGGTGTAATTTGTCCTTTTTAATTTTATTAATTCTACCACCGTTCTACTAGGATATGACTTGACTGAGACTCTAACGACTTGTCCTTATTTTATTGAAATAGTAGTACTACTCAGGACTGGCAAAATTGAGGAGACTCTTCTCAGAGTACATAGTTAAAAGAAGATGGTAGCGTGTTCATACCAAAATATTGTGAGAAGCTTGGTAGATAACTACCTGGCTATTCGTTGCATAGATACGCATGCCATATCTAACTCATTATATTAATTAAATAATATTATTATCTACTAATTGATAATTTTATCATTTCCTTTTAAATCGATTTTAATTGCATATAATGAACAAATATCCATTTAATGACGCAAATGCATAAAAACATGATTCCATTACAGAAATAATGATTTTTATAATTAACCGTTCTTAACTCGGTTTTGGGTATATCCGGCCTGAGAATAGAACCCTCTATCTCCTCCCATGGATGTAGTAACAGTCTACTAAGGGTTTACACCAGGGAATGGGCAGCAGCACCTAAGTACTCAACACCGACTGCGATGACCGGTCCGGCCTGCCATTCTATGGAAGAGGCCTCGTCAGCAGTAGACGTCTTCTGGCTGATGATCATGATGAGCATGATGATAATGTTCAATGAAAAGCACGAGACTCTTTGGTCCATACGCCACAGACTTCAAACATCATGTTTGTGTGCACTTGTTTATTTGTCTGTGTGAGTAGGTAGGTGTAGTTATGAATGAAATGCGGAAGGCGATGCTGACGTCATTGTTCTCAGTCACAACGTAAACCACAGTATATGCCACGACGTATTGTGAACCAAGCCGAATTTTCATTAAAGTTTCCATTGCGGCAATTAAGGATAATAGTTCGTATTGCGAGTAGTCATAAGATTCAATATGATGTCACCAATATGTTTATTTATGTTACGCTGTTGGTTCACATTCATACAAAGTAAATAGTAGATTATTAACTTTTAATTGCCTTGGAAATTATAGATTTATCAGACCTTTAAGTTGATTAATAGGTTAGATTTTTAGCGAAGGGGTCATATATACATGCATGATATCACTTCGGACCCACGATACCCGTCTGGCCATACCCTTGGGGGTATGGTGGGACAAAACCATACCACAATACACGCTATATTACATAACTAAGTTTTATTTGATAAGTCATAATTAAGATAATCTTATCGTGTATTTAATTTCAAGTGCCCTTCTTGCAACAGGGCCCTTATTCGCTGTGACCATAGATTCCTTGCCAATAACGAGTGACGTCACAATGTATTCTAAAGGATGATTCCACGCAGATATCGTAACGAGCACGCGTTATGTTACGTTTGGTCATAGCAAATAAGGGGGCAGGTAAGTAAACCTCACACTAACTCAATTTTTCGAAACAAATTTTTTGATTGATATTTAAATTCCACTTTGATACAAAACTCATTTTTAATCAGAACTTACTTTTGTCTGTTATCATCACCAGGGTATTTCCACTATTGGACAAATGTATCTACCATTTTCATCATCATCATCATCACCTACTTGATGTACACTCGATAATGCCTCTCCCATAGAGTGCAATGATCTGCCATCATCAGCACGCGTGGCGTGATCACAATAATGGTACTAAATACTCAGGTGGATGCTGCTGTCCATCAGACTGGCATTTTTGATATCCATGGGAGGAGACGGAGAGTTATAATCGTAGGTTGGAGACACATTACTGCTATCTTTGTTCTTTATTGCACACAAGAAAACACAAAATAAACAGTTAGAGATAGCAAACATGTACAGAGGCGAGCTTAAGGCGCTATAGGTTCAACGAACATTTTTGTATGAGGCGAAGAAGGCGAGCGCACGCTCTGATACCGTGTTTTATAAAAAAATTATATAAAAATGTCGTTCAAAGTTTTGTTTAATTTTGTTGATGAATTCACTAACTCAAATAATAACTAAAATGTAACCAAATGTTTCAAAAATTCAAACGTGAGAGAAGTGAGTGAAAAATAGCATTTAAATTTTAAAAAGGAGGTATCTTTGTTATTTTTTTTTATCAAGTGAAGTAATTCAAATATTGTATTGAATTATTGATTTCACTAGATAAAAAGCTCAAGAATATCATATATTTTTTTCTTCATAGAAAACTATGAAAATTCTTATCAAAAATTTTAAAATTCTAGATACATTTGAGAACCTATCGCGCCTTAACCCTAAAAAGAGTTTTCTACCATCTAGTTTGCTATTATATTTCTATTCCATATTGCTTACCTATTGACCTAACTGTGACCTACAGCATTATAAATAAAACAAGTAATCTTCTTGCAACACCTGAACAATACTTGACTGTATTTTTCTATTGAATCCATCAAACTATCACTCATTTAGTTTCTACACAATTAAAATGGGTGGCACATGAATAATTCGTCTAATACAACAGAGGGTATAACTACCCCTACGAAGAACTTGAATAAATGTATCAATATTCTATAAGAAAAGCCAATTTAACCTATTTTTGTAGAGTTAAGTTGACTTCACGTTAGTGACGTTTCCCTCTTCCGGACTCTAATTAGGGCCGTGGAAATAAACAAATTATAAGTACTTTTGAATTTCTATTTAACACATCAAGACATAATTATGTTTTCGATGACGTGAGTAGACAATATTAAGAACGTATAATTTGATATTAGTTTAGTAGCGTACTTCCCGTAGTGACGTAGGCACTCATTGAGGCAAAGCCTTCGTGCGCAGGCGCCGAGCTCAGTGGCTGTGTGATCTATCCGGCGTACACACGCACTCATGTCACAAAAAGTTTTTAAAACCGGCCAGTACTAAATTCAATCAATTTTGAATTTCGAATGTAGTAGTGTTGTCCCAGTGGTGTAAAGTCGAGGTTCGCGGGTTTGTCGAGTAGCGCTGCCGCCGGCCGGCGCGTAAACCTAACCTCAAATTTTGACATGGACGCGAATCCAAGGTGCATCAACCCCGTCATTGACAACTGACTGTCGGCGACTGTGTGAGTGCGGTTTTTGTTTTCATACAAAGTGACTATTGACTAAGTATGGAGGGTGAAAGTTGGCTTCAAGTGTTCAGCTCGCCTAATCTGGAGGTAGAGCTTTATCAGTTTTATAATAACGGGATCTTGCTATACTAACAATCCTATTTCTTATAATAGACACGGTAAAATCATTCTATAATCAACCAAAGAACAGCTACAAACAAAACATGCCACAAAGTTAATCTTTTCCAGAAGACTCTTAAGCTCATAAACAAATTAAAACGATAGAGTTTGTTAATAAAAATGCCATGAATGTTTTATTACCCGATGCTCAATAATTGGCAAGAGCGCTTGGAAATCCCAAAACTGTAGTTTGTCTGGTTTTGAGATGCGATATAAAAAACAAACGATAGTTAGGTTTTAAAAGGCATTATATCATCTATAAACGATTTTACCTAGTATCTTCATTATGCTTTATTTTACTAAACTAACTTAACTTTAGATGAGAAGACGGTAGACACGCAATGAGTACTTAAATAGCCACTCACATGCGTAAAGCGACATCTGTCCTAGTTTATTCGCAAGCGTGAATAAGACATTATGTATCGTGAAGCGTCCTCAGCTTCAAACAAAAACGTTTTACGAATAAGAAGATAATAGTTTTATGTAATCATTTGTTAATAGTAAAGCTTCGTCTGTGGAAGTACTACTATACATACCTACTATACCTATTTCTGCCGCAAATCAGTATTGCTTGCATTGCTCTGTTCCAGTGAAATTAAAGAGACTTTTCTTGATTAAAACTTTTTACAAGTTTTACAAATTAAGGAAGATAAAAAAAAAGCAAATAATAAACATAGTTGGTTCGTATTTTTCATATTTGGCGGGATGATCTCGTATGTTGGTCTCTAGAAGCGAGGAGTGGCGAGGGAAGGAACGCCTTTGCCCAGCTCAATTTAATCATGGTTATAAAACAAATAACAAGCGGTCGTGATACCTACCGACAAAATTATTAACTTCTAGCATAACCTTAGTTTCTCATAATTCTCTTAAAGTTGAATTCCTATCAAACCTCATATCAAAAATGTTTAGGCTTTTTTAAAGTTCCACTTTTAACAATACAAAGATCATTGCCTCTATACACCTATATGTAAAACTTAATCGTCGTGACAAGTAAGGCATTGTACTGAATCGTGAATTCCCCAAGGTCTAGTCAAAATTGTAACAGAGCGCGCTCGCATGTCTTTGATCTATCGACAGTCGATAATAATGGCGTGACGTCACTAGAAGTTTTTGTATTGCTGAATGAAACAGTTCAGCTTCCTATAAATATATCATTGTCTAAATACCTTAGCATTGTGGTTTATTACAAGTGTATGGAGTTTTTTACTCATGTTTCATTGAGTGCGTTTCCGCTATGGAAATAAAATACTAGTGACTAAGTAAAATGAAAATGACACAACCTTAGAACAAACCGGACCTTACTAGGGAAAGCTCAACATTTCCTTCATACCTTGTATAACCAATAGCAATTAATTTTCCGACCTAGTAGCTACTTTGTAATTTTAATATTAGTTTTTAAGTTTATTATTTAATTTTTCCTAAATATTCAAGACTGCCCAAGCAATTTTGAATCTATACTGGTGTCGATTCTGTGCAGCATTCTCTAATTTTAAAGCGCGTTAAAGTTGTCGCGCGCCCTTTCTAATAGACTGAAATAAAAGAGACCGCGATAATTTTAATGCGGTTTAAAATTAGTGAATGCTGCACAGAATCGACACCATTGATACATTATAAAAGCGAAATTACACTAAAATTTATTTCACACTTTAAGAAATGGCGGTCGTTGTTTTGACACGCTGCACAGAATAAATACCAATAATAAGTAATTAACATATTATTTAATTTTGAATTGTACATATTTATCCATTATCGGTTATAATTTTGACAACGTTGGAAATAAAAGTTCTCGAGTAGCGACCACAAATCGGATGACGCAGTGTAGAAAGCTCCCTCAATGGACCAAAGACAAGGTCGTATGAAGTAAGTGGATGGAGGTGGCTCAAGACCGTTCGTCATAGCATTCTATGGGAGGCCTATATCCATCAGTAGACTCATACAGGCTAATAATGATTATAACACTACCATCGTTAAACTTATGTTTTAGAATGTTCCCAGTTCATTCTATTTCTACAAACAAGCCTGACGTACAAATTACACTAAGCATGTACGAATACTTAGAATAAATATTCATTTATTCATGCGCACGCACTGATTTTATAGTTCAGGTATCTAATAAATTATTCGTGGGATTAAAAAAGTACAAATCTTGGCGGATATTGTGGCTAAATAGCATTACTTACAGCATACCGAAATTATAAACACACGTGTATCTGCCACAGACATACTATATTTAAAAGTAGGTACATCATTATCAATTAGTTCACCTCCACAGATGAGCGAAGTTGAGATTTTACATAATATCCTATTCACTCAGCTGTGCCTGTAAATGTTATGTCCATAAAAATGGTTACCTGCATTTATTCTATGACGTTCAAAGCGTCAACTTGTTTTTTTTTTTTTATACTACTGAATGACGGAACAAGCTGATGGCCCACTTGATGTTAAGCGGTAACCTCTACCTATGAACAGTGCATTACCTCATAGGTCACGTCCACCTAGGACGCGCCCTATATGGCATTGCAATGCGCCCGCCACCCTGAGACATAAGGATGAAAAGTCTCATGTGCCTGTAATATCACCGGCACCCTTACCCTTCAAACCGGAACACAGCAATGCGAGCACTACTGCTTTGCGGCAGAAATAGGTATGGTGGTAGTACTTCCCCGGACGAACTCTTTCACAAAAAAGCTCTACTACTACTTGTAGATATTTTCAACTCTGTAGGTATTAGTTTTCTTGCAATAATGCTATCATGACACACTTCCTAGATTATTTTAAGATGATAACTGACTTCACAAAAGGAGGTTATCAATTAATTTGTCAGTTACTTATAGGTATGTGTACGCTTTGTTGGTTAGTCATAATTAAAGGTTCTTTCGATGATGTGTAGGAGATTATCTCAGTAAATGTTCTCGATTAGAAAGGTAAATACCAACATTGCGTGTGTTCTCGAGATCTCAGTTCGGGGCGAACCACTAGTCTTATAGCAATAAAGCCTAGAAGCGGTGGCTCCTATGACGGCCATTACAAAACTGAAAGGTGACAAACATCAACTATTTTATTGGTGAATGGTTGCAAATCGCGTTCGTCTAATTATGGCCGTCATATCACGGGAAATGCTTTACATTCAAACTAACTCAATCACTGCAAGTGCTACATAATAAGATTGGTACCCAACGCATGAGAACCACATGAACACTGTTCATTGTACGAATGCAAATAAAAAATGTAGAAAATCAAGAAAACACGGCTCTTGATTATCTTACCAGACCGGTCTAACTCGAACTTGGAGGTTTTCACTCGGAAAATGATTTGAATCTTCTCAGTAACACATATGATGTTGGGACGACGGCTCTTTGTTTGCTTCGAGTAAGTTTTAAGTTAGATTTTAGTTGGCTTTTGGGTTTTGTTTGAACGAGAGCACCCGTAAGTCTCTATCCCTCTGCATTCCCATCCTTTTACTGTCAGGAGGGGAAGGGGGGGGGGGGGGGGGGGGGTCTTTCGCCAAATGTTTAGATCCACCGTTATAATACAATTTGTTTTGATCTCTAGATTTATCAACATATTCAGTCTTTTCCTGAACATTAAATAATTATAGTGTTTGTTAACATCTTCATTAACGTTAACTAACACATTGTAGTTCCAAGAATCAGTGCGCAAATACTCAAGTATATAAATTTTACACTCGTGATACTTCAATACCATTTTCGAAACGCTATCCAAAGTTTGTCAAACAGTCAAATTATCATAATTATGTATTGACGCACTATCCATAGCATATACGCTCAACTACTACTTCTAAACCATATCACATAAAGTTGAAAATCGGTTAAGTAAACAATTCATTCGTCACCGTCTACCTAACTTTTTCAAATTCCTGTTGTTATTACTACCAAAAGATTTCTTTGACGTAAAATATAAACGAGACCTGATAACTGTTATGATTCGGGACATCTGGATAAACGTTGCTACGCGCCTACTGACGCTCGCGAACGGTGACCTAACGCTTTACGCACTAATCTGGTCAATAAATCAATGTATCTACGTAGACTTACCCAGTTATTATAAGCACATGTGCTCATTGTGTATTCATATATATAATCTTGTGTTTCTCTTGTCGCCAGATGCCACAGACCGTGCCGCGGTCGGGGTTCAGCCCGCCATCGGCTTCTCAGGGAGAGCGAGCCGTGCCTGGCTCCCCAGCGAGCCTCGAACACCTCCTCAGATTTCTAGGCGCCGCCTCACCACCAGAATCCATGCTTCACTCCCCACCGAACACATACTCGAAACCACCACCCCCTTACCCTGAGGACAACAATTTCATCGATCGTTTATATGACTTAGAGTACCCCACACCATCCCCCTCATCAGACGAAGGATCGATACCAACTGTAGCATACCAGCCACCTTCACCATACAACTCCCTTCAATTCAATTCCCCAGCCATCAAAGAAGAACCGAACAGACTCTCAGTTCCCGGCTTCGCATCACCTTATCCCCTGTCCCCATCAGGATCTTGCGTATCATACAGCAGTAACTACACACAGTACTCACACTCACCGGTGCCATCGCACGAAGAATACATTGATATCGAGGAGCTGTTGAAAGAGAACCAGATTTTACAGGAGAGCGTTCAGCAGAACTACCTAACACCTAAGATAGAGGTTGAGGAACCGAGAGATCACATTCTTCTAAGGTCCGCTCTGGAAGACACATCGTTCCAGAAGAGGCTAAACATTAAGCCTATCCCGTTTGAACTGGGTACAGTAAAGATGGAGGAAAGCAGTGGGGGTGACGATGCGTTGGTAGCTCCTGATATAGACCGCGTGCTGTCAATGGCCATCGAACAGTCCCGACGGGATGTGGACAGCACTTGCACAGTACTTGGAATATCACCTGGTGAGTCAACAGATATGCCATCTATCATCGTCATCATCGTCAACCTATAAAAGTCTTGACTGTTAGACTTAGGCCTCCCCATAGTATGCAACGGTTCCGGCCCGCCCCCATTCACTGACTTCTCGCACATAATGTTTTGGTCCATCGTGACGGGGTGTTTACCATTATTACTGTTTTTTATTGTAAGTGTAACGTGCGAATATTTTTGAACAGTGGGAATAATAATAAATATTTGTAAAGAAGCTGGGCAAAATGTACAGGCAACTTGGTCGATAGCGCAGCCAGATATGTAACATACCTTATTTGAAATAGCTCTTTATGTAGATAATTTCTTATAACAGCAGCAAAAAAATCTGCTCTTGGAGTTAAAAGATATGAAACCAAAGCTACGTAAACAGCATCATGCGAGACGCCAGAATCGCCCTGAATCGATGCACTGTCGATGTCGCATCGCAAGTAGCATGTTGCATTCTACCAAGTTTACTAAGAGTTTTAGCAATTAAAATTGACTTTTGTACCAGTAGAACGGTCGAATGGTGCTTTGAACAATTGTGTTAGTCTCTATATTCCACGATGGTGCAACCCACTGTGAAAAGAGGCCCATTGAGGCTCTGCCTACCCCCCTTCGGGAAAAAGGCGTGTGTCTATGTATGTATGTATGTATGTATCATTATTATTTAGCAGCAACAAAAGCTTATTACTTTCTTACTCGGAAACTTTAGGCCCTTCTCCCATTATGATACGCACAGGCGATTCAAGTATCCTGAAGGTATCTTGCAAGTCTTGCAACTTGCATTCTGAAGACTTGCAGGATACTTGAATCGCCTGTGCGTATCGTAATGGGAGAAGGGCTTTAGGTTCACAGTTTTTGTCGAGTCAATCTTTTGCTATCATAATTAAGATACATTTCTTGCGGCAAATTCTGTTTTAGCCCAGCTGCGCCTGTGCGTCTCCTTTATAGCATAGTTCATAGTACCATAGCATGGGAATGCTGTACTAGCATGTCGTACATATGTACTGCTAATCGGCGATTAACTATGACGTCATTTATCTGTGAAGAAAAAACATATTTCCAAGTAGATGTCGGCTACTATGTACATCGTCATTATTTAAGTGGTTTCTGACAACTCGTCGGAATCGTTGATTACGTAATCTGCCTGTTTATTGATGATGATGATGATCTCGCCAACCAATCACAGGTCGTGACGTTTTTGAATTCTTAATGGTTATGTAATAAATATTATTAGATGAGTATTATAAAACCAGAGTTCAATAAAGTCTTGAAATCATTAGCAGCTATGTAATGAATAAACTCTGTAGCGACCACAATACAAAAATAGGTTATTTGTTTTTCAACACACTTGCTCATAAAGTGGCTCTTATTTCACCGCTATTAGGCACATAATGCCAACTGTAATCAAACTGTGACATTTTCATTGCTATTACTCACTAGTGAGTTATAGACACAGTTGAACATTTACACAGAATGTGTATTTTTGTTTTACACCTGTAATCAAACTGTGACTTTTTCATTGCTATTGTTCACAAGTGAGTTATAGAGACATTTGAACATTTACACAGAGTGTGTATTTCTGTTTTATTATTATTTGCTTCACAATTGTGTTGAAAAACGTCGTATGATACACGTGTGTATTGAAGATTACCGTCCTCGGCTTTCTTAAGACCCTCACCTAACGGCTCGGGTCTCAATAGTGCCCCCGCGGTAATCACCAACATTACACACTTGTACCATAATGTACTATTATTCCATGATGTGACGGACAAAATTGGTAGCTTCAACGCTATGGCTAAACTATGGCCTTATTGATAAGTCTTTCGACAAAATCAGTTACATGTAAATATTGTATTTTATTACAATGATAACGTCCATATTGGAAAGAAAGAAAGAAAGAAAGAAATAGCATTTATTTGTGTCAACAACATGAGTTAACAAACAATATTGCACACTAAAAGACACACACACACACAGAAACAAAGAAAAATAAAACTAATTTGTGCCTCTTAGTACTAGCCATATCGGTTATCAAAGCCATAAGCTTTGACTCCTCCCTTTCTCACCAACTACATACCAAATATGAGAGACACTGACAAGCAATAACCAAATAGCCCCCAAGAAACGGTATTTATAATAAATAAATAATAATGCTGGACAAGTTCACACAAAATTATCTAGCCCCAAGCTAAGCCAGAGCTTGTGTTATGGGTACTAGAAAACTGATATACTTAATACAATACATTACATAGATAGATATTTTTTATTATACATATATAAAGCACCCAGAACACCCTGACCCAATATCTGCAGATCGCACAAGCACATTTGTTCCGAGGCGGGAATCGAACACGCAACCTCCTGCGTCGCAGGCGAACGTTCGCCCGCCGCGCCACAGAGGTCGTCAAAAGAGAGGAGGAGGAATAGGAGAGACACTGACAAGCAATAACCAAACAGCCCCCAAGTAACGGTTTTTATACATCATCTCTAGGAGGTATGATAACCTAAATGACTTCCAAACAAAACAAAAGATACTGATAACAATACAATTCCAGATCCAATGCTATGGAGGTCGGATGACGTGAAGGCCTGGGTCACGTTCACACTGAGACACTACAATCTTCAAATGGTGCCTGAGGAGTACTTCGCGATGGATGGGCCCGCTCTCGCTGCGCTCACTGAGGAGGAGTTCATACAACGAGCACCTCAGGTATGAACACTAACTTTTCGTTAGCACACATTCTGACGAGTTCGGGGCTCCTGGTACTTTTCGCGATGGATGGACCCTCTCTCGCTGCGCTCACTGAGGAGGAATTCATACAACGAGCACCTCAGGTATGAACACTAATTTTTCTTTTGCACACATTCTGTCAAGTTCGGGGCTCCTGGTACTTTAAAAAAAGCAAAGGTGCAACTGAGATTGGTAGTTCACGGCTATTTTGCAAGTAGCTTCGTCTTAGTTTGTGTACAAAGTAAAAAAAAACTACTTGCATTAGAATTTAGAAAAGAAAACTATGAAGTATGATTATTATGGACAAACTACATTTAGAATGAAGAGTTTTTTCTCCTAATGGGCTCCTGGTGAGGACTTTGGAGGTATTAATATTTTAAAGTAAGTAAATAAGTAAGTTTTAAGTATTATTATTTTGGATAGTATTAAATAAAAATAAATGGTCACTGTAAGTTAGAATAAATTTGGTGGTGCATTTTGAAGTTCCGAAGAGAGAATAGTACTCGTATTTAGAATTTATCTCTCACGGTAAGAACACAAAGTCGATCAATTTAGATAGGCTAGGTGTCCAATGGTGGAGTTTCTAGGGCAAAGGTTATCATGTTTAACTATTGATAAGTCTTGTTTACATCGAATCTGGTGTAATTATGTACATTCCTTACGTGTCAATAAAGTCATCAAGACAATGAAGACTCACGTTGTACAAGGCGCGCCACGTAAATTTGCGGCTATAATACTTTACAAGTACAGCGGCCTTGAAATCGCATCTCCTGATGCCCATAAAATTGAACTGTCGCTGTATTATTCTTTTTATAAATTTGTATTTTCATACTTTCTATATAAATTTAAATACTTAAGAAACAGTTTAGCTATCTAAAGACCGTTACATACTTTCCTGTCTGTTTGTCTGTGGGGGAGAAATCTTGCGATCAACTCCCGATACCCGATTAAGCTGATATTTAGCATACCTGTCACAAGTTCTATTGACAATACAATATTGAGGTGATAGCGAGCTGATGAAGGTGGACGGCACTCCTCGAACACTAGCAGTGTTTGAAATTAGTAATCACTAATTTCATGAATTATTGTTTTTTTTTTAACAAATAAAAATATATTTATTTGTTCTAAACACAGATAGGTACAGTTCAATATAGACAGATGTTATATATTTACCATGAACCGCATTCCTATTGGCACCCAAACTTAAAAAAAAGTAGATCATGCAAAAAATAAAAATTTAACAAAATGCGTACACTCAATAATTTTAATAAATAATCAGAAAATATTAATATAATTTCAGTCGTAGGACGTCTAAATAAAAGTCTCACGAAATAGTATTTTGTGTTTAATGTTTTCAAAATCGTGTTTATCGAATTGTAATTCAATTTGATCAATACATACCTAGTTCTGGGAACATCAGCTATTTCGACAATAACTTCCTAAGTTTTTGTTCGGCTTACATCATTGCTTGCGTGATGCGTGCTAGTGAGCGGGTGATTCAGCCACTGCAATGCTAATACTTGTAACACTTTGGATGATTTCTAAAAGAAAATATTTGAGAATTGACCGTTTAGGTACCTACTTGTAGAATGTGTTAAAATGTGTTGGGAATCGAGGGCACGTAGGTTATCTCCTACGATAAGTAGCGTGGCCCATCCCACATATTCTAATCTTATCACAAAACAACAATAGTATACAATTCACAGCTCTCCCACAAATTAGTAGTTTTTACCCGACTAGGGCAATGCAGGAAGGGTCATGTCTTTAGCAGTCTATGTATGTTTGTATTTACGTACGTTTCACCGTAGCTCCTAAACTACTCGTCTGATTTTGATGAATAAGGTGTTAGTGCTTACTCGTCGTTTCGTTTCGTATGAGGTAGTGCTGGCCTCTGGTGTCAGAGTTTGTCAAGCCGCCCGAGGGCCTCTGACATGGCTTATCGACTGCTATTAATCAATAACAGCCGGGACCGACAGCTTAACGTGCCCTCCGAAGCACAGAGCGATGGAAATCCGCACGTAACTTAGAAAAGTCATTGGTGCGGAGCCTAGGATCGAACCCGGTATCGTTGGATTCTGAGTTGCACTATTGAACCGTTAGGCTACCATCGCTTTTTACTAAGGCATTATGAAACTAAGTCGTATTGCTTTTATAGTCGTTATGCAATCTAGTCCTTACGAACCTAACCCCTCGATCCGTTATTATGGTCCGAGTGATACAGGCTACATTTACGGGCTACGTGATACATTTTATACGAACAAAATCAATTTTTGGATTCAAATGCTTACTTTAGTACCAAGTTGTGGTTTTCCGTAGTCGGCTATAGTTTTTATAACTTTTTACTTGTTAGAATGATTAAAGTTATCTCAGAGCAAAATAATTATATTTTACTCTAGCTACGCCAATGTTTATTTTTAGTTTTTTGTTGTGTATTTGTTTGGTTCAATTATTGACTGACAAATATGTAAACAAATTGGTATTTCGACAACATCTAGAAAACAATGTTTCACTACTTATGGGCCACCTAGCGCATATCAGTTTGTAAGGATACTTTTTATTAGTATTAGTATTATATTTTTATTTTGTATTAGTTTTAAAAATTTAGTTTTTTTTGGTAAAAATTGAAGTATCTAGTATTAGAAATTTCAAGTCAAAAAGGTACTGTTGAGTTTGGAAAGTTCGACTTTTTATTCCATTCTAATTGCCTTGATTGCAGGACGAAACCATTACGTGTTGATGAGGAAATCCGTTAAGTAGACCTCCTTGTCAACATTATGCAACGCCTTCATTCGCCTCAGTAATTAGCACCAAATCGTTACGGAATTATACACTATGCCAACAATTCATTGTAGAGCAACAAATTGTTGTTGAGTTTTTACATACAAATTGTTGTTGAGTTTGTACATACAAATTGTTGTTGAGTTTGTACATACAAATTGTTGTTGAGTTTGTACATACAAATTGTTGTTGAGTTTGTACATACAAATTGAAGCTTTCTTATTTTTGTTCTATTAATAGTACAAAAAATGTCCTTATTTTAGACGCAAAGATTGAAATAGCATGATTTGTTTAGTTAAGTACCCGAGCTTTAAGATTTGAAGTATCTATTTTCGATAGAATTATCTCAATCTGTAGAAAGGTGGGGCGGGATGCACGTTTAGAATCTATTATAATGCAATGCGGTTAATTCGATTCGTCTAGCTAAATACGACTTACAGAGCCTGGAGTGTTCAGTCTAATGTTGGTTATCATCGCAAATGAAATTAAGTTTCACTGCGACTACACTGTAACATACACTCACATCCACTATATGAATCTGTAGCACATACGAGAGCGTTTAAACCTTAAGTGGTATACGTTTGAAAGACATAGACGATCGGGATGCAAGTTTTCGATTAAAAAAATCGCATCCTAGCCATATTGAATCTAAAATCAGCGCGATTAAGATCGTTTTCCTTTGAAAGCTGATTAGAAGTGACACAGACAATATCGTTATCACGCGCTGTTGCCTCGCGACTTTCTCCAAGGCCGATGAAAGTCAGTGGCTGGCACGTAGGTACCTCAATCGGCTGTGCATACAAATACTATCGGGTTTGTTATGTTGCGGCCTTCAAGGCCCTTCTCTAATGACGACACCTTTTAAAGGTTTGCAGACTTTAAAGATCACTGACCTTTGCGCGTAGACTTGCAAACGGAGTAGGATCAAGAATCTAACAGAACTTATCAGTACTTATCACCTTTGCAGCTAGCATAGTATTGTCTAGGACCTTAGATAGTATTTTTTAACTTTTTGAATGACGGAACAAGCAGATGGCCCACCTGATGTTAAGCAGTAACCTCTGCATTTAACAATGCATTACCTCATCAGTCACGCCCACTTAGGAAACACCCTATGTGGAATTGCACTGCGCCACCCCGAGATATAAAGATGAAAAGTCTCATGTGCCTGTAATTTCACCGGCAACCATATACCCTTCAAACCGGAACACAGCAATACGAGAACTACTGCTTTGCGGCAGAAATGGATATGGTGGTAATACTTCCCCGGACGAACTCTTTCACAAAAAAGCTCTACTAGAAATTTATGGATGGTTTTGCTTGCGATGACTGTCAATATAATTTGACAGAAACTTGACAAAAAATGTTCAAGCAAGACCCTAGGTGTCCGGTTCTCTTAAATCTGGCTGTTGCTATACAAAACATAGGTTTTATTTAAGTGATATCAAAACGAGTTTCTAAAATTGGCTCCGAACAGATTGCCCACCCGTAGGTATATTTATCAGACGAACTTTTAAATTGTTTGTAATAAAATTGGCGTTGAATCTGTTCGGAGATTTTAATGAGTTCTCGAACCGAGGCAGAGCGCAGAGTGAGAGAATGATTGAGTGGCGAAAAACAAAATCAAGATCTGTTAGGAGCTATCATTGGCTTATTAGCGTTACCCAGATAAGTAACCATCTAGGCGTAAACTAAGTGAGGTCTGAAAGTTGGTTCTGCCATCAAAAATAACAGACACATTGCAACAGAAACACACAACCATTAATCCACTTTGAGACTGTTTGGTGAATAATTATTCTCTCCTATCTCGTTCTCTCTTTTTTCATAGTATTTATTTATTCATTTATTCGTGCACAATCTGCATAAGAAGCTTATATTAGGTCTAATATTATTTTATTTTATTTTTTTATTATCAGGAGAACCAACTTTAACATATAGCTAAAAAGTTAGTACCTACGTGGTCTTCAAGGGAATTTCATTTAATATAATTTTAAGTTATTTTTTAGTTAATTATATACGTTATAATTACTCCGATTAAATGCAAATATCAAAATTTAATTACGTATACCTACAATTCTAGAATAATATTAATTGTATACCAATTCGACCGTGGGCTTCCGAATTGAATCTAAAATGATTCCTAATAGGTATTCCTTACAAACCTTAATATTGTTAAGGGTTGTGAAAAGTTTGTTTCCTATTTACTCTCCGTCAGCGTCATTAAGGCAGTGGTTTAATATTTATTGTGGTAGATTCCACCTGAATCCCAGCATTGGGAACTTTATAATTTGGAAGAGCTGGTTTCTGTTGCGTGACACGCATATCATGACCGCTTCTTTGGACTCTAAATGGTTAATAATACGCCCCAATTCGCCATATCATCTCGCGATCATTATGAGTACCATGTATCTTTGTTACAGTCTGGAAGCACACTATACGCCCAGCTGGAGATCTGGAAAGCAGCGAGGCACGAGGCTTGGAGAACATCGATATCATGGTCAGATCAACAGCAGCCTCCTACAACACCCACTCCTATTGGCCTACCGTCCACTGATGACGTCAGCGAAGGTAAGTCTTCAACTCTTCAATGTATCAAGGAAGCCATAGAGGATGCCACTGAAGCGCTATCGCTATGTCTTATTTTACAAGCTTTTATTTTGCTTGCGTTCCAGACTGTATCTCTGTGGGGGACAAAACTTGCAACAGAATTTTAAACCAGTATCACCCAAACGAATGAGATGAAATTGTTCACACCCGTCAATGCAATATTAGGGTGATAGCAAGCTGGTCTGATGATGGAAACGGAAGGTGGAAAATGTTACTTCTTGATGATTAATCGTAGCCTGGCAAAGTTAGGGCTCATTTTGATCAGCTTATGTTTCCGATCACTAATTTTAGAAAAGGTTGTTTCGTAAAGAAAAAACACAATACTTTTTACTAAACATATGTTTTATTATACAGTGTGTTTAGCATATCAATTTCGATAGGGCATGACTTCATTTATTTATCAATAATGCACACGTGTAAGATAAAATCGCGATTTGGGTCTTATCTACACGTGACTTTGTGAAGAGCACTAACTCTTTTACTCACATTGCTTAATCAACGTCAGCCACTAGGCTCTATCTAGGGCCACTATACCTCTACCTAGGGATGCCCAAGAAAGTACAAGTGACACAATGATAATAATTGTATTTGCGGTAGATATGAGAAGATATTCATCGAAAACATCAGTTTTATTTTATTTTTTATACTATTTGAGTGACGGAACAAGCTGATGGCCCACCTGATGTTAAGCGGTATCCTCTGCCTATGAACAGTGCATTACCTCATAGGTCACGTCCACCTTTGACGCGCCCTATGTGGCATTGCACTGCACCCGCCACCCTGAGACATAAAGATGAAAAGTCTCATGTGCCTGTAATTTCACCGGGACCCTTACCCTTCAACTGGAACACAGCAATGCGAGCACTACTGCTTTGCGGCAGAAATAGGTATGGTGGTAGTACTTCCCCGGACGAACTCCCCCTGTCTCTCTCTCTCTCTCTCAGTTCAATTGTTTTTAGAGTTCCGCATCTAAATTGTGAAAACAGTACTATAAACAAACATAGTTTTGTCGTGAAATTACTTAGGTTAATAATATGTGTGTTTACGACACAATTAAAGATATTAGACAAAATTAATGGAAAACAATATATAAAGTTGTTCCGCGGCACTCCCCGATCTACGACACTCGATGAGGTCAACTCTAAAATTTAATTATCAAAGTAGGGCGATGATGATTTCTAACTATTAGAGACAGATAAATACTAGAAAGATGTTGGAAAAGTGAGTAATGAAGTAAATGTGGCACAGCAATGCATCAGGCGCGTGCATTGTGCATTTGTGCATCACCGTTAGGAGAAGCTATGGCCGGCCCACATGCGAACAGACAAACAAGTTAATGATTTATGGACAAGTGTCGACGAAGGAGGGAATTGGAAATGAAGATGTATTTGACACAATGGGGACAAAAAATTGTGATGCCCATACAAGTATTGTATCTACCTATGACAAGTTTTGCAACAACACAAACAGAATTTTAAATCAAGGGTTTTTTTTGTTTGTCATGACGGGGCTTTCCAGACGGATCTATATCATTTTGATATCCGTTTTATATCACTGATATATTCAATAAAGTTTATATATCACCGATATTTTAAGTAAAGTTTATATATAGGGCACGTTTTTTATAATAGATGTGTCTCGGTCAAGATATGGGCGTATCCATGCAATTTAAAATTATATTCTCTACGAGTGGAACGCCCGCGACTTCGTCCGCGTGTACATTCGTCAACACCCCGCTGTACTAAGGGGAAGAATTTCCGAATTTCTTTTCCTAGTACACCCCTAGACCACAAATGGAATGTATGTGCCTACCCTTAAATTTCAGTTCTCTAAGATTTACGGTTTGGGCTGTGCTTTGATAGTCATTCAGTCAGGCATGCAACTATTTTATATAATACTAGCGTCCCGCTCGCGACTTCGTTCACGTTCCTACCGGGTCCAGTTGTGAATCTAAACCATTCAGAAACCCACTTAAACACACACAAAAAAAAACACATACTGAAGAATGATATATTATATATTAAGAAGATATTAATGACCTGTTCAGTGCATCTACTTACACCTACTAAGATTGCGTTATCCTCATACATTGTCTCCCAACTACGCCTCACCTAATAATATACAAAGTGTATATACGGACTGACTTCAAATCCAAAAGTGACAAAGATAAAACTAGTACTAGAAGGTGTCCCTTCTAGAGGCCAGACAGTTAGCTCTTATATATAAAAAGTGTCAGATACTGGCACAGGAAATAGCAATCTACAATTATTTCTCGGCGAGTCGTCAGTCCACACATCTTTGAAAGAGATTTATATCGGAGAGGCGATAGAAAGACAGAATGGGGGTCAACGGGTTATCTATAGTTTAAAAATGATATGACTGTCTGAATACTGCACCAAAACAATAAATGTTTTCTCGAAAACATACTTTTGCAAGCAGTAAAGAAATTTAAGTAAACTTTAATACGATTTTGTACAAGATGCATGAACCTGTTGGATACAATAGCATTTGCGTGAAAACTGGATATAATATGGGCCCTATTCTGAAGAGTTTTCTGAAATGTATGTATATAATAATATTCAAAGCAATCCTTGTGATTTCAATGAATAAAATGCTTTCAAAATTAATAATTAAAAGTCACTAGAAATTTTGGAAATACTTCAATTAGCTGAGTGATGTTTTATTTAATTGCCCATAGTAAAATGATCAATATCAAAAATTTCATAAAGAAAATTATAACGGTTCTTGAAATGACTAATTCTCTAAATGCTAATAAATGCGTAAACCAGACATTGGCAGAGGTATAACAAGAAGCGCATTTCAGAATCAATGACCAACAAATTTGCTGCAAAATGTATTGGAGTACCCATAGGTACCACGCCCAGTTACAGTTAACCCATCAATCAGGTCTCTATCGTCATGTCTGCCCTTGCACAGAGCCTCCGTATATGTCAGACTGATATACTTACGTGCGTCAAGTTTTTATATCTGTTCCCGACACAGTTTATCTGGTCGTGCCAGTGGACTCGCAAGGTCGTACCGACATTGTTATTTCCTTTCCAAATGGACAAAAAATGCAGTCGTTATCTTTCCACACCCTTAAAATACAACACTTTACATTCCAACACATCACAGTTAATTCAATTTTGTCGGCAATTGGTTTCTTTTTACTCACATTTTACTCTTGCTTACCTAAAAGCAGCTTGTAGATTTATTGCTACAATGTTGTGTTATTTAACTTCTTCAAGCCATTAAAGATCTATTTTTCTCGTAAGACAACGTACAACATTTCATTTAACACGGCTTTTATAAATGGATGTAGGTAATTTTGCTTTTACTGTTTACTTGTAAAGAAGATAGAATAAATTTAAAGAAACTATTGATAGAATAAGATTTTAAGTCCGATACCTCGTAGGTACATATCAGGTTTTGTTTGGTTTGGTTTCTACTTGATTGACGGGACATCAGGTGGCGGTAACCTCTGCCTTTAACAACGCATTACCTACCTCATAAGTCACGTCTACCTAGGACGCACCCTATGTAGCGTTGCAATGCGCCCTCAACCCTGAGACATAAAGATGAAAGTCTCATGTGCCTGTAATTTCACCGGCATTAAATATACTAAACTAAAGTGGGCATGCAGGTACCATATTAATCATTTAGACTCTGACTATACCTGGTATATGAGCTCCTCAAGGATCTGACGGAAATCTGAGGATATTCTGAGCATTAAAATCATAGTCTATGTAATGTTTACTTATACTGTGTGCGTGTCTATATATATGTTTACGTATAAAGCCGAAAGCGACTATACTAGACGGATATATATAAACGTTTGGATGTATTTTCACCAAATAATCTATTTATGTTGATCGGCTGGTGTTTTAAACTGCTCCGAAGTTTTTTGTCTTGTAAAGTTCTATGAATCTATGCTGGCACATGTTCGTTCTTGTAGTATTTTCCAAGAAGACATACATATTGGACCATGTTTGTCCCATTTTTCCTATCGTCAGAACGATTATACGACGGATAATGGCGCAAAATTGTTGAACATTATACTTGAATAGAGTATCTTTAAAGCTAGCTCTAGTTCCCGGCTCTGCTAGCATAGAATCCTTGCTTGAATTGATGTTTATGTACCTACCAAAACCTTCTTCGCCTAAATACTTCCCCAACGCTAAAACATCTACATCTGTCCAGTAGAACTTATGTTATAAGCGTAGGTTTAGTAGGTAGAGGTTGTATTGACTGACAGATGCTGTTTTTTTATATATAGTAATAGTTTATTCATGTATATGGGACACACACGACACGGCTCTTTTTCGCGTAATTAATTAAATATGCTAATAGTGTTAGGGTAATTAGTTGATATAACATATTTACGTAAATTATTCTGTAAATAATTTTACTGGGAACTCAGTGGGTAAACCTTTTAACAGAGAATGCTTGAATGTTTAGCTGAGCATGTTTTTTAAGTGATGGATAGTATGGCTTAGTGGCATATATAGGTTCAATTCGTATTGGTATAGTTCAGCCTACATAAACCCAAGCTTCACTTTATAGTAGGGTGCCCTTCCAAGATGGAGCAACCATCAGTAGGTTGCCATCAAAGCTAGGGTGACCTATTTAGCTCCTGTCTTTATTTACTGGTTTTATTCAGCCAGCATCTTAGGGACGCTTCCGTCTGGTAGTGATTTGGATCAGTTGAGCTACCTTTAGATTGTTAGCAGCGATCTTCAGGTAGCACAACTGTTTCATATGTATCTTTTACATACCTTGTATTCGTTGTATTATTCATTCTGTAAATAAATGTATATATAATTGACTGGTGGAATTCAATAGATAGTGATTTGTAGTAAAATAGAAACAATCTCTAATGTACAATTCCATCCACAGACGAAGACTCGGAGTCAGCCAACGTAACAGCACCGGCTGGCGGCGGCAAAGTGAAGACTGGCAGCACACACATACACCTGTGGCAGTTCCTGAAGGAACTCCTGGCGTCTCCGCACATACACGGCTCCGCGATACGGTGGTTAGATCGAAGTGAGTATACTGATACATAATATTACACTGTAGAATTGAATGCAGTTGGTTCAATTGACGACCTCTGTGGCGCGGCAGGCGAAGGTTCGCCTGGGATGCAGGAGGTTGCGGGTTCGATTACCGCATCGGAACAAATATTTGGACGATCTGCAGATATTTATTTTGGGTATTTTCCATGTATAATAAAAAATATCTATCTATGTAATTATTGTATTAAATATATAAGTTATCTAGTACCCTTATCACAAGCTCTACTTTGACGACCTCTGTGGCGCGGCGGGCGAAGCTTGGACTACGACGCAGGAGGTTGCGGGTTCGATTCCCGCCTCGGAACAAATATTTGTGCGATCGCAGATATTTGTTCAGGGTGTTCTGGGTATTTTCTATGTATAATAAAAAATATCTATCTATGTAATATATTGTATTAAGTATATCAGTTATCTAGTACCCATAACACAAGCTTTGCTTAGCTTGGGGCTAGATAATGTTGTGTGAACTGTCCTGCATTATTTATTATTATTATTAAATACACATGTATTTGCCTAACACAAACACATAGGTACAAAGGTTATTCAGAAAATGTGAAGATTTTCTACTGAAAAAATTACTTCTAAGATAGTTTTTGAACTTGCTAGACTTACTAATGGCTCTAACTTCATTAGTTCTGGAGATGATAGATATTGCCAATATATTTTGATAACATACTGGTTTTTAGTTTCTGATTTAGCTAAGTGTTGATTAGCTTTAGGTTTAATAACTGCTTGTTGCCAAGCGACGTTTTTATCTAATGTTTTAGCAACTCAATCGAATCTTAGATCATCATCATTAGCCTGTAGAAGTCAACTGCTAGACATTGGCTTATTAAACAATTTATTTGTCTATCAGACAGCACTATTTGAGTCATAAATGTCCACCACCATTAAAATTATCAGTTTTTAACCATTCATATCTTGATGTCTGGCTGGCTTTATCGATGTTCGTAAAAAAACACGTCATATTTATTTTTGATTAAATTATCAGTTTATACCATTCATCACTACTATCAAATAACTTTGATACGAGGCTGATTCTAGATATAATTTTATCTTATTTTTTGTCGTATCGATGAAGTTTCATAATTTTATGAATAGAAAAAAGGCAAGGTGATGCAATTTTAGGTCACTGGATTGTAAACTGCTTGGATTTAAACTTGGTCACTGACCAAACGCTTGGTGACCAAGATATAACCAGTGACACGACTAACGAAGAATATTCATAGATATTCGATTTACAGAATGTTATTCTCTTATGAGAATAACATTCCTTATGCCTTGTTACTGCCTTATGGCAGTTAAATTAAAATCATTTGAAAAAATTATTTTAGATGCATATATTAAGGTATTTAGGTAAGAGCAAGTTTTTTTTATGCTACTTGGTATGACGTATCAAGTGATGAAGCTCCATTGCAATAAGAATAGGTAGGTAAGTAGATAGTCATCACCACCATCATCATCATCATCAGCCTTTAGATTTCCAATGCTGGACGAGGTCATGGAATCACCACGCTTGGCAGGCGGCTTGGTGATCGTAGTTGATGATGAATACTCAGATGGATTCTGCTGCCAACAACCCTGGCGATTACACCAGAGGATGGGCAGCAGCATATATTCAGTATCATGTAAATGTCGTAAAGCTAATTAAGGGTATTAGTCGTCTTTTACGACATCATGGAGAGAGACGGAGTGAATGAATGAAAATATTTAAAAAAATATTTAAAAAAAATACACACGACAATTGAATAAAAACACACCATGCTACAACAAACAATAATCACGAAATATCCTTTGAACAGTTACACCGTGTTTTGTCTCACTTTATCGAGTTTGAAACTGCTAATCAATACAAAAGACAAAACAACGTGTAACTGTTTCAAGGATAATTCGCGTTGCACGGTAAATTTAGAATGGGCGGTCAATTATCGTTACAAAGCTATCTCTTCCAGACAACCTATGGTTCCATAAACCATAAATCCATAAACCCTTGGTGTATGGTAGATTTGTTGGGGTGTACCTATATTTAAAAAAGAAGAAATATGTACCAACATAATAAGAACGAATAGTGGCGTATTCTTAGGCCGAACACACCAGATCAGTTGGTAGTAATTCATTTAAAACTATAAGTTTAACATACCTGCTTAATTGGTATCTTATGCTCCTCAGTTTTCCGACTTCATGAATGTATTCAACAGAATTATTTTTATCTTGACTTTATAACAATACGAATCTTTGTTTGAACCTGTTCTCGCTGGCCACGTTTAATGGCCGGTATAATTGTACGAGTCACGGAATCGAGTCTCGACTTGCATTCGTTATGTCTTGGAAATACGAGCCGGGCTGGTATTTACATAAATTGTCCACTGTTCAGTTTCTTAACAATCATTTAAGTTGACTTCTACTTACAATTAAATAAAAATAAATAATGCTGGACTACTACAAAACATTATCTAGCCCCGAGCTAAGCAGAGCTTGTGTTATGGGTACTAGATAACTGATATCTACATATATAAAACAAAGTCGTTAGTTACACCACTTATAACTCAACACTTATAACTTATACAATATGGGTAAATTCAAGAGAAATATCAATAGGGCTCTTAATGGTAGGCAGTGCGTTTGCAAACCGTGGTTGTTGCAGATGTCCATAGGCGGCGGTGACTGCTTTACATCAGGCGGGCCGGCTGCTTGTTTGTCACCTTATTACATAAAAAAAAAAAAAAAAAAAAAAAGGACCAGCTGGATCGATGTTAGTTCTCTCTATACTAGATCTCTTTTTTGGCGGATTCTTCTCCGCTCCGAATAGCAGAATAAGTAATAAAATATCGGGGGGGGAGGGCTGTTTTTCACCGGGGGCTATACCCGTGCGAAGCCGGGGCGAGTCGCTAGTACTTAATACAATATATTACATAGATATATATTTTTATTATACATATAAAATACCCAGAACACCCGGAACAAATATCTGCAGATCGCACAAATACTTGTTCGGTAATCGAACCCGCAACCTCCTGCGTCATAATTAATGTTTATGTGCGCAATATCGTTCTCTAAAAAGGAATCCCTTTAGTCGGCTTTTACGAAATCCATGGGAGGAGACATGGTTTATTCTTAGGCCGGATACACCAAGGCCGATCCGCTAATTATCCGATAACCCTCCGTCTCCTGCCTTGGATGTCCACAAAACCCGAATAAGGGATTACATGGACTTGGTATAAGATTTGTCCTGGCTGCTAGCTTATATCACTGGAGGAAGCGTTAGCAGAGTCAGTGCAAACCACGGTGAAAAGAGACCCGTTGAGGCTTTTCGGAGAGGAAGTTGTGTGTCTATGTACCTACATATTACAAGAAGTGACTAATTAAATATTAAATAAAAAACCATTTAAAGCTAATTTTCTTTAAAAAAAAATATGGGCTGGTTATCTATATATTTCCAAATAATACCTATGTAATAAACACAAACTAGCATTAAGGCGCGATAGGTTCTCAAATGTCTCTAGAATTTTAAAGTTTTTTATAAGAATTTTCATAGTTTTCTATGAAGAAAAAAATATATGATATTCTTGAGCTTTTTATCTAGTGAAATCAATAATTCAATACAATATTTGAATAACTTCACTTGATAAAAAAAAATAACAAAGATACCTCCTTTTTAAAATTTAAATGCTATTTATCACTCACTTCTCTCAGGTTTTAATTTTTGAAACATTTGGTTACATGTTAGTTATTATTTGATTTAGTGAATTCATCAACAAAATTAAACAAAACTTTGAACGACATTTTTATATAATTTTTTTATACATAAAAACACGGTATTACAGCGTGCGCTCGCCTTCTTCGCCTCATACAAAAATGTTCGTTGAACCTATAGCGCCTTAATGGATCTGAAGCGCTGGTTTATGACCGTAATATGACGGCGGTAATGTAAAAGGGGCCGCAACTAGCCAAATAAATAATAAATGGCTGCCATCTCATTTATTACGGCCTTTATATAACGGCCCCCGCTTCTTATTACCCCATGCTTAACTACGACATTCTAGAGCCAAGGTGATCGAGCCAGTTACTCGCCATCTGGAAGATTTATTTATTTATAGCTTTAGTTAACTTTACGTTGCTACGAGTTAGGTATTTTTAGAGTACATCATAATGTACTCTAAAAATACCTAACTCGTAACCTCGTGTACCTAACCTAGCACTTTTGTGAAAATACATAAATTCTAGGATGAATAATGGACAAGATCTATTATCGGTAAATTTTTTACTCTATCTAGGAATCTGTTTCTCTACTCTCATTTGTTATTTCGTCGGGTCACTAGTTGTCACTTTGCGTTACCTATGTCAGAAGTTACCAGTGTGGTGAAAGGATACAGTGTGCCTGGCAGAGGCTCCTTCGGTGTAAAATGTCGTGGATCTGTTTACTTTAGTAAGGTCCATTAGCTCTACCGTTGAAGAGTACGCTAAACTCTAAATTTTTTCAAATCATTATTCATCTTGTGTGTAAAATGTTTGAGCATAAGAATGGAGCTTTAAGGTGGACGCGTCAAGCTTGTGGCGCGAAATAAAAATAAAATAAAAATGACATTCTAAAAATGTGTTTAGGGGGGTATTGTAGCTAAACTGATGATATTTATAAGATACTATCAAATAAAACATGTGTGTTAGGTCTCCTACTTCTCGCGAAATCAACTTTTGCTATCTGAAGAAGTGTTGATGAGCTTTAATAGGCAAAAAAATACCATAAAATTTGAATTTCACGCCACAAGCGTGAGCATGGTCTTCAGGCACCATAGCTTCTTGGTTCTAAGCTTATGTTAACCATCAATATTATACAATCCAAACCGTCAATAACGTTAACCTTCGATTTCAAAGAGTACCAGCAATACCGACATTATCATCGGTAAATATTGGTAGTTTTAACTTAAGTAACATAACAACATTTGATATAAGCTCTACCTACCAGAAGCTGTAAGCTTAGATCACACAATATGTTCCTCTATTGCTGTGGTTATAGTTTGTTTAATACCACTAAAAGGTCGCCTTCGTAAATAACAGCAGACATTAGATTGCTGATAACTACCAAATGCCATATTGCCCTTTGTGTATGACCCTTTTAGGTAGGAATTTATGGATTACTTGCATTTATATTTGTAATATCTACTATGTTTGTCTGAAACAGATTGAGTTTACATGTTTGAATTAATTGACTAGAAAATAACTAAAAAAAGAAACTCGACCTTATAATCTTCATTAAAACTTCGATAACGGTTTAATTATCTATTCGTAAACAACCGTTTCTATGTCTCTCAAAATAAAAGTCACAAGCTAAGTTGTCAGCGAATCCATGTATAATTCATGTCTCGTTGTTGCAGATAGCGGAGTGTTCAAGATCGAGGATTCAGTGCGCGTCGCCAGACTTTGGGGCAAGAGAAAGAACCGCCCAGCCATGAATTACGACAAGCTCTCGCGTTCCATCAGACAGTACTACAAGAAGGGAATCATGAAGAAAACTGAGCGCAGCCAGCGACTCGTCTACCAGTTCTGCCATCCGTACTGTTTATAAATACTCCTAGATTTAGCTATTTATTGTGGTGCCGACCGCGGTAATGCGGCGCACGACGACTGGGCGCGTTTTAGCAAAACGCTTCACAGTCGAAGTAACGACCGAATTTTTCGTAACGCGAAAATATTAGGCGTGATGTTCACTATCCCTCCAAACGATTCAGGAAAGGTAATTTTCTCTGGAATCGTCCTGGACGGGATTTTCAATGTGTTTTAGTTTTAAGTTTTTACCGGTGACTAGATAAATGCAATTTAAGTTTATATCGAATTTTTAAATTGCGTTCGTCGAAAATCGGTAATGTTTATCCCATATATCTATGATATATTTTTCGTACGTTCTATGAACTTTTAGGAAATTAAGATTTTTGTAAATATTTGTAAGATTTCTTATAAATTTGTATATTTATGTCTACCATCTTGGTATTCATATAAGTGATATAAAGAGATTGATGAAAATGTAATGCATTGAAAAACGAAAAAAAAACGTGAGCGCGTTCATAATAATTAATTTAGTGATGTAAATAATGTTATGTCAGCATTTGACAGGCTATATTAGAATATGACAAGTTATGTCAGAATTGCAATATTATTATTTAGGAATAAAAATGTAAATGGATAAGTATGGGCGGTGAGATTGGTGCATGTTAATTGGGTAAACAAATAATGTGATTTTGTGCCAAATAGACAGACATACGTTTTTTTATTCGGGACAAAATTTAAAAATATTGAATAAATTGTGATTGAAATTACCCGCCGATGTAAATATTGTTTAAAAATATTTACAATAAAAATGGTGTTGGGATTTATTTTAAGAAGAATTTATTCGATAATATTAAGTTAAAAATCTAAGGAAAATGCAGTTAGCATTGTTTAACTTATAAATAATAATATTATTGAACCAAACTAATGTAGATTTTATGAATCAATATAAAATTAAAATTAAATTACAGTAAATAGTTCGTGTTTTATTCACACATTGTGTACTGAGCTTTATTTCTGATTACCTCGTTATGATCCGTCTCGTTAGAGCGTTGGTATTTCCCATATTCTTCTATGCTGCAGAAACATGGACTCTTAGAGCGAAAAAATGAGGATAGAGCTATCTAGATGTGGTGCTAGAGAAGAATGCTTGGGGTTTCGTGGACTGAGTTTCGTACCAATCAGTCCATACTCCTAGAATTCAGCATCAAGCAGCGACTATCAGCTACTGTGCAATCTCGCATCCTCACTTTCTTCGGGCACGTGCGACGCGGAGAGGTGTCCATTGAACGCCTTGTTGTACAGGGTAGAGTTAATGGCACACGAGCACGGGGCAGATCGCCCATGAGATGAAATGACCAAATCAAGGCAGCTTTGGACGGTCCACTGCATGAATGCACCAGGAAAGCTGCGGTGCGAGATGAGTGGCGAAGGATTGTGAAGCGAGCCACAGACCCTGAAGTGACGACCACGACCACTCTGCCAAGAGTGTAACGACGAAGAAGAAGAGTTAGGCTTAGAACTCTCGTCACCCATCAAATAACATCACAAAATGTGCCGATTATTAAATATTTATGTGTGTAAGTATAATATTTTAGACTACCTTGTAGGTACATAATGCAGGAAAAGTTACCGTTTTGTGTTGAAATAAGATTATTGAAGTCGCAGGTAAAAAATATAAGTACCTAGGTATGCCCAGTAACAGTAGGTAGGCTAAGTACCTAATTTGTACAATCATTACATAAAGCCATTTATAATAATCAGTAGGTACGTAATGTACCTATAATAGGTAGGACTCGAAGAAATAAAGATAACTTCTACTTATCATATAGTATAACCACAGAATAAATAATAATTGGTATAACACCCAAAAATCACATACATAGTAGTATGTAGGTACAGTGTAGTGTACATACATAGTTTAGTATAGTAGTAGGAAGAGCTTTTTTGTGAAAAAGTTTGTCCGGGGAAGTACTACCACCATACCTATTTCTGCCACGAAGCAGTAGTGCTTGCATTGCTGTGTTCCGGTTTGAAGGGTATGGCTGCCGGTGAAATTACAGGCACATGAGAATTTTCATCTTTATGTCTCAGGGTGGCGGGCGCAGTGTAATGCCCCATAGGGTGCGTCCTGGGTGGACGTGACCTATGTGGTAATGCATTGTTAAAGGTAGAGGTTACCGTTTAACAACAGGTGGGCCATCTGACTGTAACGACATCCACGAAGTAAAAGAAAAACAGTCTTTCGGTCTTATTTCCTAATAGACTGAAGTTCGATTTCGAAGTCCATTTTGCTATTCATTGCGCTGCGTGTTTTATAATATATCTGCTCTTGGAAAAAAGCTAAAACACGCACCGCAATGAACAGCAAAATGGAAATAGACATCGATTAGACAATAGCAGCACTGATACCAGACTAGGATTCCTGTGTCATGGGTATAAGGAACAACGAATGCCATGGTAACACAACACCCAGACCAAAACAAATATTTGCAGCAAATATTTGTCCCGTTACAGGAATTGAACCAGCACTCTAGCATCTCTGCTGGCTACTCGCGGCGCTATAGAGGTCGTTAAGGAATATATCGACATTAGGTTATAATGAAAACAATAACAATAGGTGTTGAGACAATGCGAAATGCACAAAATGTTGGTTGCATCATGTTGCGCAAGGTGACGTCATCGCCGCCGAATTCCACGAGTGAAAGTCTTGAGTGCCTTTCGCTCGGAGAGGGGAGAACGACCTCAAGGGGGAGGGGCAAGGGGGGAACAACACTTGACTGACTATTTAGTAGGAGGTACAGTCAGCGACAAAATGAGGGGTTTTCTTCTTCTTCTTATCTTAGGTAATGGCTTCTGTGCATTATTTGCAACAATTTAGCCAATGTCAAGTGATATAATTATTATTGTTTTATAGTCAAGTCGTCAAGACTCTCCGTCAAGTCATAACCCAGTTTAAATCGTGGCAGAAAAACTGAGTTTTTACAGGAAAAAATCCACCATTTCGAAAAGACTCGCAATTCACTAAAAATTTCACTACATCACACATACCTATGCCATTTATCCAAATTACACCAGTTAAAATGCCACTAAAATTACACGAAATAACTCGAAAAAAACACATAAAGTAAAAATGACGACGTTTCTTTCAAAAATGGCAGATTTCAACCTCCCTGAGGGGTTTTCACGGACGTTTCAAATCATGCGATATTAGATCACGCTTCTTTGAACCTAGCTTTAAAAATAAAGTGAAATGTCAAAGTCAACAACGTAGTGATTGTTTTCGTGGTTTTTTGTTACTATCACACAAAAGCACAGACAATGCATTTGTTAATTTTGACAAGCATACTTGAGTAAGCGCCATCTATCGAGCCAAATTGAACGACTTTTTTTTATTTATTCAAAAATGAAATACCTACCCTCATAAGGGTTACATTTATGATATTCTATGTGTATTTAAATTGGATTCAAATGATCGCTTCCGTCTGGTAGTGATTTGGATCTTTCTTTTTGAAATAAATGTAATATTAACTTGTACTATTATTTATTCTGTGATATAACTAAACTCTAGGTTTTTTTATACTACTTTTAATGACGGATCAAGCATATGGCCCACCTGATGTTAAGCGGTACCGTCTGCCTATGAACAGTGCATTCTCACATAGGTCACGTCTACCGAGGACACACCCTATATGGCATTGCACTGCGCCCGCCACCTTGAGACATAAAGATGAAAAGTCTCATGTGTCTGTAATTTCACCGGTACCCAAACCCTTCAAACCGGAACACGGCAATGCGAGCACGTAGGTAGTGCGGCAGAAATGGGTACCTATGGTGGTAGTACTTCCCCGGACGAAATCTTTCACAAAAAAGCTCTACTACTACTAAATATATAGGTAGGTAGGTACCTATGTAGATATTGTTGAACCCAGAAAGCCAATCTCGTTCCTAATTATTTTAAAACCACATTGAAAGTACCTACCTAGATATAAATAAGAATTTTACTGAAATTTGGTATTCTGCTCCCTGATACATTGATATAATATAGACTAAACAAACTGCGTGGAAAATAGTAGGTACCTATCAAAGTCCATGGTACCTATCTCGTTCGTATAGTTTTATAGCTGAGCTATAATGACGTCACAATGAATGACGTCAGTTAGTAGGGACTACCTATATATTTATATAGTGGTAGTACTTGCTTTCTTTCGCCCTTTAGGTACTATTTATATTTAGGTACTGTGCATTTGCTTCCAAGTGTTTCCACTTTTAGGGCGTTCGCCTTTAATTAGGGCGAAATGGCAAATATTACGGATGCTTTGGCGTTTTTTTATTAGGTGTATTGTAAAATTGAACCTGAGGTGGCAACCTTATATTCCAATTATTTAGGTAGCACACAAGTAGGTTCTAAATTCCTAGGAACGATCTCAAAATATACAGGTAAGTAGTAGTAAGATATACTATATATACATTTTTTTAAACAATGACTATAAAAAAAATAAGTACAGCCGAATTGATAACCTTCCCCTTTTTGTTAAGTCAGTTAAAAATGAATGCAGATCAAAAATAAATAAAACCAAGGATAATTTTCGGACATGTTGTTACGGATACAAATGTGTACAAATGACAATTCTGTACTTATGTCGGGCGCTTGCTCGTCGTAGTAGTTGTAAATTATTCCATGTCATTTGTTATCGCTCGTGTGTTGTATTGTAAAAGAACCTAGTATTTAGACAAACCTAACATATGTTTTAAGATACTTCTTATATTTGCCTCTTATATTTATTATTATATTTAGTATCCGTTTACCAGATTAAATATATATTAGAAGAAACTACGCAAATTAGATGTGGAGTATATAATTTACTTTTACAGACATCTTACTGACATATTGATATGACATTAGCTTTTTAATAAAAAACACTCGACCTCCTTCATTTTACTGAATTAGGTATAGCGATGTGACTTTACACAATACTACTAACCAAAATATATTAAGATCAGTTTGTATGATAAAATAAATAAATAAATATTAAACTTATGGTAAACTGTTTTTTTGAGGTTATCAAAATCTAACGTTTTGATTTGGGAGGTTACTTTAGGTAAATTATTACTAATAAGAAATAGAGCCCATTGATTATCTAGGTGTAATACATTTGCGCGAATGAAATCGCGGGCACAGCTAGCAAAAATATATATATTTTGCTCAATAAAATGGCGTTTAACATAAAATAGAAAAAAACAAGGGCATTAATAGAACCGCCAGTGGAAACACTTTATGCTTGATTGAATTGACATTGACATGACATTTGACATTTGATTTTGAAGGAGTGCTGGTGAATGTAGTAGATTGTAGATTTGTGTTTATATTTGTAAAAATCACAAATATTTACTAAAATCCTTCCAAACTAGTAAAAATGTATGTAAACATGAATCTTGTGATACAACCTACCTTTTTGCCTCAGCATATTATCAGGTAGTGTTGAGGTTTAGTTGTAAAATATTATTTTAGTTGCGTATCCTTTGCGTGGGTTTTGAGTTGAATTTAATTTGAAAATGAAGCCTGGGAAGAGTGTGGACGTGAGGGAGGAGATAGCTGAGGTCCACGTGGCGGCGAGGTCTCCATCTCCTAAGCAAAAACCGAAGCCTAGATCGCGAAGTCGGTCTGGATCTCGCAAGCTCTCAAACGGCTTGGTTGACGCTGAACGCTCAGAAACGCCAAAAAACGGAGAACCTTCCTCTGAAAAGTCCAAACGAGACAGCTGGATTAAATCCGAACACGAGTCCGTAGAACTGCCTATCCATGACCAAATAAATCAAGGTATTATGGCTTTTGTTGAAAAGGAAATAAAGAAGTCTGATAAAAATCCGGCTTTTGTGTTCTATTCTCATGACCCTAATGGCTTAGATGAGAAGTTTGTGAAGACGCTTTCGAGACCTTCTAGTGGACATAAGGAGAAACGGAGTCCATCATACAGGAAGAAGAAAAGACACTCTTCGAGACATAGAGACAGCGTGTACAATGATTTTGATGTTCCTGGCTCCAGCCTTAGTGCTTTAGAAAGGGTCAGTATTGTGTAGCTAGAATTTTGCATTCCTGTCATGTTCCGATGACGATAAATATGATTGCGACAGTGACCTGATCTGCAGATGGAGAGTGGGAAACACCTTAATAATTAATAGGCGTGGTGGTTTGGCAGTGCTGGCAGTTTAAAACTACAGTATGGCTGGTCTGATATAAGTGGACTACCCTGAAGTTTGGTTCTTGCCTAAATCTGAAATTACAGGCACATGAGACTTTTCATCTTTAAGTCTCAGGGTGGCGGGCGCAGTGCAATGCCACACAGGGCGCGTCCTAGGTGGACGTGACCTATGAGGTAATGCACTGATCATAGGCAGAGGTTACCGCTTAACATCAGATGGGCCATCTGCTTGATCCGTCATTCAAGAACATTGAACATATCTATTAAGAACATTGTAATTACCATATTTTTAAGCGAATAAATGAATAACTAACTAACTAACAAGTGTATAAAAAAAAATTACTTTGAAAGGTCGGCATTGCAGTCAAAGTATTGATGACCTTATGCCCTTATCTAATGCACCTAGCGTTTGTTTATACTTTGCAGGAATCCCTCATCATAGTAGGTATTCTAATCTAATTCTGAAAGGTTAAAATGCCATTTTGTAACATTCATTGTACCGGGTAATGGGCATGTATGATTGCTTATACAGTATGAGTCTTTAAAAAGTGCACATGAAAGAGGGTGAAACTAGACCCATTGTTATTACTCTTTTTTTTAATTGTTTTATATAAGTACCCTTTGTAAAGAAAACATTGTATGTAACTTTTACAAACTTAAGAGGTCAATCATGTCAAAACTAAAACAGTAACTATAAAAGTTGCAGGCAGTGCTGATAAAATAAAAATAAATACAATAAAATTCACCATCAGCTAAACATAAGTAGTCTTTAATAAAAAACTGGTGTTTTCTTGGGTTTTGCCAATAATTGTCAAAAATCACAAAAACAACGTCAATTTAGCACAAACCTATATTATAAAAAAAAACACTATTTTTACTGTCGATAAAATTGAGTCTATTTTTACCCCTTTTCACATGTGTTTCGTCATCACCTCGAACTATAGAGAAACATTCAAATTCAAAATCTTTATTTCAGGCTTATTGAGTACTAGTGGAATGCCCGCGACTTCGTCTGTGTGTACTTTTCCATACAAACTTCAACACCCCGCTGCACCCCCTTAGGGGTTGAATTTCTGGAATTCCTTTCTTAGTGCACCCCTAGACCACAAAAGGAACGTACCCTTCATAGGTCTTACGGTGTAGGCTGATAGTCAGTCAGCCAGTCAGTCAGTCAGTCAGTCACGCAATGATTTTATATATATTGATTGCACTAAACCTTAAACTAACCTAACTAACCTCCGCACCAATGACTTTTCTAAGTTATGTGCGGATTTCCATCGCTCTGTGCTTCGGAAGGCACGTTAAGCTGTCGGTCCCGGCTCTTATTGATTAATAGCAGTCGATAAGCCATGTCAGAGGCCCTCGGGCGGCTTGACAAACTCCGACACCAGAGGCCAGTACTACCTCATACGAAACGAAACAAAACTAAACTTAAACAATAAGCCCATAGAAACATAAATACCTTAGAAACTAACATACATATAAAAACACCTTATTTATAACTTAATCTAATAAAGAAATAGGCAAAGCATGCAGTTTAATAATAATAACAAATGAACAGGTGGACGACTACCTCAAAGAGTATAACAAAGATGAAGTGGTAACTCTTAGCGGCGAGCTTGAGATCGAGCCGAATGACGTTGAAAACAACAACGGCACGTCCAAGGAGCTCCGGCACAAGCCTCGTAAGACCCGCCGGAGAACCAGGGACGAGCGGCAGGATACCAACACTAATGGGAAAGATGTCAGCCCTAAGGTTTTCAAAGCCGGGAGTAAGAGCAAGGGTGCATCTACTAAACCAGGTAATTTTGTTTCCTGACTTGAACTTGCCTGAATAATTATTAAGGGTACACATAGGGTGCGCCCTAGGTGGACGTGACCTATGAGGTAATGCACTGTTCATAGGCAGAGATTACCACATAACATCAGGTGGGCCATATGCATGTTCCATAATTAACAAGTATAAAAAAAAATAGAATCCGGCTAAGATTTTATTATAAAATAGGAACAGATAGAAATCAAAAAGATTTTTTTATGGGTTTGAAGCAGTGAATAGAGTTTCACTGAAACTACCTAGTCACAAAACTGAGCCTCATTATACAAGAACTTAATAAAAGCTTTCAATGTTTTTTTTTATAAAATCTATGCTTGAGTGGGTACTTCATACCTAAACTCAATTTGGATTTACTTCTGGAACAGAGAATTAAGCGTACCTACAGTTTTTTGTAAGATTTTCATTCAAAACTGAAAATTTGCGTTTAGCTATGTAATGACCTTCAAAATTTTAAACAAATCTAATTCTTTTAAAAAATGGGGGAGATAGAATCTGCACTGACATTTGCGCATTGAGGTGTATTATGTAATGTCCCCTTGCTAACATGATCTAAGCCAGCCCGAATCCTTAAAATAACGGAGGTCTTTGGGTCGATGCCAGCACTGTTGTAGTGGTAGTATCCCTGAGAGTGTTGTGGATGATGGGAAATAGGATTTGTTCAGCTCCTGGAGAACAAACCTCATGAAAATTGTACATGTTTCCAGCCAGGCCGACTGACCTCACAGCAATGCTTCAAACCCTCGAGTCAACCATGCCGTACCACGAGCAGTACATCGACAATCCATTCTCATCACCATCACCTGTCACATCACCCAATGATGAGAGACTGGACCCGTTTAAAAGGAGGCCGGAGAAGATTTACATGCAGGGTGGAGGGACGTTCAGAGCTGTGTCGAGAGATAGGATCTTGGAGTCTCAGCAGTCACGAGAAGGGGATAAGTATTTGAGGTAAGGAAAAAGACAACATGCATATGGTAGAGAACAACATATGGCGGAGACTGGGATCCAAAGTTTGAGCACCGCCGTAAAGTCGCTTGCCTTTCGATCTTCTATAGGTTACTACATGATCTGATACCACCATCTCCTTTTCATCACACGACAAGCAGGCGCACGGCTCAGTACCATCCTTACCTCATCAGTATACCCGCAATACGCACTAAGCGTTTCGGTTCCACCTTTGTAATGCGAACAGCTAAGGAATGGGACATGTTACCGTCGTCTGTCTTTGCTGAAAATTATAATATGGCAAGAGTGAATGTGCTTTCTCTTCGTGGTCCAACGTCGGCCGCATCGTCACTTACCAACAGGTGAGATCGCAGTCAAACGAGGGTCTATAATAGTATATAAAAAAATAATGGTATGATATAGTTTGTTGCCCATTTTTCTTTGTCCCATTTTTATGGTGTTGGTGTGACAGGCCGCTTAAGAGTTTTATGGTCCATCTAGTTGTATGGCCAGCAGTATCCACGAGAGTACTTAACACCAACCCGCCTGCCAAGCGCGATGATTATGACAAATGCCCCATTGCATTGTATGGGGCCTCATCCAGCAGTAGACATCCACCGGATGATATTGAGGTGACATAGGCCGAGTTTTATGGTTCATTTATAGCACGGGATGGCCAGCAGCATCCACGAGAGTGCTTAACACCAATCCGCCTGCCAATCGCGGTGATATAAATAATGCCCCATTGCATTTATTGGGCCTCATCCACCAGTGGACATTGACCGGCTGATATTGAGGTCATGTGGTTCCTATGCACACTCTAAAATGTATTCTGTAAACAAGAAATTAATATTGTAAAAATTAAAAAAAAAACCCCAACGCAATGAAACGGCTGAACCGATTTTGATCAAACAAAGCTAAGAACACTCCCGACAAATACACCTTTCAAACAAAAAAAAAAACGGTTCATCCGTTCGGGAGCTACGATGGGACAGACAGACACACACACACACACTCACACACACACACACACACAGATACTTCAAACTTATAACACCCCTTCGTTTTTCGTCGGGGGTTAAATACTCATAAAGATGATAACATAACCTTTCAGAATGGGCGACGTGACTCCGCTAGACGTGGCTATAGTCGTTCAAAAGGCGTGGCGCAGCTTCGCGCCCGCCTGCCACGGCATCCTCGGCGGTCTGGCGCTCATGCACCTCCTGCTCATATCCTACTCCGATGGACTGGATGCAGGTACTTACCTATATAGTCGTTCAGAAGGCTTGGCGCAGCTTCGCGCCCGCCTGCCATGGCATCCTCGGCGGTCTGGCGCTCATGCACCTCCTGCTCATATGCTACTCCGATGGACTGGATGCAGGTACTTACCTATATAGTCGTTCAGAAGGCTTGGCGCAGCTTCGCGCCCGCCTGCCATGGCATCCTCGGCGGTCTGGTGCTCATGCACCTCCTGCTCATATCCTACTCCGATGGACTGGATGCAGGTACTTACCTACATAGTCGTTCAGAAGGCGTGGCGCAGCTTCGCGCCCGCCTGCCACGGCATCCGCGGCGGCCTGGCGCTCATGCACCTCCTGCTCATATCCTACTCCGATGGACTGGATGCAGGTACCTACCTACATAATCGTTCAGAAGGCGTGGCGCAGCTTCGCGCCCGCCTGCCACGGCATCCTCGGCGGCCTGGCGCTCATGCACCTCCTGCTCATATCCTACTCCGATGGACTGGATGCAGGTACCTACCTACATAGTCGTTCAGAAGGCGTGGCGCAGCTTCGCGCCCGCCTGCCACGGCATCCTTGGCGGCCTGGCGCTCATGCACCTCCTGCTCATATCCTACTCCGATGGACTGGATGCAGGTACCTACCTAAATAGTCGTTCAGAAGGCGTGGCGCAGCTTCGCGCACGCCTGCCACGGCATCCTCGGTGGCCTGGCGCTCATGCACCTCCTGCTCATATCATACTCCGATGGACTGGATGCAGGTACCTACCTACATAGTCGTTCAGAAGGCGTGGCGCAGCTTCGCGCCCGCCTGCCACGGCATCCGCGGCGGCCTGGCGCTCATGCACCTCCTGCTCATATCCTACTCCGATGGACTGGATGCAGGTACCTACCTACATAATCGTTCAGAAGGCGTGGCGCAGCTTCGCGCCCGCCTGCCACGGCATCCTCGGCGGCCTGGCGCTCATGCACCTCCTGCTCATAACCTACTCCGATGGACTGGATGCAGGTACCTACCTACATAGTCGTTCAGAAGGCGTGGCGCAGCTTCGCGCCCGCCTGCCACGGCATCCTCGGCGGCCTGGCGCTCATGCACCTCCTGCTCATATCCTACTCCGATGGGCTGGATGCAGGTACCTACCTACATAGTCGTTCAGAAGGCGTGGCGCAGCTTCGCGCCCGCCTGCCACGGCATCCTCGGCGGCCTGGCGCTCATGCACCTCATGCTCATATCCTACTCCGATGGACTGGATGCAGGTACCTACCTACATAGTCGTTCAGAAGGCGTGGCGCAGCTTCGCGCCCGCCTGCCACTACATCATCGGCGGCCTGGCGCTCATGCACCTCCTGCTCATATCCTACTCCGATGGACTGGATGCAGGTACCTAACTACATAGTCGTTCAGAAGGCGTGGCGCAGCTTCGCGCCCGCCTGCCACGGCATCCTCGGCGGCCTGGCGCTCATGCACCTCCTGCTCATATCCTACTCCGATGGGCTGGATGCAGGTACCTACCTACATAGTCGTTCAGAAGGCGTGGCGCAGCTTCGCGCCCGCCTGCCACGGCATCCTCGGCGGCCTGGCGCTCATGCACCTCATGCTCATATCCTACTCCGATGGACTGGATGCAGGTACCTACCTACATAGTCGTTCAGAAGGCGTGGCGCAGCTTCGCGCCCGCCTGCCACTACATCATCGGCGGCCTGGCGCTCATGCACCTCCTGCTCATATCCTACTCCGATGGACTGGATGCAGGTACCTAACTACATAGTCGTTCAGAAGGCGTGGCGCAGCTTCGCGCCCGCCTGCCACTGCATCCTCGGCGGCCTGGCGCTCATGCACCTCCTGCTCATATCCTACTCCGATGGACTGGATGCAGGTACCTAACTACATAGTCGTTCAGAAGGCGTGGCGCAGCTTCGCGCCCGCCTGCCACGGCATCCTCGGCGGCCTGGCGCTCATGCACCTCCTGCTCATATCCTACTCCGATGGACTGGATGCAGGTACCTAACTACATAGTCGTTCAGAAGGCGTGGCGCAGCTTCGCGCCCGCCTGCCACGGCATCCTGGGCGGCCTGGCGCTCATGCACCTCCTGCTCATATCCTACTCCGATGGACTGGATGCAGGTACCTAACTACATAGTCGTTCAGAAGGCGTGGCGCAGCTTCGCGCCCGCCTGCCACTACATCATCGGCGGCCTGGCGCTCATGCACCTCCTGCTCATATCCTACTCCGATGGACTGGATGCAGGTACCTAACTACATAGTCGTTCAGAAGGCGTGGCGCAGCTTCGCGCCCGCCTGCCACGGCATCCTCGGCGGCCTGGCGCTCATGCACCTCCTGCTCATATCCTACTCCGATGGACTGGATGCAGGGCACCTACCTATACTTATGGTTATTAGGGTTCCAAACATGATGGTAACCATTATCACGGAACACTTATCTGAATCACCATCTACCATCGCGCATTGGGGCGGTTTGGTGGTCTGTATTGGTGTTAAGTTTTTAGGTGATGCTGTTGGATCCATCCCCTGATGGAGATGGATCCTCTGGAGGAGATGGAGGGGTCTAATCTTAAGCTGGACACACCACGCCAGATTCAGTCTTTAATAGTGTATATTTATGTCCTCTGTGGCGCGGCGGACGAGTTACCAGCTTTTATGCGAGAGGTTGCGGGTTCGATTACCGCTGCTGGACAAATGTTAGTATAACCTGTAAATATTTGTTGTCAATACTCAAGGAACTCAAGAAAACTACTAGGCTTTATTCCATCTGCCTCCAGCGAGTCCTTGAGTATTTTGGTCATGTAAGGGAGGAAAGGCAGTGACAACTTAGAGAAGGTGAGTATCTCTGGCTAAATTGTGGGAAAGAGACCACGAGGCCGTAGCCCGTTACGTTGGTCAGACCAGATCCGCACCACTCTCGATTTAAAACTCCACGAATCCGTGCAGCTCGCTGGCTACAGATCTCATTGGCGCAACATCGTCAGGCAGAAAGTGATCAATGGAGGGGGTCACGACCCTCAGCATTGAGGAATACGACGCGAGGAGGAGGAGGAAATATTTGTTGAATCTGGAATATGTATGTGACCATTGGGTGTTATGTTATTAATGTCCAGGTGCATGTATTTCCAGGTCACCTGTCGTTCCACGCGGTGGTGACGATGCCGTACGTGGCTGCTTACTACTTCTTCTGCGTGCTGTGTCTTCTCTCGGTGCTGGACCGGTGAGTCTCGCCAGGACTACTCTCGAGCCCTGATCGACATCATCTAGGCCTGTAGAAATCAACTGCCGGACATATCAAACATACATACATACATAGACACACGCCTTTTTCCCCGAAGGGGTAGGCAGAGCCTCAATGGGCCTCTTTTCACAGTGGGTTGCACCATTGTGGAATATTAGACGTGACAAGTGGTGAGCTCATCGCCGCCATTGCCTCCCACGACTGACTCAGCTAACGCTTTCTTCCGTAATAGCATATTCCAAAATAAGCTAGCAGATCTTATACCAACGAATCTTATCAACAAGTCCGGGTAATATCTTAGTCGGCTTTTACGACATGCACGGGAGGAGACGGAGAGGTATATTCTTAAGCCGGAATCACCACGGACATAATCCTCCCATATAAGTCAATTCAATTTAAAATCTTTATTTCAGGATTATTGAGAATTGTACTAAACCTAAACAATAAGCCCATAGAAACATAAATACCTTAGAAAGTAACATATATATATATATATAAAACAAAGTCGTGTTAGTTACACCACTTATAACTCAAGAACGGGTGAACCGATTTGGCTGAAAATTGGTGGGGAGGTAGCTTAGAACCAGGAGAAGCACATAGGGGGGGGGGGGGGGGGGGAGTCACGAGGGCTACCCGTGCGAAGCCGAGGCGAATCGCTAGTTATATATAAAAACACTTTATTAAGTATTTCCACCATACCTATTTCTGCCGAATTATTTCTCGCATTGCTGTGTTCCAGTTTGAAGGGTATGGTTGCCGGTGAAATTACAGGCACATGAGACTTTTCATCTTTATGTACCAGGGTGGCGGGCGCAGTGCAATGCCACATAGGGTGCGTCCTAGGTGGACGTGACCTATGAGGTAATGCACTGTTCATACGCAAAGGGTACCGCTTAACATCAGGTGGGCCATCTACTCGACCTGTCATTCCAAGTTGTATATATTTTATTTTAAAAAAACCATTGTGGCGTGGCGGGCGAAGGTTTGCCTACGACGCAGGAGGTTGCGGGTTCGATCCCCGCCTCGAAACAAATATTTGTGCGATCTGCAGATATTTGTTCAGGGTGTTCTAGATATTTTCTACATATAATAAAAAAAATCTATGTAATATATTGTATTATCAGTATATTATTATAAGTATATTATCAGTTGTCTAGTATCCATAACACAAGCTCTGCTTATCTTGGGGCTAGATAATGTTGTGTGTACTGTCCAGCATTATTTATTTATTTATATAATGCCACGTTACTACGTAGATCTTTTTTCTGAAAGAGTTAGTCCGGGAAGTACTTCCACCATACCTATTTCTGCCGCAAAGCAGTATTGCTCGCATTGCTGTGTACTGGTGTGAAGGGTATGGTTGCCGGTGAAATTATAGGCACAGGAGACTTTTCATCTTTATGTCTCAGGGTGGCGGGCGCAGTGCAATGCCACATAGGGTGCGTCCTAGGTGGACGTGTCCTATGAGGTAATGCACTGTTCATACGCAGAGGGTACCGCTTAACATCAGGTGGGCCATCTGCTTGAACTGTCATTCCAAGTTGTATAAAACAAAATAAAAAAAACTCTGTGGCTCTGCGGGCGAAGGTTCACCTACGACGCAGGAGGTTGCGGGTTCGATTTCCGTCTCGGAACAAATATTTGTACGATCTGCAGATATTTGTTCAGGGTGTTCTGTGTATTTTCTTTGTATAATAAAACCTATCTATCTGTGTAATGTATTGTATTAAGTATATCAGTTATCTAGTACCCATAACACAACCTCTGCTTAGCTTGGGAATCGCTAGCTTTCTTGATGAAAAAGCACCATTAAGTCAGAGACTGTACAGCTCAAGAAATATCTGATTTTAGACTGTGAATTACCTGCTAGAAATCGTACAACAAAAGTGTCTCTTTTACAAGCTTTAACTTAACTTGCAATGTATGTATGTTTGTCCTTGTGGAATCTTGAAACTGAATTTTAAAGCAGTTTTCCTCAACCGATTGAGATGATATTTGCACACCTGTCAAGTTCCAATGACAATGCAATATTATGGTGACAGCGAGCTGATCTGATGTTGGAGACGGAAGGTGGACAATGGTACTCCTCGAAGGATAATAATAGACTGGCCGTGTTTAGACTTATTATGATCAGCACACGGTTACGATCACTAATTTTATAAAAGCTTCTATCGAAAAATATACTGTTCACAAAAAAACTTATATAATGATAGATGATAGATAGAAAGATAGATAGATAGATAAAGTCTTTATTAGCAACTTCAGACACACATACAAATTACAAAAAACTGTACAGTGCACATGTAAAAATGTGTACGGCTCTGTGTAGTTCCCGGTCTCCAATAGGGCTACTCCATCTCATCCCGTGGGTGTCGTAGAAGGCGACTAAGGGAGTATTGGAAACCTGTGCATCCTATCGCATCTTAGGTTCACCGTGCGGTGGCGGGTAAACCACCTACAAGCATTCCCAAGGAGGGTTGGTGTCAGGCAGGCGGCCGACTGTAAAAATCTAGCCAAAACCCTTTTGCAGTATGAAGAAAAAGACGTACTGCGCCGACCCCAAATAATTTGGGAAAAGGGCAAGACAATGATGATGACATGTAAAAATAAACAATAAAATACAGTATACTAATAAAAACAAATAATAATACACTCATCAACACGGTCTAGGGATATTTCATACTCAATTAAATAACTCGAAAAGTACTGGCCGCATTGGAACCTTTTATACACCGATTTGTTTGTAATTTATCATAGACTAATTCCAAATTCAAATTTTTGAAAATTCTTTTGTTTCGGTGATTTAAAAATGTCTTGATGTGTAGGAGAGGGAATTTTCATTTGTGCGAAATTTAGAAATCAATACGAATTACGTTTGCGAGTGGGACACCAAGTGCTTGTGAGTGGCCGAACTGTAAGAAGGCGACTGCATGAAAGCAATCTACGCTCTCGTAGACCACTCCGGGTCCCACCTTTACGGAGAGGCAATCGTGGACGACGATTAGAATGGGTTCGGAACTACGTGGACTGGGGCCGTGAGCAATGGTCCAATGTGCTGTTCACGGATGAATCCAGGTTCGCGTGTTTGGCGATTTCCTGGACGATAGAGCCGTCTTCAGAACCCTCAGGAAGTTCACCCATACCAAGGAGGAACAATTATGGTTTGGGCAGGAATTCGTCTTGGAGGACGGACGGATCTCGTTTGGGTGCGGAGCAATATGACGGCAGAACGATACGTCCAACAGGTGCTGGGGCCCGTAATCTTGCCCCACAGAAAACAAATGGGGCAAGATTTCCTGCTCATGCACGACAATGCCCGGGCACACACGGCGAGAACGGTAGCAGCTTGGTTACATACACACAATGTTAGGGCCTTAGACTGGCCTGCTCAATCGCCAGATCTAAATCCCATTGAGCATGCGTGGGATATGCTGCAAAGAAGAGCTCTGAAGGAAGTTCCTGAAAATCTGGCTACAGAAGATCAACTTTTTGCGCACCTCAGAAGGACATGGGACAATATTCCGCAGCAAGACATTGAAAACCTTGTTCTGAGCATGCCGAATCGTTGCCGATGTGTTATGAACATCATGGGCGCTTTCTCAGACTACTAACTTCAAGTTTATAAACACAAATTAAATGATTTTTCTATTTTTTTCAGTTTATACTCATCAATTAAAAGTTAATTCATATACGGTTTCCGTCTATGCTTCATTTTTTTTCCATAAAATCCTGAAATTGTAATCGAAGTACCTAAACCATTATTAAAAAATGGTAGAATATTAATATAACGTATCTTTTAAATATATACATGTCATATAAATAATTAACACATTGATCGTAATTCGCTTTTTTAAAAATATCCCTAGACCGTGTTGATGTGTGTATATACAAAGTCCAAGTAAAATGTCTGTGTGTGCTGCAGTACGTCAAAAAGGCCATGGCTCAGCGAGATATTTTGCTCAAGAAGCAAAAACACTGTTTTTCAGCCTTAACCCGTCGATAGCAAGCAGAACGAGTTTCAAAACAATGTGTAATGTGTACCTAGGCTACAAAATGATCGCGCTTGTGCAGTGATAAAGGAGTCCTTATAATATTGTAGTTTGCTTCCTCCTTAGTACGTGATGTACATGATATAAGTTCGGACTTCAAATTATTTGCGGATTATTCAAATGACCCTGACGATTTATTTATTTCCCTCGTTTCAGGCTCGACGTAACTAGCATGGACTTGTCTCGCGGCCTGCAGCCCTACTTCCAGCCGATAGTGCTAGTGATACTGTACACGGCGTGCCTCCTCGTGTGCACCACGGCGCGTATGTACGACGACCTCATGGTGTACCAGTATGCGCCTGCTGTCGCTAATGTCACAGGGAACGGTACTGCTGTAAGTAACTAGCATGGACTTGTCTCGCGGCCTGCAGCCCTACTTCCAGCCGATAGTGCTAGTGATACTGTACACGGCGTGCCTCCTCGTGTGCACCACGGCGCGTATGTACGACGACCTCATGGTGTACCAGTATGCGCCTGCTGTCGCTAATGTCACCGGGAACGGTACTGCTGTAAGTACCTTCCTCGTATGTTCGACGACCTCATGGTGTACCAGTATGCGCCTGCTGTCGCTAACGTCACCGGGAACGGTACTGCTGTAAGTACCTTCCTCGTATGTACGACGACCTCATGGTGTACCAGTATGCGCCTGCTGTCGCTAATGTCACCGGGAACGGTACTGCTGTAAGTACCTTCCTCGTATGTTCGACGACCTCATGGTGTACCAGTATGCGCCCGCTGTCGCTAATGTCACCGGGAACGGTACTGCTGTAAGTACCTTCCTCGTATGTACGACGACCTCATGGTGTACCAGTATGCGCCCGCTGTCGCTAATGTCACCGGGAACGGTACTGCTGTAAGTACCTTCCTCGTATGTTCGACGACCTCATGGTGTACCAGTATGCGCCCGCTGTCGCTAATGTCACCGGGAACGGTACTGCTGTAAGTACCTTCCTCGTATGTACGACGACCTCATGGTGTACCAGTATGCGCCCGCTGTCGCTAATGTCACCGGGAACGGTACTGATGTAAGTACCTTGCTCGTATGTACGACGACCTCATGGTGTACCAGTATGCGCCTGCTGTCGCTAACGTCACCGGGAACGGTACTACTGTAAGTACCGTCCTCGTATGTACGAAAACCTCATGGTGTACCAGTATGCGCCTGCTGTCGCTAATGTCACCGGGAACGGTACTGCTGTAAGTACCTTCCTAAATCGACCTAAATAAATCTTCTGGCGTAATCCCTCAAGATAATACCTAAACAGGCTTATACCGGGTGTAACAAGAGGGGTGGATCATCGGTGGCAACTAGGTAGGGGAACTCATGGCACATGTAGTAGTAGTAGAGCTTTTTTTGTGAAAGAATTCGTCCGGGGAATTACTACCACCATACCTATTTCTGCCGCAAAGCAGTAGTGCTCGCATTGCTGTGTTCCGGTTTGAAGGGTAAGGGTGCCGGTGAAATTACAGACATATGAGACTTTTCATCTGTGTCTCAGGGTGGCGGGCGCAGTGCAATGCCACATAGGGTGCGTACTAGGTGGACGTGACCTATGAGGTATGCACTGTTCATAGGCAGAGGTTACCGCTTACCATCAGGCGGGCCTCTTGCTTGTTCCGTCATCAAAGTAGTATACAAAAAAAAAAAAAAAAACATCCAAATAACCCTATGTATGTTCTACGATTTTGGATAGTTTAGTAGTGATGTCTATTTTGGTGCTAAAATTTTGACCAATTGCTATGGAAAAGGGTTCACGTAGAATCATGTTTTTATGACGAAGTGGTAGAATTAGCCGCAACAAAACTTCCACAGTAGGTAGTCCGTGAAGTGAGAAAGTTTTTGAAGGTACAAATAAAAAATATTTTTTAATATTTTATTTGAGAAAAATGGCGTCGGAATTTATTGTTAGTTTTCAGTACAAATTTGAAAAACTTCAAAAATTAAAAAACTTGAAATTTTTACTTAAAACTAACAATAAATTACGTCGCCATTTTTCTCAAATATTTTTTTTTTTTTTTTACTTGTAACTTCAAAAACTTCCTCGCTTCACGGACTACCTACTGTGCAAGTTTTGTGGCGCTAATTTTTTCAGTTTGTTCTCTCCACGAGCTGACCAGCCCTCGTGGTAGGGGCGGTGTGGAGAGTTTTCTAACCGCGATTCGCGGCGCTTGTTCCAAAACAAACACAATTTGTTTGAACGAAATTAATGCCTACCAGGAGAATACAATTGAGGTTATAAACATATGTTCTACTCAGTTTGTTCTCCAGCCAAATGCCCGGGGCCCGTCAGCTTGTTACTTGGTACCGTTCACAAGTTGAAACAAAACGATTACGCGGGGCCTCGATACTCCTGGAACCTGGCCTTGACGCACAATTTGACCTGTTTTCACAAAGCCCCAAATAATCCCACCAAATCGATACGCAACACAACACCTCTTCCTCGAGCTTCCAAAAGTCCAACCAATTCGCCCGATGAGGTAGATATTGAGGGATTTTTTAATATATTTTAAAAGTTATCCAAAAACAAGCATTTCTTGCGTAACCACAAAACCTTCTTACGTGTCCCAAGCCAAGACAAGAGAGAATCTTCTCACCAAAACTCACACAGAGTATAAGAAACAGAGTATAAGTCAACGTCAAAACCCACAGAGTGCAAATCGTCTCGGTTCAACCGGCTCCATGGCATTGAGTTCGAAACCAAACACCGTTCATCATAAAAACATGATTCTACGTGAACCCTTTTCCATAGAATTTGGTCATAATCTTAGCACCAAAATAGACATTACTACTAAACTATCAAAAATCGTAGAACATACATGGGGGTTATTCGGATGTGCCATGAGTTCCCCTACCTAGTCGCCACCGATGATCCACCCCTCTTGTTACACCCTGTATAAAGTAGCTAGTAGTGATATAAATATTCCGGCAAGCTTACAAGCTGTAAACATTTCAACAACCACTCAGTATTTAATGGGCGCGTAAAATTTCGCCGCCATTGTAAAATGTTTATTGAAGATGAGTCCGTAACAATTGAGGATTGTTTATTCTCTAGTCACAAATTAAATTTACGATTCGAAGCGCTGACTGAAATCATTATAGTAATGGATTACGTCTGGGATTCCAGCAATTATTTACGATAATATCAACGTTTACGACTTACGCGCTGCGTCGGGCGACTAGTCGGCTGAGAGAGATGGCGGGTTCGATTCCCACTGCGGGACAAATGTTTGCATAGTAAGTGGGTCTTTTATGGGGATTTCTGTTCGGTTCTATAATCAATTTCCAGAAAGTGCTTCTAAACTTTCGATTCGAAGATTTAAATCCTACATAAAGAATAATCTAATTAAGAAAGCGTATTACACTCTACATGACTATGTTAATGATAAAGCCGCGTGGCCTGATGTCGTTCTGCCCCTCGACACATAATTTGTCAATTTGCAATGTCTGTACCTACATATAATTTATTATTGATGTGTTATTTATGAGTATATCAAGCGTAGAGTGCTGCCTTATGGACTTTTGCTGATTCTCTCTAGCATCTTACTTTTGACTGCCTACCTAATGTTTTTAAGTTGGTTTTCCTTTTTTCTTTGAATCAGCTTCCACTTGTTCTCGAGGCACCACACAGGCGCTCCCCACCTAGTAGTAAGAAGGATCATCAAAAAAAACCAGACCGTGTTTGTTGCCTGATTCTTCTAGGTCTGGTTGCGTTGGATGGAACAGGAGTAAATGTTTTTTTTAAGACGATTCAAAATGATCCTTGTGATTTCAATTAATAAAATAGTTTTTGACTTTTGACTTTGACTTTGTAGTCAAATATTTGTTCTGGGTCTGTGTGTTGTATATTACCCACGACACAGGGAATCCTAGTATGGGATCAGGACTATGTAATGTAAATTGTAAATTAATTATTAATAGTCGTACGATCACCACAGCATTCCTTACAATGCTTTCCTTATAATGCAAAGAAGGCAATATAAATTTCTTAATCCAGTTTTAACGAAACCGGACTAAAGTCCCGACTCGAGGGTAATTTCAGTGAGCAATGTTAATTCAGGGCGTCTGGTCAAAGCGACGCGTGACCCGAGAGCTGGCTCATATCTGGCTCAACGCATTAGTATTACCACTCAGCGTGGCAATGCAGCTAACATCTTAGGGACGCTTCCGTCTCGTAGTGATTTTAATCAGCTGAGCCTATCTTTTGATTATGTGCAACGGTAGATCAACTGATTAATTTGTATTTTTCTAATTTTGTACGTACTTGTATTCGTCGTAATATTATTTTTGTAAATAAAATAAATAAATAATAATTAATGCCGGACAGTTCACATAAGATTATCTAGCCCCAAGCTAAGCAGGGCTTTTGTTATGAGTACTAGATAACTGATATTCTTAACACAATACATTACATAGATAGATATTTTGTATTATTAATAGAAAATACCCAGAACACCCTGAACAAATATCTGCAGTACGTACAAATATTTGTTCCGAGGCGGGAATCGAACCAGCAACCTCCTGCGTCGCAGGTGAACCTTCGCCCGCCGCGCCACAGATGTCGTCGAATAAGGATTTACTATGTTTTTTGTACAAAAAAACCTGATGTTATATTGTTTTTTTGTTTGTTGCAGGCGTCGATACCGTCGTTCTACCACACATGGACGCACTTTTCAATATGGCGCGCGATTCTCTCCATCCTCGGACTGGTCTACTTCATAATATCCAACCCGCCTGACTTGGTCTACAATAACCTGAACAAACTGCTCCAGTTCAAACACTCCTTGCAGAGTATTGGATGATGTCTGCGCTTTGTAGGATAGCAGACGTTTAAGTCTTCGGCTGGTGTAAGTAGTGCAAGATCCGGCATGAAAGATAATTGCACTCATATGGATTTTGGTTAGATATACATACTTACATAGACACACGCCTCTTTCCACCAAGGGGTAGGCAAAGCCTTAATGAACCTCTTTTCACAGTGGGTTGCACCATCGTGGGATATAGACGTGACAAGTGGTGAGGTCATCGCCACCATTGCTACCCACGACTGACTCGGCTAACGCTCTCTTGCAGTAATAACACATTCCTTAATTAGCTAGCAGCCAGGACAAATATTATACCAACGAATCTTATCAACAAGCCCGGGTAATTCCTTAGTCGGACGAAGACGGCCCTCCGATTAATAGATGACATTGTAACGCTATCGTGTGTCCGGCCTAAGAATATACCCCTGTATATTCTAGGCCGGACACACCACAGCGTTACAATGTCATCTAAAATAGAGTGGGCTGCCCGTCGTCCTGTTTGTGATCACCACTTGTGGACCTTATGCCCAGCGGTTGTCAGGTCTGTGAGCTATGCAGCCCAATTCTCGCAATATTAAATAGTCAAATTAAGGTGAATGCTCTCGCTTGCGGCCGGCGCGATTTTTTTTTTTTTTTTTTGTGTTTTTTGGCCATTACAGCTCATCAACACTTCTTCAGATAGCGAAAGTTGAGTTCGCGAGAACATGGAGACTTAACACACATGTTTTAATTGATAGTATCTCATAAATATCACCAGTTTAGCTACGATACCCCTAAACAAAAAAAACACTGTACAAATGTGTTTAAGGGTATCATAGCTAAACTGATGATATTTTAGAGATACTATCAATTAAAACATGTGTGTTAGGTCTCCTAGTTCTCGCGAACCTAACTTTTGCTATCTGAAGAAGTGTTGATGAGCTGTAATTGGCAAAAGACACCAAAAAAATTGAATTTCGCGCCGCGAGGGTGAGCATCCACCTTAAGGTTCGGATCACGTTACGATCTAGTGTCGATGTCCCAAACGTCCAAAATGGTAATCTGCTCACCTGACACAACGCGGAATGTGACTGTAACTTGAATGTTTCAAAGTTCTGAAAATTCTACTAGCACTATCCAGAGGCCGTTGACAAAGTAAAATTCTAATAGCGATGTCGCTTATAGACAAGCCAACAATGTATGAGATTGACGTAAGCTATCGAAATATCACGTGGTCTATTGTATTGTGTTACGACTGTAGAAATGGAATCGTTTCGAAGTAAATGCCACTTGGCTAGGCCGGCTCTCTATTACCGCAAGTTTTTTTTTTATTTATTTTTTTAATACGTACTTCCTAGGTTTTATAGAAGCATAAAGCCCACCTGTTGGTATGCGTTTAATTTAGCCTATGGACGCCTGAAATACCAGAGGCATGACAAGCGCGTTGCCGACTCTTTTAAAATTTCCAAACACCCCTTTTGAAGAACCCCATACTGTAGTCACTTGGGAAAACCTCAGCAGGGAGATCATTCCACAACCTGAGTGTTCGCGGGAGGAAGTTCCTCTAAAACCGCACAGTTATATTGTTATAATGAAGGAGCAGAATACCAATTTTTCTGTTAATTCACAATACAGTCTCTTCGGTCAAATTGCAGTGCGCCTTTAAAATAAATAAGAGAAATGGCTTCGGACCATTGACGCTTAACATTCCTTATTCTGATTAAATCTAAACTTATACACTAATATTATAAAGAGCAAAGATTTGTATTTTTGTGTGTGTGTATAATATGTTTGTAATGAATAAACTCAAAAACTACTGTGCCGATTTCAAAATTCTTTCACTATTGGAAAGCTACATTCACTCTGAGTGACATAGGCTACCAGGAAGTTAAGTTTGTCTGCGTGAACAGCTGAAGAGAAATTGCAATAATTAATTCATACGAGTGTCATGAATGCACAAAACGCTAACTTTCTTCTAACATTATGCTCTAAATGCATATTTTCATGGTTTAGTAATGACAATATATTGGCAGCTGTTAGTATAGTTCATTTAAAATGGTTAAATATTGGTTTCAATTTTGTGCCGCGTTGGCTGAAGCTAAGCCACTCTAAAATTAACGCGAGCTCTTTCTAATTGACATAAATAAATACTTCTAGGATTTGTAGTATAGTTGTAAAACTGATAAAATCTTATATTGTATTCTGTTATAAAAATACCGTATCTATAGGTAAGAAATAAATATTTATTTATAAGCCGGAAGTTTCCCACTGCAGGGCAAAGGCCTGAATAATAAATGTTAAATAAATAATTGTTAGATAATATTTATAAGCTGTTACATTACTTAAGAAAAACGTACGTGGTGTATAGTCATAATTTTTCTAAAATGATACCAAGCCACGTTAATTTCAATTCTTTGTTTCTTTGTTATTTATTCTGTTCTAATAGAGTAAAAGCCGTTTCTTAAACCTAAGTCGGCTTCTTTTTTTTGAATTTATTGTAACTGTGTAATCGTAGCGGTGTCTGTCATACGTATCTAAATGTAGGAGACAGCACAACGGTTTGAAATTTAAAAAAAAATGCTTAAGAGGCAGACAACATCTCAATTCCGTCACTAACTAACTCAGTAAAGTTCAGGTAAGTTAGTAAGTGACAGGATACCTCTCCCGCAACGAAAGGTGAACGTAAATCACGAAAAACAGTATTTAAATTTGCTGCGTAATCGTAAATGTTAATCTACTATGCCCTCTAAAATAATATTATTTGTTCGTCTTATTAATTTTATCAATGTGTATACGTTGATAGTTAAAAGATATATTTTTACGTTATTTTAGAGGTTAGTTCGTGTTTTGGGCTCTATCATGTCCTTTGAAATATGATGAAGATTAACATATACCTACCTATATTTTTTGTTGTCTTAAACTGTGTTTTAAAAATTAGTTTAGGAGAAACCTATTTGACTGTTGACAGCCTCTTAAGTGTCGGTTAAGTTAGCTTCTAGAATAAAACGACTGTAATTATTGTAAGTTATGTAAAATGCAGAAGGAATTTTATATTAGTTAGTCAAATTTATGGGTTCTCCACACAGCAGCGCGCTATGGCGTATAGTAAAGGCATGGTACTCGTATCAGTGAGGAAAGGTAATGTGTTTAAATCCGATGCATGTATGAACCTTCAGAATTCGAAAACCACACTTTGAAACTTTGAAAAATGAGAAGTCAATCTATTCATCTGTCCCATGGGGTGGTTCTAGCTTTTAAATATTAAAATAAAATTCAAAATGGCGGCCGTGACGGTCCATAAAACGGTCACGATAATTGAAGTGTTAATCGGTGCCTCAGCCCTAACAGAAAAGCAACTCTTACACGCTTCTTCTTAATTATTACACTTCTTAACTCTAGGACGCGCCCTACGTCGCATTGAACCGCACCCGCCACCCTGAGACGTAGTTGAAAAGTCTCGTGGGCCTGCATGTGAAATTAAGGTTCTAAACGTGTCCGCTAGGTGACGTTTTTCAGTTTTTCTATAATAACATTCTCGTAGTGAAGACCACATTCCCGTGCAGTTGCTTTGTACTGGGTAATTAAGTCCTAGGCCTATTCAGAACAGAATGAGGACTTGCACGAAACCTCCGTCTGCCTAGCCCTATTACGCGCTCTGTGTGGCGTAGCCGATAAAATCCCACCTACAAAACCTTTGCTACACAACCAGTATCGTATAAATATTTTTCTTTCTACTTATCAGTTTCATACCAAGACATTTTATTCTTCAAACGAAACCAACTACTGAAAACGACTCCTAAAATAGTTTAAAAACCTAGGAATAGCTCGAGTTCCTAGGTAAGTTGTTGTTTAAAAACCTAACAACCTACATAAGCCGACTAGGTGCGAAAACTAAAATGTCTCCATACGTTACAGTTTACGTTGAAAGTAAAAATAATCTTTGTACGGTACTGGTTACGTAGAACGGGTTTCGTAGGCGGCCGAAGCTGATAAAATGCGAAGAGCAGCAGTATTTTGGTTATCTAGTCAGAGAAAAACAAAAACGTAAGATCTCAAAGGTATTATATTAGACATAACTAAATACATACTATCAATAGGTATGCTTATAGTAATTTATTTGGAGCCTTTGCGAGGCGCAATGAACCCTTTCACCACACTGGTTCGTCCACTGTCGGTCACTAGGCCCTTTTCAGAGCCACCATACTTCAAGCTGGTCGCTTACCTAACGCAGTACCAGTAACGTGGTACCTTGGTGACCAAGAAAGAACCGATGATACGAAGTGGTAATATTATTTAATAAGTGTATGTATATTTTAATCCAACCGCTTTATTTCGCGTAAGTAAAATACTTATTTCAAGAAAACAATAATAAAATCTATGCCGTCGTTTAGACCCTCTTTAACTCTTTACTCAGGGTGATTCCGACCGAAGAAAACGACCTAATATTAAGCTTACCCTCTTAGGGCAGTCTCGAATTTAAGTAGCCACTCAAAATGCAAATTATTGTACCGTTTATGAATTGATATAGTCTTCCGGTTAAAAACCACAGCAGAGATTTTGTTTTTATTTTGTGGCTATAAATTCGTAATACTCGTATGTACCTATTCAGAGAATATATAAAAATAGTAAGTATGTCGACATCAAAGCACCTTGCTTAGTACTTTAGCCAAAGAGATAAAAAGAAGAAGAAGTTTATATATATAAAAAGACCAAAGATATATCTATTTATATTGATGTTTAAAAATCATTTGTAACTATGAATTATTAACTAACATTAAGTACTGTCATAGCTAAACTTGCAACAGTAAAGCTGGGAACAAATTATAGGTAAGCCGCAGCTTAGGGACGCGACTTAGCGGTGTGCACGGTAGTCGGGACGGCGACGGCTAGATTCTGTTCGGACGTCAGAACGCTCAAGGGCGACTCAAGGTCACGTCCGCGTCTTACGACCGATAGTTTGCACAGTGTTGTATTAAATGTACTGGCTAGATATCAATAAGCCGATAATTTGTTCCCAGCTTAATTGTGACCCCAAAATTCCGTTCTAGCGGGACTCGAACCAGCAATTTCGCCTATAATCGGCGATGCCTTGACCAATTCGGCCATGGAACGAGCTAACGCTGTTCACGAAATTTGGGCCACGTTTAGGCCCGTATTCTAGAACTAAACTCAAAGACTCTAACCATGTTTTTTTTTAAATAGAAAAAATGAAAAATTTGGTCATCAATGATAAACTGTCACCAAATCTATGCTTAATTATTCACGCTTGGGCTTAGTTCTAGAATACGGGCGTTAAATTTAATGTTCTCTATAAGTGTGGCTTAAACAAATGCTACGTAGTAGGTACCGAATTTATCAAAAACTATACAGGGCGTTAATCTGTATCGTTATATTTGCGGTGGCTTCTTTGCCAAAAATTTAGAAAAATAATCAAATTATCCAAAATTCAAGCTAAAAAACACCTCCCTATACAAACTGCACCGCACCGTCTTTAGTTCTTTAAATGACACGTTTTAGAATGAAGGCTTATCATTTTCGAATAAAAAAAAGTAGTTCTATTTGGCTCGATAGATGGCGCTGACTCAAATGTGCTTGTCAAAATTAACAATGCTTTTGGGTGATAGTAACAAAATACCACGAAAATATATCACTATGTTGTTGACTTAGTAGTAGAGCTTTTTTGTGAAAGAGTTCGTCCGGGGAAGTACTACCACCATATTCTATTTCTGCCGCAAATCAGTAGTGCTCGCATTGCTGTGTTCTGGTTTGAAGGGTAAGGGTGCCGGTGAAATTACAGGCACAAGAGACTTTTCATCTTTATGTCTCAGGGTGGCGGGCGCAGTCCAATGCCACATAGGGTGCGTACTAGGTGGACGTGACCTATGAGGTAATGCACTGTTCATAGGCAGAGGTTACCGCTTAACATCAGGTGGGCCATCTGCTTGTTCCATCATTCAAGTAGTATATAAAAAAAAGAAGTAATTTCACTTTATTTTGAAAGTTAAGTACAGAGCCCTGCGCCATATTTTCAAGGGTTTCAGCATGATGTGAAACGTCCGTAAAAACCCCCCATTAGAGTAATCTCCGTAATGAAGGCACGTTTACAGATTGACACCGTGTATTACTTGTATAGTATATATAATATATTATTATGTACAAACTGTAGGTTATGAAGTCTCTTGGAAGTCCGGTTTCCCTGAAGTTCATCAACGTTGGCAACCCCAATGGTGACATTTGTGTTAAATGTTCTAAAGTTTAATTTGACAGGACAAATCTTTCTGTCCTTTTCTAATAATTACAAATGAAAGGATGGCGATATAATATAATTGAATTCTACATCTGTTTTTCATTTCTTTTATACCCACCAGGATCATAGGAAAGACGTAGTTACCTACGTCGAAACTCAAATAAACTACAACAAAATCTCACTTATAAATGTTAAATTTACGATTTTTGTATGTTTGTTACTCAATCACGCCAAAACGGCTGAACCAATTTCGATGAAATTTGGTACAAAGATAGATTATGATCTGGATTGAGCTATAGACTGGCTTTTACCCTGGTAAAACGCGAGCGAAGCCACGGGTGGATAGTAGTAAATAAATCAAATACAAATAATAAACTTGAATCAAATGCTGTCTTTGATCACATAATGGCGGAGACTAAGATCCAGAGTCTCGAGCACCGCCGTAAGGTCGCGTGCCTTTCGATATTCTATATGTTACATTTCGGGGAATGCTCCCAGGAACTTCATGATCTGATCCCACCATCTCCATTTCATCATAGGACGATCAGGCGCACGGCTTCGCTACAACCCTTACCTCATTCGTATACCCTCTATTCGTACTAAACGTTTTAGTTCTACCTTTATAATGCGAACTGCTAAGGAGTGGAATACACTACCGTCGTTTGTCTTTCCTGAAAACTATAATCTGGGTCTCTTCAAGGCTAGAGTGAATAGGTGCCTTCTAGACCTTTGTGCTCCATCTTCGCCCACATCGTCACTTACTAACAGGTGAGATCGTGGTCAAACAAAGGTCTATCAATGTTAAAAAATAAAATAAATATCATCATCATCAGTAGGTACAGGCTAAGTCCACTGCTGAACACAGGCCTCCCGCCTAGAATGCCACGACGAACATTCTTAAGCCGGCTCTATCCACCGTCTTCCTGCGACCTCTTTGGTACATCGAAAGGGACCAAGTTAAGTAGGTGCATAAACATGTATAAACTACAAAGCAGTAGTGCTCGCATTGCTGTGTTCCGGTTTGAAGGCTATGGTTGCCGTCGAAATTACAGGCATGTGAGACTTTTCATCTTTATGTCTCAGTGTGGTGGGCGCAGTAGGTAGGTACAGTGCCACATAGGCTGCGTTCTAGATGGACGTGACCTATGTGGTAATGCACTGTTCACAGGCAGAGGGTACCGCTTAACATCAGGTGGTCCATCTGCTAGATCCGCCGTTCTAAGTAGTATAAAAAAAACTTAAAATGTTTTATTACCATTACTATTAAAAAAACATGCACCAAATTCCTTAAAAGAAAGATAAAATAAAGTTTACGTAATAGAAGTTAATTAACGCAATAAATAAGTAAAAAAGCAGTACTAGGTAGGTACTACTTAACATCTAGTTACAGTAAACATCCCGTTTATAGGACTGTCCATAAAAATCAGTGCCCTGTCGGGACTGGAAAATGTCTGTGCTGTAAATTTGACCCTAATTTGTATAGGGCTAGAGTGAACGACGTCTCACAAGAACACTGGCCGTGACGTACGACGTGGCTAGGTAATATTAAATGAAGTTCAAATTCACATTACGGAAATTTCACGTGCGTGACACGATTATAATAGTACGTGGGTTGGTGAGTTGGGACATAAAGTCTCTTATTAAACCCTTTGCAAAACCACAACTCATGTTTTCGATGTCAAAACTTAACATTACAAACTTACCACAATTTCAAACCTTGGAGGAATAATTAATCAATTTATATTCCATTGTTGGTTTTCGATTTGTCATCTACAAAATATAAATTTTCGTTACTTAGTTAACATTTCTCGTGAACTTGCGACTCACTCGTAAGTAGTTTCCTTCTGAAACACCTCGTCATTATAGGCCATTAGTGAGCAGACTGTACCTCCCAGAGTGGTATTAAAGCATGCTATAGCAGGTCTATGATGATAGCTATTGCTAAGAGTGAGTAGACTCGTTCACGAGTACCTAACCAAGCACGAATAATTAACGTAACTTTGCAATTATTTTCGATCGAGTTAACATTGTTCCTTTTAAAAGTATTTAGCCGTCAGAACAAAGACTTTCTAATATAATGCCATTATTGACGACGCATGTCCGGCTTCAGAATATTTCCCTACGTCTTCTCCCGTGGATGTTGTAAATGGGGGTTGGGCAGCAGCATCCACCTGAGGACTCTACAACACTGCGATCTGTTATCCGCTTGCCAAGCGTGGTGATTTCATTTCATTTCATTATTCAGTAACATACATACATACATACATACATAGACATACGCCTTTTTCCCCGAAGGGGTAGGCAGAGCCTCAATGGGCCTCTTCACAGTGGGTTGCACTAGACGTGACAAGTGGTGAGTTCATCGCCGCCATTGCTTCCCACGACTGACTCAGCTAACGCTTTCTTCCAGTATTATCTTACTCCATAATTAGCTAGCAGCCAGGACAAATAGTATCAGTAAGAACAAATAAATAAAAAAATATTCTAAAAAAAACAAGTTTTAATATTAGGTGCTTAAAATTAATAAACGTCACATATAATTTAATATACCTGCACAAACAAATTAATTACAAAATAAAAACACAAAACAATAACGGCTAAAATAATCTTGTGTCATAAATTCGTACACAGTGTATAACCAACCCTCCAAGAAAAGTTTTCTTAATTATGGCAAATCCCCATAACTAAGAAATTGCAATCCATGGGGAAGGCCTTATCCAGCAGTGAACGTCTCAAGGCTGCGGCAGGTGATGAGGATGATGATTATAATGCATAATTAATGCATGTGCTTCTTTGAAGTGTCAGTTCTTAATTTACTTAGGTAACATTCAAATATATGAGGCACAACCAAAACTCATAGGCCAATCATAACCCCAAAAGAATAAAAAAGCTTACGCAGTAAAGGCAATTATTATCTTGTTCGAGCCATATTACTCTGAGCGCTGTAGGTACTCAATGTTTACAGCAAGGGAATGGTATTAGCTGGATAAGATCGTAAAGCTGAATTATTGCGTGATTTTATTTTATGAGTGAGTGTAGGAACCGGCTTGTGATTAAGATCGGTTAAAATAGGCTTTTTTAGCACAAGGCTTTCACAACTGGAGACTAACCAATAAAAGACACGCCAGCCATATTGACCGTACACCATTGAGGCAATTGCTTGCATGGTGTAGTGGAACCATAGAAATCAGAAGAGAGAAGTGTTATCAGGGCTTTGTTTGAAACTACGTCGCTATTCTTGCCTCACAACTTTTTACACTCAAAAACTTACACTCAAAAGAATTTGAGAGTTTAAGTTTAAGTTTTATGTTTTTAAGTAAAAACGTACAAGTGCTATGTGATTCAATGTGTCTTAAATTTTATCTTTTGACTTCGACACTTACCGTAGAAATCGCGGCGCCAAACCGTATTTTTCCCGTTTTTAGGTGATTTTTTATGAAAATAACTGAAAAGTCAGTACGTATTTTTGAAGTTATATCATAATTAAATGAGACGTCATATATAGGTACTTGATAATAAACCCACTACACCGTGAGTGAAAGTGTATGAGCAATATGCTCAGACTCTGGTGAAACCTTCTTATACCAATTCTCCTTACTTCCAATTTCTGTGAGCGGAATCCAATAAAAACACACAGCCAATCAACGCCTATAAACATATGGGTAACTACTTGATTAGCGGTTGAAATCAGATTATCCAAAAAATCATCAATCAATTTCATGCAAACATCAATCTTCGCATTAGCCGAGGTTATCCATCAGTCATAGCGACAGTAAAACTGACAGCAAAACCTAGTGTCTACGGGCTGCCATTACCCTTTTAGCATTGGCTACCGTGAGCGGGCATTTGACGGCACAGGCCTGAAAAATCTGTTTTCCTAAAATGTACAACTTCTCAAAACTTCTGCGTTTCCACAATTGTAGCATTTGCTTTTGGTAATGCTACGTTTTTATGCTTAATGATTTAGTTAGTTTTCCTTTGAAACTATTTAATGTAACAAACCTTATTAGATTTTGATATAAAACTTGTTTAATCTTAACTGTCTGATGTGGAAGTTTGAAATTTAATTAATAGATTGGCACTTGGTTTTGGCATGTAAACATCGAGCAACACGGAACGGAGGCCTGCGTTGCTCGATGCATATAAACGAGAAAAAGAGAAGAATTTTGAACACGCCAAAAAAAGAAGAAGAAGAAGAAGAATTTTGTAAAATATTTTAATTATCTTAAATAAAGTGAGTCTTTTCGGATTTTTAGACAATTTTATTGGCTGTAGGAGGTTGGCAAGTGCTTGACTCCTCCGGAACCTTTTCGCAAAGAGTGGTGCCACGGTGTACCAGTGGAACTGTGCGCGGTCGATGTAACAAAGTGCCTTGCAGTCGTGACGTGCTCGGGACCGCGGCATCGTTCTGGCCTGGCTCGGTAAAGGACCGGCTCCATAGGTTGCAAAAAGCATATATCGACTTCAGTGCCCTAGCTCATCATACGCATACTGGGTGATCCTGACACCGGGGCTGATTGTCCCGCTCTTCACGGCACGACCACGCCGGGGTTTGTCTAAACCTCAGCCGCGTAGACGCTGCGTGCCCGTGGGGGCCATCACCATCATCTACACACGGGACGTCTTCAAGTGACCATCCCGATCTTCAGGGCCGACATCGCCACCTGAGCTGCCTCTTCAGGTGACCCTCAATTCCTGGCCGTGGCCGTCACTGGGGCCGCCTCCATCGCCGCCTCCATCGCCAGACCTACCTTCATCGGGTTGTTGTCCTGGATGTCTCCGCCATCGGGTTGACTCTGTCAACGCGTGCCACTGCTCGTTGGAAGCTGTTCTTGTAGGTAGTCTAGTGGCTAGAATGTTTATTAACATTCCCTAGGGGCTAACTTAGGTGAGTGACTACTTGACGTGCGTAGACTGAAAAGGTCTTATTACCTTCAAAAATCTCTAAAAGGAAATAAAACCTTGACTTTCCTCGTCGAGGACTTATTACCTTTTCGAGGTCAAAACTAAAAATCAACCTCAAATCTCTTAAATTCACTTGTGGCTTGCGGTTCGTCTTAGAGTATCTTTCTAGACGAACCGTAACGTTACACAATATAAGCACTTTTATAAGCTGACATTTGGCAAAAGACGTGCTGACATTATGGAAAAGCAGACATTTTGGGAACAAGTAATTAATTTTGTAAAAATATAAAAATTCCTCTATGCAATGAAACGGCTGAACCGATTTTGATCAAACATAGCTAAGAACAATCCCGACTAATTCAGCTTTCAAACAAAAAAAAAACGGTTCATCCGTTCGGGAGCTACGATGCCACAGACAGATACACACACAGCCACGCACACAGACACACACGCAAAGACACACACACACACAGACACGTCAAACTTATATAACACCCCGTCGTTTTTGCGTCGAGGGTTAAAAATACATTTTAGGAAAACGTACATTTCAGGCCTGAGCCCATTTGACATTACCACCAACCGATATCAAAATTTCCGCATTTGAAATCCGCGTTCGATAAACTGCAAACATGGGAAACTCTGCCTCACCTTTTTAGAATTCGAAAAATATCATGAATCGATCACAAGATTTTTACCTTTTTTCGTCGCTGCATTAATTCAAATTTATTCAGGAACGCCTGCCAATCCCTTTGCACACATTTTCATTTTAGTAGGTACTTAGAATGTAATATTGAATCCACGTGGATAGGTACGTTTCAATATGGGTCCCTACTTAATATGAGCGTTTGATGTTTGCATCAGAAACGTGAAGGAAAATCGCTGTCAGGATTTTCCAACGTTGGCCTTGCAATGTAGCATTTCGGTTTTTTAATTTAACTTTCTGAAAAAATATTTCCACACAAAAAATACATATTTTCTGGTCCTGTCCGCACAATAAAATCCCGTTTTAAATTATATCTACCAGTTTTGTGTAGGTATGCACGTAAGCACCGAACGGCGGCGTTTAATTATTAGAGTTCCGGACCGAAAGGGTCCAAACGGGGCCCTAATTGCTCTCACTCATCCGTCTGTCTGTCCCTCTGCCACAAGGGACTAGCGGCTAAACCGTTGAAGCAACATTATAAGCTTATTTGCACTATTTATGTATCTTACTTACCGAAAGCCAAACATTTAACCAAAAGTTATTTCGCAATTTTTGTGAGGGAGGAAAAAAAGGATATTTTACCAAAAAATTATTATTTTAGAAAACTTGAAACATTTCGAGAATTTTCTCGTACATTTGGTACGGAATTCTGAGTGCGCGAGGTTAGACGCGCACTTGGCCGTTTTGTTATTGTATCGCGTGAGTTCGTCTGCGGCGTTTGTGGTAATGTAGCTTTTGCATGAAAGCGTGCCCTAATGGCGTATTAGTGGCCTTAGCCTTAGTGCTTGAAGGCTGCAGGAAGAAGTAGTAGCAGGGGCCTTGGCGCTTGTAAACATTGTATAAAGGCCTTGGCAAAGGCTAATGAGGGCACACGTACCTAATGAGTTTACGCTCTGTATAACATTTTTTTTTTTTTTTTTTAGTTTTGGAGTTTACTTCTTAGAATAGGTACAATCTTTGATTGTTTAAATAAAATTACGTGAGTATCCGTATTCCTAGTTTTTTTTCAGCGAGAATGACGTATCAAGCTTTGCCCCAAAAACACGAATAATGAACGTTAGCGAGACGAACTTCTATTCACCCCGATGTCACTTCTATTCACTTCTATTCACCCCGATGTCATTGGTTAATATTTGACATTGAATATCGTCTCATCTTCACTATCGTTAATTATTTGTGCGTCCTAGGCAGACGCGACCTATGAGGCAATGCATTTTTAAAGGCAGTGGTTACCGCTTAACGTCAGATGGGGCCATATGCATGTTCCGTCATTCACGCAGTTAAAAAAATATAAGCAAAAATTGTGTAAGTAACAATACTTAATATTAAGTGTTGATTAATTTTTATGTGATTAAATACAGTTATGTAACCTACTTTATGATATTTTACCTAATAAAATTCCTATATTAATAAAACTGCTTTATTTCTGACGAATATGGCTATCCAATATTTATTACCTCGTAAAATCATTAGTGCTCCTGTAGAAATTTCCTATGACTCCCTTCCTTAAGATCCCATAAAGGGTTGATTTCCAGGAACCTAATAATTCTTAAGGCCAAATTCTGTCTTTGTCTAACTCATTAAAGTTCAGGTAAGTTAGAAAAGACAGAGAAGCATTCGCGAAACGAAAGGTGAGCAAAAATCAAGAAAACAAAATTGTTAAAAATCATTAGGAAAGACATTTGCAACAAGTAATTAATTTGTAAAAATTAAAAAACCCCCAACTCAATGAAACGGCTGAACCGATTTTGATCAAACATAACATCAGCTAACATGGCAAACACTCCCGATAAATACCTTAACATTTCAAACAAAAAAAAAACGAAATTGGTTCATCCGTTCGGAAGCTACGATGGGACAGACAGACACACACACACAAACACACACACACACACACACACAGACACGTCAAACTTATAACACCACTTCGTTTTTCGTCGGGGGTTAAAAATGAGTCAAATGCAGAATTTTGTCAAAGGTTTGCTCGGCTGTGTGTTATTAAATATATAGAAACAGAAATATATAGAACAGAATAACACATCTTGTAAATGAGAAATGTTAGCTTCTAGTGTCTAGTTACGGACACACTAGTCGAGTTATACGATAGTGTGCCCATTAGGGTGTCATATTATCATACGAGATGTGTCGTCATCTCGTGGTCGAGGTTTCTGAGAATAGGGGCCTAGGAAAAAATTCAGCCGTAATATAGCATCATCATCATCATCAGCCTGTATCAGTCCACTGCTGGACATAGGCCTCTCCCAATTCTCGCCATTTAGACCGATTTCCAGCTCTTCCCATCCACTTTCTACCAGCCACCTTACGCAGATCGTCGCTCCACCTAGCCAGGGGCCGCCAAACACTACATTTACCAAGACGTGGTCTCAACTCTAGAACACGTTTACCCCAGTGGTTGTCGGTTCTTCGGCATATATGCCCAGCCCATTGCCATTTCAGCCTTCTAATTCTCTGAGCTATGTCGATGACCTTAGTTCTCTGTCGGATAACTTCTTTGCGGATTTTATCCCTCAGAGAAACTCCGAAAATAACATGGATAATATGAAATCATCATTTTGATGAAATCGTACTCTCAGCAGCACAAATTCGCTACATCCTGTTTTAACCCCCGACGCAAAAACGACGGGGTGTTATAAGTTTGACGTATTTGTGTGTGTGTGTGTGTGTGTGTGTGTGTGTGTGTGTGTGCGTGTCTGTCTGTCAAATCGTAGCTCCCGACCGGATGAACCTATTTCATTTTTTCTTTTTGTTTGAAAGGGAATTTGTCGGGAGTGTTCTTAGCTATGTTTGATCAAAATCGGTTCAGCCGTTTCATTGCGTTGAGGGTTTTTATTAATTTTTACAACATTAATTACTTGTTATAGATTGGCTACAATCGAAATGTATTATTACCTATAGGTACTTAATAACATATAATAAATAATAAATTAATAAATAATGCTGGACAGTTCACACAACATTATCTAGCCCCAAGCTAAGCAGAGCTTGTGTTATGGGTACTAGATAACTGATATACATATTACATAGATAGATATTTTTTATATAGATATAGAACAAAGGTAACGTAAAGCTAAGGTATAAGGAGTGTTTTTTTTAAATTAAATGTACCCACGTGAATCGTGGTTAACAAATACTTGCTGATTAAACTTGAAAATGGTAAATACACAAGCAGTACGAAGCCAATTATAAAAACGACAAAAAAAAACAAGCTGTCTCGACCTACCTAGGTGCCTAATGTCTTAGAACGAATGTCACGAGCATTTTAATGTGTTTTTTCGAGTTATTTCGTGTAATTTTAGTGGCATTTTAACCGGTGTAACTTGGATAAATGGCACATGTGTGATGTAGTGAAATTTGAGTGTATTGCGAGTCTTTTCGAAATGGTGGATTTTTTCCTGTAAAAACTCAGTTTTTCAGCCACAATTTAAACTGGGTTAGGACTAGACGGAGACTCTTGACGACTTGACTATAAATAAAACTATAATAATTATATCACTTGACATTGGCTAAATTGTTGCAAATAATGCACAGAAGCCATTACCTAAGATAAGAAGAATTCGCACTAAGTAGGCATCATAGGGACGCTTCCGTCTGGTAGTGATTTGGATCAGTTGAGCTACCTTAGATCGCTAGCAGCGGTCTTCAGGTAGCACAACTGTTTCATATGTATATTGTACATACCTTTTATTATTCTTTCTGTAAATAAATGTATTTACAAGTAGGTAGATATATTATGTGCCAGGCAGGCAAAACTAATATTACCTAGAATAGAAACGTGGCCTTTCTTGCTAACTTTTGTCAGTGTCTGGCAGGAAATGTGTTACACTCTATTTTCTTTTAGGCGTCCTATTTCTGTAACCATTAGTTTCGGTGCCTATATTACCTATATTTGCTTTGTACGTGTTAATAAAATAACGCAAAACCAGAAAAAAGTAATATGAGATTGGAATGATTTTAAGGAGTTTCGCAGTCTTAAAAAGGAAAATAGTACTTTTTCAGAGCAGATTTCCCAATTCAAATTCAAATTTATTTATTTCATGCTTATAGCTCATAATAAAAGTAAACACATTAATACATTTTCAATACACACAAATTACAAATTCTTATTTAAGTCAAATTACAACACGGAGGCACAAAACAACACAACAAAACAAATACAACAAATAAATACATACGCAGACACAAGGGACCCTCAGATACCGGGGCAGCGCCCCTTATAAAGTGTTGTATGCAGGCTTATCCAGTGCCCCATACTCGGAGAGTCCCTATCTGCCAAGGTGTTTAGAATGGTGTTGGGGCTGCCACGCAGGCGTTTCATGAGAGACGCACAGCGCTTTATTATGATGGCGTGAAAGCCATCAGAATCAATGATGTATAGTATTTTTTTTATCATACTTTATTGGTGATCACGGTTTTGGTGTTGAGTATATTTAGTTGCAGCTGCCCATCCCCTGATGTAATCTCTGGCTTTTATGACATCCACGGGAGGAAACGGAGGGGTCTAGTCTTAGGCAGGACACACCACAATATAGGTAGAGTACTTATTTTTCTAGTAACAAAAATTCGTTTCAACATAGTGATGCTATGCCACCGAGTAGTTGTAGAGCTTTTTTGTGGAAGACTTCGTCCAGGGAAGTACTACCACCATATCTATTTCTACCGTAGAACAGTAGTGTTCGTTTTGCTTGTTCCTGTTTGAAGGGTTTATGGGTGCCAGTGAATTTACATGCACATGAGACTTTTAATTTTTATGTGTCAGGGTAGCGGGCGCTCTGCAATGCCGCATAGTGCGCGTCCTAGGTGGATGTGAACTATGCACTGTTTATAGGCAGAGGGTACGTACCGCTTAACATGAGGTGGGCCACCTGCTAGTTCCGTCATTCACGTGGATAAAAAAAACTTACCTCCGGGGTATGGCCAGTGGGTACGGTGGGTCCGCAGGGCAACATTCCAAGTTGTATAAAAATAAAAGTAGAGTTTAATGTTATTCTACTTGGGCCCTAACGAAAAGTTTATTGACCTTTCTGCCGTTGGCAGGACAGCAAAAATCACAAATATCTTCTCAACTATTCATGAAAAATGTTAGTTTAGTTTTTGTGTTAGGACAACTTATTCTAATAAAAAACTTTGGGGCGTCTGAAGTTTTCGTATTTCAAGTAGGTACAATTTATTTATTTTTTTACCAGCCTACCTTGTTATAATACTTGGGTATTTAACTACGTCACAGTATAACAGACACTAAAACCCAGCTACATTAACTTGGGCGGTAAGTCTGATTGTCATGAGCTATAAGCTACAGTAATAGCACTAAAACGTTACAGCATGATGCGATTATTTTCCGTCCGCGCTTACATAAAATAATATAAAGCATTTATTTCTCTCACAAAGGTTTCTTGATACATTATTTGTCTTACAATTATGTTAAGAAAAAAGAAAGAAGAAAGAATATATATTTATTTGTATACAAGAGCTACACAGAAACACAGAACACACTAAGAAGAAACAGATATGGAGGTACTAGGTGTAACTCAAGTAACAAAATGGTTCTGCCTCAGCATGAGTTGGTTGACAGCAAGCTAGCAACCAACGCTGGTCTTCCGGCAGAACCACTTGCTGGCGTTACGGCTAACCACTCGCAACGACTATACACACAACTAACATAAAGAAAACTAATAATAAGAATAAGGTAAAGAAAAGTAAGGTATGCTCAAATTAAAAAAAAAACACTGAGACAATTTTAGAAAAAGTAAGTTTTTTTAAAAAAAAAACATACCAACGAAAAAAAAAAAAAAAACTTTCCGAAAAGGAAACTTTTCCATCGCTCTGTGCTTCGGAGGGCACGTTAAGCTGTCGGTCCCGGCTGTTATTGATTAATAGCAGTCGATAAGCCATGTCAGAGGCCCTCGGGCGGCTTGGCAAACTCTGACACCAGAGGCCAGCACTACCTCATACGAGACGAAACGAAACAGAGTACTTGTGTCGTGTCTTAGATTGTGTTGTTACATCAATTGTTAACCTATTTTGTGAGAGACTGGTGCCTGAAGTAGGTTTGAAAACCCCTGTATTACAGAGGGGCTAGTCTGCAAGTTTGACAAGCAACTTACACGGCCGTGTGGTGTACACTACACGGATTTTAGTATGGAGAAATCGAAGAGCGCCCCTAGCGGGCACCTTGACAACCTCAAATCACCACACGGCCGTGAAAGTTGCTTGTCAAATTTTCAGACTAGTTCTTCTGGTCACCAGGGCCCCAATTCTACTATTTTTTAAAGAAAAATCATTCTTATACCATTCAATTACAATTCAATTACAATGTTATTGTCATCGTGGACAACGTGGTTAAAAATAGTAGTTAGCTAAATTTATGATTTTACGATTTTTTTACGAAGAAAGATTTTACGTTTGTTTCTAAATGGTCACAATTATAATATAATACAATTGTAAAACCATCGAAGTTAGTAGATTACCAAGTGTGAAAATTGACAAGTATGAAACAATTAATTAATAATTTAAATATAATTGGTTTAGTAGAATTGGGGCCCAGAGCCCTCGCGCCACGGATTGAACATTACAGAGACAGTGTACAAACATAAACCCAGTCTAATAAAGAAATAATATCAATTAAAAGAAGTAAGTATTAAAACAAATATTAAATCCCACGTTTACAGGCGAAATACAATGGTTGTAACTGATAAGGTCGTGGCAGTAACGACATCATGCAATGTTCCATAATCCCAACTCCCATGTAACTAATGGCATACGGCGGAGATTTTTTTAGATTTTCCAAAACCTTGCTAGTGTTTTTTTTTAATAGAGGTATTGTCGAAAGCACTCTCTGAAATATATAATAAAAAAAGTGGGAAATAAATATTCCTACTTTCATTATTGCTATCGAGTGCTAAATTCATCGTACTATTACAGTTTAAATATACAGGGCGTCCCAATACTATGCGACATGAATAAAAAAGTATCTTAAATATTTTAGATAGGATATATTGTTGAAAGGATACTTTATTTATTTCTAAAACTTAGTAAAACAGCATTCAAAGATTTAAAAAAAATTACTTGCGTCTTCTGGGAATCGAACAAACATTTTACGTGATTCTTTTGTTATAAAAAATCTATGTTAATTTACATAAATTATTATTTTTCATCATAAAAATATGGGGTGTTTTTTTCACATTAAAGTCTGTTCGATTCCCAGAAGAAGTAAGTAATTTTTAGAAAATGTTTGAATGCAATATATCTAAGTTTTAAAATTAAAATAAAGTCTCCTTTTAGCAAAATATCCTATCTACAATATTTAAGGTACTTTATAGTGTAGCAGATATCAATAGGCGGACCATCTGCTTGTTTGTCATCTTATAATATCTTTAATATTTTTTTTCTGAGTCGTACACTCTTGACCACTCTGGTCGTGGTTATACAGTTAAATAAATATATTAAAATTATATATAAGCCTTACTGAGTCTGAATCATTTCACCTAAGACAAACATCTATCATCTACACTAATATAAAGAGGAAAGATTTGTACCTATTTTTGTATGTTTGTATGTTTGTAATGAATAGGCTCAAAAAGTACTGGGCCGATTTAAAAAATTCTTTCACCAATAGAATGCTACATTCTTCCAATTTGACATAGGCTACATTTCATTTTGAAAAAAAATAGGGATCCTTGGTAAAATTTGTACTATATAAAAATAAGTCGGGTTTTCCTTCCTGACGCTATAACTCCAGAACGCACCAACCGATTTGGCTGAAAATTGGTGGGGAGGTAGCTTAGAACCAGGAGATGGTCTTAGGGGGGGGGGGGGGGGTCACCGGGTGCTACCCGTGCGAAGCCGGGGGCGAGTCGCTAGTACTAGATATAGCGGGCACATGCTTGAATTCTTACATAGAAAATATATAAGGAAAAATTAACTAAAGTCAAAAGTTCATTGCTCAAGCCTAGCCATTTATCATACTGGGTAAAGCGGGCATGTGCTCGCTTTGCCCTTTTGCCCTGCCCCCTTTAGCTTTTGTGACTTTTTTTTTAAATAATAAAACCTAATCTCTATGTCAACACTCATACTCAAATATAACCAATATAAAAATAAGAACAAACCTTTATTTTTGAAAAGATTTCATTTAAAGTTATGCTCCTTCTTTCTTAAAAGAGTAGTTAATAGTAGTAGTGGTGGTAGTAGTAGTTCTTTCTTTTAGTAGTAGTTGAGCTTTTTTGTGAAAGAGTTCGTTTGGGGAAGTACTACCACCATACCTATTTCTGCCGCAAAGCTGTAGTGCTCGCATTGCTGTGTTCCGGTTTGAAGGGTAAGGGTGCCAGTGAAATTACAGGCACATGAGACTTTTCATCTTTATGTCTCAAGGTGGCGGGCGCAGTGCAATGCTACATAGGGTGCGTCTTAGGTGGACGAGACTTATGAGGTAATGCACTGTTCATAGGCAGAGGTTACCGCTTAACATCAGGTGGGACATCTGATTGTTCCGTCATTCAAGTTGTATATAAAAAAAAACCTCTTATAATTCAGATTGCCTATCGGCAAAGGCCTCCTCTTTCCAATGAATGAAGTCTATCTAAAGCTGCCCTTCTCCAGTAACCAATATACCAATATACCACCATACCAATATACCACCATGCAACTGATCAACTGATCCAACTGAGCAACTGATCGGACACAAAACAACAACCCCATTTTGATAGTAGCGTAACAGAATAGAGATTGATTGAATTTAAAATGTAAACGAAGGTGCCCACTTTGACTCTTTTCATCTTCGTACCCCACTTATTTAGTTTTAATGAAAACGACGCCAACTTTTTATATTTGAGTAATTTTTAGGGTTCCGTACCTTAAAAGGAAAAACGGAACCATTATGGGATCACTTTGTTGTCCGTCTGTCTGGCTGTCTGTCAAGACACTTTTTTTCAAGAACGCGTGTAGGTATCAAGCTGAAATACATATCAAATACTCAGGTCTACTTTCCATTGGAGCTGCGAAAAAATAAAACTTCTAAGCCTACAAAATCAAAAGACAGCCGTTTATGCTGCAAATTTTCGACACTCGTAAGGATATCAAAACCTACAGGGTACTTTCCGTGAACTCAGAATCTTGATATTTGATACGAAGCAACGTCTTATTAAAAATCTTTGGGGCGTCTGAGGTTTTCGCATTTCAATTAGGTACCAAATTTTATCACAGAAAAAGGAAAAACTGCGAAAAGCATATTTTTTTTGTTAAATCATTATAATACAAATATTTTTAATAATTTTAAACTTACTACCCCATTCCTCATGATGATTTCATTTAGCAATAAAAATACAGTACTTATACACTACAGGTTTGTACGGACCCTCGGTGCGCGAGTCTGACTCGCACTTGGCCGCTTTTTTTTGTCTTCAATTTATCTAACCCAAACTTGATCATCATTGGAACTTAGCAACAATAGCACTAATGGCCGAGTAGCATCCACTCAGTAGAACAACCAAATAGAATACTAGCATGCAGGCGTTCTTCCACAGTATGTAGGAATACTTCCCCAATCCCCTGTCCCACCGGTGGACAGTCTGCACCACTATAGGGATGAGCAGGCCCAGGGTTGAGAAAAAGATTGCGCCGACCAGGCCTATTAAGAGCTCCAAGTCTGGGATTGCGACCGCCAGAATCACTGGAAAAGATATAACAAAAAAGTTTTTTTTTTTTTTATTTGTGATTTGTTCGAAGTTTCGCCTGCGACGCAGGAGGTTCGATTCCCGCCTGGGAACAAATATTTTTTACGATCTGCAGATATTTGTTCAGGGTATTTTTTCTGGGTGTTTTCTTTGTATAATAAAAAATAACTATCTATGTAATGTATTGGACCTATATCAGTTATCTAGTACCCATAACACAAGCTCTGCTTAGCATGGGGCTAGATAATATTGTACGAACTGTCCAGCATGTTTTTTTTTTTTTTTTTTTTTCTTTAAGCCCCCACGTGACCTATGAGGTAATGCATTGTTAAAGGCAGAGGTTACCGCTTAACATCAGGTGGGCCATCTGATTGTTCTGTCATTAACTCAGTAAAAAAAAACATGAAGGTTTATAACAGGCTGCTAGAACTCACAGAATCTGCAATTATAATGTGGCAACTGAATAGTCACGTCATCTGGTGCTAGTCACGTGGTAGTCTCAGAGTAGCAGACCTTGTTTTGTTAGATCATGGGAGTACTGTATTGGAACTGACCAATAGAAACTCACCTGTAAAAACAACGCTCGCCGTCCGCAGCGCCACCTGCCTGAGGTTGTGGCATGGCTGCCCGACCCTGCCCTTAATCCGCGTCCACAGGATGGCCATGGGCGCGTACATTTAGAGGCAGTACTGTAATAGGACTGACCAATAGAAACTCACCGGTAAAATCAATGCTCACCGTCCGCAGCGCCACCTGCGCGAGGTTGTGGTACGGCTGCCCCACCCGGCCTTTAATCCGCGTCCACAGGATGGCCATGGGCGCGTACATTTGGAGGCAGTACTGTAATGGGACTGACCAATAGAAACTCACCGGTAAAAATAACGCTAGCCGTCCGCAGCGCCACCTGCCCGAGGTTGTGGTACGGCTGCCCGACCCTGCCCTTAATCCGCGTCCACAGGATGTCCATGGGCGCGTACATTTGGAGGCAGTATTGTAATGGGACTGACCAATAGAAACTCACCGGTAAAAATAACGCTAGCCGTCCGCAGCGCCACCTGCCCGAGGTTGTGGTACGGCTGCCCGACCCTGCCCTTAATCCGCGTCCACAGGATGTCCATGGGCGCGTACATTTGGAGGCAGTACGTGAAGAATACAGCTATAGCCACCAGGACTTTTGCTGACATTGCCAAACTGAAATTAAACAAATTGATTTTATAAAAACATTGAAACTCCCAACAATTTTCAGTGTTCCTTAAAAATTGGAAAATTAGAAGCACGCACGATGGTCCCCGAAGCAAATTATTTTTTTTCCACTACTAGATGTCTCCACTGGATAAAACCTGTTATTCCAAGCAAATGCCTGAGCTCCCTCCAAAAAAATATTACCAATCTATTATTTATTGAAACTATTAATATTAATATACACCTAATATAATTCATCAACTGCAGTCTTTAGACATTCACTGCTGGACGAAACGTAGTTAGTTTTTAAGACGACTCAAAATTGTTCTTGAGTTTTAAAAAAATCGGGGTAATTGGGGGAGACCTTTGCCCAGCAGTGGGACAATATGCGCTAAGGAAACAAAAAAAAACTTTGCTACCTTTCCCATATCGTCGCTAATCTGACTAAGTGACGTAACCGACATTTTGGCGTAACTGACATTTTTGATGTTGGTTTTATCTACTTTTGAAGACGCACCGATCTGTCTAATCGCCGTTGCTGTATCGCCTACCAGTGTCTAGAAGTATGGTTGAAGTATGGTTGACGTATCTACAGTTCTTAAAAATTATATTTATTCTAAGTGCCCTAAGTTACACTTACGACTTTTAGTAAGATTTTTATCCACGCAAAATGTACTCAAACAAGTCGTAAGTGTGAAATTTCCTCTTACGACAGACATCAAGAAAAAATTATCTGTTACCGGCGAAAAGAGCCGAGTGTAAGCAGCAGTCAAATATAACTCCGGAAAATGCACAGTGTGCAACTTTCGATCTACAACAGGTAATAAACTTGCTGCAGGGGACAGAATCGTTATTCGATTGTAGCTTCAACTTTGATGTATTTAATATTTAAATTGCCTAGAAGAAGCAAACCATATCATGTCATCGTCCTCGAACACACATCATTGTGTTACCCTTTTCCCAATTGATTTGTGGTCGCCGCAGTACGTCTATTTCTTCCACTCTGCCCTATCAGCCGTCACTTCATCATTCACTCCCTTCTTTCATATCATCTCTCATGCAATCCATCCATCTTTTCTAAGGTCTTCATCTTCTCTTCCATCCACTGACATTAATATTCATAACTTTCTTAGTTACATGCGTTTTATCCCTCCTCATAACATGCCCATACCAAGCTTAACGATTTCCTTTCAATTTTTCTGTCTTTGGTGCAATTTTCAAACTTCCTCTTATACTTATTCCCTTTTTTAACCATTCTTGTCACTCCACACTTTCATCTCAACATTCTCATCTCTGCTGCATGCAATCTTCTTTCATTCTTCTTCTTCATGACCCAGCATTCCGATCCTTACCTACATAACGACCGGTCATATTACGGATTTGTAAATGTTACCCTTATACTTGAGTGGCATCCGTAGGTCACACGTTGTTGCTGTGACCTTTCGCCATTTCATCCACCCTGAGTTGATCCAATGCGTTACGTCCCGGTCAATCTCACTATCCCCCTGTAAGAGTGACCCTGTAAGGTAACGAAAACCGAAAGAGACCGGTAAGGACATCTCGGCAAGTGTTTATGTCACAGGATTGGAGAGACCGCCGAAATAGCAGAACACGTACTCGGTTTTGGTTCTGATGATTTTCAGGCCATCACTCTCAAGTCTTTGCCGCCATTCCTTCAGTATATACAGTTGTGGTCATATAATTAAGAACGATTCGAAGTTCTAGAAGTTTTTTATATAAATCGTATCATACACAGAGATGTGTACCTTCTGAGAAGCAACTAGTTATGTTATATAATAGTCACATTAATAGAGCAACCTGACTTAAGAATAAAGTATGAAATCGCTAACTATTTTTTGCACATTTTATTGATTTTATCAAAGTAACACATTCAAATAGTACTGAAACTGGACAAATAATTAAGAACGATTTATTTAACTGCTCGGGAATTGTTTTGTATGACACTTAGATTTAAAAAATCACAATATTATGTAGCACAGGAAACATAAAAAGAAATTTAATAAATATTTAACTAAAATTAATAGTTAATAGCATATCCACGGCTTTTAATCACAGCTTTACACCGGCGAGGCATTGACTCTATTAATTTTTGACATTTCGCAAGAGAAATAGAGTTCCATTCTTCTAAAAAAACGTCATACAGCTCTCTTAAATTTCCACACTTTGTATTTGAAACCTTTTTCTTTACTTCAAACCACAGATTCTCTATTGGGTTTAGATCTGGACTGTTAGCAGGCCAGTCTAAGACAGAAACTAATTGCGCTGTAAGAAATTCCTTTACGGTGCGTGCAGTGTGCTTTGGATCATTGTCATGCTGGAATGTCCAAATGACCGGTAGAACGTCTTCAGCGTATGGTAACATTGTTTCTTCCAGTATATTTTTGCATTGGAACTGATCCATGTTACCTTCTATCAACTTTACAGGTCCTACACCATGTCCAGAAAAGCAACCCCAAATTTTCACATTTCCACCACCGTGCTTTAATGTAACTTTCGTGTACTTTGGGTCGAATGCTGTATTCGGGGGACGTCGTACATATCGTTTTCCATCAGAACATACTCTGTTTATTTTCGTCTCGTCAGAAAAAAGTACATTTTTCCACTGTTGCACAGTCCAGTTTTCATACTTTCTCGCAAATGCAAGCCGGGCTTGCCTGTGGCAAAGTTTTAACATGGGTACCTTTCTTGCTATCCTACCGTGCAATTTTTCTTCTACCAAACGTCTTCGAATAGTGCGTGCTGAGATTGCTGAAGGGTTGTTTTCACCAAAATATTATTTTCTAAGCTCATTGGACCCTTTAAAAGGATTTTGTTTTGCCATACGAACGATGTTTCGGTCATCTCGAGGAGTTGTTTTTCTCTGTTTAGGTACACGTGGATCATTCGAAGTAGTTTGATACGTAGCAAAATGCTTTACAGCGTGGAAAACCATAGTTTTTCAACATTGCAGATGGTCGGCTATCTTTTTATAAGACCAATTCTTCCGGCAAAGTTTTATTATTACTTCCCTTGTAGATTTATCACAACTTTTATTTTTTCCCATTGTTTTTTCTAAAGAAGCAATCACCTTTAATCTTTTACAGCACGTAATGGCGCCAAAATTATACAAACAGTAACAAATCGACTGAGTGTTCTCTATTTAAATTTGAATAAAGGTATAAACTACTTAGCGTTCTTAATTACGTGACCAGCCAGTAATAAGGAATACTTTGTTTAAAAGTAGTGTAAAAAGTTTGCCTATTGATTTTTAGCCAATCATGTGTATCAATGAATACAGTGGTAATATGGAAATGTTTTACGATACCGAGAGAAATAAAAACAAATGCATACAATTAGTTTTGCATCTTAGTTGGAAAAAATCTTCCCTTTATATCAGCGTTCTTAATTATATGGCCACCACTGTATACTCTGGACCTCGAGGCCATTCTCGGCAACCAGTACAATGTCATCGTCATCGGCAAACAGCAGGTACCAGGGAGCCTCCTCCTGGATGTCCGACGTAAGAGCGTCCATTATCACCAGGTAATAGCAAAGAGCTGACCCTTGGTGCAAGCTTACCGCTACATTGTATGTAGTGCCAACTGTCGGACTTGGATACTGCATCGAATGTACATTGCTCGGATCAACTCCATGTACTTCAGAGGCACACCTTTCTTCTTTAGGACCCACCACTAAACCTCTCGGGGTACCTGGTCGTATGCCTTCTCACGATCAATGAAGACAATGTGCAAGTTTTTATGTGCACCTCTGTATTTATCGCATAGTTAACGCATTGCGAAAATGTTTGTACGGGTATTTTGTTAGTATGGAGTTAAATATTGATATTCTATTCTTCCTACGATAATCAATTAAGTACCTACTCAAAGATTACCTATCTTAAATAGATCTTATTTCGATTTATGTTAACAATTGTTCCAATAATAATATTACTAATTAGGTTATAACGTATCAAGTAGGTACGACATTGTGATTAATTAACCTACCTTTAATGTTCGAGAGAGATAGTTTAACAAATAAAAAGTAAACAAAGCGTTTTTTAAATATTAAACTGTAATTGATTTAAAATTAACGAATTGAACTTCAAAAATACCCAGACCTATCTGAAATTTGAAGCCAAACATTTCAAAATAAAGTTCTAACGAAGTGTCGTATCTGCTTTAAATTGATTTATTGAATTAACTAATTATTCAAATAATATCAAAAGAACGTTATCAGGAAGGCCTTAGTTTGAAGTATATTGGTGTGCATTTTCATTTTAATCGATTCATATTTAAGCGTGTTACAGTCACAAATCAGTCACAATTGTACGCGACGCCAACAAAAAAGCTTGTCCTGTAAAATTACCAAAATGTCGGTTACGTCACTTAGTAAAATTAGCGACGATATAATCGTATAATACCTACTTCATAATTAATACAAAAATCACCACGCTTGGCAGGCAGATTTGTGATTGCATTGGTGTAAGTACTCGGGTGGATCTTGAAAGAAAGAAATAAAGAAAGAAAATCATTTATTTGTGTCAACAACATGGATGTAGCTATCTTGCTGCCCATCCCTTGGTGTTATTCCGTAGTCGGCGATATCCACGGTAGGAGATTTTAGTTGGGGATTAAAAATTGGCAATAATAAAGTTCAGATCTTATCACACATGGTATTCTACGCAACTGAGCTACAACAAGGAAACCGAAATGCACCGAAACTGAACGCGATCAGAGACCATTTTGACCACCTCTGTGGCGCGACGGGCGTAGGTTCGCCTGCGACGCAGGAGGTTGCGGGTTTGATTCCCGCCTCGGAACAAATATTTGTGCGATCTCAGATATTTGTTCAGGGTGTTCTGGGTATTTTCTATGCATAATAAAAATTATCTATCCATGTAATGTATTGTGTTAAGAATATCAGTTATCTAGTACCCATAACACAAGCTCTGCTTAGCTTGGGGCTAGATAATGTTGTGTGAACTGTCCCGAATTATTTATTTATTTATATATGTGACTTTTATTGGGTGCTATGCGATGTTATTATGAGGGAGTAGAATACTAATTTTCAGTTAATCACAATTCATTGTCGATTCGGTCAAGTTTCAGTGTGGTGAATTGAGCTTCAACTATTTCTTAAGAAAATTAGGTAACTACTTATCGAATTTTAAACAAGAATTTATTCGGAAAAGGTTTTATAGAACCTCATAATAAGCATTCAAGATTCTGAATTTATTCGCTTGTAAATCATAGTTAGAATAAGCTCTTTAAGAAAAAAAGGGTCCGAGCAAAATGTTTAAATTAATTTTAAATATTTTATTATAAGGCCGTATTCAAAGGATAATTTATAACAATGTTCTAAATTATTCTAATAATTCATTGATGTCTGTATTTTTAAGTATTCTTTTAACATGTTACTAATCTATGAGTAGACTTAACCATTTTTTGGAATCATTATTATGATTTATATGTTACCTTTATTGATGACTGGGGCTCGCCCGCGGCTTTGCTTGTATTTTACCAGGATAGATAGATATAGATAGATAGATTAACACTTTATTGTACACCAAAAAATAATAATAAAAAAACACTATAATACAAGGATTAACTAAATCAAATTATAGTATAATGGGCAGCCTTATCGCTAAAAGAGATTTCTTCCAGGCAACCTTCCAGGATAAAAAGTAGTCTATAAGCTCAATCCAGGTCAATCTATCTGTTTCCAAAAGTTCATCAAAATCTGTTAAGCAGTTTCGGTGTGGTTGAGTAACAAACATAAACATTCATGAGTGTGGTATATCTAGATAGAGAGATAAACACTTTAGTGTACACCAAATATAAAAAAAAAAGATAAAAGAACAAAAAAAAAAAACGGTATCTAACGTACAACGTGCAGTCATAAAGGTAAGAGCGATCTCTGATGTGATGACAGTCAAGCGTTTGATTGCCATCTCACTTGATGGTAAGTGTTGATGAGGTCTAAAGCTGTCTTCCCACGGTGCGTGATTTTCCGGATTAGCACGCACGGCTTGCACGGTATACCGTGGGAAGTAGTTCGTGCTTCACGTGTCCGTATCTGCCGTAAGTCGGTAACTTCAAAGGTGCTGTGCGAGCTTATTTGCATTTAACTGACACCGGCAATGAGTTCCACCTCCTTGAAGGTATATTGGAATCGCTTCGTACTGTTACGCCAACCGGAGATTAAAGGTTTTTTTTAAAAAAAGGCGTTTTTAAGGTGAATATGTTTATTCAGCGAACAAAATTAAAAGGAACTAAAAAAACTATAAACTTAATGAAATTCGGTTAAGGCACGAGTGTCGCGTTCGGATATTGGTACTGAACTGAAATGCAGGTGGGCTGGTTCTCTTGGGAATCAAGAAACAGCTTATAATGCATTTTCGTAAGGTAGAAATTAAAGTGATTATTAGACAAAATTGTCAGCAGAGCTACTATCATCTAGGGGTTATAACAGTACGTAGGGGTGACGTCATCATATTTTATAGATACTTCTCCTACCTCATCATCATAACCAGCCAGTAAAAACGTCCACACAATCGAAAATTTACCTAAAAACACACACACTTTACCTAAAAATCAAAAGAACTTAGTGTTAGAGCTTTTACGATGGTACGGAACTCTTCGTGTGTGAGTACGACTCGCACTTGGTCAGTATTGAATACTTTTTTTTAACCCCCGGCGCAAATACGACGGGTTGTAATAAGTTTGACGTGTCTGTGTGTGTGTGTGTGTGTGTGTGTGTGTGTGTGTGTGTGTGTGTGTGTCTGTCTGTCCCATCTTAGCTCCTGAACGGATGAACCTATTTCGTTTTTTTTTTGTTTGAATTTTATATTTGTTGGGAGTGTTCTTAGCTATGTTTGATCAAAATCGGTTCAGCCGTTTCATTGCGTTGAGGGTTTTTTAATTTTTACAAAATTAATTACTTGTTTAATGTTTTAATAATAATAATTGATTTATTATAATAATAAAGGTACTCAAATACGTACCTTGTTTTCTACGCCAAAACAATTTTGAGAGAGATACTTTTTACATAGGTTTCCCAGTATGCGAAATTGTTTCCCAGTATGCGAAATTGTTTCCCAGTATGCGAAATCGTTTCCCAGCCAGCGAAATTCCAAATTATGAATTTGTACATAGGGAACGAAAACGTACTCAACGGCCAGATCGCGGCGGCAAGGTCGCGGTGGCCATGTCGCGGCGGCAAGGTCGCGGTGGCCATGTCACGGCAGCCAGGCGGTTCTTGGGCTGGCTGCTGGCCACATGTGTGTCGCACTCGATCTCGCTGGCCAATTCTGGCCGCTGGCTGCTTGTCGCTAGACTCACTACTCACTGCTCAGATCAGAATAGCTAGACCTCACTGGCTATCGTGAACTGGCCACCGAGTGCATCCGTTACCTAACACCTGCCCTCCCCGGTTAGGCAGAGCCTCTTTGCACCGAAAAATACGCGAAATTATTCCTCACTAATGCTAAAAAGCTGTTTTTTATTACGTGTCCGGTTACGTGGAAAAGTGGATACGTCGTACGTGACTGTACTCCAATAGACGTGTTTTATTGGGCTCGTTGGCACATTTCTATATTGGAATATCAAAACGCGCGCTGTGAGCTGAAACCTTGAAGGTTTGCAGGTAAAATATCAAATGCGTGGGTCGCTTGTGAACGGTAAACTTGTTATAAATTAGTTCACAGCTATACATTCATTTATTGAAAGGGTACCTAATTAATTTCAAGGAAATTCGCCTGTTCAGAGCTGAAAATAAGGTTGAATTAATGTAATTTAACTCCTTGTCTACTGACGAAGTTAGTTAACTCAACAAAAGTTAAGCTGACTTACTTCGTTTGTAAACACGTGCAAGGACCTACCGGAATAACATACGAGGAATAACAAACGCTTTGATAATTGGATTGCTAAACGATTTATTTATTTATGGGCCCTCCAACTTCCTGATTCCTCACGATCGACACGAAAACCTTTATTTATAGAAACATCGTTTTATTTGAAGGGTTATTTACCCAAAGGGTGCCATCGGAACCAAGGATATTAACATTTATCTCCTCTCACAGTATATCTGCAAACAAAAATGTCTACAGTGGTCTTGTCTTATGAAGATACTGAAAATTTCCTTAAGGTTGTTGCTTTCGCTCATGGCGCGAAATTCAAATATTTTCATGTTTTTTGCTCATAACAGCTCATCAACACTTCTTCAGATAGCTAAAACTATGTTGCCGCAAATTATGTGACCTGACACACAAGTTTTAATTTATAGTATAACATAAATATCATTAGTTTGGCTATGAATGTGCTTGAAACAAAAAAACACTGTAAATATCGTAGAAGCACAATCGTAGCTAAACTAATGATATTTTTGTTATACTATAAACTAAAACTTGTGTGTTAGGTCACATAATTTGCGGCAACATAGTATTAACTATCTGAAGAAGTGTTGCTGAGCTGTAATGAGCAAAAAACACGAAAAAAATTGAATTTCGCGCCTCCTACTCACAACTCAACTATTTCCATACTATGCGTTACTTCACACAAGTTCCTTTTATGTGCTCTTCTATTTTCAATCTCTTTTACAAACACACAAAAACATGTACACACAAAAACGCACCCACATACTTACACAAACCACACACACAGACACTGATACTCGCACACTTATATTATCCTAGACTTTTCTACTTATATAAGTACCTACAGATTTATTCCTACTTTTAATTTTTAACTTTTCATAAATATTTTTGTTTGGGTTATTCGTTATTATTCATACTTCTGCGAATGTTATCTTTCTCTTATTATGTTTGTATGATCATGTTTTTGTTCCAAAATAAATATTTATATTTGATTTGATTTGGTTACGCCGCGCGCTGCCGCCTGCCCGTCCGTTTGTCTGTCCGTTTGTATAGAGTATTATTAATTGTTATGTGGTTTTTATCCTATCTGCAAGAACTGGCAAGCTCTGCCCGGATGTAGGTAGGTACCTATGTATGTTTGTTGGTACTTGCGTATAGGTCGTATTTTTTAACAAATCTTGACGAAACTTGATATAGGTACAGGTTCTACCAGTTTCATAGTTTTTTGTCGTTCGCGATTTTCTATTCGAGGGGTATTTTCCCCGAAAAGAGAATAGGACAAAGAGACTTAGTATTTTCGCTACGCTCTAGATCTATCCGATCACAGGTATATTGATGGTATATCTTAGCAGCCGTTGAGGTGGCAAGTTGTCATTTTCACAGATTTGTGGCATGAAGATAAAAACTTTAACAATGCTAACCAATGCTTTAACAATGTAATATTTTTTAATTATAAAATTCGAATTATCTTTGGAATAGTTACACAGTGTTTTGTCTTATGTATTGACAGGCAGTTCCACATTCGAGGTGAAAACACGGTGTAACACGGTGTAACTATTCCAAGGATGGTTAGCGTTTATTAGTAGCACGGATGGTGATACGTAGTAAACTGTGACTTGAAAACGAAACTCTTCACCAAAGTCTCATAAAATTACTTGATTTAATTAACAGTGCGAGCGAAGCGATTGATTCTGCAAGAACCGGCAAGCTCTGTCCGGATGTAGGTACCTATGTATGTTTGTTGGTACTCGCGTATAGGTCGTATTTATTAAAAAATCTTCACGAAACTTGATATAGGTATAGGTTCTACCAGTTTCATAGTTTTTTGTCGTTTGGGATTTTTGAAGAGTGGGAAGTTTGCTGCGGCACCATTAACCGGCCGATTTGATAATATATGGCAGAAACATGTGGTACTACACCTGATAGACCTAGAAGACATTTAAAGGACTAGGGTGTGAACCAGCAGTCTATCGAACTCATATGTCACCGCTCGAATTTTCAAAGGGGCCGTGTATGGAATGCGATATCCAACGAAGACTTATTAGAAAGACTTTGGGTACCTAAAGACCAAAGTAAACGGTCTTCGGGTCAGCGCTCAAAAAGTGTAGGGCGTGGATGCAAGTGAACAGACACATGATACTTTACATCTTTACTCATGTCTCAGGGTGGCGGGTGCAGGGCAATGACGCAAAGGGCGCGACCTAAGTGGACATGATAATGAGATAATGCACTGTTCATAGGCAGAGGGTACCGTTTAACATCAGGTGAGCCATCTGCCGTTCCGTTATTTCAAGTCGGATTAAAAAAGGGAGTTCTGAACTACAGGTTGAGGTATAGGAGCGGTACGGAAAGGGTGTTTTCGTTACGTCAAAATGAAGCGTGGCTTCATGCCGTCTGATAATTTGAGAGACGAAAACACCCTTCCGGCCGTACCGCTCCCATACCTCAGGGACGGACTCAGTTAAGCGCTACTAGACCTGTAAACACCAATACATGTCAGTGTGACTCGTCGGGATTTCTCATAGAGTCTCACTGGAGCTCGTTTCTGGAGATAAGTTATGTTGTCACTTACACTTCTTTCTGCGGCAAGTTGAGTGTGATACTGCCAAGCACGCGATCCCCGTACTTGAGGTATCCGAAGACGCCCACCACTCCGTACAGAAGAGCCACCAGCGCCATGGTGCCCGTCAGCACGCCAGGACAGCCGAGGAAGCGCTGCGGTCGCGCCATCTCGTTCTCAACAGGCATAACTACGTTGACGCCTTCCATGGCGAAGATGGCTGTGCTGTTTCAGAAAAGCCAAAATTGAAATTTGCCGTCTCACTCGGGAATATCTCAAGTCAACTTAATTGCAAAAATGTTGACTTTCGCTCCAATTTTGCAATCTTATTAATTGCCACAAATTGGCAATTAATAAGATTTTATTCACATTCAGAATAGATTAATAATGTTACGAGCTAGGGTTCAGGATAAAATAAACTCTTAAAACACCGGTGAACAAATTAACACTTTTTAATAAAACAATCCAAAAAGCACAAATTCACACTTCCTTTAACCGCACTATCCAAAATTATCACTCTCACCACTTTACTTGCACTACACTACGCTGTTCTAAATTATCCCTCTCAGGTCTCTTGATTACTTCACAATGTTAGCTAGTAGTCAACTGAACTCCACGAATGAATTTACGACTTTATATACGAGCGTCTTAGAGTCTCGAATATTCTAACAATTACGAGCAATCTGTAGAAACGTCTACCATAGTCTAGAACTATCGGGAATTATATCTATCCTGCTCTAACAACAGGATAGCAGGCTCCCGCTACACTTCTCTGACACATCTTTACTCTATGGGTAGAGCCACAGGTTCAGCTATTCGTCAATAGATGGCGTTAAATGTGTTGCCGAATGACTTTATCTGTGGTGCCATATTCATTCTGTGTTGGCGCGTAATAATAATAATAAATAATCATAAATAATGCTTGAAAGTTCACCCAACATTATCTAGCCCCAAGCTAAGCAGAGCTTGTGTTATGGGTAAGTACTAGATAACTGATATACCTACTTAAAACAATACAATACATAACATAATTAAGATGAACACATCTTAAAAGTTTGCTTGAAAAAGGTGTTATTAAAAAAAACTTTTTTAGTCGTGTTGTACAAAACAACTTGTTCCTATAAATAAATAAATTTCAAATTTATTGTTGAAGAATTATTATTTTCACCTCAAAAACAGTGGCCATTTTGTGATGCTCTCCACCATTTTGACGTCTGGCAGTTCCGGTAGATCCACAAAGGTGTAGTAGCACGTGATGCAGAAAGTCACCATCAGACACAAGTTGGCTAGGATGGAGAATGGCACCAGGAATTTCAGGTAGCGTATTTGAGTGATCAGGATAAGTGGGAGAAGTAGCATCCCGCAGTAGACTTCGACTTGGTATTTGTGGCTTGGTATGAGGGTATCGAATATCTGAAATATACAAAAAAACTCCTTTAAAAAGTTGGACGGTAACATAATATAACATAACATAACATCAGCCAACAGTCACATACATAGTCCTGCTCCCACACTAAAGATCATTTACCGTAAGATGTCCCGGCGTTACACTCTTAGTCTGTGTGCCTTGGGAATAGCGGCAACCATAGAAAAAATAAATACTCCACGGGAGGGGACAGCTTACAGTGAAAGGTCTACAAAATGCCCTGTGTCGTGGGTACTCTTGTACCGTGGTACCACAGAATCCCCTGTGTCGTGGGTACTACTCTAGTCTCAACACACAGACCCGTAATACATATTTGTAAATCATACATACATCGACCTCAATGGCGCGGCGGGCGAAGGTTGGCCTGCGACGCAGGAGGTTGCGGGTTCGATTCCTGCCTCGGAACAAATATCTGTGCGATCACAGATATTTGATCAAGGTGTTCTGTGTATTTTCTATGTATAATAAAAAATATCTATCTATGTAATGTAACCGTATTAAGAATATCAGTTATCTAGTACCCATAACACAAGCTCTGCTTAGCTTCGGGCTAGATAATGTTGTGTGAACTGTCCAGCATTATTTATTTATTTATTTTTATTTGAGCTGGCTCTCGCGCGCCGCGCCTTCGAGGTCTTCAAATCATCGTCAAATCATTTTGATGTTGAAAGACTATTATTTTGAAAGACATGCTATCGATAACCCATTCTGACTTGTAGCACAGACTACCTAATACAGGTACAGAAGGTTGACTGCGCAAAATCATTTATATAAATAGCGACTCTTGCCCCCACACAATAAAGTGCAATTCAGGTTACACAGCGCTAATTACCTACAGCTAAATTCACCTAGTAGTTACCTCTCATTCTATCGCGTAACAATTATCTTGTCTGACTCCCTGAAATGACTCGACCAGTTGAGCCTACGGCCCTTCTCCCATTACGATACGCACAGGCGATTCAAGTATCCTGAAGGTATCAGGATACCTTCAATTCAAGTGAATCGTCTGTGCGTATCCTAATGGAAGAAGGGCTCACCGGGTATTTATAGCTTCATACCTAAAGTGCGGAGTGCTCCACGCCTGCTTGTAGTACTTATGCAGATATCAGCTAGGGCATGAAAAACAGCAGGTAGGGTAACCTGGGTCACATTCGTAAAAAAACTCTATTGGTATACGTAGGTTCTCTCTTTAAGTATTTTGTATTTAGTTTTACGTTTAATTTAATTTCCAAATGTACCTACGCTTGTTACTAAAACATCTAATTTCTCAACGGGCACGACATTAATGAACAAAATAAAATTAATCTGAGAATTCTTGCTCTTTGTCAGTGAACAAGGCTAAACGTGTGCAAGTCTAAAGTGTTTTTTATATGTATGTTAGTTTTTAAGGTATTTATGTTGCTATGGGCTTATTGTTTAGGTTTTTGTACATTTTCCAATAAGCCTGAAATAAAGATATTAGTTGTTGTTGTAAATTACTTCAGGGAATATGACTGGCAATATAAACAGAGATGTTACGTAACCATTTACGCCATTTTACGCCTGATGGGCTTTGATTATTTATAATCAAAGCGTCTGGAATACGAATATATTGACACGCTTGAAACGTCTGTTTAGCTACGTTTCATGGCGTTCTTCTTCTCCTTCTTCTCTTTTTTAATGGCTTTTGAGCAATTTCCCTAATGTCAAGTAATGTTATTGTAAATACCTACTCTAGGCATGGACACTAAAAAATAAAAATAAGTGGTTCCGAAAGGGGTTGAAAAAATTTAAAGCCTACCAACAAGGAAAGGTCCTTGTATATTAAATTTCAACGTATTTTTTACTCAGAGTGAAAACTCTGCTGCAAAATTGAGAAAACTAATAAACCACTCGTAAACTATGAATTTGACGATCATTACAAAATTTTAAATACCTACTTTATTCAATATATTAGAGAATCACACTCATATTAGGTCATGATAGAAAAAATAAAACAATTTTTATCCCGCAACGCAAAAACGACGGGGTATTATAAGTTTGATTTGTCTGTGTGTGTGTGTGTGTGTCTGACTGTGGCGTCGTAGCACACGAACGGATGAACCGTATTTTTTTTTGGTTGAGTGTTGAATTTGTCGGGAGTGTTCTTAGCTATGTTTGATCAAAATCGGTTCAGCCGTTTCATTACGTCGAGGGTTTTTTTACTTGTTTGAACATTGATAGACCTTTGTTTGACTGTGATCTCACCTGTTTGTAAGTGACGATGTGGCCGACGATGGAGCACAAAGGTCTAGAAGGCACCTATTCACTCTAGCCTTGAAGAGACCCAGATTATAGTTTTCAGGAAAGACGATGGTCGGTATGATTTATTAACTAAGCTCTCGGTGCGCAAATCTGACTCGCACTTGGCAGAGTTTAATAGAGAACATCAGCCTTTTCATTTCGATAAAATATAGTGGCTAGACTGTTTTGAAAATGTTTGCAAGTGTAAATTGCTCAATCATTACATTGTATTCAAGTTATTATTATGATTGTGAATATAATGTCTAGGTAATCTAGGAATGTGTAGAAACACAATATAAATGTAAATTTCTTAGAAGTATTTTCAACGAGTTCGTTGCTCGTTAGCGCGTGTCTTCCATCAGTAAAAACTTATTTTTAACAGACGAAATTTTTATGGAGGTTTTCCAGTCACGCGTTTTTTTACCCGACTTTGGAGAAGGGTTAATGTTTTATGAAGTGTATATATGTATGTTTTCTTTATCTATCATTTATATTTTTGTTCATTTTTGTCGTTGATTATCCTTAAGGTTAACTCAAGTAGCCAAAATTTGATTTAAAAAAAAGTGCCTAGAGTTTTGTCTTTCATTTATGAAGATTATTAATACACTTTTCACTAAAAACGGGATATTAACCATGATTTTTGAGTTTTGATTGTTCCCGATTATTTCGGCACAGGTGCATGCGCCATGATCAAGGGATAACTAACTAAAGTTTTTGCGATTAGATTTTATTGGCAGATATATCGATCTACCCTCTTTCTCACTCTTTTATCATGAACGATACTACTACCATTTGTTTCATTGTCACACTTCACTCCAACTCGACACACAACACTCACGGTATCCGGACGCGTAGCAGGTACCACACTTTTTTGATTCTTACACATTCTCACCACAGGATTCCATACTCTAGATAGATAGATAGATAGAAAACACTTTATTGCACAACACAGAAAATAAGCTAATTAAGAATTAATATTAAACTAAACACGGAAGTACAATGGGCGGTCGTATCGCTATAAGCGATCTCTGCCAGACAACCTTGGGATGGACTGGAATTATTTGCACGACATAGAACGGTGGCTTAAAATCTAAAAATCTGAATCTAGATAATTGAAAACCATCTTCTCTGTTGAAATTTCTGTGCTTAGTAATTTCAATTGTCTCTTTTACCATTCTTGGTATGTAATGTCGCTCCGTTGAGATTACCTGCGGATTGTGTAGCTCGATCCAATGATTTGAGCCAAATTCCAAAAGGTGTTCTGCTGTGGCTGAATTATGTGTGTCGATGTTCTTGACCGCTCGTATGTGTACGCGCTATCGTACGTTTCGTTTGGCCAATGCACGAACTCCCACAGCTACAATCAATATTATACACCCCTGGTTTTTCATGTGGAAAACTGTCTTTTGGTGAACGCAAGTAGTGTGAGATGAAATTTCCTTTAAGGGGGTGAAGATGGTACGTAACTAACTTCGTTTTTAGGGTTGCGTATCGCAAAAGGTAATAACGGCACTATTATAGGATCACTCTCTCTAGTGTCTGTCTGTCTGTCTGTCAGAGACATGTTCTTCAGAACTAATAGACGAAAACCTTGAAAATAGGTATGCAAAGTTAGTTTTCACCATAACACCTACTTATATTTTACAATTGGGGGGCCGGCTAGAAAAAAAATGGGTAGGTAGGGTTGCATTTTATAAAAAACTGATAAAACATGGGTGTATGATGATAATATAATATCCAAAATACGAGCAAACTTCGTTGGTATGCAGAGCGCGCAAGCGCACTAGCGGTACTCTTAAGATAAGATAAGATAAGATACATTTATTATTTAACTAAACACGGTTATAAAAGACATCAGTAAACATAGTTAAAATATAATAATGAGTAGGCATGTCCTAAATCTAAGTACTGTTTACAATAACTAATGTTTAATAACATCTACTATCTAATGATAAATAATATAAATAAATAAATAAATAAATGTAAACAAAAAGGTTAAACATTAAAATAATAACTAATACTAAAATTTTGTGCCTGTATATTAATTAAATAGGAATATAAGTAGGGTGAGTAATGGGTGAGTGTATGTGTTGTGTGTGAGTGTAGTGCATGTGTATGTGATTGTGAGTGTGTGTAGTGCGTGAGGGTAAGGGCGTATCGGGGTGAAAAACGCAGGGTGGGTCTTCTCTGCACAATAAGTTATAGTATACAGACGAGAAAAGATAACAAAATCAGTAAAAAATAAATTTAAAATTTGCAACCCACTATAAAAAAGAGGCCTATTAAGGATACTCCTTCGGGGGAAAAGGCGTGTGTCTACGTATGTATGTACCTATGTGACGAATTTGGAATCACAAACAGATAATTTCATGAAATCATTTTCCATGCCAAAATGATTACCTATGAAAATAAGAGCGATGACTCAATTACTCTTACTCATTCCTCCTTATTGCCGTCTCTTTTCTTCCCGTTGATTAGGAATTCTCTGCTTTCAGTTGCTGTTTAGCTGTAGACTATAGAGGACTGCGTTATCCCGTGTTAGATAAATAGTATTTGTCTGTGCTGACCACGCGCTTATTTTGGCGAAACCTTTGTAAATACCTAAGCTATATTAGCTGGTTTGGGTCAGGTTACGACTCAAATTGGTTAGAGCTACCTATACCTAGTACAGTACCTAAATAAAATAAAAATAAAATAAAAATAGCTTTATTATTCCTATAGGTACACATAAAAAAAAGTTAAAAGTTAATGATACAAATAAACAATAACCTAACAAAAAACAAAGTAAAAAAAAAAAAAAAAAAAAAAAATACCTAAATACTAATTTTAAAAAAATAGTTTATTATTAGGTACTTAATGTGTACGGACCGCCCGTGGCGGTGAAAGCCTCCTCCAACTGTTTCCATTCATATCTTCCTCTTGCTAATCTTGGCCAGAGATTCCCGGCCACAGCTACAACATCGTCACTCCATCGTTTAAGTGGTCGTCCTCCTCTACGCTTTTGATCTCTAGGAAACCAGTTAGTGACCACTTGGGACCATCTATTGGATTTCACTCTCTGTACAGTGTACAGTACCTACTGCTAGGAAAATCATGGTGTCGGGTAGTCATCCGTCGTTTGTGTCTTTCAACTAGCTTTTTTAATAACTTGCAATCACATTTTCGTATCGGAAACTCGATGATTGCCGGCCCTTCTTTCGAGGCCCGTTACTTTCGTAGTAGCTGGTGACTGTTACTCAGCATTTTGAGAGAGTGCTTGTTTGTTTTGACCAGTACATATTTTTTTTTTACTTGGATAGGCCTTTGTTTGACCACGATATCACCTGTTGGTAAGTGACGAAGTGGCTGAAGATAGAGCACAAAGGTCTAGAAGGCACCTATTCACTCTAGCCTTGAAGACAATTGAGACATACATTGAATTGACTACATACCTACAGCTCGTTCACCGTAAGAAGGCAACTGTCTTGGTTGGCTGCCACCGTATTATTTTTACCGTGGGTTGCACCATGGTGGGAGTTTAGACATGATAAGTGGTGAACTAATCGCCGCACAATTACACGATATAACTCTAAATAACACAATAACATGAAATTAGATATAACCATATAGCAACACGCCGCCGTCATGCTCTAAGGACATAATTAAAATAAATTCATCAAAGCTTTTATTGACAAAAATTTAGAGTAATATATTCCAATATTGTTTTTACGCAGACTGATTAGTCAGATCAAAGTCCACAGTATCATAGTCAAGGGTTCTATTATTACCTACTCGACTGTACTTCATCACTAACAAAATCGTCAAGGGATCTATTATTACCTACTCGACTGTACTTCATCACTAATAAAATCATTAAGGGATCTTTAGGTAACCACTCGACTGTACTTCATTACTAACAAAATCGTCAAGGGTGCTATTAGTAACTACTCAACTGTACTTCATCACTAACAAAATCGTCAAGGGATCTATTAGTAATATGAAAGGTGCCTAAAAATTTAATAGTTTTATTAGTAGGAGCAAAGTCCACAGGATCATAGCCAAGGGATCTATCAGTAACTACTCTAAATGACGACGTTTCTTTCAAACATGGCGGATTGAATCCTCACTGTTCCTTTTTCATGTTGACGTTTCTATAGTATCATAAAACATAATAGGTAACCTTAGTTACCTCCATCATCCATAAACCTTAAAGTACTTTAAGGTTTATGGAAAAACGCACCAATTCAGTACCTATTTTAGTCAGATACTCCTTGACACGACACTCAGGTTGAACCTTTCATGTCACAAGTCTTCGAACTTTTGGTACTAGAATAGTCCGATTTCCTCACGATGTTCCTGCACCATTTGAGAGCACTTAATAGTACACTAAACATTTTTTCGACTGCTAAATCCATTGGTACACTTCCGGATCTTGAACCCACGTCCTTAGGATCGGAAGTCAGCGTCTCCCTTATAGACCGTCAGTGTTATTTGTCCTTCGACGAAATCAAATGAATCGTTCTCAAAACAGGTGTACGGCTTTTTAGGGTTCCGTAGTCAAATGGCAAAAAACGGAACCCTTATGGATTCGTCATGTCTGTCTGTCTGTCTATCTGTCTTTATGTCTGTCTGTCCGTCCGTATGTCACAGCCACCTTTTTCCGAATCTATAAGAGCTATGCTGTTGAAACTCGGTAAGTAGATTGTCGCGTATCCATCGCGTATCCGAGCAGGACGTAGACGCAAACAAAATTCTGCATTTTCAAATACTTTTGACAGCTGCTGTCACAACTGTCTTTCGCTAACCGCCATACGACACGCACACCAAATCTTTGTAACCTAATTTTTATATATTCGAAATTAAACGCAATATCAAGAATCCAAGGAAATTTATCATTTAAAGGCATCACCGAGGAACCCCTGATCTGCGGCGACATAAATTGGACCTTCAGAGCCGATCTACAACGGACCTACGCACGCACGACCTTCACACTACCTCTCGGACGCATGGTGATATAGAATTTCCGAAGATTCATAGAGGATCATCGCCAAGGATCACTGGCCAGAAGCGCGCATTCCTACTTATTCGAAGAAACGGTACGGCCAGCCATCGATCCTATCCAAAAACGCCTATCCTTTCTTGTGTTAATCCCGTGGTAATATGCATGTTTCAGTGATTGAGACGCAGTGAGCACCATCAGTTTGCATAGTGTCTATCAGCGTGTGCCGCAGCCAGCATAGCTGCCACTTGCCAAACGTGAGTACTCCACCTTTCACTAGATTTCAGAGTGAGCACAGTAGGTAGGGCTAGGTCAAAGTCCCATTTAGAATGACGGTTACAGACGATGACAATACAAAGCAACTAATACGCGACCTAAGTAAAAAGCGAACTATTATTAAATGCCGCCTTACTCGCTTCTCAAATTACATAAATTCATTAAATGATCATGAAATCCTGCCAAATCAAACGTACATAGACCTGAAGTTACGAATTCAGGGAGTCACTAGTCTATTTGCCGAGTTTAACGTTCTTCAAACAAAAACCGAAGAATTAGTTTTAGACGTTGATATCGACGAGCAATTAGAACAACGTGAGCTGTTTGAAAGTATTTACTACGACACAGTGGCTCGAGCACAGTGTATGCTTGCTAGTGGAGAAGTTAGTTTGAGTTCCAAAAAAGCGCCTAGTGATTTCACGTCAGTTAAACCACCAACGATATCAATACCTACTTTCGACGGTTCATATGAGCATTGGTTAGAATATAGGGACACCTTTCAGTCGCTAATACACGAATCTGACCACATCACTAGCATCCAAAAGTTCCACTACCTAAAATCATCACTAAAAGGCAGTGCAGCATTGGTGATCGATTCGCTTGAGTTTTCTGCTTCAAACTACGATGTAGCATGGGAACTACTCCTCACTAGGTACGACAATAGCAGGTTATTAGTTCACAACCACATAAAGTCGCTATTTAGTATTCAGGCTTTGACAAAGGAGGCACCAGATTTATTACGCAATTTAATCGACACTATTTTAAAGAATTTACGCGCTTTGAAATTGTTAGGTGAACCAGTGGACGGCTGGGACACTTTGATTATTTATATTGCAGTCACTAAACTAGATAGAACCACTGAACGCGAGTGGGAACAATATAAAAGCACAACACTCAATAAATCTGGTGACTCCAAATCAATCCTGAAGGTGGATGTTCTTCTAACATGGTCAAAGGTCTATCAATGTTAAAAAAAAAAAAAAAAAAAAAACGTTCCTGAAGGACAGAGCGGACATGTTGGAAACGTTGCAAGTATCACACGCAAGCACTTGTAATATAAAACAAATCACAAATACGCAAAACAATCACAAAGTTCACTGCAACGTTACCACCAATAATCCGCACAGTCAAGTCAAATCGTGTTTACTGTGTAAAGATAACCATCCACTTTACGCATGCCAAAGATTTCTAGGCTCCAGTCTAGAATCTAGGCTCAAAATAGTTAGGGAAAATAGTTTATGCGAGAACTGTTTACGTGCAGGACATAGCGTGAATGAGTGTAGATTCGGTCCCTGTAGGAAGTGCGATCAAAAGCACAACTCATTGATCCACAAAAACAATGAAGTTAGTCGCGATGTAACTCCTCACACTTCAGGTGACACTACAAAACCTGTTTTGGCAATGCACTCGTCCCTCACCACAGCACTCGCAAAACCTAGCAAATATGAGCATGCGATAGATACGCACACAAATAATCTATGCGCTAAGTATCCTTGTATACAACCTGTCATGCTGCCGAAAGCAATAGTGGAAGTTCTAGATAAACAAGGCAATTTTCACCAAGCGCGTGCGCTCCTAGATTCGGGGAGTGAACGTTGCATTATAACGCAATCATTATGTGATAAACTAGACACCAAAACGATACAGTCCACTCACGAAGTACGCGGGGTTGGTAATTTGACATCACAGTCTACGCAAGTCTGCGATGTTGATGTCAAATCGCGGACCAGCCCACACACAATGCGGATGCAATGTTTTGTTTTGCCAAGCATTACATCTACGTTGCCATCGATGCCCGAACGACACGCGCAGATGGGTATCCCAGACAACATCAAATTAGCTGATCCCAATTTCCATGATTCCCAAAACATAAATATCATAATAGGCGCAGATAGGTTTTGGGATTTATTATGCGAAGGGAAAATGCGACTACAAAGCGGTCCATTCCTACAAAACACGCAATTAGGATGGATAGTATCGGGTCCCTTGAATATAACACGCAACACGGGTCCCATACGATGCATGTTTTCTCACACTAAGTCTGCGAGCTTGAGGAAAACCAAGCTTTGTGAGACGCACTCCGAGGAAAACGAGAATGCACAGAACACTTCATCGAATATACGATGCGTGATGAATGATGTTTTGCTTCAGCATTCCTCACCAATCCTCACCACAAAGTTTGAGAATGCATTTCCTCAAGCTCTCATTCGACCAGTAAAGTCATATCAAAACATTATTTTCATCATCGGTTGAAATAGTTTCTTCGGTGAATTTCACTTCTATACATTATCAATCAATGTAAATTTTTCTAAGCGCACAATATTGTCGCACGGACGTACTAAGTACTCGACGACACGGGAGCTCGGAACCGGTTTGCTGTTTCGCACTCATACAGCGCCGTGTTGTAGTTAGCGAGCCTATGAATATCGACCTGCATCTATCTACCGATGCATTCATTTGTCATACGGCGCGCGCGCTTATGTTCGCACCGTAATGCAATATGCTAACTAGATGGTTGTAAAGTCGTGTCAGTCATAGACATACCTACCTACCTAAGCTATTCTGAGCTTAGCAAAGCGTTACTAGGGACGCAAGTAGGTACGAGACCCTCCGTTGTCTTTATGAAATCGCAAGCTACTTCATTAGACCAAGGATGGCGACGCTTGCCACCTACCTACTTTATTTAAATGCAAAGTTAACTTTGACTGCGCTGATGTATCTTCGGATTAATGTCCATTTACGATGCGGGACCTTTCCGATGCTACATCCAGCGTAGTGAACGCCATTGCACTAATTTAACTTATGGTTCAAGTCCAATTACGATGCGGGGCGATTATCAGAGGTTAAATCAAGTGCAGTTGGTGTTCTATATTCTAAACAAAGCGTTAACATATTCGGATCAGATTATTTTGATCATTTTATATAAAAAAAGCCTACTCGATTCCTGGGCAATCGGTCTAAGGAGTAAAGGACTCCTACCTTACCTACACATTATGCGTTGCGGTACCTAGATCACGCTGGACCAATGCTCGTACTGAATCGTGGAAAGATTGGTAGGTTACATATTTGTAAAATCATACTTATGCTTATGCATACCTATGTTTTATTACACGCGCAGTTCTTTTGGAACTTTTAATGATTTGTCCACTAAGGCATACATTCTGCATCTGAAAATATTAACCTATTCTTTTGGGAATAGCCAGATTAAATATTTTCAGACAACGTCACCAATTCATTAAAAAACCGAACTCACATTTTTTTCCAATTATTGCCCTTCTGTTTTATAACAGTACAGTAGGTACCTACTGTACTGTACGCTCTTCAAGCAATCTTTTATCCCTACTATCATGCTCATTCTGGAGGTCAGTGGGAGGCTGGAGTAGACCGGCAAGTTCACTCGCATTATAGGTGATGCTCATTTAAACTTCGCAGAGCTTACCACGTGTTTTAACTCAAGTCCACTCCAACACCATCTCCCAACATATCTCCACTGTCTTTCGATCCTGACAACTTCCTTCTTCTCAGTCCACATTTCCAGGTTGGTCGTCCACTTTCAGCGCTGGCGTCTTATGACACACCTACGAGGCGATCCTGAATGGCAACTCCGCCAAAGCGAGTAGATGAAGCGGATCAAACACCATTTCTGATGCTGCTGACAGCGGAACACATCGCAGGGCTTTTGACTGCATGCAAATGGAGAGAGGATGTCGACAACCTACGGCCTAACATCAAACTTCATATCGAGGAAGACAAGAACCCTCATCGACGTCACACGGGAGACCAACACCGTCAAATGCAAAGACGGCGTACTATCTCGTCCAGCCTACACCCAAACGGAGGCGTAAGGCACCGTGAGGCGCAGTTTGAGAATATGTCCCCTGTACCAAGAAGAAGATGCAGAGCAGCAAGAAAGGAATACCCATAGCACGCAGGTTACCTATCTTTGAAGCTGGTGCTTCCAAGGCCGGGGGCATGTCGCGTATCCATCGCGTATCCGAGCAGGACGTAGACGCAAACAAAATTCTGCATTTTCAAATACTTTTGACAGCTGCTGTCACAACTGTCTTTCGCTAACCGCCATACGACACGCACACCAAATCTTTGTAACCTAATTTTTATAAATTCGAAATTAAACGCAATATCAAGAATCCAAGGAAATTTATCATTTAAAAGCATCACCGAGGAACCCCTGATCTGCGGCGACATAGATGTATTCTGTCACACAAAAATAGAAAAAAAACAATAAATTTTTGGGGTTCCCATACTTAGAACTGATACCTACCCAAAAAAAATTTTTTCTTTAAACCCTTTCGAATGTGGTTTCTATGGATAGGAGTAAAATTCTAGCCTAAACTAAGAATTATTTCTATAAATTATTATCCTTTGTGTTAGTATTATGTAATAAGTATTTTTATATTTCTTATCCTTTAATTTACTATGTATCCCTGTAATAAGCTGTTAATTGTAGTATTTCTTGCGCACGCTGTGATACCCTATAATTACGGAAACACTAAGATTAAGACCTTGTTTTGTTTTGTTTTTTGAATGTGTTAGTGTAAACCTGTGTTGGGTGTCCTATTTAATAAAATAAAATAATAAAATAAAAATAAAAAAAAAATAAAAAAAAAATATATGGGGATTTCTAATATATTTTTTTAAACTGAATAGTTTGCGCGAGAGACACTTCCAAAATGGTAAAATGTGTCGTCCCCCCCCCCCGTAACTTCTAAAATAAGAGAATGATAAAACTAAAAAATATATATGATGTAACATGTAAACTTCCACCGAAAATTGGTTTGAACGAGATCTAGTAAGTAAGTAGTTTTTTTTAATAAGTCATAAATCGTAAACCATCCAAGAACTTGTAATTTATGTTACTTGCTGCTACGGAACCCTTCATGGGTGAGTCCGACTCGCACTTGGCCGGTTTTTCTATTTTAGTAAATCTTTTTTTATACATATTATAAATTGATTCGGCTCACTGAAACATTTCAATAGCGCTGAGCCGATTGGTATTCATTTCAATTGCTCTCAGTAGATTGATATTTATTCAGCGAATCTGTTTTCTGTGTATAAACATATACAGGATGTGGCAAGATAATGGGACTCACAGGTTAAGTACCTTTTCTGTTGTAGTCAGAGAAATTTGTTCTGATGAAACATTAGATGAATTTTAAAGAAAACAAATCTACATTTTTGCATCTTTTGGAAAAGGTTTTTTTGAGTTTTCTCAAAAACTTACAATTTGATTTGGTTAGTTAGTTTTAGTAAATTACTTCTGATTAGAAATAGAGGTCGATTGAACCCAACTTGTTTTTTTGAGAAATGTCATTTAAGAAGCTGATATAAAAAAACGCATTTAATTCTTCAAAATTAATTTAATGTTTCCTAAGAACAAACCTCTCTAACAAAAACAGAAAAGGTGCTTACTCGTAGAGTCCCATTATCTTGCCACACCCTTTTTGATTACTAGCGTGATGACAAAGCCGCGGATGGCGTGATAAAATACTTTTTACTTTGGTCGAAGATAAAGTGAGAGCCAATTTTGTAGTGTCAAAATTGGATGCGAAACGCCAAGCACGTTCGCACGCGTATTAGAGCGTACCTCTATACTCTGTCTACGTACGTACGTGATCGATGGTGTTTGATGTCATACGACAAAATGCAAATTTTAAGTTCGATTTAAATTTATAATCAGAATATCACGTTACTGAGCACGTTACACGTTAATGTTATATTACTGAGCCACGGACTACAAGCGTGAGACGTAGCCCGCGTTATCATATCATGCGTCGCCTGGCTCACCACACCACCAACCGGCTGCATAAGCCGGCAGCGGCTTCGTGACTTGATGACGTTTCAGAAAAGAGTGCTAATTAATTGAGCGGTAACTAAACAGCATAAAAACTAAAAGCGGTTAAAATACTATTTGGTATCTTAAACAATCAAATCACTGGTAATCATTGAGCAAAACGAAATTACTTTTTGAGCGGTTAAATATTAACAAAGTGTGCCTTTTTTATGCCTTTTATAAGTTTTATGATTTGTTGGTGATCAAAGACCTTAGAATCTATACCATTATAATAAAATTAAATTGTCTGTCTGTGATTTGAAAATAAATGTCAAAATTTAAGTGAAAATTTATCCTGATCGTAAATTACCGTTAAATTTTTTTTTGTCTACCTATCTGAAAGTTTGTCTCGAATAGGCTCCGAAACGGCTAAACAAGTTTAATTTAAAATGAGATTAAAGAGGAGTTTAAACTTACATTTTAGTGTAGGTTTTAGTTAATTATCTTGCAGGGATATGAATAATGAATGTACGACGCGATTGAAGTCGCGCGCAATGTTGGTAATTATTAACCCAGACATGCGTAGATCCTCTCAAACCACGCATTGTGTAGGATTCTGTGATTAAGAGCTCCGTGGTTCACTCAAGTAAAAACAACGTGTCACGACTAGTGAAATTAAGGTGGTTGCAGTTCCATACAAACTTATTTGCACAAATATGGGCGAACAGAGTATAATTTTAGTCCATACAAGTAATATCGATGTCATTTTCGCTATTAGTCCACTGTTTTCTTCAACCAAATATGATTTGCCGCAAATAATGACCAATATAAAAGCCAACAATTTCAATGTAAAATTATACTCTGTTCGCCTATATTTGTGCAAATAAGTTTGTATGGAAAAGCAACCACCTTAAAATGAGCTATCGCTGTCATCCCTTGGTTGAAGACACAAGCCGTGCTCAAGTCACAACTGGTCACAACTACGAGTAGATGTTCCAGCTAGTAATACTAGAATGCGCTACTTATTCATTCATTGTTTGCAGAAATCTTTGAACATGACCCTGCCAGGAGTTTATATTATTTATTATTTATTTATCATACAAACTGTTCTAAATATATTTTGGTTAGTAGTATCTTAAAACCTATGTTAGGTTTGTCTAAATACTAGGTTCTCTTTACAATACAACACACGAGCGATAACAAATGACATGGAATATTTTACAACTACTACGGCGGCGGATTATGTTAATTTAAATTATTGAATTTGAAAGAAAGAAAGAAAGAAAATATATTTATTTGTATAAATGAGCTACACAGAAAGACGTATTAAACTAAGAAGAAACAGATATGAAGGTACGAGGTGTAACTCAAGTAACAAAATGGCTAAATGGAAATGTTAATAAGTATGTATTATTGAGAGGAAAGGAACACATGGCTCAGAGGCACGTAATAGGAGAGGTCTATGTCCAGCAGTGGACTAACGTGGGCGGATGATGATGATGATGGTGATGAAGATTTTTTAATAGGTATTTGGATACTAATCTGCTAACGTACGATTCATAATGCCAAAGACATAACATAGGCCCCAGAAAATAAATAAAAAATAACATTTCGTTACCTACCGACGATTCATAATGACCGAGAAATAACCAGTGGCCCAAGAGAAATAGATACAAAAAGATTTGGATACCTACCTACCATTCATTATTTTAAAATCCCTAATTTATTAATTTTTACCGAAAAACGCTTTGAAATAAATAAATTGCGTCCAGCGACGAACTTAATCGATGACCGATAAGGATGGCCTTGCTATTATGGTTGCTATGCGCCAGTCTATCTAATGTAGATAATTTGTTTTATGCAAGGGCAATGACACATAATAACATGGATTAATTGAAATCGTTTAATCTTATTCAAGATTATATATAAAAGTATTTTCAGGGTTCTGTAGGTAGTCTTACAAGGATAGACCATTTTAGTCTAGTCTTTTAGTCTATACTTGTGGGTGAATGTGTTGTTATTTCATACTTCTGTATTTAATTATATTATAAAAACGGTAAATTTTCACGTACCGTTAAATCGATGTAAGCACCGACATTGTTTCGACCCGTTTCGAGAAAAACTTGCTTACTTACTTTTTATAGTAAAACTTCTGTATTTTACCATAACTATATAAGAGAAGAGAGTATAATGTTACACTGAGTAATTTCGATGTTATTTTTGCTATAAATCCACTGTTTTCTTTAACCAAATATGTGTTGCCGAAAATAATGACCAATATAAAAGCCAAAGACTCTTCCCGCCATTTTCGAAAAGAGACGTTGTCTACTTTTATTTTATTTCTTTTCCTAGTGTTTTCTTGAGTTATTTTGTGTTATTTTGGTGGCATTTTAACTAATGTAGCTCGTTTAATAAGCACAAGTGTAGTGAAATGAAATGAAAGGAAATTGCGTGACTTTTGAAATTGGTGGAAATTGTCTACCAAAGTTTTAGTAAAATTGGCCACCGTTTTACTAACATATGACTTGACTGTGACTTTGACGACTTGGAAGGAGTGTAACGTTGCAAAATATATTGAAAATACAATATAGTGAAAATACAGATACTTGAACATGGCAAATGCACAAGCCGTGCGGCGCCAATTATAAAGAAAAAAAAAAAAAAAAAAAAAAAACAGCAATCATTTCAGTGTAAAATTATAATCTCTTTGCGCTTATGTGGAAAAATGAATAAGTATAAAAAATTAAATTAAATTAATTTATTCACAAAAAATAATCAAGCAATTATACAAAAATATAATTATAAGATTACCATATACGATTAAGTATGAAAAAGCAACCATACTAATTTGGCTTAGCTGTTTTAAGGACTTCCATCGAGGTATTCTAAGCCAAAGTAGCTTACAATTGGCCCTCCCTTTGTCATTTCTAAACAATTTACCGGAACTTTTAATTACTTACACATATTAGAGAACGTAGTAACTCTCATTGTTAATTATATATGAAAACTTTCAGCGTTATGAAGAGAAAAGTGTAACTTGGCTACGGAACCATACACTGTGCGTGGTTCGCCGAGAACTTGGCCAGTTTTATAAAATTATAAAACAATACAATTCCATAAAAACGACATTTCTACTAGGCCAGCTGGCATCTGTTTATACTTCATCATCGCAGTCAGCCTGTGATAATCCCACTGCTGGGAGTCAGGCGTTGCGCCTAGTGGAAGATAGGTACCTAGTTATAGTACGAGAAGTACGCTTTTCAGTTTAAATTACAAGTGTTCAAGTGATTTTAACATAAACAAAGTGAAAATGTGTGACAAACAGATGCTAGAAGAAAATTTAACGCAAAAGCCTCACAAATATGTCTCGATTAAGATTCATTCGAATCCTAGCAAACCGTGTCGTCTGAAGACCAAGATAATAATCACATTTTTACTAGCTCTCGCTTTGGTTTCAATTTTCACTGGTTACCTGATCTATACGAAGAGCCATTCTATGACTGAATATCCTTCCGATCCGATTGAACCTAGAATACCTTCAGTGTCTAAACTCCACGTTTTCAAACGCGCTGCCGCGTGCTCTGACGCGCCAATATGTTCCGAAGTTGGAAAAACAATTCTGGCACAGAACGGCTCAGCAGTAGACTCAGCGATCGCGTCAATGTTCTGCAACGGGCTGCTTAACCAGCAAAGCACAGGGCTGGGAGGAGGTTTCTTCATGACTGTTTACATCAAGGAAGAAGGGAAAGCTTACTCAGTTATAGCGAGAGAGTCCGCTCCAGCCGCGGCCACTACTGATATGTTTAAGAGAAGTGTCGACAAGTCTTCTGAAGGCGCACTAGCGGTGGCAGTCCCCGGTCAAGTCCGAGGGTTATGGGTGGCTTACTTACGATGGGGAAAGCTGCCCTGGGCAAGCTTAGTGTCTCCTGCTATAGAAATCTGTAAAGAAGGCTTCCCATTGTCCCAAATCGTTCTGGACGCTTTACTTATCAGATCCCAACAGGTCAAAAACGATGCTAATTTAAGACAAATGTACGTCGATCCGAGAACAGATGATTTTTACAAGGTTGGCAATATCACGAAACCTAGCCAGGTACTGTGTGAGACATTAGCTACAATAGCTGCGAATGGAGGTGATGAGTTGTATAATGGAAGTTTGTCCATGGAGTTTTTGAAGGATTTGCATAGAGTCGGCAGCGTCATCACTGCTGATGATTTACGAAACTACCAGCCAAAAATCACAGAGCCCTTAGCCGTGCCTTTCGGAGACGGAGACACTTTGTTCACCCCCCCTCCACCAGGTGGAGGTCTAGTCCTAATCAGTATACTAAGCATTCTTTCCGGATACCGCTTTAACTCTAGCAGTATCGCCACTACAGAAGATAAAATCCTTTCAAACCATAGGATTATAGAAGCGTTTAAATATTCCTACGCGTTTAGATCAAAACTTGGAGACGCGGACTTTCTTAACCTGGACGAAATTATTGCGAATGTGACATCACCGGAGTACGGAGAAGAAATCCGACTTAAAATTGATGATAACAAAACTAGTAATGATTCAACCTTATACGGAGCTGAAGCATATGCCGAAGAAGACTCGGGGACTGCGCATTTATCTATTTTAGCTGAAAATGGAGATGCTGTATCCGTAACGAGTTCAGTTGATTTATTCTTCGGTGCCGGTTTCACAACCCACAATACAGGAATAGTAATGAATGATGTGATGGACGATTTCTCTTCCCCTGGAATCACAAACGCCTACAACCTCAAACCGTCTCGTGCAAATTATATAGTCCCACGAAAACGGCCTCTATCGTCCATGACTCCCAGTATTTTAGTCGACACGAATAAAAATGTTAAACTAGTCATCGGTTCTTCTGGAGGCACGAGAATTCCTACTTCTGCGGCGTTGGTAGCGATTGGTAAACTATGGTTCGGTCAGTCGATAAAAGAAGCTATAGACGAGCCAAGAGTACACCATCAGTTATTCCCAATGTACGTGAATTATGAATATGGACTCCAAGACGCAATAGTAAAAGGGTTGAGAGCAAAAGGGCACGAAATGGTTCGCTATTCAACGATCCGTTCTGTCAACTGCTCGCTGTACCGAAACAGTACTGCCATATATGGTAATGCAGACTTTAGGAAAGCAGGCGACGTCTGTGGATTGAACTGAATTTGATAAAGATGGCTAACCTGGTGGAGATCAGATCTTTCATCGCTTCTCAGTACTCAGCGATGAGATCGCCCATTGTATAACATTAAGATTTGTTTGTGTTAATTTATTTTTATTTATGATTTGCAATAAATTATTGTAACCCCCTCTCACCCATGTATTTTAAATCTTTACCCATCACCGTGCTACTATTAAACGCGGAATATTCTTCGAGTAGTTACTCCGTGTTTTGTCTCTTTTTATCGATTTTGAAACTGCTTGTCAATGCAAAAGACAAAGCACTGTTTATCTATTCCAAAGGATTAATCGAATTTTAAAGTAACACGGCTAGTTATTTACTTACGAGTTACGACACTACTTCAGCTATTGTAGGTTTTACCCGCGTAGTTAAAGAATGGGATTATAAATGGCGGCCATTCTCATGCTGTCCCGTTCAGATTATATATAAAAGCCGCCATTCTTTAATTACGCAGGTTATACCTGAAATTAGAACTAATCAAAAAGTGGCAAGTAAAAAAAAGGCGGATTTCCAGTTTTCCTCAATTTTCCACATTTCCAAAAACACACAACAAAACTTGATTCTATAAAAAAAAAAACACTTAAAGCTTAATTTTTCATACGCATTCCTGAATCTCAAAATGCTTTTCACGCACTTACGCCCGCCACGCCACTGAGTAAAAACCACGTTAGTATGGCTACACAAAGGTCACTGCGTAGAAAAAGTATGGGTAACCTTTATTTTTTTAGTTTTCTCAAAATTGGTTTCGTTGGTTACTTTTAGTAAATTATTTCTGATGATAAATAGAGTCGAGTGAGCCCATTTGTTTTGAGAAATGTAATCTATCAGGATGACAGCACCATTTAAAAAATAAAAAAACTCAGTTTTATTTTTCTTCAAAATACATTTATTAAATAAATAATAAATTAATAATGCTGGATAGTACACACAACATTATATTCTAGCTTCAAGCTAAGCAAAGCTTATGTTATGGGTACTAGATAACTGATATACTAAATACCATTACAATCTTACCTGTTGCTTAAAGCAACAGGCCTGCAATGCTCTAAGCACGTGACCGATGGTGTTTAGGTGTTAAATGGCAAAATGTATACTTTAAAGATCGACCACATCATTATAATTAAATGTATGATCCGAATTTTATCTACTGAGCTACAGACTACAAACGTGAGGCGTAGCTCGCGCTATCATATCATGCGACGTCTGGATGGCTCACCACCGGCTGTCCCGGTATAGGACAGCGGCTTCGTGACTTGATGACGTTTCAGAAAAGTGAGCTAATTATCTGAGCGGCAACTAAGCGATGACGATGATGAAGATTTTTTAATAGGTATTTAGTTATTTATACTTATCTGCTAATTCATAATGCCAAAGACAAAACTAGTGCCCCAAAAATATAGATAAAAAATAATATTTCGTTACCTACCGACGATTCAAAATGACCAGTGGTCCAAGATAAAAATATCATAGAAAAAGATTTGGATACTACTTAACCATCATTATTTTAAAAACCTAATTTCTTTTATATTTACCGACCAATTGCAGACGCTTTAAAATAAATAAATTGCGTCACAGCAACGAACTCAATCGGTGACCGATAAGGATACCCTTGCTATTATGGTTGCTATGTGCCAGTCTTAATTCAGGAAATCTAATGTAGATAATTTGTTTTATCAAAGGGCTGATAACATGGATTATTTAAATAGTTTAAACTTATACAAGATTATATATAATAGTATTTTCAGGGTTCTGCAGTAGTCCAACAAAAATAGATACCATTTTATTTTAGATAGATATTTGTTCAGGGTGTTCTGGGTATTTTATATCAGTTATATATCCGTTATCTAGTACCCATAACACAAGCTCTGCTTAGCTTGGGGCTAGATAATGTTGTGTGAACTGTCCAGCATTATTATTATTATACTATGGCGACCTCTGTGGCGCGGCGGGCGAAGCTTGGCCTGCGACGCAGGAGGTTGCGGGTTCGATTCCCGCCTCGGAACAAATATTTGTGCGATCGCAGATATTTGTTCAGGGTGTTCTGGGTATTTTCTATGTATAATAAAAAAATATCTATGTATGTAATATATTGTATTAAGTATATCAGTTATCTAGTACCCATAACACAAGCTCTGCTTAGCTTGGGGCTAGATAATGTTGTGTGAACTGTCCAGTATTTTTTTTTTTTTTTTTTTTTTTTTTTTTTTATTATATATTATTTTGGGAAAATAAAATAAAAATTATAAATAGTGTTTACTTATAGATGAATTTATTTAAGGTGGTTGCTTTTTCATACTATTGTATTTTTCCATTATATGGGCGAAGAGAGTATACTTTTACTCTAAATTATTTCGATGTTATTTTCGCTAAAAATCCACTGTTTTATTTTACTAAATAATAATTTACCGCAAATAAAGACCAATATAAAAGCCAACAACAATAATAATATTTCTAATTTAAGAACATTTTTTCATTCGAAGTCTGATTTGTCCAAATTAAATAAAGCAAATAGTACACCATGACCGCAAATTAACACGATTAAATTTAAAAGATCGAAATAAGCAGAAGAATGAAGCAATAACAGACAGACAGACACTAATTAACGAGTGGACCAAACAAAACCAACAAAACATCACTGATTATCGATATAGCCGTACCTAAGACCCACAATGTACAGAATACAATAGCAGAAAAGCTTTCCAAATACATAGATTTGAAGGATGAGATCACTCGGATGTGGAGATTAGAGAAGGTTTCGATTATTCCTATCATCAGGCATCATCCCTAAACAATTGTTTCAGTATGTTGTTTGTTGTTTCAGTTGTTGTTTTATCTAAGTACACTTATGTTCTTCCGCAAAAAGCGGTCATTCAAAATAATTGTAGGAAATTCCTACAAATTGACCGGTATTGGCTGGTATTTTACCATCAAATTCAAGAGATCAAAACAGTTTATCAACCGGTATGCACATGGCTTGGGCCCGTGCATGTCGGTCATATCTCTGACTTTCCTGAGCCGAGCTGATCAGATCAAATAAAAAGAGAATAATAATAATAGTAGTAGAACCGCATGGGCGGTTTTACAAGGGCCTTACAGGGCCCGATGTAGATCTGCTTACTTCAGTGAACTAGCCACGTTATGGTGACCTCTTTGGGGAAAGCGAGGGTTTTGTCTGTGCGATTATAGATGAGGTTGTCAAGACGAACAACTATCGAAAGTACATCATGAAGGATGGAACGACTAATATCTGTAGATCATGTCACCGTCCCGGAGAGTCCATCAAGCACGTGCTTCCAGGTTGTTAAAAAAAAAGTAAAAAATATTTATTCCGAGTAAATTTACATTGTAAGCAAGATACACATTTAAACATTGATGCTGCTTAAGTAATAAAACTGTGTAGCAGAAATGTGTGTTATAAAACTGTGTGTTCGCATCTTGCTAACTCAATGTATCTGCAGAGATACAACCAAGTAGCCACGATCATCCACCAGCAACTTGCTCTCCGATACGACCTTGTGGGACTGAGCCTGACAGACCTGAGGTGCCGTACTATAAGTACGTGCCACAGCCAGTTCTTAAAAATGGCCGTGGCACGCTCTACAGGAACCGGTCTATCATCACGGATAGGACTATTGTTGTCAATAAGCCTGATATCGTGCTGGTAGACCGGTTGGAACGCCGGGCTATACTTGTTGATGTCACTATCCCGTATGATGCTAATCTCGTGAAGGCCGAGAAAGACAAGTTAAGCAAGTACCTTGACTTGGCTCACGAGATTACCGCCATGTGGGATGTGGATTCAACGATTATCGTCCCGATAATCATTTCAGTGAATGGACTGATAGCGAAGAGCTTCGACCAATACCTTAAGAAGCTCTCGCTAAATGGTTGGATAAAGGGTCAGATTCAAAAGGCGGTACTCCTGGATATCTGTTTCAAAAAGGTCTTGCCACGCCAGCGAGGTATTCTAAGCCAAAGTAGCTTACAATTTGTCCTCTCTGTCTCTCTATTTGTTCTATACAATTTACCTAGAAACTATTAATTAATTACCCATAATAGAGAACGTAGAAACTCTCATTGAAAATGATATAAGAATACTTTTAGAGTTATGAAGATAAAAATATGACTTGTTCAAGGAACCTTACGATGCATGGTTCGACGAGCACTTGGCTAGTTTTATAAAACTATAAAACGATACAATTCTGTACAATCGACATTTCTACTAGGCCAGCCGGCATCTGTTTACATTTCATCATCGCAGTCAGCCTGTGATAATCCCACTGCTGGGAGTCAGGCGTTGCGTCTAGTGGAAGAAGCAGTTCTAATACGAGTAGTACGCGTTTCATTTTAAATTGCAAGTGTTCAAGTGATATCAACATAAAAAATATACATTTAAAGTGAAAATGTGTGACAAACAGATGCTAGAAGAAAGTTTAACGCAAAAGCCTCACAAATATGTCTCGATTAAGATTAATTCGAATCCTAGCAAGCCGTGTCGTCTGAAGACCAAGATAATAATCACATTGTTACTAGCTCTCGCTCTGGTTTCAATTTTCACTGGTTACCTGATCTATACTAAGAGCCATTTTACGACTGAAGAACCTTCCGATTCGATTGAACCTAGAATACCCTCAGTGTCTAAACTTCGCGTTTTTAAACGCGCTGCAGCCTGCACTGACGCGCCAATATGTTCCGAAGTTGGAAAAACAATTCTGGCACAGAATGGCTCAGCAGTAGACTCGGCTATCGCGTCAATGTTCTGCAACGGGCTGCTTAACCAGCAAAGCACAGGACTGGGAGGAGGTTTTTTCATGACTGTTTACATCAAGGAAGAAGGGAAAGCTTACTCAGTTATAGCGAGAGAGTCCGCTCCAGCTGCGGCCACTACTGATATGTTTAAAAGAAGTGTCGACAAGTCGTCTGAAGGCGCACTAGCGGTGGCAGTCCCCGGTCAAGTCCGAGGGTTATGGGCGGCTTACTTACGATGGGGAAAGCTGCCCTGGGCAAGCTTACTGTTTCCTGCTATAGAAATCTGTAAAGAAGGTTTTCCATTATCCCAAATCGTTCTGGACGCCTTACATGACAGATCCCAACAGGTCAAAAACGATGCTAATTTAAGAAAAATGTACGTTGATCCGACAACAGATGATTTTTACAAGGTCGGCGACATCACGAAACCTAGCGAGGTACTGTGTGAAACATTAGCTATAATAGCTGCGAAAGGAGGTGATGAGTTGTACAACGGAAGTTTGTCCATGGAGTTTTTGAAGGATTTGCATAGAGTCGGCAGCATCATCACTGCTGATGATTTACAAAACTACCAGCCAAAAATTACAGAGCCCTTAGCCGTGCCTTTCGGAGACGGAGACACTTTGTTCACCCCCCCTCCACCAGGTGGAGGTCTAGTCCTAATCAGTATACTAAGCATTCTTTCCGGATACCGCTTTAACTCTAGCAGTATTGCCAGTACAGAAGATAAAATCCTTTCATACCATAGGATTATAGAAGCGTTTAAATATTCCTACGCGTTGAGATCAAAACTTGGAGACGCGGACTTTCTTAACCTGGACGAAATTATTGCAAATGTGACATCACCGGAGTACGGAGAAGAAATCCGACTTAAAATTGATGATAACAAAACTAGTAATGATTCAGCCTTATACGGAGCTGAAGCATATGCCGAAGAAGACTCGGGGACTGCGCATTTATCTATTTTAGCTGAAAATGGAGATGCTGTATCCGTTACGAGTTCAGTTGATTTATTCTTCGGTGCCGGTTTCTCAACCCATAAGACAGGAATAGTAATGAATGATGTGATGGATGATTTCTCTTCCCCTGGAATCACAAACGCCTACAACCTCAAACCGTCGCGTGCGAATTATATAGTCCCACGAAAACGGCCTCTATCGTCCATGACTCCCAGTATTTTAGTCGACACGAATAAAAAAGTTAAACTTGTCATCGGTTCTTCTGGAGGCACGAGAATTCCTACTTCTGCGGCGTTGGTAGCGATTGGTAAACTATGGTTCGGTCAGTCGATTAAAGAAGCTATAGACGAGCCAAGAGTACACCATCAGTTATTTCCAATGTACGTGAGTTATGAATATGGACTCCAAGACGCAATAGTAAAAGGGTTGAGAGCAAAAGGGCACGAAATGGTTCGCTATTCAACGATCCGTTCTGTCAACTGCTCGCTGTACCGAAACAGTACTGCCATATATGGTAATGCAGACTTTAGGAAAGCAGGCGACGTCTGTGGATTGAACTGAATTTGATAAAGATGGCTAACCTTGTGGAGATCAGATCTTTCATCGCTTCTCAGTACTTAGCGATGAGACCGCCCATTGTATAACATTAAGATTAGTTTGTGTTAATTTATTTTTATTTATGATTTGCAATAAATTATTGTTACCCCCTCTCCCCATGTATTTTAAATCTTTACCCATCACCGTGCTACTATTAAACGCGGAATATTCTTCGAGTAGTTACTCCGTGTTTTGTCTCTTTTTATCGAATTTAAAACTGCTTGTCAATGCAAAAGACAAAACACTTATATACTTACGACACTATCTATCAGCTATTGTAGGTTTAACCCACGTAGTTAAAGAATGGGATTACAAAAAGCAGCCACTCTCATGCTGTCCCGCTCAGATTAAAAATTACAATCATTTCAATTACATGACGCCATTTACAATCCCATTGTTAACTATGCGGGTTATACTAATAATACATCATGATCATTTTTTTATAAAATATTTTCTTTTTTTACTTTGTCCTTGTGATTAATATGTATGCCCATACCAATTTACAGTTTTATAATACTAAGAGTCTCTGAACTAAGCCGCGGACAGACAGACGGACGGACATGGCGAAACTATAAGACCCTTCTCCCATTACGATACGCATATGCGATTCAAGTATCCTGCAAGTCTCGGAGACTTGCAGGATACCTTCAGGATACTTGAATCGCCTGTGCGTATCGTAATGGGAGAAGGGCCTGGGTTCCTTGTTGACTACGGCAACCTAAAAATACTGAGAGTTATCCTGCTAAAAGCGTTTATTAGTAAATGTATATATGTATGTATCGTGTCGACAACGATACTAAAAGCATAATGTGAAAGCGCCCATTCACGGGTGGCTACGGAGGGGTCTATTCCCAGGCCAGGTTAAGGTGGGGTACGCCGTAAAATTCCTTATCTTAGATTTGATTTTAAAAGAATAAATCAAGTAGGTACTTTATTCAAATAAAAAATAAACATGGATACTACATTACAATTCAGAGGGATTACGTATTATATCCGTACCAAAAACACGATAGGACAATATTTTCTCAAAAATCCAAAGTTACGTCTACTTTTTGCCTAAATTCGATTGTTTTTTAAAATGGTGCATATTATTGGGTAAAAAATTTGATAGATAATATCAATACAACAAATCTGAGGGTAAGGAATTTGTAAAATGATCTATATTTTACGAGATATTCAATAAAAGCGCTTTATCGGGCGGTACAGGATGTTTTTTTTTAAACCCCGACGAAAAACGAAGGTGTGTTATAAGTTTGACGTGTCTGTGTGTGTGTGTGTGTTTCTGTCCCATCGTAACTCACGAGCGGATGAACCGCCTTAGTTTTTTTTATTTTTAAAGTTGTATTTGTTAGGAGTTTTCTAAGCTTTGTTTGATTATAATCGGTTCAGCCGTTTCATTGCGTTGGGTTTTTTTTTAATTGTACAACATTAATTTCTTCTTGTATGAAGATTTCTGCCTGGTGTCGGCGCAGTCTTAAGCCACAAAATATGCAGGTTCTTCAAAACTGTTTCAGGTATAACTGTTACTCACATCTTTGAGCGAGGAGGCGATAAACACTACGTAAACGCCCGTCCCGCCGATACACACGCCCGCCATCGCACCATCCACAAAGTGCCTGTAAAATGTGAGTGCATCCTTAAAATTACTACCAAAGAAATATGAAGAAAGTGATTATAAATTGACTGCGAGTGAAACGAGACTGCCTGTATGTGCCAACGCTCACTCGAGAGTGTACATGCTGTACAAACTTTGGCAACATGTGCCACGCCTCCATACCGCTTCTCCTCCCTTCTACATTTATATGATGACTCTATCCATATCCCATTATTATCATAAATGTCCACCACGATTCCACGATTCACATTAAAGTACATTTTTTTATTGACTGTACCTAATGGAATCATTAAATTAGAATTTCTCACAACCAGTATTGCAGGCTCGATGGTCACTGCAACTGATGACAACTTGGATTTTTTTCTCGATTATTATTCGTGAAGACGGAGCTAGTATCACAACTGGTAAAAGATACAGACAATTCAAATGCGGTTTCTACTTTTTCATAAATAAAGTAGGTATTTATCGTTTTTTGGTTTATTATAATAATATTGTTATTTCTTGTAAAACTAGAGGAACGCCAGCCACCAATACTGCAATCACCAATCAGCCTGCCTAGCGTCATTTATGGAAAATCCCCTATTGCATTCTAAGGGAGAGACATTGTCCAATAATGGTCGTCTAAATGCTGATGAGCTACTTTGGTCACATCGCTCGGAGACAACCAGACAACCTGGACAAACTGGTTGTGGTTGGGAAGATAGGGGGGAAAAGACCTCGTGGCCCATCACCTAGTAGCAGTAGTGCTCGCATTGCTGTGTTCCGGATTGAAGGGTATGGGTGCCGGTGAAATTACAGGCACATGAGACTTTTCATCTTTATGTCTCAGGGTGGCGGGCGCAGTGCATCAATGCCACAAATGGCGCGTCCTAGGTGGACGTGATCTATGTGGTACCGCTTAACATCAAGTGGGCCATCTGCTTGACCCGTCATAGCAAGTTGTATAAAAAAAACCTTGCCGCGGGTCTGATCAAGTTAGGCATTAACAGGCCTCCCTGTCACTACCGCCCTAAGAAGAGCCGAAGACAGTGGCGTGGAAGCACCTCGTTTATTCCTCTACCAAAACATTTAAGGACGGGCATCTTCAGTACTGAAGAAAACGACCAAGAAGAAAGAAATGCTGATGATGATGATCTAAAAGTAAGGCATTTTTGTGAAAAGTTTGGAAAATTTACCTTATTTGTGTGGCAAATCGTTTCAATCTCTTAGGTCCTAGTTTGAAAACCCTCTCACACGTGTCGGTGTAGCTCAACAAAGGCACGCGGCATTCTTTGCACACCTCCCTTGATGTTGACACCTGAAAGGAAGAACGCAATAAGCTCTAGTACCGATAGTATTTTTCCTGATTCTCTTTACGTCTTACTTTTGACTATCTCCTTGGTTTTTAAGTTGGTTCTCTTTTTCTTTTGAATCAGCTTCTCCTTGTTCTCGAGGCACAGCATAGGCGCTTCTCACCTAGTAGTTAAGGATCATCAAATAAAACCAAGCCGTCTTCTATGTTTGGTTGCGTTGGAACAGGAGTAAATTTTGTTCTTAAGACTATTCAAAATGATCCTTGTGATTTTAATGAATAAATTATCTTTGTCTTTGGTTTTGACTTTGGTTTCCACGCTTTGTTCGTTATAGGCCCGATAAAAAAACCATCGACTGTTTCCAGCGCTCCATTAAAATTGGAAAAGGAATAGTTATGGATGACAACCTCTGTGGCGCGGCGGGCCAAGGTTCGCCTGCGACGCAGGAGGTTGCGGGTTCGATTTCCGCCTCGGAACAAATATTTGTATGATCTGCAGATATTTGTTTAGGCTGTTCTGGGTATTTTCTATGCATAATTAAAAATATCTATCTATGTAATTTATTGTATTAAGTATATCAGTTATCTAGTACCCATAACACAAGCTCGGCTAGCTTGAGGCTAGATAATGTTGAGTGAACGGTCCAGCATTTTTTAAAAAATTTAATTACATAGGTAGCACGCATAATGTAGGGCCCGGAATCTAATTACTCTTTTCACGACTAGATGTCGCCACAGGAAATGAGTTAATTTTACAAAAAAAAAACAATTTTTAACTAAGGATTAATCCCCGTCTATTTTCAACTAAGAACGATCTCGACCAAGTCACATTCCAAACAAAAAAAACTAAATCAAAATCGGCTCATCTGTTCAGGAGATATGATGCCACCACATTCCTATATAAAGACACAGATACACGCAACAAACTTTTAAGACCCCTCTTTTTCGTAGGGGGTTAAAAATAGAACACGCTATCATCTATCATTCCTTGCAATTGTCATTCAAAAGCATTTTTACGAGTACCAACCATAGCTAAGAACCATCTCATATAAATAAAACCGTATCTTCATTTCATTTCATTTATTTATAAATTTTTGCAAAAAACAAACATGCTGCAAAATTTACTTAAATACTACTTTAACGAAAACAAACAACAATAGATCTATACATAGGGACAATAGATAGATAGGTGGATAAAAACAAGTGAATAACCAAAAAGTTCAAAAACCGAAAGGCGAAGGTTCAAAAAGAAGACATTCAAAGGAATGGAATGAAGTAGATAAGTACCTATATAAGTGGTTTACTAGCACCACACTAGGATACCCTGTGTTGTGGGTGGCTAGTCTCTTCCAAAAGATTTAAAATAAAATATCTTAATTGTTGAAACCTTTGTAGATTGTAGACAGTTGTAACCCGGACTTGTTGGTAAAATTCGTTGGTATAAGATTGGTCCTGGCTGCTAGCTTATTAAGGAGTGTGTTATTACTGAAAGAAAGTAAAGTCATTCGTGGGAAGCAATGGCGGCGATGAGCTCACCACTAGTCACGCCTATATTCCCACGAAAGTTCAACCCACGGTTAAGAGGCCCATTGAGCACCTACCTACCCTTTCGAGGAAAAAGGCATGTGTCTATGTATGTATGTTATAGACAGATAAATATAACATATACAACTTCTCCGATCTATTAGGGGTAAAAACTGCAACAGTAAACTAGGCCATATCTATACAGGGCGTCCCAAAACTATGCGACATGTAGGGAAAGTACCTTAAATATTGTAGATAGGATATTTTGCGGAAGTGAGAACTTATTTTATTTTTAAAAGTAAGTAATACTGCATTCAAAGATTTTCCAAAGTTACTTGCTTCGTCTGGGAATCGAACAGACTTGAATGTTTAAAAAACACCCCGTATTTTTATGATGCCAATCAAAATAATGGACAAAATTTAATAATTGCTCTTGTAGAACATAGTATCGTAAAACAAAGGAATACCGTAAAATTAATCATTTTAATTTTAAGTCGGTTCGGTTCCCAAACGAATCATGTCTTTTTATGAAAATCTTTGATTGCAGTATTACTATGTTTTAAAAATAAAATAAAGTCTCCTTTCAGCAAAATATCCTATCTACAATATTTAAAGTACTTTCTCTTCATGTCGCATAGTCTTGGGACGCCCTGTTTATCTGAACCCGTTAACAATCTCATTTACATTACCAAATTGCTTTATCTACGTACCTAATCTAATATGTATACATACATACTATATAAAATTGTAATCTTGTAAATAATCGGTCATAGTCTCGTTGGTTGACACCTGCCTATCTACAACTATTACTTAGATAAAAGGATTTTCGTAAAAATACGTCAGCTTATTCCTTATTTTTAATTACTTCGTTTATTCCTTATTTTTAATTGTTCATTATTTTGTCCAGGATTTTTTGTTTTCACTGAGTTTAAATATTTTTTCGTAAATTCCTACATGTGCCTTAAAATTATTGTACCCGTGCATAATTAATGATAATAATTAATATACAACCTTGCAATACAAAATAAACAACCTCTGACCCTAAACGCATTACATCCCTTTTCCGTTCCGTCGCTGTCGGGGGTAAACACTTCGTTAGGATTTGGTAATTTTGAAGTCTAGTGGAAGTGTAATAATATTACTGAGACCACGCGGACAATTAACAAACATCACGAATAAAAAATCTCGCATGAAAAATTTATTTTAGAAGCAAGTGACTAATTTTGTAATAATAAAAAAACCCTCAACGCTATGAAACGGCTGAACCGATTTTAATCAAACATAGCTAAGAACAATCAAGACTAATTCACATTTCAAAAAAAATAAACAGTTCATCCTTTCGGGAGCTACGATGCCAAACACAGACACGTCAAACTTATAACACTCCATCGTTTTTGCGTCCGGGGTTAAAAACGGCTTAGTCTGAAATGTTAAATTGGGTCTCAAAAGATCATAATTGAACTCTGTATCAAAATATCATGAAATGCCACAAATAATCGGGGTCGGCAACTAAATCATCAAAATAAAACAAATTGATTGAAAATAACTGTTGAAATCATCAAAATAAAACAAATTGATTGAAAATAACTGTTGAAATCATCAAAATAAAACAAATTGATTGAAAATAACTGTTGAAATCATCAAAATAAAACAAATTGATTGAAAATAACTGTTGATAGATTGCTAAAAGAAAGGTCTGATAGCATATACACAAAGAGTCGAATAAAAAGTTATTTGTGTTACAAGGGCGTTATTTTGAATTCAGAGCGAAGCGAAGGATTCGAACCTTACTTACCTACCCACATAATTCATTGGAGAATGGGATTAAAAAAAACAAAGCTATTTCGTGATATTCAAATCCTTTAACAAAGGGTACGTTAGCTTAACAGAGGTATCCTTATCTTAATTTATTGCCTATCTTAATTACTTTTTTCTCAGCTTCAAATACTGTAGGAATTTTAGGCAGGATTTTACGCTTACGATTTTACGTTCGTAAAAGATCGTTCAGTGCGTGGCATATTAAGATCGAGATAAGATAAGATAAATAATTTATTACCAGAAACAAGTAATTTATTTTGTAAAAATTATAAAACCCCCAACGCAATGAAACGGCTGAACCGATTTTGACCAAACACTCCCGACAAATTCACCTTTCAAACAAAAAAGAACTAAATCATTTCATCCGTTCGGGAGATACGATGGGGCAGACACACACACACACACATACACACAGACACAGACACGTAAAACTTATAACACCCCTTCGTTTTACAAGTACAAGTGGCCCCACTATGGCGAGCGGAAAGTGACTTCTTATTGAACTGAGTTCAAGAAGTCACTTTGAGAAGGTCAATCTGCTTTGCCTTTGCTTTTTCTTACAACTACTGCGAGAAAAGTTGATAAAAAATTACGAACTTGAGTCAAAACGCGCGTAGTGTGTAAAAACCGGTCGGCCATTAAAAAAAAAGATCTCTTTTTTTTTCGACTGTCTTTAAAATAACAGAAGCAATGGCCCCACGCTATTATCCTAGCCGCATTTAACAAATGGGGCAGATTTACAGAAGTATCCATGAACATTTGTTGCGACAATACCCGTGCGAAGCCGGGCCGAGAAGCTAGTTCTGTGTATTTTTGAGGACAGCAAGTAAACAAGAGTAAAATTTAACAAATAAACATAGCTACAGCTGAATGGAGTCATTTCCATCTGTAGGTACCGCTCGTCCGAAAATGAATTTGGAACAAGTGGGAATTTCAATTATAGCAAAGTTAATGAAGTAAAGGAATTCAAAGATTAACATTAAATTCTCGATTGCATTCTAACTTATAAGATAAAACGCTGATTACTTAATCCCAATCCTTGCCAAGTTTTTGAACGAAAGATTTAATTTTGTTGAGCATTGTTTTGGTTTGAAATTAGATAATATTTACTGAGTTTTGAAAAAGTTAGTTATAGAACAAAGTTTCATTGCTTTTTAGTTATTGTTATCTGAGTAACAGATTTTATAACGTAATTAAGTTGAAAGTGTAAGTTTCACTAAGCTTATATTGGGTTCTCACTCTTGAAGACTTAGGTATGCTAGTTTTGAAGCAAGCTTATTAAGTCTGTTGGAATTAAATAAATAAATAAATAAATAATACTGGACAAGTTCACACAACATTATCTAGCCCCAAGCTAAGCCGTAGCTTGTGTTATGGGTACTAATTAACTGATATACTTAATACAATACATTACGTAGATAGATATTTTTATTATACATAGAAAACACCCAGAACACCCTGAACAAATATCTGCAGATCGCACAAATATTTGTTCAAAGACGGGAATCGAACCCGCAACCTCCTGCGTCGCAGGCGAACCATCGCCAGCCGTGCCACAGAGGTCGTCAAAACACACAAATTATGAAAACACCAGCTAAGTACTTCAGTATGAATACACTGCGCCGCAAAGAGGGTCACTTAGCGCGGGTCAGTTATAAAAAAACAATTGTTTTACTCTTTTTTTACATTTGCTTATAATAACAACTCATGGTGTCAAAACGGAATACAAAAATGTATAAAAATTGCATATTTAATAACGTAGCACATTTTTCGAAATGTAGTAAAAATGGTAATTCTTACTTAATTTACTTTAATTCAAAATTAAGCTAGTAATCTCTAACTTTTATCACTTTGATTTATGCACTATAAAATTGACTATAATATAGTCTTTATTTGATAAAGCTAGCTCCAATATTTTGGAAGTTATTGAGGTTTCTGCTACTAACCCGTTTTCTTTGCGGCCCAGTGTACATACTCGTAGGTAGATATGCCCTTGGTAAATAAATAAACTTTAGCTTCATTGGTTATTTTATTAATATTTCAATTCTAGGTATTTAAACACGTTCAGTAACAAGTTATTTAAATAGATATTCATTGGCTCTCAATGTTGGCTCTCAAAATGCTTTTGCCTTTGGATTTCTTCATAGGGATCACATCTCTCAAACACAGCGAGAAATGAACGATGAAACTGAATAAAATATTTAAGTAGGACTCAAAGCGAAGAGATTGATTAAGAAAATTCTGAATATTTTTGGAAGGACGTCTCGCTATGAATGAAATCTTAAATTAATTTTGCCTTATTGCCATAATTCATAGTTATTTTATTATTAAAATGAATCTAGTTTTCCAATCTCACTGTAATAACGTTATTCTCCAAAAGGCCACAAAAGGCAAAGAGTATCGCTCTAGAGTTGAATACGTTTTTTGTAGAAACATATCTTAGAAAAAAGTTTGATTCAATTGCTGATTGGAATCGTGAACTCATCAAAATGAGCCCAACCATTAAACAGGGGGGTGTTTTGTTGTCTACCTTCCGTTTCCAACATCAGATCAGCAAGGTTTTAAAACCACACTGATAGTTGATTGAATCGAGACTGAACTGTGAAGTGCTACCTAATAAAAATTCAGTCTGGATTGATTAGAGTAGGATAGTGTTAATACCATATCATTGAGGGTGAAAGAGTAAAGAGAGAGTTGTCTATTTTGCTAAAATTCTAGCCAACAATCATGGAAAAACTTTGAGAAGTACGTTTTGATAAAAGTCAAAATCAATAGTGGTTTATTAATTTCATTATTCAATTGTGATTATAATCATATTTCCTTGTTGTATTGTCTGTGGAACACCATTTGTGTAATTTATGATACCGACACTAGATCGGAACATGATCCGTTTTTTTTTTACTTTTTATTTATTAAGGAACATTGATAGACCTTTGTTTGACCACGATATCACATGTTGGTAAGTGACGCTGTGGCTGATGATAGAGCACGAAGGTCTAGAAGGCACCTATTCACTCTAGTATTGAAGAGACCCAGAATATAGTTTTCAGGAAAGACAGACGACGGTAGTGTATTCCACTCCTTAGCAGTTCGCATTATAAAGGTAGAACTGAAACGTTTAGTACGAATAGAAGGTATACTAATGAGGTAAGGATGGTACATAAACGTTCGTCTGCTCGTCCTATGATTAAAAGGAGATAGTGGGATCAGATCGTGAAGTTCCTGAGAGCATTCCCCGAAATGTAACCTTTAGAAGTTCGAAAGGCTTGCGACTTTACGGCGGTGCTCGAGTCTCTGGATCTTAGTCTCCACCATATGTTTAATGGTGGAAGTTGTAATATTGCTATGTGTTAGGCTCCAAGTGGATTCAAATAAAACCTTATAATAACCTATTTCAATTTCATAAAAGACCACCTCTTCTACTGTAGTGACTCTCTTCGAATAATTCCACGGGTTTTTTTTTTAACCATGGCACTACTAGTTGTTCTATGCGTTAGTGTCATGGCGGAACAGTCGATATACTTACTAGAATCTCAACGCAGTGTGTGGCGATGACGGCTACTAGCAGCGTTCCGATACACCCTGGTATTATCCCCGAATTGGATCAGTTGATATACTTACTAGAATCTCAACGCAGTGTGTGGCGATGACAGCTACTAGCAGCGTTACGATACAGCCTGGTATTATCCCCGAGTTGGATCAGTTGATATACTTACTAGAATCTCAACGCAGTGTGTGGCAATGACGGCTACTAGCAGCGTTTCTATACAGCCTGGTATTATCCCCGAGTTGGATCAGTTGATATACTTACTAGAATCTCAACGCAGTGTGTGGCAATGACGGCTACTAGCAGCGTTCCTATACAGCCTGGTATTATCCCCGAGTTCCTGAATGCTGCCGGCATCGCCAGCAAGCCTGATCCCAGTGAAGACTTGAGGAGGTGGAAAAATGCGCCAACTGTCCTGTAAAATAAAAACTGCTTTTTGATAATACTGTTTTTACGTCTACCCACATCCTATGCCTAACTTAACGCACAATTTTAATAATCACTTCTTTTAATTAAATTCTCCAATATTATTATTTGTTCATTAATTAATCTAATATATAAAAATAAGTCGGGTTTTCCTTCCTGACGCTATAACTCCAGAACGCACGAACCGATTTCCACGGTTTTGCATTCGTTGGAAAGGTCTCGGGCTCCGTGAGGTTTATACGTTTTTTTTTTTTTCAAGTCGTGTTATTTACACCACTTATAACTCAAGAATGGGTGAACCGATTTGGCTGAAAATTGGTAGGGAGGTAGCTTAGAACCAGGAGATAGGACATAGTGGGAGGGGTAGGACGGGGGAATTATGTTTAATTATTTATTGTGAAGCAGATATCCGTGTTTTTCACTTAGATGGTTTCAGCGGAAGATCAGCGTTAAATTGCTACAACACAACAAATGCTGAGCTGGACGCCAATTTGTGTCAGTGATGCATGGCTGGTACAAGGCTGGTAGTAAGAGGCACAAATTTGTTTTATTTTTCTTTGTATCTGTGTGTTCTGTGTGTGTCTTTTTGTGTGGAATATTGTTTGTTGACTCATGTTGTTGACACAAATAATTGTTTTTTCTTTCTTTTTTCTTTCTTTCTTTCTTTCTTTCTTTCTTTTAAAATAGAATACATTGGTGATACATGTGCTACACTATACCTACTTCGTGTCGTCGGCATTAGGTTAGTGATCAGGCTTTGTTGGGTCTAGTGACTGACGGTGTAATTCAATTGTTATATTGTTAAATATGTACATATATTACTTCACAAATAGATATATGTAAAATATTTCTTCTAGATGTTCTATTGTCAGAACAAATATTAGAACAGATGGTAAGGTCTCTGAAAAAACCAGTGTGGTGAAAGGCTACAGTGCACCTTGAGTGGCAACTTTTATGCAGATGTAACATGACGTCTTAGAATTTTAGGATCTAGGATCATCCTGGTTTCCTCGTGATGTTTTCCTTCGCCTTCTGGGTGCTGGTATTATATTTATTATTTATTATTCATTACAATACATTTTTCAGTTATTACTTTAAGTAAGTTTTGAGGACTACACTATTGCATTATAAGTATAGATAGTTATATAGAAAAATCTTTATTGCACAAAACAAAAAAAGCAGTAACATAGGCGAACTTAATACTAATTAGCAGTTTCTTCCAGCTAACCATTGTGTAATGTAGACTGGGTAATTCAATGAGTCCTTTCGCCTCTAAAACCCCCGTAAATAATATATTTCGTCGAAATTGTTAGAGCCGTTTTCGAGAACGCGATTACAAATATATAAATATACACAAATCCTTGCTCGCTTAATAGTATGGTACTGGCACAATTAATAAATAGTCAGCTACTTCAGAAAATTGTGAAAGCCAAGGGTTCATTAAAACATTCAATAAGCCTTGAAATGAGTTGGCTCTGATATTTGAGATGATCATAGACGCTTTGTTACTGGACGACATAAAATCGTACAGCCTTTCATATATTTGAAATCAATCGTTCTACTAATTCTGTATAAAAGTGAATTGATTTTCGTCACTATAACTTTTTAACCCCGACGCATAAACGACGGGGAGTTTGACGTGTGTGTGTGTGTGTGTGTCTATCTGTGGCATCGTAGCTCCCGAACGGATGAACCGATTTCGTTTTTTTTTGATTGAAAGGTTTATTTGTCGTGATTGTTCTTAGCTATGTTTGATCAAAATCGGTTCAGAAGTTTCATTGCGTTGAGGGTTTTTAAATTTTTACAAAATTAGTTACTTGTCTGTCAACTTATTGCCCTCTTATGGATATATTTCTTCTTTCGGGAAATGGCATTCTTGAACCTTTTTTGCGGGTCAACCAATTAAAATCACAAGCTTCAACCCATTTAGAACTTTAAGACAAGCCTCATAGGGCTCCATTCGATTCAACCGAATACGAAAACGTGTGGGCCGATGGGCCCAATCAATCAGTTTCGGAAAAATAATTGCTAATCTATCAAAAGATGGATGAACCTGGGTCTATTCTGCACGAGTGTCAATTCAGCCGGACGGACATTTTGCACAGAAATCTTAGTTGATTGTGTAGTTTCAATTAAATATTTGTAACTTTTACTAAGCATATATTATCCACATACTATGTTGGCTATCTTATGCAAGTTTATCATACTTTGTTACTAAGATGTTGATTTTCGGTTTTAATTTATCAAATATATAAGAATCAAAGCCCTGAGTGACTGGCTGACAGACAACACACAGCCCAAACTGCTGGAGACTGAAATTTGGAAAGTGGGTACCTTTTATAGTGTATAGGTATACTGAGAAAGGAATTTGGAAAATTTGGCTTCAAAAAGGTCCAAAACAGGCTTTAATATAAAACAAAAAATATTGGTATTTCGGAAACCATATTGGTAGTCGATAAATAAAATAAAATAAATAAATAGTGCTGGACAGTTCACACAACATTATCTAGCCCCAAGCTAAGCAGAGCTTGAGTTATGGGTACTAGATAACTGATATACTTAATGACTACAATATTATTATTACATAGATATATATTTTTATTATGCATAGAAAATACCCAGAACACCCTGAACAAATATCTGCGATTGCACAAATATTTGTTCCGAGGCGGGAATCGAACCCGCAACCTCCTGCGTCGCAGGCCAAGCTTCGCCCGCCACGCCACAGAGGTCGTGATGAAAGAGGATAAACGATGTTTCATAGCTAGATTCCTCAAATAAAATTTGCGAACACATGTTTCAGCAGTACCTGAAATTACAAACGTTTTAAACGTGTATACATATTTTATCAAACTGAATTCTGTTAAATTATTAAAATGAATCAAGTCCAGAAACAAATGGTGCAAAGGTTAATTTCACACTTTGTGGTTTTATAGTTAGGTCCTGAATTCGTTCGTCATGCTTTGAATGCTTGAGGTTTCAGTTCTACCTTTATAATGCGAACTGCTAAGGAGTGGAATACACTACCATCGTCTGTCTTTCCTGAAAACTATAATCTGGGTCTCTTCAAGTCAAGAGTGAATAGGTGCCTTCTAGACCTTTGTGCTTCATCTTCGGCCACATCGTCACTTACCAACAGGTGAGATCGTGGTCAAACAAAGGTCTATCAATGTTAAAAAAAAAAAAAAAAAAAAAAGGTATCAATGTCAAACTTAAGGCGCGATAGGTTCTCAAATGTCTCTCGAATTTTAAAGTTTTTGATAAGAATTTTCATAGTTTTCTATGAAAAAAAATATATATGATATTCTTGAGCTTTTTATCTAGTGAAATCAATAATTCAATACAACGATTGAATTACTTCACTCGATAAAAAAAAAACAAATATACCTCTTTTTTAAAATTGAAATGCTATTTTTCACTCACTTCTCTCACGTTTTAATTTTTGAAACATTTGGTTACATGTTAGTTATTATTTGAGTTAATGAATTCATCAACAAAATTAAACAAAACTTTGAACGACATTTTTATATAACTTTTTTATACATAAAAACACGGTATCAGAGCGTGCGCTCGCCTTCTTCGCCTCATACAAAAATGTTCGTTGAACCTATAGCGCCTTAATAACTTTCTCTGAACGCTGAAAATACGCCCAGTATTATGTTTATACGAAGATTCCTAAGATTCCATTCCAGCATCGCATGACTCGACACCGCATCTTCGACTCTAATTGGCATCGCTTTGACCAATTCAGCCATGGAACGAGCAGTAGCGAGTTTAACAGTACTAGAGCTTTTTTGTGAAAGAGTTCGTCTGGGGAAGTACTACCACCATACCTATTTATGCCGCAAAGCAGTAGTGCTCGCATTGCTGTGTTCCGGTTTGAAGGGTATGGTTGCCGGTGATATTACAAGCACATGAGACTTTTCATCTTTATGTCTCAGGGTGGCGGGCGCACTGCAATGCCACATAAGGTGCGTCCTAGGTGGACCTGACCTATGAGGTAATGCATTGTTAAAGGCAGAGGTTACCGCTTAACATCAGCTGGACCATATGCATGTGTCGTCATCCATAAAGTTAAAAAAAAAACGAGCTGATGTTGGCATCAAAATTGCATGGGCACTTTCAAGTAATCTAGGATTTTTTGCCATGGACTTACACTTGAAATAAGTTTGTTGTTTTTTATAAACAAGCTTTTTTAAAATTTGTGTTTGGAACAGTGTGCTGATCAAAATGAGTCCATACACTTCCAGTCTACTATTGTCTATTATCCGTCGAGGAGTGCCGCTGTCCACCTTCCGTCTCCATCATCAGCTCGCTGTTACTATAACATTGTATTGTAATTAGAACTTGATATGTATGCCAAATTTAGGATGTAGGTCAAATTTAACTTGTAAGATTTGATTACACACACCGGGAAAGGTAAATATAATTAGAAGCTTGTAAAAATAACAAACATTACGTCCAATTTTTTCAAACTTATGTAGCAATCCAGAGATTTATATTTAAGGTTTATTTATTTATTTGTTACCTACCAATCTATTTTTACCCTGTGGTTTAATAAGGTTCGTGCCATCACTTATAAAGCCCTGACTAAAAACCAGCGCCGCGCCGAACTGTGCGGCTTAAGCTGAGTCAGTGACCTATTTGACCCAACATAGCACTATCGATGTCTACTTAATAATATACATACATACATACATACATAGACACACGCCTTTGTCCCCGAAAGGGTAGGCAGAACCTAAATGGGCCTCTTTTCACAGTGGATTGCACCATCGTGGAATATAGACGTGGCAAATGGTGAGCCCATCGCCGCTATTGCTTCCCACGACTGACTCTGCTAACGCTTTCTTCCAGTAATAATACATGCAGCCAGGACAAAATCTTATACCAACGAATCTTACAAAGAAGTCCGGGTAATCCCTTATATAGTCGGCTTTTACGACATCCACGGGAGGAGATGGAGGGGTCTATTCTTGGGCTGGACACACCGCCTACTAACATTAATGTAAATTTTTGGAGATTTTCATACAGGGCCACATACCTACGCAAATAGATGCGAGTAAAATCGTAAAAAGGAGCGTTAATAAAAAGTGAAGTCGTTATGTTTTCTCTCTGCGCAGCGTATTCCCTCATCGTACTAAACTCTAGTTGCACGTCGGAGTAGACACATTTTTTTTGTAGTTTCTTATGTCTTATTTTCTTGAGTCAGGGTTTGTGTGCGAGTGTTTGGTTTATTTTATTTTATTTCTTTTAGCGATTTCTACCAGACAGCCTTTGAATGGAAATGACTCTACTTATTACATTTTCATGGGGGGGACTTACTTAAATATTGTTATTAAATACTCATATTATGGTACCTACTTGATGTACTGCCACCTAACACGCAGTTTTTTTCGTAAAAATTCCGAATACCTGCCTTTTTAATTGACTACGCTAAGAAACAGAAGATTATGTGCTTATCAGTTCACAAATGAACAGCTAATTAATTTTGTATAAATTATTAAAACCCTCAACGCATTGAAACGGCTGAACCAATTTTGATCAAACATAGCTAAGAACAACATAACGTAGCTGGCCGCCAGTGGAGTCGTGATACTGGGAACAAAGCCGAATGGAAGAAATTAGGGGAGGCATATATCCAATATTGGACGGAAAGATGCTGATAAATGCTGATGATGATGACGATAGCTAAGAACACTCCCGACTAAATCACCTTACAAAAAAAAACGGTTCATCCGTTCGGGAGTTACGATGCCACAGACAGACTCACACACAGACACGTCAAACTTATAACACCCCGTAGTTTTTGCGTTAGGGGTCAAAAAGGGACACTTACACATGTTTATTCCATTGTTTCTAGAATCGAAACAGGTGGTCCGATTTTCATAATTCTTGTTACATTAAATTCATCGCAATCCTGTCAATAACATTGAAAGATCCGGACCGGGAATAAAACTAGATTAAGGTGGGGTATAACGCAAAATCACCAATCTTAGATTAGATTTTTAATTGACTAAATCAATTACAATATTCAAATTAAAAATATGCATGAATATACATTATAATACCAAGGGATTACATAAACAGAAACAAGATAGGACAAATTTTTCTCGATATAAAAAAACATAAAGTTACCTCTAACTTTTGGCCAGATTCGATTGTTTGTCTATATAGTACAGATAATTGGGTCAAAAATTGGATAAATAAGATCAATACAATAAAACGGAGGGTTCACTTACGGGGTTTTTAAAATTATCTATATTTCACGAGATATTTTATAAAAACCGCTTTTTAGAGCGGCGCGTGGCGTTTTTTTTGTATGAGATTTCTGCCTGGCGGTGGTGCAGTCTTAAGCTATGTTACTTATCCCTTTATAAGAAAATACATAGTCGGTACTTTCACCAATTTATGCAGACTTCGGTTAAAATAATGAACTTGCTGGATTTTAGGCATTTATTAACGTCAAAAAGCTTTTACACTGTAAGTAGTGTAAGATTGCTTGATGGGTGCATGAAATTACAGGCACGCAAGAATATGCATCTACACGTCTAAGGGTGACTTTTTCGTAACCTAACCCATCTAACCTGGGAGGGTCAGTTACCCCCATGCTGAAAAGACAGCTCCCAAAAACTAAAGGCACAGGTTACAGGTTCAGCTGGCGCTACAAAGGACATTAGGTCAAAACAAAATCACTTCATCCCGAAAGATGTTCAATTTAAAACTGGGTTTGTATGGATACTGTACGAAATACCATAGGTACTTTCAAGTGGCCCAAGTTGGCAATACCACAAAGTAACTAAGTAATAAACTAATCAATGATATCGACTCTTCCCGCCATTTTCGAAGAGAGACGTTGTCTACTTTTATTTTATTTCTTTTCTTAGTGTTTTCTTGAGTTATTTTGTGTTATTTTGGTGGCATTTTAACTAATGTAGCTCGTTTAAAAAGCACAAGTGTAGTGAAATGAAATGGAAGTGAATTGCGTGACTTTTAAAATTGGTGGAAATTGTCTACCAAAGTTTTAGTAAAATTGCCCACCGTTTTACTAAAACATGACTTGACTGTGACTTTGACGACTTGTAAGAAGTGTAACGTTGCAAAATATATTGAAAATACATTATAGTGAAAATACAGATACTTGAAAATGGCAAATGCACAAGCCGTGCGGCGCCAACTATAAAAAAAAACAATGATATCAAACAGATAAAAGTTAAACTGAGAAATCGTAATATTAGTTTTTATTAGCTGATTGTGGCTATTATATCACTGCGACCAGTTAGGCCTATTGTGATCGCCACTTGTTACATACCGCCCCTGGAGTGGGCGTTTACAGTTCACCGCTAAGACCTACAGCTGCTAGGAAATGTAGGATTTTCTTAGTGGTGATTTCTTTCAGTTCATCCGGGCTGATGAAGTGTTTGCCCAGATAAATGCTGCGTTTGTGCATTAGTGGTCCACACTCACCTAGCAGATGAAGAGGCGTTTCATCCGCCTCATCACAGAATCTGCAGGATTGCGTTTCGCATAACCTTAACTTGAACATGTGCTTGTTAAGGCCACAGTGTCCAGTCAAGGCTCTGACCATAATGCGAAGGTTGCTCCTACTCAGCGCTAAGATACGGTTGGTGTTCCGCTTATCGAAGGCTTTAATAAGAGCTTTGGAATGGGTCAAGCTAGTGGACTCACCCCACAGCTTGACCTATTCTTCGAAACAGGAGTTCATCGTAATAGCTCAGATAATAGATCGGGATTTCGAAAAATGACAACACTGCACAATTTTTTTTTATTTTGGTCCTAATTATTATTTAGTAACTTGTGTTAAGTAGGTACTTTAGGTTTTGTATCAGAGGGATTAGGACAGGTTTGTCTGTGTTTTGCATTCGGTATCTCGACTATCGAATTGAGATTCGATATTTGTTTTGAATTATGGTTTTCATGAGTTTTTCAACAAGTCCCTTATCATTTTCTGCACACAAAAACGATATTTCAACTCTAAATTCGGTTTTACGAGTGGTTCCAAATTATACTAGGTATAATTCAAAAGTACGTTGAAGTAAGTAAGTTAAGTAGGTACTTACCCTGTACTAAGACTGCTGGTCTTTGTCTGGAAAAAAGTTAGATAATACCTACGTGATATTTTTACACAAAAGTAAACGCGATCCCGATCGTATCACGTTCAAAAATATATACCTAAACAATGAAACCTCTCCACCAAGCAAATACAATTATAACAATTTACTATTGTGAATATTCAATTTTATTTGTTTCATCCTAACTGCTAACAACCCCCTCGCGTTGTTAATCCACAACTTTTTTAATTGTTTCATAATCCCCACTTAGTGGGGACAGATGCTGGGGATTATTCTGGGTGTTCTGGGTATTTTCTATGTATAATAAAAAATATCTATCTATGTTATATATTGTATTAAGTATATCAGTTATCTAGTACCCATAACACAAGCTCTGCTTAGCTTGGGGCTAGATAATGTTGTGTAAACTGTCCAGCATTATTTATTTATTATTATTATTTATTATAAAATCCTTGAAAGAAACAGCAGAGGAAATTAAGAGATGCTTATACCCTTACTAGTCTGTGTCTTCTGTCCTTCTTGAACACTTTGTACTATAATTTCGCTCTAAGTAATGGCTAAGGAATTAGAATAGCTTCCAGAATTTGCAATTTGAAGTGGAAATGGACAGGTCCTATACTCGAGTATATTTAGTTCGCAAAACTGATAACCGTTTGTTAATAAAGGTTCTCGGACGCAAACTGGATAACGCAAAATTGGAAGCAACCCCCCCGAAAGCTTCGATGGATCAAAGACATTATAAAGATCGCAGGAAAACAGTGGATGGAGTCGGCTCAAGACCTTTCATCGTGGTATTACTAATGTCCAGCTGTGGTTTTCTGTAGGCTTATGATGAAAGATTACGGAGGAATTAATTAAACAAGAGTAGGTACTTACGATGTGGGGTGATCAACATGCCTGTGTTCAAACGGTTCGTATCCATCGTCCTTTTCGACTGTATCGGGAGTAAGAGTGACAGTCGATTGTGTCGTCGAATTTATGTTTTCAACGCTGTCCTTTGAAGTGCTGGAAAATAAATTGCATGTCTAGTTTTAATAACGATGTCAACATTATTTGACCTAGTATATTAATTATATTATCACACCTAAAAACAAAGACAAAGGGACATTGCCCTATAGTAAACTGACGCCAGTTTTCTATGCGAGTGTGCGTGTTACACTCATAATACACAACACACTAGGATGCAGTTTCGTGTAAACACCATTTGTTATTAGTTAGGTATACTATTTTGTTTACTACCAAGGTAGGAAACAAGCACACGGCCAAACTGTTGGTAAGCGGTTACCGTAGCCATGGACGCCTGCAATACCAAAGGAATCACACGCGCGTTGCCGACCCTTTAAACATTTCCAAACACAATGTAGTGTTTGAGGCCTACAGATCTATGCCTGTTTCCTTGTAGATGGTAGAAAAAACAACAGACGTTAGTATATGAGTCGGGGATGCATCTGGGATGGCTCCTGCGCCAAGATAATGGTCTGTGTTTGTAGTGAGATGAAGATTCTGCCACAGAGCCGCTGCCAGGGCTTGGTACCGGTACCGAAATTACCAGTACCATTACATCGTGAACGCGTTGTCGGGCAGATGGGACTGTCCTATAAATAGCAAACAACTGGATGCGCCTGCATGTTGGGTTTAAGAAAAATGTTTTTTTTTTTATTTTTTTATTTGTAAATTTGTCTCCTACTAACATTATCATAAGCGCAACTAACAAAATATGGACAATGTCTGAAATAAATAAATTGAATTGAATTGAATTGAATTACGATTTTACCGGTATTTTCCATTTCCGTACCTGGAGTACCGGTATTTATTTGGAACCGGTACTATTCTCAAAAATACCGGTACTCGTTTCGGTTCCGGTGCCGCTGCCAGCTCGCTCGAGCGAAGCGGTCAGCTCGTTTGTGCGCGATGCCACGTTGTACATTCGCGCCGAGCCGCTTAAAATGGGCAGCAAAAACAGAAATTGTGTATAAGAGCGCAATACTGTATGAGCTGCTACTTGTACTAGATACACGATCTCGTATGTATATTCAAAATCTGTTATTAAAAATTAAGATAATAATATTATATTTATATGTATAGACTAGATAAATCTTTATTAGCAAATTATCTAATACACATTACAGATTATAGGAATAATCTTTGCGTTAGTAAGTGGGTAAGTATGTAATGAATCATCATTAGTAATGATACTTACTTTAAACTATTTGTTATTATATGTTTCATCACAAAAGATTTAAAGCTGGCTGTCAGCGGCCGTAACTCTAACAGTGGTTGGTAATCGGACAAAAATAACTGTTAAAAAAAACAGTACTTATTTTAGTGACCATTGTTAATGGAAAAAATATCTTTGAAAACACTGTTTTTGACAAGAGTTGCGTCATTTTAACATATATATACGACGTTATAGATACAAAAAATTAAAACGTGATTACTGATTAAGCCATTATTTCAATAATCACGAAGTGGCAGAGGGACAAGGTGGAACAGATAAATGTAAATCAATTTTGGAGTTTTAACCTAGGTTCCTATTATCACAAGTTAGCGAGAATTTCAGTATTTTAACCGCAATTGTGTAATATTGGAATCTTTAGAAAAGTAGGTACAATTTTTTCCACATAAATTTAAAAACCCCGCGAGTGCGTCTAAGATGATACATATGATTCCATATGTTACAGAATATCGGTTAATATTATCCAATGCGGGGTATCCCTTACTCATACAGAAACGGGAATTTTTAAAGATGTATCAAAAGTATTTTGTTCAAAAATGTACAGGTAAAACGCATGCGGTGCTTACGACTTATACAACTGGGATTGCCTCCTTTTTTTAAGCAAATAGAGTATATTTAATATTTTAGGCTAAAAAAAGGTACATCTCAAAATAAAGTATTATTTATTTACCAGACTATTTCTCTTCCAAACATATTTTTTGTTGCTTCTAGCAACATCCAACAAACGTTTGTTACTCTTTTAAATATATTTACGGCATCTTTACAATCAATCCATAAATTTAAATATATATAAAAAAAAAAAAAAAAAATGTTAAGGGGCGCTGTATTGCGTTCATCTCACCACTTAGCATTAATAGGGAAAAAACTCTCTTCTATGAATGCTGAAGTGGCGGGAATGGATAGCATAAACGACACAATTTTTTCACAATTCGAAATGTACAACTTAGGTTTTATTTGTTACTTCTGTGATGTGGACAATTCCGAGAAATTTTCAGAATTATTAACCTGTGCTTTAAAAAAAAAATCACGTGTAAAAATAAAGTATTTTCACGTACTTTACTGCCCTCTTATAGTATAAAGCACGTTTGGCCAAAATAGAGTACAATAATTCATGATAAAGTACGGGTGGCAACCCTATGTACAACCTATACGGCTATTACTGCCTGAATATAAAGTTTAATAGAACGGCATCTACTCTACTATTACTAAATTAACAATATTACACTTACCTACCCACGAAAACCTTAGTTTTTTTTTGTCTGGCGCCAAATATATTATATAGGCGAAGCTTAGCCTGCGTTGCAGGAGGTTGCGGGTTCGATTCCCGCCTTGGAACAAATATTTGTGCGATCGCTGATATTTGTTCAGGGTGTTCTGGGTATTTTCTATGTATAATAAAAAATATCTATAAATGCAATATATTGTAATACATATATCACTTATCTAGTATCCATAACACAACCTCTGCTTAGCTTGGGGCTAGATAATGTTGTGTGAACTGTCCAGCATTATTTATTTATTTATTATCTATGGAAAATACGCACTATTATTGTCGGTCCCTTGTTGTTGCATCACTGAAGCAGACACGCGGATGCCTCTGTCTGTCTACTTCGGTTTCATTCGCCTAACGTGCTCGCTTGCTCGCACTTACGAAGTTATTAGGCAGAACCGGTATTAATACCGAAATTACCGTTTTAGAACCGGTTATAAAGTATTGATACCCCTGCAAATACCTGTATTTTAGTACCGGTACAGAGTCAAAGACAGTGGTACCGGTTCCGAAAAATACCGGTATACCAAGCCTTGATCGCTGCTAAGGAACCAGGAATACTTACACTGTGGTGTACGACACTACACACCCCTTTTGAAGAACCCCATTCTGTACTCACTTGGGAAAACCTCTGCAGGAAGATCATTCCACAAGCTGAGGAAGGGGAGGTAGTTCCTCTGAAACCACACAGTCCGGGACCACCCTGGCTCTAAGGTGTGCGGATGAATCCCCTGCCGATGGCGAGCGGTGCGGTGAAAAAAGGTTGCTGTAGGCATCATGTCAAACAATTCCACGGAACAATCAAAGTTATTATGTGTTTATGAGCATATAGTTATCGGCTTCACTCGGTCTGAACTTTTATATTTGTCTGAACGGTCTATTAAATCATGCTGGGCTGTTAGTAGCTATGACCATGGGAGATTACTTGACAATAACGTGTGACGTCACAATGTATTTTTAATAATGATTTCACGCAGATATCGTAACGAGCCCGCGTTATGTCACGTTTGGTCATAGCGAATAAGGGGGCTGTTTACTTTCTCGCAAGAACTTGGTATTTGATGAAATGCGTGTGAAATAAGTGCATTGTAAATGTGCAATGTGTTTTGGATGCGTGGAGGTCTCGCATAGTGCGTTTCACGCGCTCGTTTCTCCCGCGCACCTGCAGGGCGTGGAATAAGCTCCCGTTGGATGTCTTCCCACAGGGCAACAATATGGGTATTTGTTCCGAGGCGGGAATCGAACCCGCAACCTCCTGCGTCGCAGGCGAACCATCGCCCGCCGCGCCACAGAGGTCGTCAAAGTAGATGCCAATCCTGGACGGTTAAATCAACAAATTTTTATATCAATTGACCTGGAATTTATTATGATCAATGTTCTGTGTGGTGCAAATCATAGATTAATACCAATCGTAATTGAAAGTATTTCACATATTTCTGCATTGTTTTTATTCCAGTATGAACGGTAACTCATAGGTCACGTCCATCTAGAACGCGCCCTATTCACATTGCACTGCGCCCGCCACCCTGAGATATAAAGATGAAAAGTTGTGACTGTAATTTCACCGGCACCCATACGCACCCTTTAAATCGGAACACAATAATGCGAGCACTACTGTTTTGCTGCAGAAATAGGTATGGTGGTACCTTTCCCGGACAAGCTCTTTGACAAAAAAAGATCTACTAGCCCTTACAGCATAATTATTTGTACTTGGACATCGATCCAGACAATAAATAAATAAATAAATAATGCTGGACAGTTCACACAACATTATCTAGCCCCAAGCTAAGCAGAGCTTGTGTTATGGGTACTAGATAACTGATATACTTAATACAATATATTACATAGATATATATTTTTAATTATACATAGAAAATACCCAGAACACCCTGAACAAATATCTGCGATCGCACAAATATTTGTTCCGAGGCGGGAATCGAACCCGCAACCTCCTGCGTCGCAAGCCAAGCTTCGCCCGTCGCGCCACAGAGGTCGTCGAACTATCCAACTATCAAATAATTTAAGAGATGAGAAATTGAAATTGAAAGTAGATTTATTTGCTCCGAGGTTCATTCACGCTCTTCAAGTAATTTATCAAAGAAAACCAAACAAGCCTTGAACAGATAACTATGACTAATGACACGGCCCCGTTAAGAGTCCCTATAAGTTTCGCGGTGCAACAAGTAATTAATTTTGTAAAAATAAAAAAAAATACCTCAACGTTATGAAACGGCTGAACCGATTTTGATCAAATATAGCTAAGAACACTCCCGACAAATTCACCTTCCAAACAAAACAAAAAAAACTAAATCGGTTCATCCGTTCGGGAGCTACGAGGGGGCAGACACACACCCCCCCCCCCCACACACACACACCCAACCACACACACACACACACACACACACGTTAATCTTATAACACCCCGTCGTTTTTGCGTCGGGGGTTAAAAATTAAGTACTGTGCATGTTATATAATAATAATATGCCTAGGGCTATTCTACGCGTTATGGTGAATTACTTTAAAGATAAAGATAAAAAGATAAAGATAAAGATAAAGATAAAGATAATCCTACTTCCTTTAGTCCTACTATTTATTAATAAGGGCTTTTCATTATCGAATAAAAAAAAAGGAGGTAGTTCTATTTGGCTCGATAGATGGCTCTGACTCAAATGTACTTGTCAAAATAACAAATGCATTGTCTGTGCTTTTGTGTGATTATCATGAAAATATATCACTACGTTGTTGAAGTTGACATTTCAATTTATTTTGACAGAGCTACTTTAGCTTGTACAGAGCTGGCGCCATCTATTTTCAAGGCTATAAACATGAAGTGAAACGGCCGTTGCATAAAAAGTGGAATAAGCTCAATAAAATCGTACACAAAGCCGTCGTCTAGACGTAAGAATATAATGAACATAGAAATAATTGTTAAATATTTTATCTACATTCAAATCGAAAAATTCGAATTACGAATTCAAAGACGGTTCTATACAGACGCACTTTATATACGCATATACATAAAATTAAGAATTAAACTCATTATAGTATTGCCAACTGTATCATAAAACTCATTATAGTACCGCTATCTTTTTTTTATTAATTTATTAAACTAGTCTATGGTTATAGCCTTAATATGAAAAAAAAGGCGCACGCATGCGCAGTTCGAACTGTGAAAAAATGGCGCGCGCATGCGTAGTTTGAACTTATTTTCCCGCGATTCCCATATTACTATACCAAATAAATTAATTCCTTGAAATTAAACTGAATTAACAAATTAATTTGTTTAATTTAAATTTTTCCTATGAGTGAAGATAAAGTAGTGTATGAAACTGCTTAAAACTTAGGTATTAGAACACTCGAGTCAACCTATTATCGCATTCGGCTTCGCCTCATGCGATAAACAGACTCGTGTTTTAATACCCCTTCTTATATGACAGTTGCATAAACTACTATTAAAATAGAGACTTAAAATAGATATATCCGCATATTCCATTTGTGTTTGAATAAAATTTCGTAGACTTGTTTAATAACTATGCATTGGAAAAAAAACCAGACATTTTAATAGTATTTTGGGGGGTTGCGCTGGGAAAGCACTGTTTTCTGTTTTTGGTCTACGAAACTGGTACCTTAATACATGAACTTCAACTATTTTGAACATCATGCAGAGTCTGAGTTTTTTCCGATTGATTAGGTACAATCACGATCACATTAGTTGTATTATATGGAATCTATATAGTAAATCGTTTCGTTAACTTATTTAACGACCTCGTGACGAACTCTGTAGCGCGTCGGACTAGTAGCCGGCTGAGATGCGAAAGGTTGTGTTTTCGATTCCCGCTGTGGGGCAAATGTTTGCATGATTTGCAATTATTTAAATAAATAAGTAAATAAATAATGTTGGACAGTTCACACAACATTATCTAGCCCCAAGCTAAGCAGAACTTGTGTTATGGGTACTAGATAACTGATATACTTAATACAATATAATACATAGATAGATATTTTTTATTATATATAGAAAATACCCAGAACACCCTGAACAAATATCTGCGATCGCACAAATATTTGTTCCGAGGCGGGAATCGAACCCGCAACCTCCTGCGTCGCAGGCCAAGCTTCGCCCGCCGCGCCACAGAGGTCGTCCAACCTCGGAGGGGGGTTTGTTCCGGGTCTGGGTGTTATGGTACCATTGTACTAGTGGTTTCTAATACCCACGACACCGGGAATCCTAGTGTGGGATCAGGGATCAGTGGGGTGGGGTTATTGCGTAGTAGACTGACGTTTGATGTCGATTACCAGTTTGCTGTTCATTGCGCAGCGTGTTTTAAATATTTCTGTTCTTGTAAAAAAGCTAAAACACGCTGCGCAATGAACAGCAAACTGGTAATCGACATCAAACGTCAGTCTACTACGCAAATACTACGCCGGACTAGTTTGTGACTGTTCATTTCATTTATATATTTGCAAAAAACAAAAATGCTAAAAAACATGAAAAATCGCAAGTACTGTGCATGTTATATAGGGTGTATATCATAATGTGCCAAAAAGCCCATGGAGGGGCTATTCTACACGTTATGGCGAATTAATTTAGTTCTACTACTTTTTAATTCAATAAAAAGTGGAATAAGCTCAATAAAATCGTACGCGAAGCCGTCGTCTACACGTAAGAATATAATGAACATAGAAATAATTGTTAAATATATTAAAAAAGAGACTTAAAATAGATATATTATATGGAATCTGAACTCATGGAGTTTACTTAAATACTACTGAAACAAAAACAAACAACAATAGGTACATAGGGATAATAGATAGGTAGGTTAATTAAATCGAGCGAATAACTAAAAAGAAGACATTCAAGGAAATTAATGCGGAGGGCGATTCGAGGGTTCGATTCCCGCACTCGGAACAAATATTTGTGCGATCGCAGATATTTGTTCAGGGTGTTCTGGGTATTTTCTATGTATTATAAAAAATATCTATCTATGTAATATATTATATTAAGTATATCAGTTATCTAGTACCCATAACACAAGCTCTGCTTAGTTTGGGGCTAGATAATGTTGTGTGAGCTGTCCAGCATTTTTTTATTTTTTTTATTTATGTTGGGTGTTGTGTTATGTTATTTTGTGTATCCAAAATTAGTTAAAGCGCTCCGGGTATTATGCATATTTTCATCATCATCATCATTACCGTCATCAGCCTATATAAGTCCACTGCTGTGCATATGCCTCCCCCATGGAATGCCACGACAAACGGCCTTGTGCTGCCTCCATGCTCGACTACCGATAAACTTTAAAATATGCGCATACAACACCGTACAAAACAATGTCAGCACAATGTTTTTGAATATTACCTTGACGTACTAACACAGACAATGCATTTGTTATTTTGACAAGTATACTTGAGTCAGCGCCATCTATCGAGCCAAATCGAACTACTTTTTTTTAATTCGTTATTGAAAAGCCCTCATTGAACAGTAGTTTATAAAAACAGACCTTATTTTTTTAATTGTAACAATTTTAAACGTCAGCATGAGAACAATTATTGGATTATTGCGTAGTAGACTGAAGTTGGATTTCGATGTCCAGTTTGCTATTCATTGCGCAGCGTGTTTTAAATATTTCTGTTCTTGTAAAAAAGCTAAAACTAGCTGCGCAATGAACAGCAAACTGGTAATCGACAACAAACGTCAGTCTACTACGCAATACCCCGGCGGGTAAGAAATGTCCGAAACGGGAAATTGTAATTACATTGTAGGACGGTAGAGCACCATATCGACTTTCATGACGATAATAATGTGCTCTATACTGAAGTGTATTGACAAATGCCGATATTCGGGTCTGACGACCTCTGTAGCGCGGCGGACGAAGCTTGGCCTGCGACGCAGGAGGTTGCGGGTTCGATTCCCGCCTCGGAACAAATATTTGTGCGATCGCAGATATTTGTTCAGGGTGTTCTGGGTATTTTCTATGTATAATAAAAAATATCTATCTATGTAATATATTGTATTAAGTATATCAGTTATCTAGTACCCATAACACAAGCTCTGCTTAGCTTGGGGCTAGATAATGTTGTGTGAACTGTGTCCAGTATTATTATTATTATTATTATTATTGTTTTTTTTTTTTTTTTTTTTTTTTTTTAACTTAGACCTTTGTTTGACCACGATCTCACCTGTTGGAAAGTGACGATGTGGCCGAAGATGGAGCACAAAGGTCTAGAAGGCACCTATTCACTCTAGCCTTGAAGAGACCCAGATTATAGTTTTCAGGAAAGACAGACGACGGTAGTGTATTCCACTCCTTAGCAGTTCGCATTATAAAGGTGGAACTGAAACGTTAATACGAATAGCGGGTATACTAATCAGGTAAGGGTGGTACCGAGCCGTGCGCCTGCTCGTCCTATGATGAAAAGGAGATGGTGGGATCAGATCATGAAGTTCCTGGGAGCATTCCCCGAAATGTAACCTATAGAAGATCGAAAGGCATGCGACCTTACGGCGGTGCTCGAGACTCTGGACCTTAGTCTCCGCCATATGTTGCTCACCTATTAGCCTAAAAGCTCTGCGTTCAATCGAGTCCAAGGCAGCAAGCTGGTGTTTGGCCGAGCCATCCCAAACGTGGCAGCAATACTCCATACCAGCCCGGACTTGTGCTTTGTACAGACTTAGAAGCTGTCCTGGTGTGAAGTAACGCTTTACCTTATTCAGGATACCCAGCTTCATGGAAGCAGTTTTTGCCTTAGACTCGATGTAGGAGCCAAAGTTGAGAGTAGGCGTGAGTGAAACGCCTAAGAGCTCGAGGTGATCACCTATAGCTACAGGTACATCTCGGAAGACAGGAACTTGGAGAAACGGACTTTTTTTCGCCGAGAAGAGACAAGCCTGCGTTTTAGAGGCGTTGAACTTGACTAGATTGGCATCGCCCCAATCGGATACAGCCTTGAGAGTCAAATTCAGACGCTGCAGCATCTCATCTCTTAACTCCAGAATTTCATTCTGCCTAGCACGCGCAGTGGAAACGTATCTCTCCACAACTGTGCTGTCGTCTGCATACCCAATGATACTGGGCATTAGCAGATCATTAATATGCAGCAGAAACAGTGTGGCAGATAGCACTGACCCCTGAGGTACCCCGGCATTTATAGCCATTTGATCCGACGAGCAGCCGTCAACAACTACTCGAATGGATCTTTCCCTCAGAAAGTCTGCGAGCCAGGAGCAGAATTAAACTAGCAGTCCGTAAGCAGGAAGCTTGCCAATAAGGCTAGCATGCCAAACCCTGTCAAAGGCCTTCGAGACGTCAAGTGAAACAGCCAGTGCTTCACCATGCTTCTCGATGGCCTCACTCCAAATGTGCGTGGCATACACAAGAAGGTCCCCAGTAGACCGATTTCGGCGAAATCCGTATTGGCGATCACTGAGGAGGTCGTTACCTTCGAGGTATGCAAGGAGTTTCCTATTCAGCACACGCTCCATACATTTACATAGCAGGGAGGTGACCGAGATAGGGCGGTAGTTCGAAGGGTCAGCACGACTGCCTTTCTTGGGCACTGGCTGCACGTTAGCGAGCTTCCAAGACTTGGGAACATCACCAGTTTTCAAAGAGAGGCGGAAAAGTCGCGTTAATATTGGAGACAACTCAGGGGCACAGGTTTTTAACACTACGGCCGAGATACCATCCGGACCGCTACCTTTATTCACGTCGAGACTACGTAGCGTTTTGAGCACTTCCTTTTGCTGGATGCGAATTTCTTGCATAGAAGCCCCGCACCGAGGAAGGCTGGGTGGAATTTCGCCAGAGGTGTCAAGACGCGAAGCCTCCGCAAATTGATTGGCAAATAAATTTGCTTTCTCAACCGCAGCGTGAGCTAGGGACCCGTCTGGTTTCAGTAGTGGGGGGAGTGAAGGGCGGCAGAAGTTCGCTTCCACCGACTTAGCCAGAGACCAGAAAGCTTTACTTCCCGCAGGGTATGCGGCAAGCTTAGCCCCCAGACGGCCAATCCGATTGAAGCGAGCCTTCCGTATCACCTTCTTGCAGGACTTGGCGGCTTTGTTAAAGGCTTTCTTCTTAATCCGTGCATCCGAGGTTTTACCGTTTCTTGCGTCAACCCAGGCTAGGTATGCCGCACGTTTTTGCGCTTCCGCGCTAGCACACGCAGGACTGAACCAAGGGCGAGCATTGCTTGAAGGTGAAGCATCAGAGAATGGAATAAAATACTCCATTGCTCTTTTGATCACCTCCGTAACGGCATTCGCACAGACCGTCGGGTCACAAGAAGAAAAGCAGGTTTGCCGCCAAGGATAAGAAGCGAAGAAGTGTCGCATCTCATCCCAATCTGCCGACTTGTAACGCCACACTCGCCTACTACCTCTGGGTGAGGGATCGGGTGGCGAGTATGAAGATACAGACCTCACCACACAGTGATCAGATGAACCCAAAGGGGGCATCACTGATACCGAGTGGCGATCCGGCTCGTTTGTCAGCAGAAGGTCCAGGCAGTTGGCTGTGTGGTCCTCAACGTCCGGAATTCTGGTTGCCTCATTGACCAGCTGAGTGAGATTTAGCGTGAGTGCAAGTTTGCACGCCTCTCTCCCAGCATGGTCAGAGAACTGGTAAGGGAACAGCCACTGTTGGTGGTGGGCGTTAAAGTCCCCTAGAATTACCAGTTGGGCATCAGGATAACGTTGTTGGGCCACATCCGCCGCTTCACAGATGTAATTGAACAACCTGGTTGTCTCGTGGTCTCCGGAGTGCGATCTATATAAACCAGCATAGATGATTTTATCCATGCCGGAGTCCACCAAAGTCCATAGAACGGAGAAATCGGGTTCTTCAAGGTCACTAAGACGCAGACAACAAATGTCCTCCCGGACAAATAAACAGATACCAGCTTTGGATTTAAAGTTGTGCTCCAGAGCATAGCCTGGGTATGTGAGGTATGCTGTATCGGGAGGACATTGAATCTGTGTCTCCGTGAGGAATAATAAGTGTGGCTTGGCGGTCTCTAGGTGGTGGTGGACCGGATCGAGATTGGAGTGCAGTCCTCGAATGTTAGAGAGGTGCACTTGAAGCGAGAGGAAGTGCTTCCGCTGTAGAAACGACTTATTATTTTTGGACTTTTTCATGATGGTTTTAAGAGTGATAGGTTTGTGGGAAAAACGGCTGTTGAGCGAGGCACTGGTCAGCGAAAACCTAGAGATAAAACAGCAGGCACCTGCGCCAGTGGGAGACTAGACTGGAGACTGCGGGGACGCCCGAACCCCCCCAGGAATGGCCATCGGGTCCTCTCATCCGGTCGCCAACCGGCACGATGGAGCATTCTGGGATTTTTCGCGAGGCGGCGGGGCAGCCTTTCATGAGTGGCTAACTCACTAGTTGGGCCCCCTACAACCTGCGGTCGGCCAGCGGAGAACCGTGCTTCGGATCCCGCTACCCTCCAAGTCTAGCCACCCGGCACACTTGCACAGCTGCAGTCTCTAGAACGCACATGCTGAATCCAGTGCACGAACTGCTCAAACCCGTCACTTCCACGATGGCTACACTGGACTGATGTCCGAAACACGACAATGTCGCTTCACGGACTGGCTTTGTCCAGTGGGTGGTGACAAGCCACGGCCGAAGCCTACCACCAGAAATGTTGCTACCCGTTTGGCACCACCCAGAGATCACGTTTAGGGACGCAAGGGTATCTTCCTACGGACGCGGGTAACTTCGATCTCCAAAAGTCCAAATTGTCCTACATGTTATACACTTTGGCAACCTCTGTGGCGGGCGAGTAGCCAGCTGAGATGCTAGAGGCTGCGAGTTCGTACCATTGTGTACCATGTTTCTCGTAGTTCCTGATACCCACGACACAGGGAATCCTCGTGTGGCTTAAGTATTATGTATGAGAACGTTACAAAAAATTGTCGGTACGTAATCCCCCCCCCCCCCCCCAACCCCGTCACGGGTGTGTGAGGATAGTCCTTGAAACTGGTTTCACTGCAATCTTGGTAAGTAGAATAGAATAGAATAGAAAATACTTTATTGCACTTAATACCTGTGCTTGTTACATAGTATTATCAATGGAAAAATACACTGCAGTGAGCTATTAGAGCGGTTCCCGCTATACGTGCCATTCAACTATCCCCGTCAACCAATACAGAATATATTTAATACGCCTCGATCAAGAACTAATATGGGCTTACAAGTACCTACCACGCGAATGTGTAACCAATACAATGATTTGAACAACAAAAACCCAGACATATTTTGCGACCCCCTACGAATCTTTAAAAATAAGATTTTGAGCCACTTAGGCTCAATCACAAGTTTTTAAAATGTAATTACTTTTTTTATGTTTTAGTAATTTTTAGCTTTAGTTTTTAGTTCTTATTTTAATTTAGTGTTTCTCACTGTTATTTTATTTTATTTTCCCTTTGTGTACAATGTTTGTGGTAAATGTTATAGAACACCATTATTGTTGTACATATCAGAATTTATTTTGTCCTTGTAATTTTGTTGAATGTGTAATATGTATGATGGTGTGTGTTTTTTAAATAAATAAAGTATAAAGTATATAACCACATAAAAGAAAAAAATACTTATTTACCTACGTAATTGTAAGTACAATGGGCGGTCTTATCGCTTAGAAGAGATTTATTCCAGACAACCTTAGGATGGAGAGTTATAAGCACTTGTCTAGGTAGGTACCTACTCAACAAGGCATCTCACAGGAAAACCTTTAGTACCCGTTTTATTTTAATATTGTGAATAAATGACTATTTTGACCCTATTCTAAATGTATGCTCAAAATATAATCTTCCTGACCCAGTTGACTAATTTAAGACTAGTTGTAAAGTTAGGTAGATAATTTAAAACTAGTTGTAAAGTTAGGTAGGTAATTTAAGACTAGTTGTAAAGTAAGGTAGGTAATTTAAGACTAGTTGTAAAGTTAGGTAGGTAATTTAAGACTAGTTGTACAGTTAGGTAGGTAATTTAAGACTAGTTGTAAAGTTAGGTAGGTAATTTAAGACTAGTTGTAAAGTTAGGTAGGTAATTTAAGACTAGTTGTAAAGTTAGGTAGGTAATTTAAGACTAGTTGTAAAGTTAGGTAGGTAATTTAAGACTAGTTGTAAAGTTAGGTAGGTAATTTAAGACTAGTTGTAAAGTTAGATAAGTAATTTACATATTATTTTTATGGTTGGTTCTCTCGCTTGAGCCGCAAAATTCAAATATTTGGTGTTTTTTGCTCATTACATCTCATGAACACTTCTTCAGATAGCGAATGTTAATTTCGCGAGAACTAGGAGACTTAACACATGTTTTAATCGATAGTATCGCATAAATATCACCAGTTTAGCTACGATCCCCCTAAACACATATCTACAGTATTTTTTTTTGTTTAGGGGTATCGTTGCTAAACTGATAATATATATGAGATACTATCAATTAAAAGATGTGTGTTAAGTCTTCTAGTTCTCGCGAAATCAACTTTCGCTATTTGGAGATGTGCGAATGAGCTCTAATGGGCAAAAACCTTAAATAAGAATGGTAGAGGAGTTACTTTTACTGATGTATCTAAAATTAGTTTTTGTGAATAAATCTGTAGTTAAATAAATAAATAATGCTGGACCAGTTCACACAACATTATCTAGCCCCAAGCTAAGCCAGAGCTTGTGTTATGGGTACTAGTTAACTGATATACTTAACACAATACAATACAAAAAAAAAAAAATATAGAGACACAAAATACACAATTGATAGAGAGTAAAATATAAGTAAAATATAATAATCTGCTAGTTAGTTAGTTTTATTGTAAGTAGTGTATTGTTATCTGAGAACAACGTCTCAGACAAAACATAAATTGAAACAGTGACCTTGAATTATGTCTAACCGGTTCATACACCTACAAAACACATTCAAATATTATTAATTACTCAACTTAGAAATAAAAACACGTTTTACTTACATTTCTAAGTCCATTTTTCTTGCTTCCTCAGATCTTTCACTTAACACTTATTTATTCACTTGAAGCTATATATCATGGTATTTTCATAGTTTGGTTTCATATTTTTAAGAGTGTTATTGAGTAAGTGAAGCGTAGAGCTCTACCGTGTGGCACTCATGCAAAACTAGAATCATGTGTATCGCTCAAGTGACCATGAAGTATAGTTGGGACAGGAAAATTTGGGCAAATGTACGCATGACTCTCCACATCATACTAGATACTTTATTGGTAAATATATACTTGGAGTGCCCGGCCTAAGAATAGACCCCACCTTCTCCTCCCGTGGATGTCGTAAAAGCCGACTAAGGTTTACCCGGACTTGTTGATAAGATTCGTTGGTATAAAATTTGTCCTGGCTGGCTGCTAACTTATTATGGAAAGTGTTATTAAACTGGAAGAAAGCGATAGCCGACTCAGTCGTGGGAAGCAATGGCGGAGATGAGCTCACCACCTTGTCACGTCTATATTCCACGATGGTGAAACCCACTGTGAAAAGAGGCCTATTGAGGCTTTGGCTACCCCCCTTCGGGGAAAAAGGCGTGTGTCTATGTATGTATGTATATACAAACTTAATTTTTACAAGCTTTTAATTTACTTCACCTGTTGATATGTGGTGAAATCTTACAAATGAATTTTAAAGCAGTTCCACCCAACTAATTGAACTGATATTTTGCATACCTACCTATCAAGTAAAAATTACTTTACTATTATAGTTAGTTTTTTGTTACCTTTGTGTCAACCCTGGCATTTATGTAGGAAATAAATATATTTATCTTACCTTATCTTCTGAAGACAATAAAATAGGATAGTGACAGTGAATGAGATGGTGGACAACAGAACTCCTAATTAATAATTGCCTGGAAGTGATAATTTCATTCACTGGCATTTTGATCAGCTCACGGTTCCGATCATAAGTTTCGTAAAAACTTGTTTTAAAAAGGTATTTTTCAATGATTAAACTTAGGCTTAATTTGTAAGAATTTAAGATTTAGAATTTTTTATATATTTTTCGAATGGAAATTTATGCATTTGACCTCAGCGGCTCTCTTTCTTTTTTATTTTATTGCATGAAATAAAAAAGAAGACGTTTCTTTCATAAATGGCAGATTTATATACTACATCTATAAGTTAGACACAGAAAAATTACATTGACAACATATTGACAATCACAGCATTTCCATTGACACTGTCACATTTTGAATGCGTCGCATCACACGACACACATATTTTCCAAGACCGCGTCTGAGCACGGAATGACTAGCCGAGCCGAGGTAGCCGTGCATCCCGTCACTTTTCCATAAAAAAATGTATTGAGAAAAAATAGTGTGTTTTATATTGTCTATTTTTTCTCATAAATGAAAAAGTAATTTATTTGAGCTCAAGATAATAAGCTAGACGTATAGAGCGATTATTTGTTGTTATTTTTATATTAAAATATGCAGTGGATTTAGATATACTGGTACCTAAACAAACCTCATTTTTCTTAAATTTCAGCGATTTTTGCGATGGTAAAACGTATTTATGTGAAAATGTTGTATCAAACTGCCTAGATTTTATTAGCTATTAAAATACGAATATATTATTAATAATTTTGTACCATAATATCATCAAAATGGGATTCCTGGTTCATTATTATGATACCTTAAAAACTTTAATTCTTGTTGATACGTTCATACACACAAGAAAACTGAGTTACGAGTAGTATGGTTTCAATAATGTAAGTGAAATGGATATAAGTAATTAATTATGTACGTTATTAAAGTTTATGTGTGCGTTCCTGTTCTATCTGGAAATTTTCCTTATAAAATATTATGAATAGGTACTAAACAGGCGAGGTTTTCCTGCGATATCAGTTTTACAGAAGTTCATTTACTTACGCACTTTTGACTTTGAATTCGTTGTTATTTTGAGACATTCAAGAGCTTATTTAGACAAAACTCGGATTACAGAAAAGTTATCATTATATCAAAGCAAAATTTTGGCTCGAAATAAAATTTGGAGAATAAATTTTATTGAAAGTTATCTCAGAAAACACAAAGAACAAAAAATATTTGCACGATTATAACAAGTTGCAAAATTTGATGTTAGTTACGTCATTGTAGACGACCTCCGTGGCGCAGTGGGCGAGTAGCCGACTGAGACACAAGAGGTGGTGGTTATTTTTACTAAATGAAGACAGTGAAAGTTTACGAAAAATCCCGGAATTGGTCTTGCTCTATTGGATTATGTAATTTCATTTCTCCCGCTCCTAAACTTGCGTCTAGTTTATTTTAGCTACATATAAAAATGTCCTTATTTTACTCAAATGGTGGTCACCACACAGAAATAGACAGTCATCTAGACATCATTATACGATATTTACAATGCGTACACACTCCGAGTGAAAACATCAAACTACGGCTCTGTACACATCGTTACATTTCAACAAACATTCACAAGTAGGTTGGACACATTTGCAAAAGTCAGTAGAATTGGGTGTTACCTACTGTGTAGTGGGTGTTTCAAACACCCACCACCAACCTTTGATAATATATCCAGACACAGACATTTTTTCTTAATTCTCTTAGGGCCGATTTTTCAATTTCGAGATTAAATTATCTGTCAGATAAATGTTAGCGCTGTCTTTTTCTTTCATATGACTTAAGAAAAAGATGGTGATATTTTTAACTGACGTATAATTTTATCTAGATATTGAAAAGTCGGTCCTAAGACAGTTAGGTATATTGGTAGGTAAAACCATGGAAAACATAAATTCATTAGAAATGACACTGGTGCTATACTGTCGCACTCAAAGCCGCGCTCGTACCTACTCTCGCTGCGTCCAGGATGAGGACGAATAAATAATCATTAGTTTTTTTATTTTATTTTTATACTTCTTGAATGACGGCACAAGCTGATGGCCCGCCTGATGTTAAGCGGTAACCTCTGCCTATGAGCAGTGCATTACCTCATAGCTCACGTCCACCTAGAACGCGCCCTATGTGGCATTGCACTGCGACCGCCACACAGAGACATAAAGATGAAAAGTCTCATGTGCCTGTAATTTCAAAGTTTTTGCCTGTATTTTAATTGATATGAATGACAAGTAAAACAATTAAAAAAAACCCCGACGCAATGAAACGGCTGAACCGATTTTAATCAAACAAAGCTAAGAACACTCCGTCGAGCACGCCACCGGCGCGCGTCGAGCGCGCTACCGGCGTGCATCGGGCGCCCTTGTGGCTCGCTCACAACACGGTGTGCCGTCTCGACGCCTTTCTAATGTTCTTTCATACAAAATGTAGGAGAGTGACGTGGTGCAAGCCAGATACTCATTGATAAGACTAATCAGTCGTGTAAATGATAGCTCATCTTTATTTATAAAGACACTCGTGCAACAAACAATGTCGAAATAAAAAACCGACCAAGTGCGTGTCGGACCTCGCATTAGGGTTCCATACCAATTTTAGAAGTTATGACTTGTTGATAAGATTCGTTGGTATAATATTTGTCCTGGCTGCTAGCTTATTATGGAATGTGTTGTTACTGGAAGAAAGCATTAGCCGAGTCAGTTGTGGGAAGCATTGGCGGCGATGAGCTCACCACTTGTTACGTCTATATTCTACAATGGTGCAACCCACTGTGAAAAGAGGCCCATTGAGGCTCGCCTACCCCTTTCGGGAAGGAGGCGTGTTTATGTATGTATGTATGTAAGTTTAGATAATGCTTACGCAAAATTAAGTTTGTTGGAAATAGAAAAATGAGAAAATTCTGGTTTTCTAAAATACTAGTCATTGGTAAAATATACATCATAAGTAGCATATAAAAAACGGAAGTAACTGCTTTAGCAGATTTTGATGGTATTTAGTGTGTGGATGGATGGGGCGGAAGTGGGATCAGGACACTACCCGTGCCAAGTCAGGGCAAGTTGCTAGTATACAATATAATTTGAAATAGCCGCTAGACCCTTGTGACAGAGGGTTGGACGGACGGATGAGCGACAGCAATTGGGCTCCGTTTGGACCCTTTGGATACGGGACCGCAAAAATCTGTGTGTCGTCAGCCAGTAAGTACTTACCTACCAAGCCTGTTGATAACTATGTTATCTTTTTACAAGCTTGCCTCTTATGTTTTTTGCTTCAAAACTTAGATAATTAGCGCAAAAAGAGGGGTGTTACAAGTTTGACGGCTATGTGTGTGTGTCTGTCTGTATGTGTGTCTGTATGTGGCACCGTAGCCACAGTATAAATATTAGCCGTAGCTCTTAAACGGGTGAACCGATTTGAATGCGTTTTTTTTTATTTGAAAGTTGGTTTTCTAGCGATGGTTCTCAGTCATGTCTTATCAAAATCGGATTAGCCGTTTTACAGGGTTGGGGGTTTTTTAATGTTTTTAATATTTTCTTGTTGAGTTCTCAATATCAGATTGAGCTGCAATTGTCAAGTCCGATGAGAAGACAATAGGTATTATAGTGACAACCAGTGACAATAAAGTTATTAGAAAGTCTTTGGTGACAACAGACCTACTCGACGGCTGTTAATATCTATCTACCTAGACTGGCAGTGCCTGGATTCATTGTGGTCCAGCTTCATGTATCGAATACTAATTTCAACAGGAGGAATTAGAAGCAAATCTTATATAAATACAAGCAACTAATTTTGTAAAAATTAAAAAACCCTCAATGCAATGAAACGGCTGAACAGATTTTGATCAAACATAGCTAAGAACACTACTGACAATTAAACTATTCAAACAAAAAAAAAAACGAAATCGGTTCATCCGTTCGGGAGCTACGATGGGAAAGTCAGACACACACACAGACACGTCAAACTTATAACACCCCGTCGTTTTTGGGTTTGCGTCGGGGGTTAAAAACAAAGTCGTATTACAAACACCACGTATAACTCAAGAACGGGTGAACCGATTTGGCTGAAAATTGGTGGGGAGGTAGGTTAGAACCCGGAAATTGACATAAGGGGAAAGTGTAGGGGGGGGGGGTTACCGGAGGATACCCGTGTGATGCCGGGGCGAGTCGCTAGTATCTAAATAAAATACGTGATAAATCCATTTAAAATTGTTTAATTTACAATACTAATTTAAATTTCATGTCCACCATCAGTCGGAAGACCATATTGAAAAATATTTTGTACCAAGTAATTAATATTGTAAAAATTAAAAAAAACCCTCAACGCAATGAAACGGCTGAACCGATTTTGATCATACATAGCTAAGAACACTCCCGACAAATTCAAATTTCAAACAAAAAAATAAATCGAAATCGGTCATCCGTTCGGGAGCTACGATGCCACAGACACACACACACACACACACACACACACACACACACACACACACACACAGACACGTCAAACTTATAACACCCCGTCGTTTTTGCGTCGGGGGTTAAAAATAAGAAATTTAATGAATCTACATTTTGTTGCGGTACAATATGTTCGTTGCCGCCGACTCATCATCATTATCATCACCAGCCTATAGAATTCCACTAATGGGCCTAGGCCTCCTCCATAATAGAATGACGGTCTCGAGCCGCCTCCATCCACATGCCTTTCCAGCTTCTTTGGGTTACATACAGGGAATGTGGCCGTGGACTACAAAATCTGCACAGCCATTGTCTATTAGATGTTGATTACCATTTTGCTGTTCATTGCGCTGTGTGCTTTAGATTTTTTTTCAAGAGCAGAAATATTTAAAACACCCAGCGTAATGAATAGCAAAATGGAGTTCGAAATCGACATTCAGTCCCACCATCTCCTTTTTATCATAAGACAAGTAGGCGTTCGGCTCAGTACCATGCTTACCTCATTCGTAATCCTATTTGTTCTAAGCGTTACGGTTCCACCTTCATTGTGCGAACAGATAAGGAATGGAACACACTGCCGTCGTCTGCTTTTACCAAAAATTATAATCTGTGAATAGGTGTCCTTTCGACCTTCGTCTCTCTTCAAGATTTATTCTACCCTAAACCGCTTCAAAACAAAAACCATCAGGACAGCCTTCGCATCGGCAATGCCCCTGGATGTCAATAGGTGGCGCTAACAGCTTTCCATCAGGCGGGCTGTGAGTATGTTTGTCGATTCTACAAAATGTGTTTTATTTTCCTTGTAAGTACAGTGAAATCCAGGCACATTATTCCGAACACAGATCTTTTTTAACCCCCGCGCCGACGCAAAAACGACGGGGTGTTATAAGTTTGACGTGTCTGTGTGTGTATATCTGTGTGTGTGTGTGTGTGTGTGTGTGTGTGTGTGGCATCGTAGCTCCTGAACAGATAAACCGATTTCGTTTTTTTTTTGTTTGAATTTTGAATTTCTCGGGAGTTTTTTTAGCTATGTTTGATCAATATCGGTTTAGCCGTTTCATTGCGTTGAGGGTTTTTAAATTTTTATAGAATTCATTACTTGTTGATTATTATATAGTTAAAGGCAGAGTTTACCGCTTAAAATGTGGGCCATCTGCATCTTCCGTCATTCAAGTAGCTAAAAAAACAAAAAAACAAAATATGGCATGGCACAGCTCTACGACGTTAACATCGTCAATAACATACCGCTTTATTTTACCTTTACAATGAGGGGTTTTCACGGCTGTTTCACATCAAGCTTAAAGCCTTGAAAATAGATGGCGCCAGCTCTGTACTTAACTGACAAAATTAAGTGAAATGTCAAAGTCAACGACGTAGTGATATATCGTGTATGTCTGTCCCAAAGTAGCTCCCACACCGCTAAACCGATTTAGTTTTTTTTTTTGTTTGAAAGGTGTATTTATCGGGAGTGTTCTTAGCTTTGTTTGATCAAAATCAGTTCAACCGTTCAGCGTTGGGGTTTTTTTTAATTTTTACAAAATTAATTACTTGTGTTACTATCACACAGAAGCACAGACAATGCATTTGTTAATTTTTAACCATTGTTGAGTCAGCGCCATCTATCGAGCCAAGCCGAACTACTTTTTTTTAAAATTCAAAAATAAAAAGTCCTCTTTGAGTAAATAATAATAAATTTAAATATTAGTGACTATTTCCATCACAGATTTTTGGCATACTTCATGTTTTATTTCTATGAACAACAGTTCCTTTAATGGGAATTCTTTCACGTTCCAAGGTTAGCTTAACGTTCCACAGACGCATAGCTTGGTAAGTTATGCGTCATTGGAATGCTTTGCCGGTGGAAATCAAGCAAGCATCATCTATACGTTATATACTAAAAAAAAAAATATATGCTAAAATTTATACTATCTATCTATCTATCACGGTTCATGAGATAAAGCCTGGTGACAGACGGACAGACAGAAAAAAAAAGGGATTATTGTTTTAATATACTTAGTTAAAACAATAATCCCTTTTTTTAGGGTTTCGTACCCAAAAGGTAAAACGGGATCCTATTACTAAGGCTCGGCTGTCCGTCTGACACCAGACTGTATCTCATGAACCGTGATAGTTAGATAGTATAAATTTTCACAGATGTTGGCAGCGTGGTCAGATGTGGCGCGGCGGGCGAACGTTCGCCTGCGACGCAGGACGTTGCGGGTTCGATTCCCACCTCGGAACAAATATTTGTGCGATCCGCAGATATATGTTCAGGGTGTTCTGGGTATTTTCTGTATATAATAAACAATATCTATCTATGTAATATATTGTATTAAGTATATCAGTTGTCTAGTACCCATAACACAAGCTCTGCTTAGCTTGGGGCTAGATAATGTTGTGAACTGTCCAGAAATATTTATTATTTTTTATTATTATTTATTCTGTTGCCGCTATAAGAATAAATAACAAAAAAAAAAAAAAAATTAAGGGGGCTCCCATACAACAAATGTGATTTTTCCAAATGTAGGTTAAGCAATAATCTGCGAGGTCAGTTTTTGGATGGGTTAAATTTTTGAGTGCAATTTTTTTTTTTTTTTTTTACAAACGTGTTTTTTTTGGCGTTTTTTAGATAATGGTACGGAACCCTTTGTGCGCGAGTCCGACTCGCACTTGGCCAGTTTTGACTTTTCTTTTAGTAGGGCATATAATATAGTATAGGATATGTGTATATTTATGCTGCTATATGCCCCTTCAGAGCCTGAAATCCACTGAACCGATTATTTTTATCTGAAAATGAAAAGAAAAATAGGTTGATGAAATAAAAATAATGGAGGACGTATTTGCATTTTAATTAAACAAATTTTGAGAATTACAAAAAAAACAACATCAAATTATTTTCTTATGTTCATTTACCTATTAAAACACAACACAGCAACTAATTATAAACTTTCAAATTGATAATGAATTATTTCAATAACTTCCACTTATTGTTAAAATTTATGTATATATTTATGTTTTATTTACAAAAAAATACTCTTTATAAAACGGTTTCCTGTATATACCTCAACGTTTCTTATAATCTTTGTGGATACATTTTCACAATTTAATATTATTCATAAACCTGTGAAGAGAGACCCATTGAGGCTCTGCCTACCCCTTCGGGGAAAGAGGCGTGAGCCTATGTATGTATGTATGTACGTATGTATGTATCACCCATAATTCGGTCCACATAATGTATAATTATTACATTTTTGTTTTTAAACTTAAGACTTGAAATAGGTAACATCTATCTAAGTAATGTATTATATTAAGTATATCAGTTATCTAGTACCCATAACACAAGCTCTGGCTTAGCTTGGGGCTAGATAATGTTGTGTGGACTTGTCCAGCATTATTTATTTATTTATTTATTTATTAATTGTGTCAATTAATTTAGAAAAGAGAAAAACAATTATTGCATGTTTTCCTCGTCCATATTCTATGGCCTCTTACGAATACACTGTTTCCGAATATAAAAATTTGAGAAATTTGAAGTTTATTTATTTGGAAAAAATTGTTACACGCGAGCAGTATACAAAAAGGAACACTGAAAATTGTTGAAGTATGAACTGTGTCGAAATTTCCAGCGCCCGACCTTAGGACTAGGAGCACTAGACATCATACCAAAAAAATTACATAAAGTAGGTACTTAAATGTAAAAAAAATAAAAAAATAAAAAAGTTATCCTATAACAAAATTATAAAACAGGTCTCTTACTTAATTTGTGTGTGGATATGTGAATGTGTGAGTGGGTGTATGAGTGTTTGTTTATAAGGCTTTTCTACTACCACCAGTCTCATAAGACTCTGGGTATCACAGGAATAGCCACCGTGTGTATGTGGGTGGGTCTGTGTATGTGTGTGTGTTTTATGTATGTGTAAGTATTTACTAACTTGAAAAGTATACCAATAGGCTACTTTATAACCTAGCAAACTGCGAAAGAAGCCTCGGCCTACTACTGCGGGATGCTAGTTATCAATAAATCCTTTCATAATCTACTGATATTGAATTCAATATCAGTAGATTATGCTCTATGAGAATAAAACAGTGTCTTACGTCGCGGGCGGCATATTGAACCCTGTGAAGCGAATACATATAAAACATATGCCCAATACGAAGACAGACTTTATTCCAAAACCTATCCTTTTTTTCAAACCTTCTGCGAGACAATAAAACAAAATTCGAGTATAATAATACTAATAATAAACGTAAGCCAGACGTAAGCGAAACGATAGTCAATATCAAATAGCCAATGACATCTGGGTGACTAGAAATCTTCTTCTTCTTCTTAGCTTAGGTGATGGCTTCTGTGCATTATTTGCAACAATTTAGCCAATGTCAAGTGATATAATTAGTCAAGTCGTCAAGAGTCTCCGTCAAGTCCTAACCCAGTTTAAATGGTGGCCGAAAAACTGAGATTAATCTTAATAACTAAATTGGTTAATATTTGACATCGACAATCGTTTCGCCAGCGATTCTATAACGTCAGAAACTTGTGGTAATGGTACAGTCCACTGAAAATCACAGCACCAAATACCGTCTTTTGTTTCACATTCTCTGTAAACGCACCATTGTGCATTTCTGTTATTAAGTTATATTTTGTATTTCTATGTGTTATTTGTGTACAATAAAGAGTTAATCTATCTATCTTTTTTTTTGAGTTCTGCTTATGTTGGCCAGTTCGATTTTCGAACAAACCTCTTTACAATACCATATGGTAATTTTTTTACTCTGTTTTCCACGAGTTGTTATACGAATTTGACGTTCCAAATTCAAATCACTTTATTCCCTGAAGTTTCATACAAATACTGCTCTACTTTACGTTGAGGTTTTAATGTAGTTGGACACTGTCGAGCAGGTGGTGTGAAAACAATCATGTGTAATATTGCATTTAGCTGTTACAGCGTAATCGAGTATAAACTAGGATATAATAGTAAAATTACGACTACACACAACGTAATTACAAGTCGCGTTTGTTCTCCAGCTGACGTTTGTAGTAAACATCGTAATAATATCGCCATTACCTACAAGTGTTGAACTTGTGTTTATGTATGCGTCATCGTAGCTCCGGAACGACAGCTCTGACTTGAATGCGTTTTTTTGCATGGAGTTTGGTATATGCTGGATGGTTCTTAGCTATGGAAAAAAAATGGTGGAAATTAGTGCCACCGTTTCTAGGATCATCAGCTCGCAAAAAATTGTTGCAACAAGGCAACAAGGGAAGTCAGGTATTTTTTCAGATTGAACCTTCGGTTTGAGTTCAAAGAATTATTTTTCGGTGACATCAGGGCCCAGGTTTCTGATGATAACTATCATACGATAAATAGGATCTAAGGTGCAGCGGGTGCTCTGATCTCAATGCGGTTTTATTTTTATGAAATCTGGTGGTGAATTAGGCTATTAAGTGTTTTTTTTTCTTTTTTGTGAGAGTTCGTCCGGGGAAGCACCATACCTATTTCTGCCGCAAAGCAGTAGTGCTCGCATTGCTGTGTTCCTGTTTGAAGAATATGAATGCCGGTGAAATTACGGGCACATGAGTATTTTCATCTTTATGTCTCAGGGTGGCTGGCGCAGTACAATGCCACGTAGGGTGTATCATAGGTGGACGTGACATATGAGGTAATGCATTGTGAAAGGCAGAGGTTACCGCTTAATATAAGGTGGGCCATCTAATTATTCTGTCATTCACGAAGTTAAAAAAAAAAAAAACGTGGTTCTATAATTTCAAGTCTATGAATACTATGATATATTATATTATTAAATAATTAAATTAATACTATAATATATAATATTATTCATCTCCTCTCAATCTAACATCCCTAATTTGCAGATTGGTACTCCAAAGCGTTGGTCTGGACGTCATACGGGCGGAGGGTATGCCATTATTTCAGCTCACAGCTTTGTTAGTGTAAACTTACAAAATTAGGATCTAACTACTTATTTGTATGTACAAGATAACAACCTCTCTTGTTATCATTGTCTCCGACATAATAATCTACAGGGTACTAGATAAACAGCCTATCTCGAAAATTAATTACTTAGTAATCTGTTTTCATAGTAGTGCCATTACATTGACGACGAGCCACGGAACCTATTTATTTTACTATTTGTCTGATATTGTCATGAAAACTACGAAACAAATTGATGTTAACAAGTTTTCGAAAATATCTTTTTCAAAACAATATTTTATAAACCTTTGACGACCTCTGTGGCGCGGCGGGTGAAGGTTTGCCTGCGACGCAGGAGGTTGCGGGTTCAATTCCCGCCTCGGAACAAATATTTGTGCGATCTGCAGATATTTGTTCAGGGTGTTCTGGGTATAATAAAAAATATCTATCTATGTAATGTCTTGTATTAAGTATATCAGTTATCTAGTACCCATAACACAAGCTCTGCTTAGCTTGGGGCTAGATAATGTTGTGTGAACTGTCCAGCATTATTTATTTATTTTATTTTATTTATTTTAACCTAAAATATCTGGTTAGTACATTTATTTTTAGGGTTCCGTACCCAGAGGTTAAAACGGGACCCTATTACTAAGACTTCACTGTCCGTCCGTCTGTCCATCTGTCACCAGGCTGTATCCCTTGAACCGTGATAGTTAGACAGTTAAAATATTCACATATAATGTATTTCTGTGGCCGCTATAACAACAAATGCTATAAAACAATTCGTGGAAGTGACGGGTTTGAGCAGTTCGTGCACTGGTTTTAGCATGTGCGGTTTAGAGACCGCAGTGGTGCAAGTGTGCCGGGTGGCTAGACTTGGAGGGTAGCGGGATCCGAAGCACGGTTCTCCGCTGGCCGACCGCAGGTTGTAGGGGGCCCAACTAGTGAGTTAGCCACTCATGAAAGGCTGCCCCACCGCCTCGCGAAAAATCCCAGAGTGCTCCATCGTGCCGGTTGGCGACCGGATGAGAGGACCCGATGGCCATTCCTGGGGGGGTTCGGGCGTCCCCGCAGTCTCCAGTCTAGTCTCCCACTGTCGCAGGAGCCTGCTGTTATCTCTAGGTTTTCGCTGACTAGTGCCTCGCTCAACAGCCGTTTTTCCCACTTACCTTATCACTCAAAACCAAATATGAAAAAGTCAAAATATAATAAGTTGTGCTCACAGCGGAATCACTTCCTCTCGCTTCAAGTGCACCTCTCAAACATTCGAGGTCTGCACTCCAATCTCGATCCGGTCCACCACCACCTAGAGACCGCCAAGCCACACTTATTATTCCTCACGGAGACGCAGATTCAATGTCCTCCCAATACAGCATACCTCACATACCCAGGCTATGCTCTGGAGTACAACTTTAAATCCAAAGCTGGTATCTGTTTATTTGTCCGCGAGGACATTTGCTGTCTGCGTCTTCGTGACCTTGAAGAACCCGATTTCTCCGTTTTATGGACTTTGGTGGACACCGGCATGGATAAAATTATCTATGCTGGTTTATATCGATCGCACTCTGGAGACCACGAGACAACCAGGTTATTCAACTACATCTGTGAAGCGGCGGATGTGGCCCAACAACGTTATCCTGATGCCCAACTGGTGATTCTGGGGGATTTTAACGCCCACCACCAACAGTGGCTGTTCCCTTACCAGTTGTCCGACCATGCTGGGAGAGAGGCGTGCAAACTTGCACTTACGCTAAATCTCACTCAGCTGGTCGGTGAAGCAACCAGAATTCCGGACGTTGAGGACCACACAGCCAACTGCCTGGACCTTCTGCTGACGAACGAGCCGGATCGCCACTCGGTATCAGTGTTGCCTCCTTTGGGAACATCAGATCACTGTGTGGTGAGGTCTGTATCTTCATACTCGCCTCCCGATCCCTCACCTAGAGGTAGTAGGCGAGTGTGGCGTTACAAGTCAGCAGTTTGGGATGAGATGCGACACTTCTTCGCGTCTTATCCTTGGCGGCAAACCTGTTTTTCTTCTTGTGACCCGACGGTTTGTGCTGATGCCGTTACGGAGGTGATCAAAAGAGCAATGGAGTATTTTATTCCATTCTCCGATGCATCACCATCAAGCAATGCTCGCCCATGGTTCAGTCCCACGTGTGCTAGCGCGGAAGCGTTAAAACGTGCGGCTTATCTAGCCTGGGTTGACGCAAGAAACGGCAAAACCTCGGATGCACGGATGAAGAAGAAAGACTATAACAAAGCCGCCAAGTCCTACAAGAAGGTGTTACGGAAGGCTCGCTTCAATCGGATTGGCCGTCTGGGGGCTAAGCTTGCCGCATACCCTGCGGGAAGTAAAGCTTTCTGGTCTCTGGCTAAGTCGGTGGAAGCGAACTTCAGCCGCCCTTCACTCCCCCCACTACTGAAACCGGACGGGTCCCTAGCTCACGCTGCGGTTGAGAAAGCAAATTTATTTGCCACTCAATTTGCGGAGGCTTCGCGTCTTGACACCTCTGGCGAAACTCCACCCAGCCTTCCTCGGTGCGAAGCTTCAATGCAAGAAATTCGCATTCAGCAAAAGGAAGTGCTCAAAACGCTACGTAGTCTTGACGTGAATAAAGCTAGCGGTCCTGATGGTATCTCGGCCGTAGTGTTAAAAACCTGTGCCCCTGAGTTGTCTCCAATATTAACGCGACTTTTCCGCCTCTCTTTGAAAACTGGTGTAGTCCCCAAGTCTTGGAAGCTCGCTAACGTGCAACCTGTGCCCAAGAAAGGCAGTCGTGCTGACCCTTCGAACTACCGCCCTATCTCGGTCACCTCCCTACTATGTAAATGTATGGAGCGTGTACTGAATAGGAAACTCCTTGCATACCTCGAAGGTAACGATCTCCTCAGTGATCGTCAATACGGATTTCGCCGTAATCGGTCTACTGGGGACCTTCTTGTGTATGCCACGCACATTTGGAGTGAGGCCATCGAGAAATATGGTGAAGCGCTGGCTGTTTCATTAGACGTCTCGAAGGCCTTTGACAGGGTTTGGCACGCTAGCCTTATTGGCAAGCTTCCTGCTTACGGACTGCCAGTTCAATTCTGTTCCTGGCTCGCAGACTTTCTGAGGGAAAGATCCATTCGAGTAGTTGTTGATGGCTGCTCGTCGGATCAAATGGCTATAAATGCCGGGGTACCTCAGGGGTCAGTGCTATCTGCCACACTGTTTCTGCTGCATATTAATGATCTGCTAATGCCCGGTATCATTGGGTACGCAGACGACAGCACAGTTGTGGAGAGATACGTTTCCACTGCGCGTGCTAGGCAGAATGAAATTCTGGAGTTAAGAGATGAGATGCTGCAGCGTCTGAATTTGACTCTAAAGGCTGCATCCGATTGGGGCGATGCCAACCTAGTCAAGTTCAACGCCTCAAAAACGCAGGCTTGTCTCTTCTCGGCGAAAAAAAGTCAGTTTCTCCAATTTCCTGTTTTTCGGGATGTACCTGTAGCTATAGGAGATCACCTCGAGCTCTTAGGCGTTTCACTCACGCCTACTCTCAACTTTGGCTCCTACATCGAGTCTAAGGCAAAAACTGCTTCCATGAAGCTGGGTATCCTGAATAAGGTAAAGCGTTACTTCACACCAGGACAGCTTTTAAGTCTGTACAAAGCACAAGTCCGGGCTGGTATGGAGTACTGCTGCCACGTTTGGGATGGCTCGGCCAAACACCAGCTTGCTGCCTTGGACTCGATCGAACGCAGAGCTTTCAGGCTTATTGGTGAGCAGCATATGGCGGAGACTAAGATCCAGAGTCTCGAGCACCGCCGTAAGGTAGCGTGCCTTTCGATCTTCTATAGGTTACATTTCGGGGAATGCTCCCAGGAACTTCATGATCTGATCCCACCATCTCCTTTTCATCATAGGACGAGCAGGCGCACGGCTCGGTACCACCCTTACCTCATTAGTATACCCTCTATTCGTACTAAACGTTTCAGTTCTACCTTTATAATGAGAACTGCTAAGGAGTGGAATACACTACCGTCGTCTGTCTTTCCTGAAAACTATAATCTGGGTCTCTTCAAGGCTAGAGTGAATAGGTGCCTTCTAGACCTTTGTGCTCCATCTTCGGCCGCATCGTCACTTACCAACAGGTGAGATCGTGGTCAAACAAAGGTCTATCATTGTTAAAAAAAAAAAAAAAAAAAAAAATACTAAAAAACAGAATAAAATCAAAATTTAAGGGGGCTCCCGTGCAACAAACGTGTTTTTTGCCGTTTTTATAGATAATGGTATGGATCCCTTCGTGTGCGAGTTCGACTCGCTCTTGGCTGTTTTTTTCTCAATTAATTTATTGATAATGTAACTTTAAAACTCTACTGTTTCACGTGGAGCACAATTTCAGTTTTACACTACCGAAGATATTACCGTTTTTATATTTGTACTGTAACAATATCTTACTGTTACAAATAAATATGTTTAATATTTTATATTTATTTAGTCAAATCTCTGAAAATACTGAGAAGGGAAGAAAACACCGCCAAGCCCTCAAGACTACTAAGTTCGTTCACAGACTTTCTCCGTTTTCGTGGAAAGTCCGCAGAGTATGCTATAATCTTTTGATAGCTTTATATAAAATCGGCCTTACAGTGTATGTTATAAAGTACAACGTGATACTTATTAAGGCCGAAAGATGGTTACTGGATCCTGTCTGTGCTCATTACCGGTACAAAAAGGTATGACGTACGGTTATTGGCTCGCGCATACTTTCGAGATAGCCTAATACCTCTTCTACAATTTCTCTAATACAATCTTAAACAATCTTACTTACTAGGCTTCCTTGTCCCCTTCTTACAACCTTTGAGCGTGTTTGCGGATGATGCTCATGAAGAAGGACCTCGTTACAGTCAATGAAATGTCAGCAGGAGAACAATACAGTGATACATTCGTTATATTCTAAACATATTCCCTGTGTTAGGTATCAAGAACTATGAGTAGCATTAGTACCATAACTCCCAGACTAGGACCAAATATTTGCAAATCATACAAACATTTGTCACGTAGCCGGCATCGAACCGGTATCGAAATGTTTAGGAATAATACTGGATAGTAAGTTGCAATGGGGACCTCATATTGCAAAACTAGGGGAAAGGCTAAGCTCAGCTGTCTATGCAATAAGAGAGGTGCGAAAGCTGACAAACGTGACAACTGCTAGGCTTGTTTATTTCGCCTATTTCCATAGCATAATGAGTTATGGAATACTTCTATGGGGGTCAGCAGCAGATATAAATGTAGTTTCTGTCCTTCAAAAAAGAGCTTTATAATCTTAGCTCCCGATCATCGCTAAGAGACGTGTTTAACAACACAAATATAATAACAGTTCCTTCTCTCTACATATATGAAAATATTATGTATTTACGTAAAAACATAGGTAGCTTTAGAAAGCGTTGTGAATTCCATAATATTAATACGAGAAACAAAAACACATTAGTTAATTCAGTATTTAGATTGCAAAAAACAAACAAAAGCTTTATTGGCAATTCAGTGCGTTTTTACAATAGTATACTCAATGACATTTTAGATCTCAATGAAACCAAATTTAAGAAATGTATTAAAGATAACTTAATCCACAAAGCATATTATTGTATTAATGATTACTTGGTCGATACAAACGCATGGTGTCTGCTAATCCATAGAGATTGGCAGACGCCATAATGTGCTGACACTTTCATTTGATATAGCTCTGTGAAGCTGCAACTAAATTACATGTTAGTTAGTAAGTATATTAGTTCTTGACAAGGCTTATTTACGGCCGTTTTATTATTATGACTTTGTATAAAAGGTTTTTCTTGTTTTGGCTCATCTGTAGAGTTTTTTTTTAACTATAATTTTTATTTTAGATTAGTACCTATCTGACAAAGCCCCTATACAGCTGCAACTAAAGATGTCCTAGCTACCTGCCTAATTGCCTAATTATATTTTTCCATGTATGTATTAGCAAATTGACGAAACTAAGTGTTCTCAAGGTCCCTATGGTTAAATAAATAGATATGAATATGAATCTCTTACGTCTCAGCCGGTTGCTCACCCGCCGCGCTAGTTCAATCAAGATAGTTCGGTGCCAAGTCGGTTTATCACGTTAGTGCGGTCTACATGGGTTCCTAGTTGGCTTCAGCCCAGCAATTGCCTCTGAACTGGCCTATTATGTAAAACAGGCTATGTCTATGTAAATGAGATGAAGTTTTACAAAGGCGAGTATTGAATACGGCTCTATGGCGGAAAGTCGGCGAGATTACAAGGTGACCTTTCTTCTTAATTGTTTTTTTTTCGTTTTTAACCCACGACGCGAAAACGATGGGGTGTTATAAGTTTTACGTGTGTGTGTGTGTGTGTGTGTCATCGTAGCTCCCGAACGGATGAAACGATTTCGTTTTTTTTTTGTTTGAATGGTGAATATGTCAGGTTAGTTCTTAGTCATGTTTGATCAAAATCGGTTTTGAATTTTTTCAAAATTAGTTACTTGTTGAAAGAAATCTTACTCATTTTTTTATTTTGAAGTTGGGTTATTGATTTATTTTGCTGATTTTTTCGGGCTAAGAACTTGTTAGTTCTGGACGAAATATGCAAATATGTTGGTAAGCAATGTTTAAAAGAAGGCACTGTGAAAAATGAGAGCGCCAGAATCCTTGATTCATAAATTTCTGTCCAAAAATGTCGACAAACTTTTTCCTGGACATACGTGTCACTAAAAACCTAAAAAAAAACTACTAAAGCCATGTAAAAAAAAAATATGTCGGTGTGATAGTAAACTGTCAAGAGTGACACGGCGTGGCGGCGCTGTGAAAGTCACTCTAGCGGAGCGTCGTGTCGATGGTAGCGAGGCAGCCATCTTGAATCGGCATTCTGGTTTGGGAAGGCGCCAGCGCACCACGTTTGCGACGAGTCGCTGTGTATCACGCCAATCAAAGTTAATTTGAACTCAATTCATGTTAATTGCAATATTTCGAATTAATAGTGACCTACTATAAGCTTTAGTTCATGTAAATTATAATCATCAGAAGAATTATACAATTTTGTTACCAAGACAATACTTATCAGTTATCACTGGTCCGCCCTTCGGATTTACACCTTATACTATGAACTCTGAAGAAAGCTCAAGCCCTGGCCCTCCTGATGTTACAAATACATTTAGAATCTCCTTTAGAAGTGCGAGGTTTCTATTGAGATGTTATCTTATCTTTTGCAATTTATGAGCTCATTTCCAAAATTTAGGTACAATTTGTGTCAAAAAACTGATATTTGGAGGCTTTTATTGAATTTGTTATATTTAATTACAATTTTTTTGACTTCTGTAAGTAGCGTTCAATATACATATTTATTCAAAACATCGAACAATTTTTTTTACAACGCCTTAGGTCAAGTTACGAGTTACGTTGAGTATTTGTATGAAAAGTATGACCGCGATTTGCCGTGGTAACGGTTCTGTGAAGCTTGACTTATTAGGGATGAACTGCCTAAAAACATGTTTATCTTGGCCCCATATCACTGCTAACGATACAACACCACACTAAATCAACTATGTCCTAGCACAAGTACAAATCGTAATTAACATCTTAATTTTACATTGCCGTAGAATTCCTTAGAAGTATTTTTGAGTCCGTTGATTAATTTTCTAAAATATTTCCACTTTTACAAAATTATTGTTCACTTATCTCTAATAGTCTCTGCACTTAGCACAATGTCTATATCAATCACGATTTTGAACTTTATTTGAAGATCCGTAGAGTTCACATAAGTATTGCCGCGAGATTCACTCATAGAGTGGTTGAGTGGGTCCTTTTGGCTGCCCTGTTCTTGCCCACGAGATCTTGTAAAGGAACTTGCTTCCTTCTTCTCCGGTTTCGATGACCTGTTCACGAAAAGTTACATAAAAATAATGCTACTGAAAACAACGGGTAATTTTTTTTTGCCGTGGACCCACCAGGGGGACATTTTGATAGGACCATGGGTAAAAACAGGTCTATTGACTATGTTGGTGTCGGCCTAAGAGTAGGACAACTTCAAATCCTCCCTTGGATGTCGTGAAAGGTGAATAAGGGATTACGCCATGGGACAAAAAGCAGCATCCATCTGAGCAGTAAACATCAATACTGCGATCGATACTCGATGATCGATACTCTTGCCAAGCCTGGTGATTATGGGTCTGTCCGTTAAGATCACGCCAAACAAATCACGTTATGGCAAATCACCTTCTTTTTTATGGGGGAGGCCTCGTCCAGCAGTAGACGTCTGCCGGCTGATGAAGAATTTCAATGGTATCATAAATGGATATGGTACGTTAAGAGATCGTCCAGCGAAGTATAACAATACCATACCTATTTCTTGCCGCAAAGCGAATGAAATATGCGAACACTACTGGTTTCCGCTTTGAAGGGTATTGCATTACTTATAATATACGTTACAATTACAGGCACATGACTCTTTAATTATATCTCAGGATGGCGTGCCCAGTAGAATGTCACGTAGGGCGCGTCCTAGGTAGACGTGACCTAAGGAAATGCCAGTTGTAAAGGGCAGGGGCTACCGCTTAACACAAGCAGGCCAAAAACAGATCGGTCATTTTCTAAAAAAAATGCTGACGAAATGATGTGAGATCTAAACCGGAAGTTACGAAGTAACATTATCTAATCTATGCTGAAAGCTAAAGTACGTCTTTGAGACATTTGATGCATTTACTAGGCTATAAATTATTAATGGTAAGTGCTAAGAATCCCCTTACAGCTTTTCGTAGCGCCAAAACTTCGAAGGCATACGAGTATTAGATTGTTTTCACACTATCCGACCCGATATCGCTTTCGAAACATATTTCCATACATTTTATCGGTAAGTAACTGATATTGGAGGCCGATAAATGTATGAAAATTACGTCCGATAATGTTATCGAATCGGATATTTTGAAAACGCTCTCATGGTTCACAACTCTGGGAGCCCACTTATTTGTGGCACTCATTCTCCGCAAGATACAAATTGCTCCTGTCTTCAGCTGGTTAGCTGTATAAATCTCAAGTCATTAGTACACCTGAGGTACACTACATAACCTGAGGAATACTAGGTACCTATAGTGAGAATGTTATACAGACAATGTTAATAAAGAATGATGGCTAATAGGTACCTGTGTAATGGGCCTTGTCGAAACCGGCGCGGGCAGAGCCGGGTGTGAGCCACTGGACGCAACAATACTTTGTGAGCCGCTGCTAAACACAATCCTCACCTTCTAGTCCATCCAGCTCTATAACAAACAAACAAAGCTATATACGCCTTAAGCCTAAAACAAATTATCGGTCGCGTCCCACAGTCACAAGTTATTTCTGGGAAGATAAAGGTATTGTTATCAACTATAAGAAGTTTTCAAACCTCCGGTTTGCCGATGACATCGTCTGTTTCTCCTCATCAGCAGCAGAGCTACAGGTTATGCTGCTTATATATACGAGGGACACTGAACAGTGGCCATGGTCAGATCAATCTAACAAACTGATCCGACAACGGATCCTCATGTATGTAGGTACCTGAGCGTGCAGTATGGCTGCCGCGAATGACACAAGCTGTGACCTCCTGGCTGGAGCTAAGTGGCGGAGGGGTGGCCGCGGGCAGCTTGGCACGCTCGTCATCTTCACGAAAACAAAACCTGGAACAAAATGTTTTGTGGTACTACGGTGATACATCTGATAACCTACAAATGCCATACCCTCCAATCAAACACGATATACGTAAAAAACAATCCCACTGGTAAAAAGGGACAAAAGAGCGTCCCAAGTAGGTAAAATAGTGAGTGATACTAGAAAGCCTGCTTACGTAGATTAAACAAACTTCACTCTTACCCGCAGTTATTTAATTATCAGGTAGGTAGGTACTCTAATGGATTCCATTACTCAAACGGAAAGTGACTCTGATTCAATATTTTGACGCGATGGCCATAATTCAAGGAAACGAAATTAAGACCGACGTTTTGAAACTTGGCTCAATTGTAACTTATGAAAGAAAATAAGTTCACCGCTGTAAATTCGGGCCGTGGCGTCTCCGCTCTATCTCTTCCCATGGATGTAAAAGGTGACTAAGAGACACCAGGGGATGGGCAGCAGATTCCACCTGACTACAATACTGCAATCACCAATCTGCCTACCAAGCATGGTGATTACGGGAACTTGGGAACTTGGGGGATTAGGGGGAACGGGGGGGGGGTGCCCTTGCTTCTATAGTCTCGTCCAGCAGTGGACGTCTAAAGGCTGCTCATAATGATGATGAGGTTCACCGCGAGCCATCCATGCCAGAGATATCGTTTTTTTCCAATTTCTCTATCCATACCTAATACAGTGCAACTTAGATACAGACTATAACATTAGCGTATGAGTTACAATGTAGAAAAACTAAGGTACAAGTACAGTGGCGTTGACTTTATTCCACCTTATAAGACATCTGTCTGGGTTGTGAGCGTACAATTAGAGTATTTTCATGTATTCAATTTAAACAAGACTTACTGTAATAGCCTGCAGTTTTTGAACAACGCTACGAAGGCCTGTCGGAACTTTCGGTTCATGAAGCAGTAAGTAATAGGGTTGCAGCACGATGAACAGTAAGCCAGCAATTGGAGAGACATCACACCTTTGGAGCCGATGTACTGATACAGCTCTTCTGGGTAGAAAAGGTAGATCTGTAGGAGAAACACATAAATTAAAACAAAGACACCGAGACACTTACTTGGCAAAGGTAACTTGAATTTTGAAGAATTTTGACGACCTCTGTGTGGGTGTGTGTGTGTTATCTTATATAGAATGCTATTGCTGCTAGCGAAGTCTCAAAGGTCGCAATATTGAGCGACTATGCACCAAAGCGGTGACGAAGGACTTATAGTAGAAGCTTCTTGTGGAATAGTTCGTCCGAGGAACTACTACAAAAACAATTTATGCTTGAAATGCAGTGTTCCAGCTTGAAGGGTATGGATGTTGATAAGTCTAACTACTATCCGCCAAGGAGGTTGCAATATACAGAATAGGAAAACTTTACACATAAACTTACCGAGAACATTTATCAGACTGTACTAGAATATTACCAGTTGGAGCACGATGACCTGTAAATACCCCATTCTCCACCCGGGTGGAGAACCTACATGAAGCACGTGTCCATACTTGTACTATTATATATTCTGTGTCTATACTCAAAGTATTGGGCATATGAGATTTACATCTATGTGCCTTAGACGCGTTTTTTACCGCCAAACATCATTGCATAGGACCCGTTATAGCAATAGATGTGATTCTAAGTATAAATTATTTCTGTCAATGGGCGGAATTGGTGTAAACAGATAAATATAGATGAAACTGCTGCTATTGATATTACTACTATAATATAGTATTTTTTGTCTGTGATATTACAGACCTGAGTGTAATACGCACTTACATTTGTCTGTGATATTACAGACCTGAGTGTAATACGCACTTACATTTGAGGAATGAGCTTGATCAAGTAACTGAAGTCCTCGTAAGTGATTCTATTCTACTATGAAAACTTTCGTGAATCATATCAATTATTTTATAAAAAAAACGGGAAATTTTCACGTACCGTTAAATCGATGTAAGCACCGACATTGTTTCGACCCGTTTCGAGAGCCTTTTTCAAGGTGAGTGAACGCGAAGCAGTCCACCCGCGTCTCGCTTAGCAAAAAAAAACGCGGTACGTGAAAATTTCCCGTTTTTATAAAATAATTGATTCTATTCTGCTTCAAACATTTTATGTTTGGCAGTATTCCCAAAACAAATATAATATTCGGCTTGCCATTAATAAAAATGTAGGTTACTGCTCCACTTGAGAACGCTTTGATCCTACATTAAAAAAACACTCCGCAAGCGTCGAATCCCAAACCCCGGAAATCCACAAATCTGTTCGCATTTTCGATAAACCGCCTTTATGATCTGTGTATTTTAGAAGTGGATTGGAATTCAAAGAAAACGTTAAAAGAAAATGACTGAAATAAATTTGGATGATCGCTCTGGTTTGATTTTATGTGTACCCACCCATAAAAGCTATACTTAGCTCACCCATTTGCTAAGATTAAATACTATGTAATATTTTCAAGAGCATTTGTCTGGATTACCGTAGTATTTACCGTCTTTACGATTTTCAGTAACCTTGAGTTTCATTAATAACAATCAACTTTTAACTCTCTACAGTGCAATAATCTCACTTGCTAAATAAGTTAGTAGTAGTAGAGCTTTTTTGTGAGAGAGTTCGTCCGGGGAAGTACTACCACCGTACCTATTTCTGCCGCAAAGCAGTAGTGCTCGCATTGCTGTGTTCCGGTTTGAAGGGTAAGGGTGCCGGTGAAATTACAGGCACATGAGACTTTTCATCTTTATGTCTCAGGGTGGCGGGCGCAGTGCAATGCCACATAGGGCGCGTCCTAGGTGGACGTGACCTATGAGGTAATGCACTGTTCATAGGCAGAGGTTACCGCTTAACATCAGGTGGGCCATCTGCTTGCTACGCCATTCCAGTAGTATAAAAAAAAAAAAAGTTTGGTAGAGTAGATACTAAAATACTCAAACCAGCCAAATGCGTCTAAAGGATGATTTATGCTAGGCTGAGTCGGGTTGGAGCCGAGTTTGAGTCGGATTTAGATAAGGTTACCAGATGAATCACTGGAAAATCCTGACATAAGCCTGAAATATCCTGATATTATTGCCGCAAGTGCGTGCGATGTAAAGTATTAATAAGTTTAAAGTTAGTAGAACAGCCAAATTCGTCATTCAAGTAGTGAAGACAATATTATGAATACAAATGCCAATTTGATTATCGAGAGGTTAAGTTACAATTAATAAAAAAATATTCCTTATATACGGGTTGAGCCCCCCTTGTTTTTTCCCAAAACTAATAAAAAAGTAAATAATGCTGGACTGTTCAACACAACAGTATCTAGCCCCAAGCTAAGCAGAGCTTGTGTTATGGGTACTAGATAACTGATATACTTAATACAATACATTACATAGATAGATATTTTTTATTATACATAGAAAATACCCAGAACACCCTGAACAAATATCTGCAGATTGTACAAATATTATTTCTGAGGCGGGAATTGAACCCGCTACCTCCTGTGTCGCAGACTCGCTGTGTCGCTGTGACTTACGCTCGCCGCGCCACAGAGGTCGTCACACATAACTACCGTTAAACTTTGAATTTCCCGCTGAGTTACAAAGTCTAATGTAAAATGAGTAACTTAACAAAAAAAATGCACTAACCGTATTTATAACATGGAGTGGAGTCCAGCACACGAAGAATTCCACAATGATGACAAACAGCATCCTTATTACCTAAAAAAAATAAGGTTTAGGTAAGACGTCCACTGTTGGACGAGGCCTCCCCCATAGAACGTAATTGGGACTTTACAATATCCACCACCGTTTTTTGGTGGATGGTGAACAAATTTAGCTATGGCCAAACCAACGCGCTCAGCCCGCGTCCTCAGATCGGTGGATCACCACCGTGCACGCCACTGCGGACGCGGGCTGAACGCGTTGGTTTGGTCTTAGCTTTAGTGCGGTGTTGAGTACTCGGGTAGATGCTGCTGTAATCCCTTAGTCGGCTTTTCCGACATCCACGGGAGGAGACGGAGACGGCACACACCACCACAACGGGCCCGGCAAATAAAGTTATGCTAGATAAATACAAAAACGAAAAAAAAAACAGCCTATATAACTTTACTGATGGGCATCGGGCTCCCCTATGCTATGAGAAACAGTATTGATCCGCCTCCATTCACCGACTTTTTGCGTGCTTTAAAATGTCACTTATCCATCGAGAGGGGGGACTATCCTACACTTTGTCCTCCGGTTCGTAGTTGCCTCTCGAGAACCTTTAATCTCCAGCGGTTGTCGGTTCTGCCAGGTTTTTGTCATGCCCGCCACTTCAATTTGTTAATTATGATATAAATAAGATAAAAATATTTATTTTCTATAAAAACACAGGGGCACAAAAGGTAGACAAATAACCTAACTAACACAAAAATTAGAAAATTATTACTAAAAAATATATAAATTAATAATAAAAAGAAGAAGAAAAAAAATTAGGAAGTAAACTAAAAAAAACATATCAATAAATATAGATATCATATCTATCATTTTGTTTCTTGTCATGACTCTTTCCATAGCTCATTGCGCGACTTTAAAAATTGTCTATGAATAAAATCCTATACAATACTGTGTTTAGATATCCATCGGTTTCATGAACACAATGTCAGAATAATACGAAGGTTCAATTAACTTGGTTGAATACGTGTCATAAACAGCTATTATATCTCATGATACACGGGTTTTCTGCTCTCGACCAAAATTAACACACGTAGCTATTCACTTTCACGTCACGCCTACGGCGTAGCTGCCTCTACGAATATCCTACATCAGATATTCAAAATTCATTTATTTAACCTTGTCGCTGCATGGCATAACATTGGCATGTCTAATATGAAACAAAAACTTTACACTACAGTTATTTATTTATTTTATTTATTTTATTTATTTTATTTATTTTATTTATTTTATTTATTTTATTTATTTTATTTATTTTATTTATTTTATTTATTTTATTTATTTTATTTATTTTATTTATTTTATTTATTTTATTTATTTTATTTATTTTATTTATTTTATTTATTTTATTTATTTTATTTATTTTATTTATTTTATTTATTTTATTTATTTTATTTATTTTATTTATTTTATTTATTTTATTTATTGGATTTACAAAACAGATTACAATCACCTTAGCTTACACTTACTTGCATATTTAGTTCTATTCTAGATTCGTAATCAAATATGTAAACACGACTAAGTCACAGTGTTGCATAGTTACAAATTAAACTACCCTAAAAACCGGGAACGAAAAAATAATTTAACATTGTTTTCATTTAAACATAATACCAAGATTCTGTAGATACATCGCTTAAACCTGTTGGTATTGGGGTCAAATACATCTAAGACATCAACAGAGGCCAAGAGAGAGAGAGTCTAGTTATGTAAACTACACTTACATAACTGTAGTGTAAAGTTTTTGTTACTTTCTCGCATTACGATACGCACAGGCGATTCAAGTATCCTGTAAGTCTCGGAGACTAGTCGCCGCCAAGTATCTCACATACATTTGAATGCAGGATAGAGTGCGTGTAGTGACTAGTCTCCGACACTTGCAGGATACCTTCAGGATACTTGAATCGCCTGTGCGTATCGTAATGGGAGCAGGGGTTTACGGTTCACTTTCAGTACTATACTACCATGTTTTGGTTCCCAATTAAAGAGTTTAGTTATACGTATTGTATTAGTTCAGTGGTTATACATCTATATATATAAAAGAGAAGTCCACACACTCACTCACTGACCACTCATCACGAAAGCTCGGAAACTACTGGGCCGAGAGGTCTGAAATTTGGCACAAACATTTATTAAGGGGTGTAGGCGCGCACTAAGAAACGTTTTTTTAAAATTCGCACCCTAAGGGGTTGAAAAAGGGTGTTAAAGTTTGTATGAAAGTCTACTTGTCGACGAAGTAGCGAGCGGGTCAGCTAGTAATTGCATATAAGAAGTCAATCACTCTCTCTACAACAAACAATAAGCAAAGTGCTAAGTTAGCGGTGAATGAAACTGGCGCACTTAGTCCTTTTAATACGGTTCCTTCTACTTTCATCACTAGGTTCTTTTCAGGGGCACCAAGAAAGAACCAATGATATAAAGTAATAGTAAGTATCTGAGATGAGAGTTAAATGTAGAACAAAGTATGTTATTTTTAACTGAACATGCGACATGTGTCGCTTCAAGAAAAATGTTCATAAATTCCTTCAGGGTAGGCAACGCATCGACAATACCCCCGCTGTTGCCGGTGTCTATAAGCGACGGTGACCACTTTACATCAGGTGGGCCGTAAGCTAGTTTGCCTATTAGTTTCATAAAAAAAAAAACTGACTTAAAAAATGGAGGAGGTTCTCATTTAGACTGTAATTTTGTGTGTGTACGTTATGCGTTATCTTTACCAATTGTAACGCCATGTGACCAAGAATGACCTAGTGTCACAAAGAGAGAGAGAGAGAGGGAGAGAGAGAGACCTGACAATGGCAAAACAAAAGGAGGGTTATGAGTTTATAAGCTTTTATACAACTCGATTTACCTGTCTGCTTGTGGGGACAAATCTTGCAACTGAATTTTAAACCAGTTTCACCAACCGATTTAGCTAACATTTTACATACCTGTGGAGTTTCGATGACAATACAATATAATGGCAAGAGCAAGCGTTGGTCACCAACTCAATGTTGGCGGCCAATGGAACTCCTTGATGATTAATGTAGCCTGCCAGTATTTGAGCTTATTTTGATCAGCTCACGTTTCCGATCAATAATTTCATGAAAGGTTGGTTCAAAAAATATTCTTTTAAACATAATACTCGTACATACATACATAGACACACTTTTTTCCCCGAAAGGAAAGGCAGAGCCTCAATTGACCTCTTTTCACAGTGGGTTGCACCATCGTGGAATAGAGACGTGACAAGTGGTGAGCTCATCGCCGCCATTGCCTCCCACGACTGGCTCTGCTAACGCTTTATTCAATAATAAGTTAGCAGCCAGGACAAATCTTATCGACAACTCCGGGTAATCACTTAGTCGGCTTTTACGACATCCAAGGGAGGAAACGGAGGGATCTATTCTTAGGCCAGACATCACAGCACATTAATCGTAAATATTTTTAGAAACAAAAACAGAGGATCTCTTTTAATAATGAATACTAACTTTTCTTTTGGCTTCTATGCTCTTGTCGATGTGCGTGGATCTGACGACGTGTCTGAACTCCAGGTCCATGTTGTGCATGCAGTACGACTGTGTATTCTTAGTGTCCAGCTCTGGCCTCGTATCAGGTTCCTGTTAACAAAGATCTTCATATGTAAACAAGCAATTAATTTTGTATAAATTAAAAAAACCCTCAACGCAATGAAACGGCTGAACCGATTTTGATGAGACATAGCTAAGAACACTCTAGACTAACTCAAATTTAAAAAAAAAAAAAAACGGTTCATCCGTTTGGGAGCTACGATGCCACAGACAGACAGATACACACACATACACGTCAAACTTATAACACCCCGTCGTTTTTGCGTCGGGGGTTAAAAATAAAGAAAGATATAAAATACATTTAAGGTAATACCTACGTCATATGCTATGCATATACCGTGAAAACACGTCAACACCACCTATGAGATTCCTTCAGTTCGTAAGAAGCTAGTAACGCGCTTCGTCGCGTTTATGAAGTCTGACATTGGCATACAGATTACGATTAAGCGATGATTCCAAGCCGATATCGTAACGAGCCCGTGTTATTTTACGTTTGGTCATAGTGTATAAGCGCCGTGAAAGTTGTCTTGCAATGTCTTTTTTTTTTTTTTTTATACTACTTGGATGACGGAACAAGCAAGAGGCCCACCTGATGTTAAGCGGTAACCTCTGCCTATGAACGGTGCATTACCCAATAGGTCACGTCCACCTAGGACGCGCCTTATGTGGCATTGCACTGCGCCCGCCACCCTGAGACATAAAGATGAAAAGTCTCATGTGCCTGTAATTGTCTTTATGTAGGTCCAATCTTGCAAATAAATTTTATAGCATTTATTCGGTTGAATCTTGCAAATTAATTTTGTAGCATTTATTCTTCAACCGATTGAGATAGAACTTTGCATACCTGTTAAATTCCGACGAAAATATAATGAGATGGGGAAAACGGTCAAGTGCGAGTCGGACTCGCCCACGAAGGGTTCCGTACCATTATATATAATTATCTATATAAATTTCAGGCAAATCATACAATTAGTAATTATTATCCTGATATTTGTTAGTCCCGTTACAATTCAGCTAGGTACTTACATACAATTTTCCTAACACCAATGTTTGTTATTTTGCAATATTTACTAGTCTGTTTGGATATTAATACATTTATGGTTAGTTCGAATATAATAGGCTTCGTGGGTAGTTTTCGGTAACTGACAGGCCTAACGGTTTACATGCACGTCATCGTTAGTGATGTTATAATGCCCAAATGGTTCTCGAAAATGAATGAATACCAAACTATGATGTAGTAGAGATACGGTATTAAGATTTCACTTTTATTAGAATTTGATGGGCTCAGTGCGAGTATTGCTGCTTTAATGCTCTGTGCTTCGGAGGGCACGTTAAGCTGTCGGTCCCGGCTGTTATTGATTAATAGCAGTCGATAAGCCATGTCAGAGGCCCCCGGGCGGCTTGACAAACTCTGACACCAGAGGCGAGCACTACCTCATACGAAACGAAACGAAACGAAACGCTGCTTTAATATTTATAGGTAGACGAAGAAGAAATTTAAATGCATGTTATAAGTCTATCTATGCAGTGAGCGAATTTATTGGTAATTTTTACCAAATTAATGTTCGCACCCCTTTGATACCTAGGTACCTTCTAAAAATTATTCGTGAGAAACTTTTATGGCTCTCTATTATTATCCTGCTGTATTATTATGTTAAAGAAAGTTGTTGGTTCTCCAGATTTAAAAAAAAAAAACTAATACTAGCCTTTTGCGTGCGGCTTCGCACACGTAGTTTCAGGATAAAAACAGCTATTATGTATAATTGAAACTATCGTGGTTGGGAATCATATTAAAAGATAAACGGCTAATTACCACTATTATTCGTCACTTTGCTGACGTTTCAAGACTGAGTTCAGAAGCCTCTTCATCATGAGCACCGCCCGCGACCGCGTTCGACGGTGGACCAGCGAATACTGCGTGCAACCGCGCGCTCAGCTCGCTGGGACAGCGGCGGCGGTAGGTTCGTTGCGCGCGCTCGAGAATTAGTTCATCTACGTCACTAGCACTAACTACGTCGTCGGTATAAGGCTGCGTACACACTGCACTCACGGTATCACTCTCCAGACCGATTACAGTACTACAAACAGTAGTGGCGGAGTGGAGTAAAGGTTGCCATGCCGGCGAAATACCCCATCCCCGACGAATAATAGTGGTAATTAGCCGTTTATCTTTTAATATAGCTATTATGTATATATAATTTTAGTCAAATAATTTTCTGAATACAAAAAAAACTTTTCCTATATAAAATATTATTTGTATATTTAGTTTTATAGTATAAACGGAATCCTCACAGGAAGCTTTATAAAGCTCCATAAAATTGAGAATGTTGCGACGTCAACGGTGGAATTTCGGCACATAATAGAATTCCGTTCACTGTGAAATCGATACCACACTCCATTTCTTTCTTCTATGACACACTTATTTAATTTGTTTTCTTTTAGAGCTATACTGCCCTGAATCATGCAGATAGCTAGAAATAACTATGCCTATATGATAAATTAGCCTAGGTAGAATAGAATAGAGTATTCTTTATTGCACAAAACAAACAATGTACATAGGCGAACTTAATGCTAAGAAGCATTAACTAGGTGCTTCTAAACGGGCCATAGTTGTACTGCAATATGTGGCTGCAACACAATAGCTGGCAACATTGCCAGCAATACCAGCTAGACTATGCAATATTGCAAAATGTTTTTAGTATGTTCAGGCCATATAGCCACACATAGATAGATAAAACAAGATAGAAAACACTTTATTGTACAACACAGAAAATAAACTATTTAAAAAAAAAAAAAAAAAAAAAAAACACGGAAGTACAATCGGTCTTATCGCTGTAAGCGATCTATGCCAGACAACCGTGGGATGGAATGGAATTATAGCACGACACAACGGTGGCTTAATATCAAATTATGTACAATCTAACAAATTACTTCTTTACATTTTTGGTATAGCCGATGCATTTTTGATAGGTTGCCGGACGATTGCAGAGGGATCGAAATTACTGCAACATTACCAGCCAGTTCTATTGTTGTTGCAGCCGCTCTCTATTGTTGTGGCATTGTGCATCCTTTTCTACGCGACATGAAGTTTGCCGTGAGTGACGCCGCGATTAGTTGCTATGTTCTGTGCTTTGTTTGGTATTTGTCACATTGTTGTTTTGTTCGACAAGTTCTATTTCGTCAGCCATTGTTGACCGATTGTGGAGCCCATCTAGAAAATATATTAGACCATACTGTCGCAGAGAATATTGGCGAGATATAAATTTCCGAGCTATATACTGCATTGAAAATGTTTATTCATATCCGGGCTGTTATTGACAATATTGTAGCCACATATTGCAGTAAAATATTGCCTTTTTAGAAGCACCTATTTGGAATAGTTACAGTGTTTTATCTTTTGTATTGACAGGCAGTTTAAAACTATATCGAAATGGATAAAACACGAGGTGACTGTTCTAAAGATATTCCGCGTTTATCAGTAGTACAGTTAGTAGTTTCTGTTTAGGATTCCGTAGCCAAATGGCAAAATATGGAACCCTTATGGATTCGTCATGTCTGTCTGTCTGTCCGTCCATATGTCACAGCCACTTTTTTTCCGAATCTATAAGAGCTATGCTGTTGAAACTTGGTAAGTAGGTTTATTCTGTGAACCGCACTAAGATTTTCACACAAAAATAGAAAAAAAAACAATACATTTTTGGGGTTCCATAGAAATTAAACTCAAAAATTATTTTTTCAGCAAAGTCTTACGTGTGGGTTATCTAGTTCTCTAAAAATGATATTCAGGTTTCCCCCCCGTAATTTCTAAAATAAGAGATTGATAAAACTAAAAAAAATATGTTGTACATTAATTACCATGTAAACTTCCTCCGAAAATTGGTTTGAACGAGATCTAGTAAGTAGTTTTTTTAATACGTCATAAATCGTAAACCATCCAAGAACTTTTATATTATGTTACTTGCTGCTACGGAACCCTTCATGGGCGAGTCCGACTCGCACTTGGCCGCTTTTTTTAGTGTTGTCACAGAATATACTTCGTACTATAATCAGATCGGCCACTCTCCACCCCGCACGATCAGCGTCCTCGAAGCCCGCTCCGCAGATCTATGGCTGAATGTATTTTGGTCGAAGGCTAAATGTCAGGTTCCTCATAGATACTAGCCAAGTCGTCTTTTGTTCCAGCCGCGTACATTTTATGTGAGGCTATGGTCAGACCAACGCGTTCAGCCCACGTCCGCGATGGCGCCCGCGGTGGCGTCCGCGGTGGCGTTCCATTGTCTTACCATTGATCGCCACCGTGCACGCCACCGCGGACGCGGGCTGTTCGCGCCGGTTTGGCCTTAGGAGGAAACACCAAGGGCTAGAGAATTAAAAAATAGGTATTTGAAAAATCTATTGCTGTCGCGCAGACCTCAAACCTGAGATAATTCAGAGCGTGATAGAGACAACTGCAGTTTGGATCGACAATACCTATTAAAAGTACATAACATCAACGATTCGTAGTCCCCTGATTCCTTCTCTAAAACTTAACCAATTTAACTATTTTTTTTATTAAAAATAAAAGAAAGTTTTAGCCGTGTTCCTATGATTCATTTTCATTTAATTTTTTTATATAATCTAGTCAAATTTGTTTTCAGGATGTTTGAACACAGCGAAAAATCTGACCATTTTTTAGGTATTTTAATGTTCATATCTGTTTTAATAATTAATTTATAAAAAAAAAGAAAACATAGGGACATGCCATGGTGGCCATAGAATTTTTGGAAAAACAAATATTGCTCTACTGGCATTATCTAGGGAGAAAACAGGGTAGTCAGGGTGGAAAAACGACCCTTGTGTTTCCTCTTAGCATAAGAGTATGAATGTATTTAAACGCGTTGTCCTGTACGCAGGAGTAGCTCATTGAGGCCACTGATGGCGACGCGCCGTGGAGGTGGCCACATATTGAGGCCACTGATGGCGACGCGCCGTGGAGGTGGTCACATATTGAGGCCACTGATGGCGACGCGCCGTGGAGGTGGCCACATATTGAGGCCACTGATGGCGACGCGCCGTGGAGGTGGCCACATATTGAGGCCACTGATGGCGACGCACCGTGGAGGTGGCCACATATTGAGGCCACTGATGGCGACGCGCCGTGGAGGTAGCTACATATTTGTGAAAAACAATAATCTAAAACTGAGTCATTGACACGAAATTAAAGAATGAAGTGTTTGGAGACGGGTTTGTTTCGAAAACACTTAATTTGTTTCATTGTCAACTCTTTGATTTTCGTTTGTGGCAGGTACTGTAAGGTCCATCATCCACGACGCTCGTAAAAGTAAACAGTTACAAACTCAAATCACTAATGAATAGCTAGAATGTGACAGCACTGTTATTTCAATGGCGGTCCGTACACGATGCAACCAATCGCAAACTTGTTCAGTAGTATAGAACATATAGAATACGATTATGTTTTCACTGCTAAACCTCCTGTCGACGAGAAGGGAACTTCCATAATCCAACGAGCTGTAGCTGGAGTGACAGGTGAAATACAAGGATTTGTGGATTCCACTATAGCCTGTGTGAGAACAGACGATTTCATCTTTAGCCGATATTTTACCCACCAACTGGGCTTATGTGGATTACTTTTAGTAAGGATGTTTGTTAAAATAAAGACACTTGGTGAAAAATGCCCCGGTAGTTGTGGGACTTCCTCTATGTTATAATTATTATATACTTAATATTAAAAGATAAACGGCTAATTACCACTATTATTCGTCACTTTGCTGACGTTTCGAGACTGACTGACTGACTTTTTCGTTTCTGGACTGCTGTTTTCGTTTCGTTAGTTTCAATTCTATATACTTAATGTTTATTATCATGTTTTTATGCGTTATAAATAAGATTTATCCCCGTGTCGTGTCGTCAGTATGTACAAGGTCAACCTGCTCCCTTATTTGGTGCAACTGGGGTTCTGAAGGAACATTTACGCAGCTCTGGTCCTTCAATGGATAACAGAGTAGCCGTGCTTGCCTCTTATGAATTATAGTATTGTTGAGCTGTTTACAATGTAAGTAACCTTAGCAACTAGTATTAGTGAGCCCCGAACGTGACCTCGCTTGGACCCCCATAGCTCTAAAACCATTGTACCGATCAAGCTCACGTTCAAATTTAAAATTTACATTAACATAAGCTACCTACATACCAAGTTTCATCAAGATTGGATTAACGGTTATGCGGTTATCGTCGGAGAAACACACATTCAAACATACAAACGCCACATCCTACTTATCGGACTTACTTATTTGTCGGACTCCAATTTGTGACGTCACTGCGTGGATGTCACTGAGAGACACTCAATTAATAAGTTAGTTATAAGTACTTAGTTTTTGCCTTTTGTAGGTATTACATTTATGTTTTATGTTTTTTATATTTTATTTTATTCGTTGAGTGTCATTTCTTGTATCTATGTGTGCCGTTCCACATAAATAATTTTTCTTTCTTTTTTTATACACAAAATCATTAAATAACATTAACACTGTTAAATAATATAATGTATGTGTATAGTAGAAGCTCCAATAGCACTTTATAGAGCTTCCGTTTGCAATTTGAGATGAAAAACATTACATAGACATCAAACACATAATAAAACATTACATAAAACAACAAACATATCATAAAACCGGTAACGTGATAGCAGAAATACAAACTTACCATAAGCATGTTTAAACTAAGTACGCGAAAGTTTATTTTGTAATCTTTACCATTATAATATAATTTAAGGGTCCTGTCTGTGTTCACAAAATAAATATCAAAACAATAGTAAAAACTGTTATTTACACGAAGTATAACATAACTGACCATTTTTGAATTTTTGTCTGTCTGAAAGCTTGTCTGTAATAGGTTCCAAAATGGCTCAACGGATTTTATTGAAAGTTTTAGGGCTAAAACTATTGAATTGAGTATTAACAGTATGGTCCATTTTGATATCTTACAGGTTTCAGAAGATATAAATGTACCGCGCGAACGAACTCGTGGGCACAGCTTATATTTTGGCGTCTCGTGATTAAATTTTTGACGGCGTCTGTTTACGTGGACTGTATCAAAAATACGAACTTTCTGCTCTTGTTATAATTAGGTTGCTTTGCGAATTAAATTGGCAAGAATAAGAGACGGCAATAATTATTTTTACACAGGCTTATTCTTAGAATTTGCTCCTATTACGAGTTTCCTGCTTTTATTATTTGACCTACTGGAAGCTTCGAGGGGCCACTAACGATCGTATTTAATTAACTTTAAAGAGACATCAGAAGCCTTAATTATTTAACCTTAATTAGTCTTAATTAATTAATTTACTACCTTGTGTATTTTTTCATAATATGTTTTTTGAGAAATTAGTAGTCGGAACCGTGAGTTGATAAATTTGGATTTGGACTCCTAGTTATTTAAAAAATTGAGACATTTCTAGTGCGTATCGGGGATAACGTGCAGATTCTTATGATAACTCAATCATCTAGTTATTGGTTCATAGTTTAACCGCTTGGCGTGCACCTGTGTCGGCCGACACACTATTTTCCGCATACCATGGAATCCTACGTGTGTCGGCCGACACAGTCCATAGAGGGTTTATTATATTGTCTATCAATAATTATTTAGGAACCGGATGCTAGATATTGCAACACTATTCCATAGAGGCATGATGGTAGACTGACAAAGAGGCAATAACCACTTTAAACGATTAAAATTAAGTTAGTAAACAAAAAATATTCGATCGACATCGGCCGCCATTTTGTTGACGCGGTCATCAGTTATAAGAAATAAAGAAAATTGTGTGTTTTCTGGTTATTTGAGTGTAAATGACTGCAATAATAATGTTTTTTAGGATATAGACCATGTGTTATTGTCAATAAACTACTGGAAAGTGCTTTGTGAAGATGTTTATTGTGATCTCAAAGTTAGTGCTGAGTTGCGCTGACAATTTAGCCACAGTGAGGAAATGTTTATTTTAATTTTGTTTCAACAAAACGGTAAGTTTTTATGTAATAGTTGCTTCTAGAGAAACCAATAAGAAATTTTAAGAGGATTCTTGTAGTGGTATTAGTTTTATTATCCATCCATTCGTTAGGCCACAATTAACGATTTAGTGATGAGTCCGCCCATCCATCATTTTTGCCGTGATCTGCCCGCGACTCAAGGGATAGTATACAAGCAAAATCGCGCGACTCGACCGGTTAAAAGATATGGTATGATAAAGAAACATACATACATGAACCCTGACAACAATACACTCCTTTGTTTTGGGTTAGTCTTGTAAATATAAGTGAAGTCTTGGTATATGCTCACCCTGGGTTTGATCTTGCCATTCTTGCAGCACTGTTCTGAACTGCTCTTCACCATGGGAGTCGTCGACACTATGTGGTTGTTTTTGCAACTTTGCTGTTTTACTGCGAACAAAATTATTTATTATAAATATCTACCGGTTATTTTTTTCTTTCACGCTCTTGTTGTTGTTAAGCTTACGTGTGATAGATGGAAAGGGAAATTGTATTGACGACCTCTGTGGCGCGGCGGGCGAAGGTTGGCCTGCGACGTAGGAGGTTGCGGGTTCGATTCCCGCCTCGGAACAAATATTTGTGCGATCGCAGATATTTGTTCTGGGTGTTCTGGGTATTTTCTATGTATAATAAAAAATATCTATCTATGTTATATATTGTATTAAGTATATCAGTTATCTAGTACCCATAACACAAGCTCTGCTTAGCTTGGGGCTAGATAATGTTGTGTAAACTGTCCAGCATTATTTATTTATTTATTTATTTTATTTATTTTTATCCATCACCATAATCATCATCATTAGTCGACTGCTGGATATTCTCTCCTAATACGCAATGAGCCAGTGAGCTCACCCACTTTTTGCCGCCGCCCTTAAAAAGTAATTACCTGACCGGGGGCGCCCTAAACTACGTTTTCATAAAGCTACCAATACCTATCCATAATGTTACTTTAGTGTTATACAACATACACGGATTCCCAGAGATAAAAGAGGGAGTTAAAAGTTTTTTTTTAAATTTATAAATATCTGAACAAGTTTTTATAAAATTTAGTGATCGGGATTAGTACTGGAAAATTTAGTTATTTACTGGTTTTTATGAAATGAGTCCAAACACTACCAGGATGCTATTAATCATGAGAAATTCCTTTGTCCACATTCCGTAATCATCATCAGATGAAAAATTTCAAAATGGATTACAAATCGACCGTTAACACAGACATAGTAGAACGAACTAGAAACTCAAACAGATGAAGCAAGATAAATAAAAGCTTTTCATAAATACCATTTACTAGGATTTTAAATGAGATCAATGTCCATTTTAAAAATACCGAATGGGTGGAGTCTAGCAAGTAAACAATAGAAAATAAATAATAATAATAATAACACAGCGCTATTGCTCACATGAACCCGGGAAGAGATGAGGTATAGATTTCTTCAGCTCGGGAGTAGCTGACGTAAGCGACAAATGATAAAACGTCGTATGATTCTAAAGTAGTAAATATAAAAATAAATTGTCTTTAATTAATCTAAGTAATGTGATTACCTGTTTTGTTTTGTTTCAGGCATTCATCACAAGAAACTACAACTCAAGATTTAAACAAACAGTAAGTAATGGGAGAATTTATACCTATTATACGTTCTCCAAGTACCCATAATAGAGTGAATGGTCGTGAAAAAAAAGATGCTTATGAAATTATAAAAAGAGATGAACTTTAGACCGTACTTACTAACAACTACTTATTGAATAAAAAATGTACAAATAAAAACCAGGACGACTTATGTAAAACACAATAGGAAAATATTTGAAACAAAATGTTTTCAAATGTTGTTAGAAAAATATATTAAAGAAAACTACTCTGAGTGAAGACAGATCGTAGCGTCACCCTCCTTGAATACACCATATCTATTACTATTATGCGTAGGTTTTTCGCATGATTAGTTTAGCTAAGTATCTACTTAGCGTAATTGGCCTTGTTACTGCGGGCTGTTTCTAAAGAAATGACATGAATAGGGATTTTCTTAGGAAAAAAGACTTCCCTAACGAAATATTTACGAAACGTTTTAGAAAATAAAATAACTTTATAAAAAGGTAGTACGTATTATATGGGCCCCTTTATTTTTTTACTTTATTTATTTTTAATAGTTGTTGTTAAAGCAGCGTTTTACTCACTTTATGAATATCTACCTATTATGGTTCGAGAGATACAGCTATTTTTATGGGCAAGCAAAAATGCTGACTTTGAAAGCCTCTCATGACTTTGTTTTCCATTACTTTAGAAAATAAAATATACAGTCTTACTCTACTTATTGAGTTCAAAAAAAATATACACCACACGCTAGGATAGAATAGATTTTTTCGAAAAATACTGTCTATTCACTGTGTAGATAGATAGATAGATAGATTAACTCTTTATTGTACACAAATAACACACAGAAACACAAAACATAACTCAATAACAAAAAAATAACAGAAATGTACAATGGGCGGTCTTATCGCTTATAGCGATTTCTTCCAGACAACCTTAGGATGGAGAGGACTATATGGAAGAATGGGACAGTGGTGTTATCACCTTGACAAATACACATATCATTAAATATATACAAACCTACATTATAATACATAAAAATAAATACATAATAATATAAACACAACATAAAAGCAGACAAGAACAATGAAAACTCAACAGGACGAAGATGACGATTGGAGATAAAACAGTTTGACACGATCTTTAAAAGAATGCAACGACGGAGCAAGCCGAATCGACAACGGTAATGAGTTCCACAGCCGAACAGCTTGCACCGTAAAAGAGTCAGTGTAGAAAGAGCTGTGATGAATGGGGAACTTTAGAGCTAGATTTTCTGATGAACGAAGAGAATGAGGGTTGGAACAATGGAGAAACTCAAAGCGCTCCTTCAGATACGGTGGAGCAGAAGGATTAAACAATATATTATGGAGAAGAGAGAGGATATGAGTATTCCGGCGAAGGCGAATGGGAAGCCACTTGAGCTTAGCGCGGAACTGGGAAACATGGTCATATTTACGAAGACCGAATATGAACCTTATTGCAAAATTTTGAAGGCGCTCAAGCTTGTTAAATTGATCTTCTGTGAGATCAAGGTAACATATATCGGCATAGTCGAGAATGGGAAGCAAGAGAGACTGTGCCAGCGCAACTTTAGTGGCAGTCGGTAAGAAGTTACGAAGCCTTCTAAGGGAAGCCGCAGACGCAAATATTTTATTACTCACCGATTGCAGTTGAGGACCCCATGACAAATTTTGATCAAATATTACACCTAAATTTCTCACATTTTTACTAAATTTTACCAAAGTTCCATTGAAAACAACTGAAGGAATTAACGCCATATCTATCTTGGACATCATGCGACTGCTGCCTATCACCATAGCCTGAGTCTTGCTGGGATTAACTTTAAGGCCAAACAACTTACTCCACTCCACAATTTTACGCAAGTCCTCGTTAACAGTATCTATGGCGGCAGAAACACTTTGATGCGGGGCTTGGCAATAAATCTGTAAATCGTCTGCATAAAGGTGGTAGGAAGAAGACAAATTGTGAGAAATAGAATTAATGAAGATTGCGAACAGAAGAGGGGATAGGACGCCGCCTTGAGGAACACCAGCAGTCATGCAGCTCCAAGATGAAAATGATTCATCAAGACGCACACGCTGCCGACGTCCGAAGAGATAGCTATGAAACCAGCGAATCACTGGCGGAGAAACGTTAAGGGAGAGTAGCAAACCTAGAAGAATATCGAAGTCAACGGTATTAAAGGCGTTACTAAAGTCGAGTAATGTCAACACAGTTACTTTGCCATTCTCCATACCATGACGGATGTCATCGGTAATTTTGACCAGCGTAGTAACCGTGCTGTGACCAGGTCGAAATCCAGACTGAAAAGGATTAAGAGAACTATTTTTGGTAAGAAAAGAACTTAATTGACGGTGAATGAGACGTTCAAGAACTTTGGATAGAAACGGGAGAATGGAAATTGGACGGTATTCTGAAAAGGATTTTGGATTAGACTTTTTAGGGAGAGGAATCACTTGAGCATCCTTCCACAACGAAGGAAAGTCACCATTACGGACAGAATAATTAAGAATATGGGTCAGTATGGGAAGAAGCATATCAAGGATAGGAATTATCATGTTCCGGCTTATACCATCACCACCAACCGCGTTAGAAGTGATTGATATAATACTCTTCTTAACGTCATCCCCAGTGAATTCAGAAAAAGTTAGAGAAGGAAGGTCAGGAATTGGCATGGCAGAAAGAAGACTAAGAGTGTTGGTCTTGTCCGACACAGCACTACAGGACATAGATGTAAAGTGGCAATTGAGAGAATTGATATCAAGATCACTAGGCAGAGAGTCCTGACGTGATCTGCCAACTCCCAATGACCTGAGAAAACGCCAGACCTTGGCAGAATCTTCACTGTCGACAGAAGTATGAATATGGCGGCGTTGAGCATCCCTACACACCTTATTGCAGTGGTTACGAGACCGGATATACTTATATCTGTTGCTTTCAGTTGGACGAGTTTTGAATTTGTATTTGCTTACTGCCTTTTTATGCATCAGCATTTTGATATCATCAGTAAGCCATGGAGCAGGAAGATGCTTGATTTTGATGGGCCGCATTGGTGCATGAACATCATAAAGCCGTGTAAGAATAGCATTAAACATGATTACTTTGCTGTCCATACCGTCAGCCTCAATTACAGAAGTCCAGTCGATGGAGCTTGCATCCTGACGAAATTTTTCACGATTTTTTTCACGTGTAACGAACCTTCATAAAACTTATTTTATCAAGAAGGATAACAATGATTTATTTTATTTTATTTATTCTAGGACAATAAACAGCTAAAATACAAGTAACTAAATAGTAAGTATGCAACATATGGCGGAGACTAAGATCCAGAGTCTCGAGAACCGCCTTAAGGTCACGTGCCTTTCGATCTTCTATAGGTTACATTTCGGGGAATGCTCCCAGGACCTTCATGATCTGATCCCACCATCTCCTTTTCATCATAGGACGAGCATACGCACAGCTCAGTATCATCCTCACCTCATTAGTATACCCTCTATTCGTACTAAACGTTTCAGTTCTACCTTTATAATACGAAAATTGCTAAGGAGTGGAATACACTACCGTCGTCTGTCTTTTCTGTAAACTATAATCTGGGTCTCTTCAAGACTAGAGTGAATAGATGCCTTCTAGACCTTTGTGCTTCATCTTCGGCCACATACTCACTTACCAACAGGTGAGATCGAATCAAACAAAGATCAATGAATGTTAAAATAAAAACTTTTTTTTTTTTTTTTTATACTACTTGATTGACGTAACAAGCAGATGGCCCACCTGATGTTAAGCGGTAACCTCTGCTTATGAACAGTGCATTACCTCATAGGTCACGTCCACCTAGGACGCATCCTATGTGGCATTGCACTGCGCCCGCCACCCTGAGACACAACGATGAAAAGTCTCATGTGCCAGTAATTTCACCGGCACCCTTACCCTTCAAACCGGAACACAGCAATGCGAGCACTACTGCTTTGCGGCAGAAATAGGTATGGTGGTAGTACTTCCCCGGACGAACTCTTTCACAAAAATGCTCTACTACTACTAAACTTACAGTTATTCTGCCAATTAGTGCTATGCTGTATTTCGTGCCGCATCCCTCGCCAAAGCTTAGTGACGATCAGCGAATATGCGAACACCATGATGAAAAACGGAATCAGGAGCAGGGCCACGTCCAGGAGTAGATTAAATGCTCTCTCCAGCTCCAAGCTTTGCCAGTTCTCGCGACATTTGGACGCTGGAACAAGGAAAACCGTTAAATAAAGGTTAACGCTTAACTGAGTCAGTCCCTGAGGTATGGGAGCGCTACGGGAGAGGTGTTTTCGTCTCTTAAATAATCAGATGACATTAATTGACATTAAAACACCCCTCCCGTGCCGCTCCCATACCTCAGGGACTGACTCAGTTAGTTCTAGACCTGTACCTTTATGAGTGTGCGTAATAAAAAAAGCCTCTTTGAAGCACCCTGAATACTTTAAACACACTGTTTCTTTTACTATCGCAGGGGCTTTTTCGAAGCCTCCAAACCTCAACCATAAAGTAATGCAAGGTGCGTTACTTCCTAGTTTATTTTTCAACAAGAAAATATCAGTAACAAATCGTTTTGTAATGAACCAATGCTAGTTCGCATCGCAGATTTGTAAGTTGATCGTTATTATAAAGAAGTTGCTCCTCCATACATACACAGACCTTTTTTCCTGAAAGGGTAGGTAGAGCTTCAAATGGGCCTTCTTTCACGTGGGCTTACACCCTCATGGGAAATAGACGATAAATAAACTCCTAAAGATAAATAAGCTTAAATACCATTTAATCGTGGCGGTCGCCCGATTAATGATTTAAGGTTGTTCCTCGTGGTCAGCTAGGCACGACAGCGTCAATAGATGGCGCTGTTGCCAAATTTTGAAGTATTTTATGTATTTATGAATTAAAATGTGCATATTATGTCATAACACTAACGTTCACGCAAATGGTGGTTTATTTGCTATGTACCTAGCTATATTTCAGGTTATTTTAGTCTCTAGTTTTAACATACTTGTGCCGAGCAAATTCCGAGCAATATGAAAGCCTACTCACGCACACAGTCAAGGATATTATTGTATTAGAACTATAAGCTAATTTCGGCGCGCGAATTTCAAAATAGTTGGACTAGCGGCTTGGACTGTCGACTCAGAACTTCTGAACCCACGTTACTGCGTTCGATTCTATACTGCCTATATTTTTTGTATTTTTTTTTTACTTTTTTTTTGTGAACCAGTGACTAGATCTCTCGACACTAAAACCACAGTACTGGGTTCGATACCAGACTATTTTTTTTTTATAAATGTTTTTGTAATGATCTACAAAATACACTGATTCTGCTTCAGCCAATATTATGTTTGTGAAGTGAGTGTTGTGGTGTGTCCTTATTTCAAATCAAAAAGTAGGTACTCGATTCTTAACCGACCTCAAAAAATGGAGGAGGTTATCAATTCCAGAGTTTTTTATTATGTTTGTTACCTCATACCATTTACGTAACGATTAGGAAAAAAAATTACATGATATACTTCCAGATTGGTGCCATTTTCATTAAAATGTTTTTCTGATGATGGAATCCATGAAGATTGAGGGAACTCCTCAAATATTATAGGCACACATATATCAATTTCGGTATTTTCAGCAACAAGTCAAGCATTGCATTCAGAATGTTTTTTGTTTTTTATACTACTAGAATGACGGAACATGCTGATGGCCCACCTGATGTTAAGCGGTAACCTCTGCCTATGAACAGTGCATTACCTCATAGGTCACGTCCACCTAGGACGCGCCCTATGTGGCATTGCACTGCGCCCGCCACCCTGAGACATAAAGGTGAAACGTCTCATGTGCCTGTAATTTCACCGGCACCCTTACCCTTCAAACCGGAACACAGCAATGCGAGGACACAGCTTTGCGGCAGAAATAGGTATGGTGGTAGTACTTCCCCGGACGAACTCTCACACAAAAAAGCTCTACTACTACTATATTTCACGGGTGGCAACAATGGTGTCTCCTGCGATATCCGATTGAGCTGAAATTTGGCATACTCGTACCTATCTAGTTCCGATGACAGTACAATACTATGGTGAAAGCGAGCTGATCTGATGATGGAGACGGAACGTGGACAGCGGAACTCCTCGATGGATAATAGTAAACTGGCCGTGCTTAGGCTCATTTTCATCAGCACACTAATTTTATTAAGTCTTATACCTGGACTTGTAGTTAGCTTGTAGTTCCTGACTGCTAGCTTATTTCAGGAATGTATTATACTGGAAGAAAGCATTAGCAGAGTCAGTCGTGGGAAGCAATGGCGGCGATGAGCTCACCACTTGTCACGTGTATTTCCCACGATGGTGCAACCCACAGTGAAAAGAGGCACATGAGAGGCTCTGCTTACTCTTTCGGGGAAAAAGGCGTGTGTCTATGTATGTATTTATGTTGTATTGGGTATAAATTCCTAGCTATGAAGTAGTTTTTCAGGGTTCCGAAAAAAAAAAATACGGAACCCTTATGGATTCGTCATGTATGTCTGTCTGTCCGTGTATGTCACAGCCACTTTTTTCCGAAACTAATTTTCACACAAAAATAGAAAAAAACAATAAGTTTTTGGGGTTCCCCATACTTAAAACTGAAACACATTTTTTTTTCATCAAACCTGTGTGGGGTATCAATGGATAGGTCTTCGAAAATGATATTGAGGTTTCTAATATCATTTTTTTCTAAACTGAATAGTTTGCGAGAGAGAGAATGATAAAACTAAACAAAAAAAATGGTGAACATTACCATGTAAACTTCCAACGAAAATTGTTTTGAAAGAGATCTAGTACGTAGTTTTTTTTAATATATCATAAGTTGTAAACCATCCAAGAACTTTTATGTTATGTTACTTGCTGCTACGGAACCCTTCATGGGCGAGTCCGACTCGCACTTGGCCGCTTTTTTTTCTAAAGATTTATTTACTTTCAGCTTTTATTGATAGATCATCAACTGAAGTCCACGGCTGGGCATAGGCCTCCCCCATAATATAATGCACATAGAAACTTTATTTTACGCCGCATAAATGGCTATTGCTTTACAAAGCACAAGTAAGGCCGCACGTAGAAACTGTTCCCATCTATGGCACGGGGCACCCAAGTACCAGCTGCTTCGTTTTGACTCCTTACAGAGAAGAGCCATTAGCATCATCGGTGACCCCAAGCTCTCCGATACTCTAGAACCGCTTAGCCAACGCAGAGCTATCGGATCTCTTTGCGTGATCTACCGCCTCTACAACGGGGAATGTTCTGACGAGCTTTCCGATCTCATCCTCGCATCGAGATTTTACCATCGCTCTTCCCGGCACCGTGACAAAGCTCATCCGCACATCATAGAACCCTGGGTTTCTCGAACGACTCGTTTCTCGAGATCATTTCTTCCCCATAAAGTACTATTATTTATTCTGTGCCTATAAACTATGGAATGAGCTTCCATCTGAGGTTTTCCCGTGTCGTACATGTCGTACGTAACCATGTTTTATTTCATGAAAAATGGTCATAAATTCCTTCAGGGTAGGCAGCGCATCGACAATTACCCCCAGTGTTGCCGGTGTCTATAAGCGACGGTGACCACTTCACATCAGGCCGTATGCTAGTTTGCCAATTTGTATCATAAAAAATTAAAAAAAAACTGCCAAGTGCTAGTCGGACTCTAGCACGAAGGGTTCCATACAATAATCTAAAATTAAAATTAAAATTACACGCAAATGTACCAGCCATCACCCAATCACGCAACAGGGGGACAGATCCAACTTTTTTGTTCTAACTGTCACCTTAGGGGGGACAGATCAGTGTGACAAATGGGAATAATTCGTCGCGCTCCATTTCCATTATTGTGATGTCTTGAGTTTGAGAAATAAAGCCGACGAAGTAACAATTCTTCATTGAGGAAATCCGCAGTTGACCCTATTTTCAACAAGTTTTTTTTTTTTTTTTTTTTAACATTGATAGATCTTTGTTTGTGCACGATCTCACCTGTTGGTAAGTGACGATGCGGCCGAAGATGGAGCACAAAGGTCTAGAAGGCACCTATTCACTCTAGCCTTGAAGAGGTCCAGATTATAGTTGAGTTAGTAATTAATTTTGTAAAAATTAAAAAAAAAACCCCAAAGCTGAACGGCTGAACCGATTTTGATCAAACAAAGCTAAGAACACTCCCGAAAAATAAACCTTTCAAACAAAAAAAAACTATTTCGGTTCATCCGTTTGGGAGCTACGATGGGACAGACAGACACACACACACACAGACACGTCAAACTTATAATACCCCTTCGTTTTTCGTCGGGGGTTAAAAGAGAGGATAACCCATTCAATAAAAATTAATTATATTATTTTTAATTTCGAGGCCTTTGCGACTTGCGAGACAATGAGGGAAAGGATTGCATTTCAAAAAGGCTAATTCTCCTTAAAAAAAAAGATTGTTAATTTGTATTACACTATGTATAAAATATTTATCTTTTTTATGTTTTTTTATTTATCTTCACTATTATTTTGTATTTTTTAACCCCCGACGAAAAACGAAGGGGTGTTATAAGTTTGACGTGTCTGTGTGTGTGTGTGTGTGTCTGTATGTCCCAACGTGGCTCCCGAACGGATGAACCGAAATCGTTTTTTGTTTTTGTTTGATAGGTGTATTTGTCGGGAGTGTTCTTAGCTTTGTTGGATCAAAATCGGTTCAGCCGTTTTATTTCGTTCGGTTTTTTTTTAAGTTTTACAAAATTAATTCCCTGTAAATATGTAAACTTTGTTGTTTTGTTTGTTTGTTTGTTTGCCAAGCTGCGGTGAAATGGCTAGTACAGTATAAACACAATTACCTACTAGTAATAAATTAGTGCTTAGGAACGTACCATCTGGACTAGCGCCTAGAAAGGAATGGAATCGCTTCGAAGCGAATGTCTTTTGGCTAGGCCGGCTGATATGCATTGCATGCAAATAATATTATGGAAATTAAAAAAAAAAGTGGCCAAGTGCGAGTCGGAGTCGCCCATGAAGGGTCCCGTAGCAGCAAGTAACATAATATCAAAGTTCTTGGATGGTTTACGATTTATGACGTATTAAAAAAAAACTACTAACTAGATCTCGTTCAAACCAATTTTCGTTGGAAGTTTACATGGTAATGTACATTTTTTTTTTAGTTTTATCATTCTCTTATTTTAGAAGTTACGGGGTTGGGGGGGGGGACTTTTTACCACTTTGGAAGTGTCTGTCGTGCAAACTATTCAGTTTAGAAAAAAGTTATATTATAAACCTCAATATCGTTTTTGAAGACCTATACATAGATACCCCACACCAACGGGTTTGATGAAAAAAAAATTGAGTTTCAGTTCTAAGTACTAATACTTAGAACTGAACCCCCATTTTTTTTTTGTTTTTTTCTATTTTTTTGTGAAAATCTGAATGCGGTTCACAGAATACACCTACTTACCAAGTTTCAACAGCATAGATCCTATAGTTTCGGAAAAAAGTGGCTGTGACATACACGAACAGACATAACATGTCATAGTAAGATGAACTCTTGTCTTCTAAGCAGGAGGCAAAATGTTCAATACCCACCCTGGGCCTGCATATCTGAATCTTCCGAAGACCCTAACTGGCAATTATAATGAATAAGACCCCTAGGAATCATTTCAACGAATTTGTTTGAAGATTGTAGTTTCACCTACCTACACAGAACTGACTTCGACTGAAACAAGGCAATACTATGTTTTTTTTTTTAATATTGAATGAGCGAAGCGAGTTCTCTGATTCAACTTGGAAGAATTGGCATTTGTATGTATGTATGTATGTATGTTTGTCCGAGCATAACTTCCGAACCGTTAATCCGATCTTCATGAAATTTGATTGGGAGGTGATAGTATTGGTACAATTTGTTGGTAAGGTTATGAGCTATATCGGTCGGGGGGTTGTTGAGATATTGGGGTCCAAGAGGAGGTAAAAAAAAGTGAGAATATCAGATCAAATGTGGTGTCATATGAAAGTTCCTCGCTTCGACATTTCAAAACTATTTTAGTTTCTGAGATGTTAGGGTAAATCAAAAATGTAAAAAAACAAAACCTCTAGGGTACTTCCACTAATCCTACAACGCTGTTTTTTTTACGTTTGTAGCTTTTATGATACAAATACTGGGAAAAGTCTAAAATTTATGAATCTTGAAACTTGTAGGTACCTACTCTATAAAATAACAACCAGTGTATAACATTCTTTGTTGACCTCCCGTTTCTAGGAATTTTAACGACGTTGAAGGTCTAACTTTTCGAACCACATGTGGATGTACATAGATATTTTTTCGAAATAAATAAGGTAACCTACCTAAACCGTGTGTATTCGTGAGGTCTCAGTTCAAAAAACCTTGTGCGTAAATATATAGGTAATTATGATCAGCTAGTAGTATTTAATTTAATTTTTACGTAATTAAGATAATATTATATTTGTCTGTAATTTCTGTCTAGTTGTTTGTAATTTAATTTTCTCCCATTATTTATACAAAGTTCATATGTAGAGACCTTGCAATGCATTGCGGCCTCCGGCTGTCTGGCTGATTCGCATACACATGTCCAATCCTAAATGTTTGTTTTTCTAATATTTTCTATCCGAGCTAATTATGATATGACAGATCGAAGCGGCAACAGCGCTTAGCCGGCGTAAGTCACGAGCTGACAACGTCGCGTGTAAGTGACATGTTACTGTTATCTAATCTGCGGCTATGTGTGTGACACTGTCAGTGTACACTCACACACTGACATAAATGAACTAAAATTTCGATGTTATTTTCGCTATTAATCCACTGTTTTCTTCAACCAAATATGTGTTGACGCAAATAATGACCAATATAAAAGCCAACAACAGTCATTTCAGTGTAAAATTATACTCTGTTTGCCCATATTTGTGCTAATACGTTTGTATGGAAAAGCGACCACCTTAAGCGTTAAGTTTGAAACGAAAGAGACATTTAATATTTAAATACGAAAGTTTGGATGCTTATTACTTAATCACGCCGTAACGGGATTATGCTTACCTACCTGTAATAGCCGAGCTACTTTTAATATCATAAAGTTTTCCCAAATAGTAAAACGCACATAAATTCAAATTTAATAAGCTCAATTTTATAAAAAAAACATTCAAACAAACTTTTAAGCATCCGCCTGATAATGATGATGATGCAATTAGTAAGCAAATCCGTGAGCATTTTAAATAAATAAATAAATAATGCTGGACAGTTCACACAACATTATCTAGCCCCAAGCTAAGCAGAGCTTGTGTTATGGGTACTAGATAACTGATATACTTAATACAATATATTACATAGATAGATATTTTTTATTATACATAGAAAATACCCAGAACACCCTGAACAAATATTTGCGATTGCATAAATATTTGTTCCAAGGCGGGAATCGAACCTGCAACCTCCTACGTCGCAGGCCAACCTTCGCCCGCCGCGCCACAGAGGTCGTCTATAAATATTATAGTTATGTAACTAATTTTTAAGTACTGTCTGTTAAATAATTTAATAATAAATAAATATATAACCATCGAGGAGTTCCGTTGTCCACCTTCCGTAACCATGATCAGAGCAGTTCACTGTCATAATAATATTGTCATTGTGGAAGTCAGCTTAATCTTTTGGGGATTGCCATAGTATTTTTTTTATCACACTAGCTCGCAAAATGGCCCTTTATGCAACGGTTTTAGGGTCATAATGCAGAATATTACACACGCGATTTTTTTCTTTACACTATCGTACTATATTCCATTAAATAAATTAGTTTCTTCCAGTCCAATAAAACAGTTTACGAGCAAAGAGTTCCGAATAAAATGATGTCATCACTCAACTTTTGATAAGAAAAAATGAATTTACAAAATTGATTGAAATTACTGTAAAGTGTCAATATTACCAAATTTATGAGTAATTTTATTTAATATGTTTTGTAAGACCTCAATTGTTCTTGTCCTCAAATGTCTTTGATAATTTTCTTACAATTAAAAACTTGATAATATTTTAGCAGTTTATTTTTTCAGTCCAATAACAAAGTTTGCTACCGGAGTTTATAAAATGAGAATAAAATAATGACCACTTTTTTCAAGATAAATTAATCTTGAGTTATGTAAGTATTTGGAGGGATATTATGTACCCACGATGGTGCAACCCACAGTGAAAAGAAGCCTTTTGTGGCTCTGCCTATCACTTCGGGGAAAAAGACGTGTGTCTATGTGAATGTATTATGTACCTTTTTCCTTGCGTGTTGAAAAACTCTTATGAAATGCGTGAGTATTGGTCATTACATCTCTCGGCACCATTACGCCCTCACCTAAGGCTCGGGCTGCAAGCCTGCCTGGACTGTAATGACCGACTGAGCTCACTTAATATATTTTACATCTCTCATATTCGGTAAGTAGGTCCTTATTACCCCCAAATGGGGCTTGTAGGTGACCAATTAGCGCTCTAGGGTAATAATGTAGCTAGAAAAGCCCTAGGGCGGTAAGTAATTTAAAAAAAAACTTCACTCTTTAAATAAGTTCGCGTACATCTAACCATCATACTGGCAATAGACATGCATTCAGCCCAATGACAAAAGAGGTCGCTTCGCTATTCAGCCTTGTCTTCGTATGAGTATAATAATAGTCATCAATTTTAAATATCGAACGGCGAAGTTCAATTTCGTTTTTGAAAAAAATAATTTAAAAAAGATGAAAAAAGGCGGGAATAGAAAACTTTTACTTTAAGTATTGTTTGTTTTTGTTTTTTTTTATAATTACGTGCTAATTAGGAAAAAAACATGAGTTCTGCAAGTGATGGAGATATAAGCTGCACTCCCGATTCAATGAAAATGGAAGCTGAAGCAGCAATTAACAATATTTTGCCTGAAAGTTCTAAAGAGAGATATTTGAAAACTTACGACGAGTTCATGAAGTGGCGAAAATAAAAACGAGTAAAGTCTTTATCTGAGACTGTATTCTTAACATACTTTAGTGAGCTATCAAAAAAGCTGCAGCCATCTAGTTTGTGGTGCATTTATTCAATGTCAAAAGCAACTATGAGTACTAAACACGACATCAATATCAAGAAATTTTCAAAATTATCATCTTTTCTAAAAAGACAATAAGCTGGGCACAAAAGCAAAAAGTCAAAGGTTTTAACAGCGCAAGACGTGAAAACATTTATAAATGAAGCCCCTGATGACATATATTTAGCTGTTAAGGTACGTAAAATAATAAATCACATAATGGTAATACTTCATCATTTTTTCTACTTACCTCACAATCGAGATGTAAAGCAGAGTAGTTAGCTCGGGTGTAAGCATCAATCCACCCTCGAACTATAGGCGCCCTCGCGGGCTGCAATTGATGCCTTACAGCCCTTGGCTACTAATCTACTATTTCATAATATTTTTTTTAAATTCTCGTAATTGTGATAAAAATGTTCTAAACGAAGTATTACTTATATGTTAGATGATAATTATTTTATACGTTTCATATTTGAATAACTGCCACCGAATTAACTAACCTAATGTTTCTAAATATATCGTATCTAGGCGTACTTAATTTCAAGAATAATTAAGATTGAGATTTTTTATACTTTTTCATCTTATTAAAATGCAATAAAAGTCCTATTATCTTGCGTGTAATTACAAAACCGATGTAGTAAGTAGTATTTTATAGTTCATAATGACTTGCGTGGCGTTCCGGGTGAGTAGCCGGCTGAGGTACGAGAGGGTGCGGGTTCGATTCCAGCTGCGGGACAAATGTTTGCATGATCTACATGACGATGTACTGTGACTGTGACTGTTGGGTGTGCTGTCATGTGTTTGCTGTCATAGTAACATTTTAACAAAAGCATTTTTCAATATTTAAATCTGGAGGTAGAACGTGATATCTAATCTTTACAACTTTTTTTCTAAAGGCGGTTATTTGATCCAAAATGAGCAGGTCAATGTGTTTTTAAAGAGTCATCGATCTTAATGATGTAGATTTAAAGACCAATTCAGTTAGAGCTTCAGTGTGGCACTTGCGACAAAGGCACCTGATTTTTTGTTTTTTATTGGTTTCCAATATTTATTTCATTTCCAAGAAACAAAAATTAAAATGTGGCAACTTGATTCACTGGTAGGTGCCAATTACATTATTTTGGGTATTTTTTCATATTTATTCAAATAAGATCTGTAATGACCCACAAAATGACCCATGTTTGATATATTTTTCGATTGAGCGAAATAATATATGAATTGTGTTTGGCACCTTCATGTATTAGATAATACCCTGTTTTTTTTTTTCAGTATTAGATGTCTATAGTTACGATATAAACCACTTTTTAAATAAATGTTAGGGTTAATTATTACCTTCAAAATTAGAGACGTACTGCAACAACCTTTTATCGCTATAACATGGTAACTATTTCGTTTAGCCACTTTATTCTTCTTCATACATTTGTGGTCTTTTACTTACCATTCCCCCTCATAGGCTGCAGCCTAGACACGAGCAATATCGGTGAGTTGAGTATAAAGGACAGCGTCCACACGGTCGCTATCATCTTGTACGCGTGGCACTGCGTCTGCCATTTCCTGGACTTCAGTGGACGGCAGATTGCGAAGTACCTCTCCAGGGATATCGCTACCAGGGTCCAGACGTCCACTGAGACGGACACGGCTAGAAAAAAATATACTTTTAAAGTACTATTATAATTATTGAGTAAAACGTGGTCTATTTCTTATACATTTAGTTTCAATTTTTGTTAATTTTTGAATCGTATCATGTATTTTTGTGGGATTTCAACTGATGTGCAAGTGCAGTGTAATCAAATATTAGTGTAGGTATTGCGAATCTGTTCAAATGGTTTTTCTCCACCAAAAACTTGTCTAATCTTCGTCAATCAATCATCGATCGATGACTTGACTTAGTATACTTAAAACTGTCAAAATTTGGGAGATTGAGATTTCCCCAACTACTTAAAAAACAATCATGAGCTGGGTTGCATGTTTTCATTTGCAGTTTTACGGAAATTAAAAAATGGAATCCAATTTAAAAAAAATATGCAGAAGCTCACGAACGTAGACTTCATCATCATGTGAACGTTGAGGCAATCCAGCTTCTCGAAACACGGACATAGTGAGAAGACTCAAAGGAATTAAAGCTTAGTGTAGTGCAAATTAGTGCTCGCTAATCGTAAGTAAAGTGTCAATGGACACATTGTTAGGTATAATTTATGTTATAAATCTAGGTCAATGTTAAATTACTTTGTAGCCTGCTTTATGGCTAGATTGTTATGATATTGTACATTTATTATGTACACTAATCAATATATATTATAAAAGAAAGTTGATGTCGGTATGTTCCGATAAAACTCAAAAACGAACCAATGCAGCCCAAAAAAGGTTTAACCGTAGGGTAGCCCCAACCCTTCCATCCATGAAGAAGGTTCGGGTTTTGGGCTGCGCGGTTAAGGTTTAGACAAAAACTGTTTAGAATGAGGTCAACTTGACCTAAAACTCAACCAAAACTTCTAGAAGGTTCGAGGAAGTTCGAAAACTTCCGTGAGGTTCTGGAAAGTTCAAGGCAATTCTAGAAGGTTCGAGAACCTCCAGAAAAGTTTGAAAAAGTTTGAGAACATTCGAGAAATTGCCAACAGTTCTAGAACCTTCGAGAAATTTCAAAAGTTCTAGAAACTTCGAGAAATTTCCAAAAGTTCAAAAACCTCCAGAAAAGCTTGAAAAAGATCGAGAACTTTCGAGAAATTTCCGAAAGTTCTAGAACCTTTGAGAAAGTTCCAAAATTTCAAAAACCTCGTTTTTTTTGGGAAAGATCGAGAACCTTCGGGAAATTTCTGAAAGTTCTAGAAACTGCGCGAAGCGCGGGGCTCCAGGTAGTAAAAAATAAAATAAACTTTTTCCTCTCTTTTGGAATGGGGAAAACTAGTTTACGATCTTCGCGGCTCAGAATTCCTGGTTTTTATTCAATTAAACCACAAAACGTACCAATCAAACCAATCCACCCAACCAATTAAACACTTCAATTGATGAACACAAGTTCGAAGAATTTCTGTACAATAACATGGTTAAGTTATTATACAAGCTTACCATTGCTTGCTTTTCAAAATATCTAGTTTTCACTTCGAAGACTCTGTTATGTAACAAAATCTATCTGTTTTTCGTAGATAAGGAGCTTAGTGAAGTAATTAACTTCTATAGTTTTGTTAGTTGTGTTCATGTCTAGACAAGTTAATTAGAAAGACGTGAGAGTGACACAAATAAGAACTCTCATAAATACTATGAAACATTTCAGAAGAATTTAATTTAGGCTTTCAACAAATAAACTTTGTAATTGTGAACCTCAATCTCAGTAGCTCTAGGCACAGATTAAATATTAGATCAAGGATTCAATACCTCCAAAAAGAACGGTTGAAGTGTTAAAAGAACTTCTTGAATGTAAAGTACTAGTTGAATGTAAAAATACTAGTACTTAAATAGTAATACTTTTACTTGTTAGTACTAAAATAATACACAGTACACATCGATGCTACTTATCAACTTACCAATCAATTTATATTAGTTTTTATTTATCTTTTATTTCACTACCTAGTTTATAAAAGTTGCTTATTAAAAAACAAAAACCTAGTACCTAGTACGTTAGTAGGTACCTACTAGGTTTTGTTTTTTAATTTTATGTGTTTGTGTGTTGTGTCTTGGGTTAATAAATACATTTTATTTCTTCTTCTTTCTTTCTATCTAAAATATCTGGTTGTACCGGTGTTTGTATTTGTGAAATCTTGATTAGATTTAGTACGCGTCATGTAACAAGAACGCAGGAACGCCTGAAGAAGTATGAACGCCAGCGTTATTTTTACATGACGCGCATTATACTAAGTGCATCGCTATTCGCTACCCTTACAACCTCTAATGTTCCTCTTTAAAGATGAAAGATTGATCGCTAGATTCATCATGTTTACTGTAACATATCTACAAAATGAACTCACCTTGTAGAAATGGAATAAGCTTGCACATAGCAGCCCCGAAGAGAAACCTCCTGTAAATCTGACCAATGAGGGTGAACGGCAGACAGAGTACGCCCAATAAAAAGTCGGACACGGCCTGAAACAAAAACAAATAAATACGTAGGTACTAATCAAAGATTAAATTATTCAAATTGAAAATATTTTTTGCATAAGTGAATTTTGTAAAAATTTAAAAAACCACGCAATGTAGCTGCTAAACCGTTTTTATGCACATGTTTTTTTTAAACATGTTTAGTAGTAGTAGAGCTTTTTTGTGAAAGAGTTCGTCCGGGGAAGTACTACCACCATACCTATTTCTGCCGCAAAGCAGTAGTGCTCGCATTGCTGTGTTCCGGTTTGAAGGGTAAGGGTGCCGGTGAAATTACAGGCACATGTGACTTTTCATCTTTATGTCTCAGGGTGGCGGGCGCAGTGCAATGCCACATAGGGCGCGTCCTAGGTGGACGTGACCTATCAGGTAATGCACTGTTCATAGGCAGAGGTTACCGCTTAACATCAGGTGGGCCATCTGCTTGCTCCGCCATACCAGTAGTTATAAAAAAAAAAAAAAAAAAAATATGTCAAAGGAAGATAGCTAGAAAACCTGGTTTCAAATAAAAAAAGACGCATTCAAATCGATTCATTCGTTTAAGAGCTACGGTGCCACAGGCAGACACACGTAGCGGTCAAACTTAAAACACCCCTCTTTTTGCGTCGGTGGTTAAAAATGCCAATGTATACATAGCCAGGTTGAGAATACCGTCTTTTTTTGGAAATATTATAGACCCTCGTTTTACCGCGATCTCACCTCGTAAGTGACGATGCGGTCGACGTTGGAGCACGTAGGTCTAGAAGGCACCTATTCACTCTTGCCTTAAAGAGACCCATATCATAGTTTTCAGGAAAGACAGACGACGGCAACTTGTTCCATTTCTTAGCTGTTCGCATTGCTCATCCAGCCAAATTACTTTTAAAATGGCAATAGCAGATTAAGCATCTACTTGTAAATGGGCAATGCCGTAGTATGGGCAGTGCCGGTGAAATTACAGGCACATGAGACTTTTCATCTATGTCTCAGGGTGGCGGGCGCAGTGCAATGCCACATAGGGTGCGTCCTAGGTGGACGTGACCAATCAGGTAATGCACTGTTCATAGGCAGAGGTTACCGCTTAACATCAAGTGGGCCTCTTGGTTGTTCCGTCATCCAAGTTTCAATTCAATTCAATTCAATTCAATAGCCTTTATTTAACAACCTTATAATTAGTTTACAATATGACATCGATAAAAAAACAGTTATAAATGGTTGTTTTGCTTCCCAGCATAGGCCTCCCCCAGAGTCTTCCAAAGCTCCCGATCGTGAGCTTTTCTTCTCCATATCGCACCTGCTGTTGTTTTAAAATCACCTTCCCATCTGCGGAAAGGTCTTCCTCTAGCCCTTTTCCCTTCTCTAGGGTACCATTGGATCACGTTTTTAGCCCATTTCTCTGTGTGACTCCTGATCAAATGACCAGCGTACTTCCATTTTAGTTTTTTGATTGTGTAGGTGATATCTGCTACACACGTCTATCTAGCATATCTTGCAAATGAATTGGATTGTCAGCTATTAATATAAGATCATCTGCAAATCTTAGATGGTTGAACAATTCTCCGTTTATTTTAATACCGTAATTTTCCCATTCTAGGTTTCTAAATACTTGTTCTAGGGTCGCGGAAAAAAGTTTGGGTGACAGTGGATCGCCTTGTCTAACCCCTTTTTTAACATCGAACTTGTCTCCTACGTTTTCTGTTTTGATTCTTGCAGTCATATTTCTATAGATGTTCCTTATTATTCGGATGTATTTTTTGTGAACCCCTTGGTTTAACAAAGCTTCCCAAATTTTCACATGTTTTATAGAATCAAATGCTTTATTATAGTCAACGAAGGCTATGTAGTAAGGCATGTCATATTCTTGGTACTTTTCTATGATTTGTTTGATTGTAAGTATATGATCTACCGTTGAAAAGCCGCTGCGAAATCCTGCTTGTTCTTTTGGTTGATTCTCATCTAGTACATTTGTGATCCGATTTAGAATTACCTTCGAAAATATTTTATAGAGGTTCGACATCAGACTTATTGGCCTATAATTGCCAATATCATCCCTTTTCCCTTTTTTATGGAGTAAAATAATTGTTGATGATGCCCATTGCAATGGTATTTCTTCTGTATACAAAATTTGGTTAAACAAGATTTGAAGAGTTTCGTCAACAATGTGTAATGAGCCTTTTAACAGTTCGTTTGAAATTCCATCTTCTCCTGGTGCTTTCCTGTTTTTTTGTGACTGAATTGACTTACATATTTCATTTTGCATGATTGATGGAACGTTTTCCTCTTCATTATTATAGCTCAGATTAATTAATATAATTGAGTTACTGTCGTCCCTGTATAGGTTTCTGTAATAATCTGTCGCTACTTTTTGTATTTCAAATCGCTTGGTTTTGATTTTTTTGTCTTTTTGTTCTTGCATTTTTGGGATCCAGTCGGTGCTTTCTTGTAATTCTTTCCACGCCTTCTATATTCCTCCAGTTGTTTCTATATGAAATTTAATTCTATCGGTTCTTAATCTTTGTGTATGATTTCTAATCCACTGATTGATTTCTTTGCTTATGTCCGAAACTTCTTTCCTGTTGGTTGGTTTTTGCTGTCTTAAAATTTGTCGTTTCGAAATTAGTTTTTTTGCCTCTTTCCCAACTCTGTCTATCACTTCTTTTATTGTTGTAATTTTTTTGTTCTGTTTCTTTTAATTCTTTTTCTAAAGCATCTTATTTCTCGTGTATGCTATCGGTTCCTTTTATTTTATGTTGCAGTGCCTGTTCCAAAGAGTTTAAAATATTATCTGGAATAGGAAGGTGTAGTGAAATCTTATTATTTGTGAAATTTCTTCTATTCTGTTTTACTTGAGCTCCGTAGATTTTTCCACGAACCATCCGATGGTCCGTATCAGTTCATCGTTCAGTTGATTTACAACACTGACATCCATAAACATTTTTGGTTTGTTTGTTATCAAGAAGTCTATTTCGGTTTTGAGAAGTCCATGTAAATTTTCTGCTAGGTTTTTTGTTGAAGAAACTATTCATGATACACAAATTATGTTCTTGAACAAAGTCAATTAGTCTTTGTCCATTATTGTTTCTTTTCCCATATGTATAAGGTCCGAGGAACTTGCTTTCACCACTCTCTCGGTTCCCTATCCGGGCATTTAAATCACCAATCACGACTACTGTCTTGTGTAAGTTCTCCATCGTTAGACTCAATTTGTTGTAAAATGAATCTTTAGTTTCTTCTTTTGCAAGTTCTGTTGGCGCATACACTTGGATAATAGATATAGGTAGTTTGAATCCAGGTAAATCTATGTTCAGGACTGATATCCTGTCTGAAACTCCGATAAACTCCTGTATATTATTCTTAAGATATTTTTTCACTAGAAAACCAACTCCATATAATCCTGGTATTTCATTCTTGTTGTATAAAATATGAAATCTTGGTATTCTTCTATTTTTTCCTCCGGCCTTCTGACTTCGCTTAAGCCAATTATGTCCCACTTCAATTGATTGAGTGCATAATCCAGCTCAAATAGTCTTTCTTGTGTCCTCAATGTTTTTGCATTTAGTGTTGCTATGTAAATGTTGTGTGTATTTGTCGTACCTGATATATTTTGCTCTTTGAGCGATTCTGGGGGGTTTTGGTCTATAACCCCACGGCGACCAACCGGATTGGGGAATTTATTTTTCTTTCTTATGTGTTGTTTATTTAATGTTGTTGTTCTTCTTCGATTACCGATGTCTAACATGTCCTATGCCTTGTGAGAGGTTTTTTCAGTTAAAGAACTCGATCTAGCCCGCATGTTTGCAAAAGGATCCGTTCTATGGAGTTTTGCGGGGGCGATTATACTCCCAGCCTTGTTTTCAGTTGATCCAGGACATGTTGAGCTGTCTCTCTTCCGTTTTTCGTGCTCTTTTTTCTGTTTCACTATGACCTTGTTGTTTCTTATGAATACTTCGTTTCCCTTGTCTTTCTCTTCCCTTAGTTGGCTTTGTAGTTCTTTACGCTTCTGCGTGGTTTCCTTCGAAAAATCTTCTGTCATGTAAGTATTGATTGGCATTTTGGTTTTATTTTGTAAACTTTCATTCTTTTTACCATTTGTTGTCAGAGAAATTAGAAGCGGCCTTATTTTCCCAGAGATTGGTTTTCCAAGTCTGTGCATTTTGTTTATATCGTAGGTTTCTAGTTTGACATTAAGTTTTTTAAATATTTCCATTACGATGCCAAAGCGTCCCGTATAGTTTATTTCAGTTTCCTTTATACCATGTAAGATGATATTATTTTTTCTGTTCACATTTTCCAAGTTATTTATTTTTATGTTCAATGTTGCCATTTCCAATTTGAGAGTCTGGTTTTCCTCCAATAATGGTTTGATTTTATCATCGATGTTTTTCATAATTTTCACCGTTATTGACTCGGTAAGAATAGTTGTTTGTTTGTCCATTTCTTGTTTCATCATGTTGAACAACATGGTCATTTCATCTGACATTTTTGCAGCCATAATTAAGTAGTAGAAACGAAACGTTATACTAATCACAGACTAGAAAAGGATGCTAAAGCATATACTAATTGAGCTTAGTGCGTCAATTGGAACGTAATTCTTGATGTAATCTGGTGGGAATGTAAATCTTGCAGATATATCTTCGAGATAATAAGCTTGATGCGTACAATGGAACGTAATTTTATTTATCGTCATCCAAATAGTATAAAAAAAAAGGAAGGAAAACTATTCAGTAATCTGTGGCAATGCACCGATCCAGATTGAGCAACTAGTTGTAAACTCACAATGCTAATAGCTACATTAAGCTTCTTCTTCTAAAAAGGCAATGCACTTAGCCAGATTGAGCTTCTTCTTGTAAAATGGCAATGCACTTAGCCAGATTGAGCTTCTTCTTGTAAAATGGCAATGCACTTAGCCAGATTGAGCTTCTTCTTATAAAAATAAAGCTGGACAACGGTGACTCACTGACTCACTCATCATTGACATGGTTGTTCTCCTAGAAGGAGTCGTTTTAGACATGGAACATGTTCTAGAGATGTGTTCAGCTCTCCGATGTGACCCCAGGAAAAGTCTAACATTTTGAAAAAACCAAGATGGCGCCCGTTTTCAAAACCGTTCTTCGAAACGGTGTCCTATAGGAACCGTTCAAAGGGCGTATCCTATTGATTTTATACACAGATTACAGAAAAAGTAAAAAAAATTAAAAAAAAACAATATAGAGGTCCAGAAATGATATTTAAAAAAAAACAAATCGTCCGCATCAACTTTGACGAGTTTAAGTGTTCTACGAAAGTTGATGCACGACAATTTCGTTTATGCAGAATTGTAGCCAACATCCTGGTGTATATAGGGAAACCCCAACTTTGAAAAAAAAACAAGTTTTCGAAGTTTTTTTAAGGCATTTTGTAAAATCGAGAAATTGACAATTGGCCCACAATCCATACAAAAATCGATTACGAAGGTTAAGCAACGTTCTGCGCGGTCAGTTTTTGGATGGGTGACCGTTTTTTTCACTTTTTGCATTATTTTTTTTTTAAATTTGTTTTTTTAGTGTTTTTTGTAGTTAATGGTACGTAACCCTTCGTTCGCAAGTCCGAATCGGTGTTTTTTTTTTTGTTACAATAATTCATCATTTCTTCATAGTACCTACAAACATCGTAGTAGGTATATGGTGCTTCTTTTCAACATCTTTTTTGACAAGTTTTTGATTGACATCAATCTAATTAAAATAATAATAAAAAAAACGGACAAGTGCGAGACCTACTCGGACACGAAGGGTTCCATAACAGTGCATTATCCACTAAAGACGCGCCCTATTTGGCATTGAAATGCGCCCGTCACCCTGATGAGACCCATACCTATTATTTATTCTGTGCCCCTACACTTTAAAACGGAACACAGTGATGCAAACACTACTGCTTTGCGGCAGAAATAGGTATGGTGGTAGTATTTCCTCGCACGAACTCTTTCACAAAAAAGCGGCCAAGTGCGAGTCACACTTATGGTTTGATGAAAAATATTTTTTTGAGTTTCAGTTCTAAGTAACCACAAAAATTTATTGTTTTTTTCTATTTTTGAGTAGAAGAGCCGAACACCGGGCTCAGTGGCGCGTATTGGGAGAGGCCTATGTCCAGCAGTGGACTAATGTGGGCTGATGATGATGTGTTATTCTATAAAAACGGCAAAAAAACAAGTTTGTTGTGTGGGAGCCCCCTTAATTTATTATGTAAAACGGCCGAGAAAAGCCATCGTTGCGAGTAGATATTTGTCTTTGTGTATGGTTTCTCATCACGTCCGCTAGGGGCGCTTATCATTTTCTGCATACAAATACGACATTTCTACTCTAAATTCGGTTTTCGTTATTCCGTGTAGGTAGTTCCAAAATACAAACCGTAGTCACACAATAAATAGGTATTATGACATCACACATTATTGGAAAGGAATGTACTATATAGGTACCTACCTACCTATCTGAATGGTGCTGTTTGCTATTCGTTGAGTTATTTCTGTGCTGTGCTGTGTCCGGCCTAAGAATAAACCACTCAGTCTCCTCCCGTAGATGTCGTAAGAGCCGAATAGGGATTACCCGGACTTTTAGATAAGATTTGTTAGTACCTAGGTACCTACCCAGGTATAAGATTTGTCCTGGCTGCTAGCTTATTATAGAATATTATTACCTATTACTGGAAGAGATCGTTAGCTGAGTTGGAAGCAATGGCGGCGATGAGCTCATCACATGTCACGTCTATATTCCAGGATGGTGCAATCCACTGTGAAAAGAGGCTCATTGAGGCTTTGTCTAGCCCTTCGGTGAAAATGGCGTGTGTCTAATTTATGTATGTACCTACCTACTAGCGCAGCGCCCCGCGGTTTCACCCCCGTAAGTCTCGATTCCCGTAATATTGGCTCCGAGGCGGGAATCGAACCAGCAACATCCAGCGTCGCTGGCCAACCTTCGCCCGACGCGCAATAGAGGTTGTCTAACGTCTAACCTCATTTAGAGGTTACACTATATAATCTGTGATAACACGATTTTATTAACTAGGTCAGTTTTTTATCTGTTAATTTTTCTAATTTATTATTATATTATTTAATTTAGTATTATATAATTTGCAACGTTACAATCCTTCGAAGTCGTTAGAGTCATACTAAAGTCATGTTTTAGTAAACTGGTGGCCGTTTTACAAAAAGCTTTCGTACCTACTTAGACAGTTTCCAACAATTTGAAAAGTCACGTTACACTTCTATTTCATTTCACTACACTTGTGCTCTATTAGGCGAGCTACATTGGTTAAAATTCCACCAAAATTCCACAAAATAACTAAAAAAATAATAGGAAATAAAATAAAATAAAAGTAGACAACGTCTCTTTTCAAGTCCACCCAGGACACGCCCTATCTGGCATTGCACTGCGCCCGCCACCCTGAGACATACAGATGGAAAGTCTCATGTGCCTGTAATGCGAGAACTACTGCTTTGCGGCAGAAATAGGTATGTAGGTAGGTACCTATAACTAACTAAATACCTGTTCCACGGTTTCGGCACAGAATATACCTATACCTATACAGTAAGGTTTCGGTAAGTCAAGCGCTTTATACCTACTCATTTTTGTGTGATTTTTCTTACATTGAGATGAAGCATAGGTAGGTATTTGTTTTTTCTAAGGGAAGCGGACTTGGAAGGATAAGCGGTAACCTCTGCCTATGAACAGTGCATTATCACATAGGTCACGTCCACCTAGGACGCGCCTTATGTGGCATTGCACTGCACCCGCCACCGTGAGACATAAAGATGAAAAGTCTATATGCCTGTAATTTCAACGGCAACCACTTCCAACCGGAACACAGCAATGCGAGCACTACTGCTTTGCGGCAGAAATAGGTATGGTGGTAGTACTTCCCCGGACGAACTCTTTCACAAAAAAGCCTAGCCTGACCTATCAGGTAAGCCGAAGCCGAAGCCGAAGCCGGCTCAACCAAAGCCGAAGCCGAAGCCGAAGCCGAAGCCGAAGCCGAAGCCGAAGCCGAAGCTGAAGCCGAAGCCGAAGCCGAAGCCGGTGCAGGTGTCGGTGTTGGTGTCGGTGTCGGTGTCGGTGTAATATTGGTGTCGTTTTCGAGCAATATGGAGGTGCTGAGTACGAATATTACGTTAGTTTTTCGGTTGTATGGTCGGGTCGGTCACTCGGCTCAACCAAAGTCGAAGTCGAAGTCGAAGTCGAAGTCGAAGCCGAAGCCGAAGCCGAAGCCGAAGCGGAAGCCGAAGCCGAAGCCGAAGCCGAAGCCGGTGTCGGTGTCGGTGTCGGTGTCGGTGGTCAGTGTAAGTGTAAATGTAAGTGTAAGTGTCAGTGTCAGTGTCAGTGTCAGTGTCAGTGTCTCAGTTTGATCTCTTAAAATTAGCTTTGTTGTAGCTTACCGAGCTAACGAGACTGACTATTCGATGTCAAGACGAGTGACTGAGATTAACGAAGGGGCGACGTTTGAATAGTATTAATTGGTTTGAGTGTACTGATTACGAATGTTACGTCAGTTTTCTATCTTCAAATTAACTTTGCTTTAGGTTATCGAGCTATCGAGACCATCGTGACACGAAGGGGGGAAGTGGCGAGCGAAGCGAGCCACTGACCCCCTGAGTGGAGTGATGGTCGAGTGACTGAGTTTCGTATCATTTTCCATAAGTAGGTACCAAATTAAACCGAGTGGTAATTCAGCGAATAAGGAACTAACGTAGGTAGGTAGGTAGGTACGTAGGTAACGTAGGTCAGCAGGAACACTTGCATAAAACCACAGAATAAGTAATAGTATACATACATTATTATAAACTCTCTTCAAACGCGTACCTAGGTAGTGTTAGTTTTTAACACCCGACACAAAAACGACGGGGTGTTATAAGTTTGGCGTGGCTATTGTGTGTGTGTGTGTGTGTGTGTGTGTGTGTGTGTGTGTGTAGGTGTGTGTGTGTGTGTGTGTGTGTTTGTGTCAGTCTGTGGCATCGTAGCTCCCGAACGGATGAACCGATTACGATTTTGATTTTTTTGTTGGAAAGTTGAATTTGTCGTGAGTGTTCTTAGCTATGTTTGATCAAAATCGGTTCAGCCGTTTCATTGCGTTGAGGGTTTTTTTATATTTTATATATTAACTACTTGTGTATTAGGTATACCGCACGACTATGACGGTATATATTATCTATTTAAGTAGTATAATGTTGGCAACAATGGGAGAAAACGGTGTTTGTGTAATCGAGAGATGAAAAAAAAAACGATATGGGTGGCGTTTTCGAGAAATTTGGAGGTGCTGATTGCGAATGCATCATCAGTATTTCAGTCAGATACAAAGGTAAGGTAAGCTGGCAACCCTGCGTAAAGGTAATATGTATACGGAAAAAAATAATATGAGTGTCGTTTTCGAGTAATTTCTTGGTGCTGATTATGAATATTACTTCAGTTTTTGGGTTAGGTGGGTAGGTTAGTAGGTAAGCTGGTAACACTGCGTAAAGTTAGGAAAAAACTAATATGGGTGTCGTTTTCGAGTAATTTGTTGGTGCTGATTATGAATATTACTTCAGTTTTTGGGTTAGGTGGGTAGGTTAGTAGGTAAGCTGGTAACACTGCGTAAAGTTAGGAAAAAACTAATATGGGTGTCGTTTTCGAGTAATTTGTTGGTGCTGATTATGAATATTACTTCAGTTTTTGGGTTAGGTGGGTAGGTTAGTAGGTAAGCTGGTAACACTGCGTAAAGTTAGGAAAAAACTAATATGGGTGTCGTTTTCGAGTAATTTCTTGGTGCTGATTATGAATATTACTTCAGTTTTTGGGTTAGGTGGGTAGGTTAGTAGGTAAGCTGGTAACACTGCGTAAAGTTAGGAAAAAACTAATATGGGTGTCGTTTTCGAGTAATTTGTTGGTGCTGATTATGAATATTACTTCAGTTTTTGGGTTAGGTGGGTAGGTTAGTAGGTAAGCTGGTAACACTGCGTAAAGTTAGGAAAAAACTAATATGGGTGTCGTTTTCGAGTAATTTGTTGGTGCTGATTATGAATATTACTTCAGTTTTTGGGTTAGGTGGGTAGGTTAGTAGGTAAGCTGGTAACACTGCGTAAAGTTAGGAAAAAACTAATATGGGTGTCGTTTTCGAGTAATTTCTTGGTGCTGATTATGAATATTACTTCAGTTTTTGGGTTAGGTGGGTAGGTTAGTAGGTAAGCTGGTAACACTGCGTAAAGTTAGGAAAAAACTAATATGGGTGTCGTTTTCGAGTAATTTGTAGGTCGGTCGTGTGATAGAACATTTAGTGTTGCCTGGTTTAATAAAATTTACCCATTTTTAGGGTAATTTCTAAAACATCCCGAAAACCATTTTCAATTTACCTAATTTTAATGAGAAGGAAGGATGAAAGAAAAAATAAACGCGAGCTGCTTGCAGCTCGCGCACCACCGACCCACTAGTCTTCTTATAAAATGGCAATGCACTTAGCCAGATTGAGCTTGTTCTTGTAAAATGGCAATGCACTTAGCCAGATTGAGCTTCTTCTTGTAAAATGGCAATGCACTTAGCCAGATTGAGCTTTTTCTTGTAAAATGGCAATGCACTTAGCCAGATTGAGCTTCTTCTTGTAAAATGGCAATGCACTTAGCCAGATTGAGCTTCTTCTTGTAAAATGGCAATGCACTTAGCCAGATTGAGCTTCTTCTTGTAAAATGGCAATGCACTTAGCCAGATTGAGCTTCTTCTTGTAAAATGGCAATGCACTTAGCCAGATTGAGCTTCTTCTTGTAAAATGGCAATGCACTTAGCCATTTTGAGCTTCTTCTTGTAAAATGGCAATGCACTTAGCCAGATTGAGCTTCTTCTTGTAAAATGGCAATGCACTTAGCCAGATTGAGCTTCTTCTTGTAAAATGGCAATGCACTTAGCCAGATTGAGCTTCTTCTTGTAAAATGGCAATGCACTTAGCCAGATTGAGCTTCTTCTTGTAAAATGGCAATGCACTTAGCCATTTTGAGCTTCTTCTTGTAAAATGGCAATGCACTTAGCCAGATTGAGCTTCTTCTTGTAAAATGGCAATGCACTTAGCCAGATTGAGCTTCTTCTTGTAAAATGGCAATGCACTTAGCCAGATTGAGCTTTTTCTTGTAAAATGGCAATGCACTTAGCCAGATCGAGCTTCTTCTTGTAAAAAGGCAATGCACTTAGCCAGATTGAGCTTCTTCTTGTAAAAAGGCAATGCACTTAGCCAGATTGAGCTTCTTCTTGTAAAATGGCAATGCACTTAGCCAGATTGAGCTTCTTCTTGTAAAATGGCAATGCACTTAGCCAGATTGAGCTTCTTCTTGTAAAATGGCAATGCACTTAGCCAGATTGAGCTTCTTCTTGTAAAAATGCAATGCACTTAGCCAGATTGAGCTTCTTCTAGTAAAAAGGCAATGCACTTAGCCAGATTGAGCTTCTTCTTGTAAAAAGGCAATGCACTTAGCCAGATTGAGCTTCTTCTTGTAAAAAGGCAATGCACTTAGCCAGATTGAGCTTCTTATTTATTATCATTTATTATCTTAGTTATATATTTATTTATTATTATTTTTTTTACCAGACGGTACTTATAGACGACCTCTGTGGCGCGGCGGGCGAAGGTTGGCCTGCGACGTAGGAGGTTGCGGGTTCGATTCCCGCCTTGGAACAAATATTTGTGCAATCGCAAATATTTGTTCAGGGTGTTCTGGGTATTTTCTATGTATATTAAAAAATATCTATCTATGTAATATATTGTATTAAGTATATCAGTTATCTAGTACCCATAACACAAGCTCTGCTTAGCTTGGGGCTAGATAATGTTGTGTGAACTGTCCAGCATTATTTATTTTATTTTATTTATTTATTCAGCTTTACGTATTAGAATTGAGCTAGTTCGTAGTTGTTCCGTATGATTTATTAGAGGGGAAAGTCCGAGTTTACACACACCATCGTAAAGATGATCGTAACGATGATCGTAACGACGATCGTACGTATATTGCGTAGTAACTAACCATTAATCTGTGACGTTTTTGGCAGAGATTAATAGCTAGTTATTATGGTGTATACGTACGATCGTCGTTACGATCATCGTTACGATGGTGTTTGCAAAACTCCGACTAGGGCCTCAGAGCGACTCGAGTCGCATTTTCGTCGATGCACAGAGAAAAGTTAGGATGAGATGTTTGCACAATCTGTAAATATTTGTTCTTGGTATGGCTGTAATGTTGGGGTAACAGAATACTCGTGGAACTACTCAGGACTATGTATGCGGTGTAAAAAAACAATGTAATATGCTTACCAAGTTCAATAAATAAACGTTAGTCACCGTCCGCATCCTCCTGTTATTTGCCAGTGTGGCTATCACCATGCAGTTGCCAGATATCGACAGGCAGAATATGATGATGTACGGCGGCAGCATATACCTCCACTCGTATGCGTTGGACGCCTTCGCACTAGTGATCACCACACTGGTGCTGTGGACCGCGATGAAAGGTATGAGAGTGGTCTCCATATCCCATCTTAGGAGGTAGGAACTATTCGATACCAACTCCTCCATTTTGCGATTATCTGAAACAAAGGAAAATATCATCATTATCTGATGACGTCCACCGATGGACATAAAATTACCATCTCCTGACTGACTTTCTGTGACCTTTAAAATGTCGATGAAATTAAATTAATTTTTGGCATTTTTTAATTTATTTTTTATTACTGAATGACAGAACAAACAGATGGCCCACCTGATTTTAAGCGGTAACCTCTGCCTATGAACAGTGCATTACCTCATAGGACACGTCCACCTAGGACGCCCTATGTGGCATTGCACTGCGCCCGCCACCCTGAGACATAAAGATGAAAAGTCTCATGTGCCTGTAATTTCACCGGCACCCCTTACCCTTCAAACCGGAACACAGCAATGCGAGCACTACTGCTTTCCAGCAGAAATAGGTATGGTGGTAGTACTTCCCCGGACGAACTCTTTCACAAAAAAGCTCTACTACTACTAGTGGCATTCAAGTGTGTAACGAACCACTTTTACTGGATTCATTAGTATCTCACAAATGCTCAAATAAAATAATTATATATTGTTATCAAATAAATCGAGCGATACTTGAATAATGAGGTCGAAAACAGTAGAGGGTTTGTTCTGTCGTTTTTTTCAGAGAATTGGGATGTGGGAATGTTTATATACAAAAAATATAAACATCCGATTTTCAGAATACTTTGAAGGAACACACCAATTCCTATTTAGGAATCGTATGAATAAGATTCAAAATTGAATGAAATGTTTTATCTTGGTTGGCGACTTTAAATAGAAATGTAACAGCTGAAGGGGGTTCAGTGCTGGATAATTCTGGAAGTAGTATCACGTTTGCGTAGTAACGCTGGGGTAAAATATTAAATTGTGTTAATTAATTACGAAGTGATTTTAAAGTTCGTTTAAAAGCTAGAAATTTAAACCTTGAAATATTAGGATTGATTCTATAAAGTGGAATAGTCCATAATAAGTGAAATTAAATATAATTTAGTGGAAGTTTAAATTTTGTGAAATATAAAAATAATTTGAAAGACCGCCCAAAATTAGAGAAATTAACTAGTTTCTTTTTGGTGATGTTTTTCAAGTGTTCTTAAATATTCAAAGTCAATGGGGAAGAAGTGTTTAGACTTGTGACAAAGTGAACGATTTTCGAAGGAAGATATTTGTTAGACTGCCGTAGTCTATAGAATATCTTCTATTTTTATGTTTTCAGGGTCCGATTCTTGTCAGTCAGGAATACCTTTAACTCTCGAAAGAGTGATTGGTGAGTCCGCCAGTCAGACAAGTCTTATCCCCCCTTAAACCTTAATCCTAACCCCTAGGCTCCGTCTGTCGCTTTAGGTTACACAGCGATAGATATCCTATCCTTAGTAGTTCAATCTAGGTATTCTGACCTTGCACCTCGTCAGAAGACATACACATTTAACTGCACATTTAAATCAAAATGAGAACAGTTTTCTCAAAGTTTGAATTACACACACCCAATTTAGCCAGGTAATTAGGCACACTCACGTAGGCATTGTACTAGTGCGTACGTAGACCAACCTTACAAATTGGCATTTTCTAAAATTTAATCAGAGTTTTAATTTAGTTTTTTATTATTCTTTCATAAAGGACCGGGTAAAATATTATTCAAACGTTTTAAAATACTAGATAAAAAAGAGAATCTTGTAATTGAATATTATCATTCTCGGAAGGAAAATTTCATTTAAATATAGTCTAGAATTTTCACAAGCGATTATTCCTACCTGGATAATCCAACTAGGAATTCTATTTATCCTACAGAGAATATTTAGAATTATTTGTAAGTAGGGGTATGAATCAAGTAGGGATTTTCCTAGGCTTCAGGAAGCCTAGATAAATCCCAAAGTTAACCAAAGGTGAAGGATGTATGTGGTTGATTTTGCGCTATTGATTAAATGTAAAATTCCCTGGAATGTTTGAAAATGACTAACAAACTTACTCCGACAGAAATAGGTTCGCGATCCTCTAAAATCCCTTGTATTAAAGTAAAAAGGAATTGATTTTAATTAGAATATCATTTGGATAAAACTCACGGACAATATTAGGTAATTACCTATGTCCAAGCGAGGGAGGATTGACCAAAAGCATTGGAAGAAATCCACCGAGGGCAGCGCGGACGGGGCTGTTCTCCAAAAAGTCGCTTATCTCTGGATATGAACCTTATCAAATTTGGTTCATCCTTCAAATAATTAAAGAAATAACTTAAAAATTCTATCTGAGAAGCAAATAATTTATACAAGTAATTTTTTGTCATTTCCCTAATGGATCTATTACAGATGCAAATCTGTCACGTAAAAGTATCTTGAAATAGCACAAGACAAACATGTCTGTATCGAAGCTAGAGTCAAAATCAATAAACCTCAGAAATTGTAAAATCAGAATGTTCAAAATATTACTAGGAACTTTAATTGTAGCTTATTCTTTTACAAAGGAATATCAAACTATAATGGAAATAAATCTCTGGAGTAATCTTTTAATTAATTGTTCCGATGTGTACTGAAGTAAAATAAAATTTAAGTAGGTATCTTTCCTATTAGAATTAGTAGCAACTATTACGAGGATATCGATAAAAAGGTAAAATATTTTATGTAGTTAGGATACGTTAAGACTCGACAATATTAACAAATAAAGAACTCGAGTTATTACAAGACACAACGTAGGTATATATCTAGACGATCATATGGCCAATTTATAGTGTTTAAAGAAGTAGGTAAGATTAAAGTTATCGTAACTCCACAGAGTAAAGTAGGAAGTCGGTGAGTGCGCGCGGTATAATAGGTAGTTAGATTATTAGGTACAATAGAGAGAAGGTATTAGGGGGGGTGTTACAAGTGGTTAAATAAAAGATATTCAATAATGACGATTATATTATGTCTGACACATTCCGCTTAATCATGATAGCCTCGGTGTTCGATGGACACCGATACCTTTCTAACTACATTGCGTCGTCACCCGGTTTGTGCTATTTGCAAATTCTGAGAGCAATGTGATGAGCAACTTGGTAGTATTATAAGTAGGTATCTACCAACTGTAGCAGGACTTTCTCTATTTTAAATTCTATTTGGAAAACTAATTATACGACTGTAATGTAATGTGTAATGGCGCGAAATTGAAATATTCACGCCATTCGGTCTAGGAGTTCAACCTCGTAACCTTGGGTAGCCCGTAAAGGATACCTAGATGAATCACATTGTTGAAACACAAATTGCGTACCTTCTGTTGTAGTTAGGGATGTTTGTTCTCAGGAAATATTAAATGAATTTTGAAGAAAATTTAATCTTTCCTTTGTACATAAAAAAAAGTTGTCCAGTCAGCCTAATAAGTGACATTTCTCAAAAAAGCAAGTAAGGCTCAAGAGGCTACTATTTATCATTAGGAATACTTTAACCAAAGTAACCTACGATTACTTAAGAAAATAACTAAGATTTTCATGATACAAAAAACAGTTTTTTTCTAGAACTAGGTATAATGCTTTTCTATAATGCGCGCTGTAACCGCGCCGTGAATTTACACCGCGATTCGCACCATGAACTTCGCGTACAATATGAAGTTATATGTTCCACGCCCGTTCCTATTTTGATTACCTAGTGTCTAAAGTGTTTAAAGTAAACTGGACAAGCGGTACAGATAAAAATAACTTTTTTCCTAAAAAAACTCTATTACAGTTTTATTGCCGTGGATGAATGCAGATTACGAACCGCGTACAGTGTGGCTTTTTGCACTACGGCTAATATTTAATCTGTGCTACTGCCCGCATGATGGTAAGCGGTTACCGTCGCCTATTGACATCTGCAACACCAGAGTTATTGCCAATGCGTTGCCTGCCCTGAAGGCTATACGATAGCTATAGGAGATCACCTCGAGCTATTAGGCGTTTCACCCACGCTTATTCTCAACTTTGGCTCCTACATCGAGTCTAAGGCAAAAACTGCTTCCATGAAGCTGGGTATCCTGAATAAGGTAAAACGTTACTTCACACCAGGACAGCTTCTAAGTCTGTAAAAACCATAAGTCCGGGCTGGTATGGAGTACTGCTGCCACGTTTGGGATGAAAAACAACACCAAACATCAGCTTGCTGCCTTGGACTCGATCGAACGCAGAGCTTTCAGGCTTATAGGTGAGCAACTGTAACATATGGCGGAGGCTAAGATCCAGAGTTTCGAGCACCGCCATAAGGTCGCGTGCCTTTCAATCTTCTAAAGGTTATTTTTCGGGGAATGCTCCCAGGAACTTCATGATCTGATCCCACCATCTCCTTTTCATCATAGGGCGAGCAGACGCACGGCTCGGTACAATCCTTACCTCATTAGTATACCCTCTATTCGTACTAAACGTTTCAGTTCTACCTTTATAATGCGAACTGCTAAGGAGTGGAACAAACTACCGTTGTCTATATTTCTTGAAAACTATAATCTGGGTCTCTTCAAGGCTAGAGTGAATAGGTGCCTTCTAGACCTTTGTTCTCCATCTTCGGCCACATCGTCACTTAACAGATTAGATTGTGGTCAAACAAAGGTCTATCAATGTTAAAAAAAAGACTCTTACATTTTTTTTTGAAGCGGCTATGTTGTAATTTAGCTGAAATACCTCAGGAGGGAGCCACAACTTGCTCGTATGGGGGAGAAAAGATCTCGTAAAGCAAGCAGTACGAGATACCCACGTGTCGACGATGTGTGGATGAACTCCCTTGCGTTGTCGAGAACTGCGATGATAGAACCTGGAAGCGGGTATGAGATTGAACAACTCCTCAGAGCAGTCCCCATTATAGAGCCGATATAACACCGAGCCGATATCTTAGTGGGTTTTAGCGCCCGACCGCTAAATGATTACCGATCTTAGAACAATACGGCCTCTATACCGGCACACATGGACGTAAATAAAATACTTTGGTCGAAGCCGGCACAGATAAAATCAAGGAAGTTAGTAAAAATTACTTTACTAGTAGTACCGGAAATATAATAAATTGAAGTCTCAGTCTATCATTTCAAAATAATGTGAAGTTTGCTATATAAACGATGCCTTTTTTATTATATTTTTATATTTTTAACTATGATAGACCTTTGTTTGAACACGATCTCACTTGTTGGTAAGTGACGATGTCGCCAAAGATGAAGCACAAAGGTCTAGAAGGCACCTATTCACTATAGCCTTGAAGAGACCCAGATTATAGATTACAGGAAAGACAGACGACGGTAGTTTGTTCCACTCCTTAGCAGTTCGCATTATAAAGGTAGAACTGAAACGTTTAGTACGAATAGAGGGTATACTAATGAGGTAAGGATGGTACCGAGCCGTACGTCTGCTTGTCCTATGATGAAAGGGAGATGGTGGGATCAGATTGTGAAGTTCCTGGGAGCATTCACCGAAATGTAACCTATAGAAGATCGAAAGGCATGCGACTTTACGGCGGTGCTCGTGACTCTGGATCTTAGTCTCCGCCATATGTTGCTCACCAATAAGCCTGAAAGCTCTGCTTTCAGTCGAGTCCAAAGCAGCAAGCTGGTGTTTGGCAGAGCCATCCCAAACATAGCAGCAGTACTTGATACAAGACCGGACTTGAGTTTTATATAGACTCAGAAGCTGTCCTGGCGTGAAGTAATGCTTTACCTAATTCAGGTAAAAAAATGCTTAATCATAAATGGCCATTATTAGAATTTTTATATCAGAATCTTTGTCTGAAAGTTTGTTTAGAATTAGGCTCCGAATCGCGGTAAAAGATAACATATAAGTTTAAAGTTTATATTAGTTAATATAAAAGTAATTACTGGCCGTGACCGTAATGGTGTCCGCCTCAGAATACGACCACCTGCCTATGGATGTCGTATATGGTTACTAAAGCAGTACGCCAGGGGATGGGCGGCAACATCAATCTGAGTACCTTATTTCAATTGAGTACCTTTTGATTATCAATTCGCCACCCAAGTGTGATGATTGTGGCAAATCCCCCCTATTCAACGGGAGTGGGCTTGCAGTGGATGGCGCCTGCTGATGAACAAACTAGTTTTGACAAGCTTTTGTTTTACTTGACTTAAGTTTTTTAAAAGCTTTAAATATTACTAGTGGAATGCCCGCGACTTCGTCCGCGCGTACTTTTCCATACAAACTTATACTTGACGACCTCTATTTGTGCGTTCTGCAGATATTTGTTCAGGATGTTCTGGGTATTTTCTATGTATAATAAAAATATCTATCTATGTAATATATTGTATTAAGTAGGTATATCAGTTGTCTAGTACCCATAACACAAGCTCTGCTTAGCTTGGGGCTAGATAATGTTGTGAACTGTCCAGAAATATTTATTTATTATTTGTTATACACCCCGCTGCACCCCTTTAGGGGTCGAATTACTGGAATTCCTTTCTTAGTGCACCCCTAGACCACAAAAGGAACGTAACCTCCAAATTTCAGTTCTCTAGGACTTATAGGTTTAGGCTGTGTTTAGGCTGTGCGTTATAACTCTAGGTTTAGGCTGTGCGTTGATAGTCAGTCAGTCAGTCACGCAAAGATTTTATATACAGTTGTGGTCATATAATTAAGAACGATTTGAAGTTCTAGAAGTTTTTTATTTAAATCGTATCATACACAGAGATGTGTACCTTCTGAGAAGCAACTAGTTATGTTATATAATAGTCACATTAATAGAGCAACCTGACTTAAGAATAAAGTATGAAATCGCTAACTATTTTTTGCACATTTTATTGATTTTATCAAAGTAACACATTCAAATAGTACTGAAACTGGACAAATAATTAAGAACGATTTATTTAACTGCTCGGGAATTGTTTTGTATGACACTTAGATTTAAAAAATCACAATATTATGTAGCACAGGAAACATAAAAAGAAATTTAATAAATATTTAACTAAAATTAAAAGTTAATAGCATATCCACGGCTTTTAATTACAGCTTTACACCGGCGAGGCATTGACTCTATTAATTTTTGACATTTCGCAAGAGAAATAGAGTTCCATTCTTCTAAAAAAACGTCATACAGCTCTCTTAAATTTCCACACTTTGTATTTGAAACCTTTTTCTTTACTTCAAACCACAGATTCTCTATTGGGTTTAGATCTGGACTGTTAGCAGGCCAGTCTAAGACAGAAACTAATTGCGCTGTAAGAAATTCCTTTACGGTGCGTGCAGTGTGCTTTGGATCATTGTCATGCTCGAATGTCCAAATGACCGGTAGAACGTCTTCAGCGTATGGTAACATTGTTTCTTCCAGTATATTTTTGTATTGGAACTGATCCATGTTACCTTCTAACAACTTTACAGGTCCTACACCATGTCCAGAAAAGCAACCCCAAATTTTCACATTTCCACGTGCTTTAATGTAACTTTCGTGTACTTTGGGTCGAATGCTGTATTCGGGGGACGTCGTACATATCGTTTTCCATCAGAACATAATCTGTTTATTTTCGTCTCGTCAGAAAAAAGTACATTTTTCCACTGTTGCACAGTCCAGTTTTCATACTTTCTCGCAAATGCAAGCCGGGCTTGCCTGTGGCAAAGTTTTAACATGGGTACCTTTCTTGCTATCCTATCGTGCAATTTTTCTTCTACCAAACGTCTTCGAGTAGTGCGTGCTGAGATTGCTGAAGGGTTGTTTTCACCAAAATATTATTTTCTAAGCTCATTGGACCCTTTAAAAGGATTTTGTTTTGCCATACGAACGATGTTTCGGTCATCTCGTGGAGTTGTTTTTCTCTGTTTAGGTACACGTGGAACATTCGAAGTAGTTTGATACGTAGCAAAATGCTTTACAGCGTGGAAAACCATCGTTTTTGAACATTGCAGATGGTCGGCTATCTTTTTATAAGACCAATTCTTCCGGCGAAGTTTTATTATTACTTCCCTTGTAGATTTATCACAACTTTTATTTTTTCCCATTGTTTTTTCTAAAGAAGCAATCACCTTTAATCTTTTACAGCACGCAATGGCGCCAAAATTATACAAACAGTAACAAATCGACTGAGTGTTCTCTATTTAAATTTGAATAAAGGTATAAACTACTTAGTGTTCTTAATTACGTGACCAGCCAGTAATAAGGAATACTTTGTTTAAAAGTAGTGTAAAAAGTTTGCCTATTGATTTTTAGCCAATCATGTGTATCAATGAATACAGTGGTAATATGGAAATGTTTTACGATACCGAGAGAAATAAAAACAAATGCATACAATTAGTTTTGCATCTTAGTTGGAAAAAATCTTCCCTTTATATCAGCGTTCCGTCTCGACTCTATCGATTTTGAAAACAATCGGTCAAGTTATTTTTTTTTGAAATGACAATGACCCTAAGGTCATTGTCATCAGAGAACATGAATCTGTTGTTAGAATTTAGAAAGTGACTACATTACTGATTACATACATACATACATACAAAGACACACGCCCCCTTCCCCGATATTGATTAACTTGCAATGTATCATATGTCCGGATGGAGCACGGGGTCTCATCCCAAAGAAAAAATATATTGTTCTTTTTAAATTCAATAGATGGCGTAACAGGTATAGATTTGTTATTGAAGTATGTGAAAAATGAATATAAGGCCCTGAATAAAATATTTTGTAATATCAAAAAAACACCCATAACACGGCAAAACTAAATAAATGCCTCATCAATCAAGTTTAATTATTTTTAGAAAAATCTAATCATGTCTTTTTCTTGGTGGTAATAATTTGAACTTGGTTGAGGTTTGTCACAGTTTGTTTGTAGTACCACATGTAGTACTAACTTGATAGATGGCGTTATTATGACATCATGCCCGAAATGAAAGAGAAAACTAGTATTTCCGTTCAATTCTAAAAATTACAAATAAAATGTCAGACCTGTATACATATCATTGTAACCAAAGACGAACTAGTTATATATAAAAGGCAATGTCCTGACTGACTGAATGACCGAGTGACAATGCACAGCCTAAACCACTGGTCGTTGAGACTTGAAATTTAGAGGGTGTACCTTTCCTTTTAGGGTGCAAAGGTCTACTTCGAAAGGAAAATGAAAAATTTGTATGCTAGGGGTTTCAAAATGGGATTCACACGTAATAACAAAAATGCTGTGTATTGCGGAAAGCGTTGGCAGTAGATACCTACTTGAAATTTCCGCTTCGGCCGTCAAGGAAACCGGGGTTTCGTAACTGGTTCATAGGTAGTTTCCTCAAATAAAATTAACAAACAGCAATATATGAAAATTGGCACGGGAACGATGTGTTTGTAAAAAAAACACTTTACGATTTAGCCATATTTCAGAGTAATTTCGACGTTGTAGAATATAGTTTCACGATATAGGTAGTTGTTGGGATTCAAATATTTTCAGGAATGGACTCCTAAATTGGAAAACTTGAGTGTTCGTTCGTTTCGAAGGTTGTGTCACGGCGTGGTTATTTGTTGTCTGCACGCCGGGAAAGTTTTCGGACTAGGCGCGGACAAAGTCACGAGCGGGTCATCTAGGTGGTTAGAGTGGGGTACCGCAAAATTCCTAATCTTAGATTTGATTTATAACAGGCTAAATCAAGTACAGTATTCAAATTAAAAATATGCATGGATACTTCATTATAATTCCAAGGGGTCGCTGTAGATACCAGAAACACGATAGGACAATATTTTCTCGATATAAAAAATCCAAAGTTACATTTATTTTTTGCCTAGATTCGATTGTTTATTAAAACGGTACATATTATTGGGTAAAAAATTAGATAGATAAAATCAATTCAACAACGCCGAGGCTTCACTGAAGGAGTTTTGTAAAATTATCTAAATTTACGAGATATTCAATAAAAACCGCTTTTTCGAGCGGCGGGCGAGAGGCGTTTTATTGTGTATGAAGATTTGTGCCTGGGGTTGACGCAGTCGTAATAAAGATGTTGAGTTAAAAAAACCATAATCGTCATAAAGGCCCGTCGCACATGGAGCTACTCAAAAATGACGGAACTAATCAGTAATTACAATTACAAACCACTTAGAAACTGTACCTCGCACACGACGCTATATCAATTATGATTATGTTGTAAGGTTTCAGTCACTTCTTTACTATCTTCAGCTTATAATCTCAAAGATTATTAGGAAAACTATTTTATTACACCACATGCAGCATTGCCGTGGCAATAGAATCATAATGAGGTAAAGCATTGTTAAAGGCAGAGGTTACCGCTTAACATCAGGTGGGCCATTCGATCTCGTTAGTACCTATTTGAGTTTGTAACTAGTTCTTTTTGAGTAGCTCTATGTACGACGGGCCTAAGTTTTTTAACAAACGCCATCTGTGAGTGTGTGCGCGTTTTACGCGGTAATTACAGTTGCAGGTGCTAGGTGGCTCTAGCTATCAATTGCGCTGCTAGCGGCATCTAGCGCCCAGGTAAGGCAACCAAATTAGCCCGCACAATAGCCCGAGTTATGGCGGTCACGTTTCGTTGTATGGCATGAGGTATCTGTACTAGTATAGTATTATTTTATCTGTGGGATGGAGTCTTGCAACTGAATTTTTAAGCAGTTATCCTCAACCGATTGAGCTGAAATTTGGCATACCTGTCTAGTTCCGATGACAATATAATATGATGTTGACAGTGAGCTGATCTGATGATGGAGACGGAAGGTAGACAGTGGAACTCGTATGAGTGGACGTGTTTAGGCTCATTTAGATCAGCACACGGTTACGATCACTAATTTTGTAAAAGTTAGCATTGAAAAAAATATTTTCTACAAAAAACTTAATATCTTCAAAAATGTTTAGATCATCCAAAATAATTTGAAAGATAAGGTTGGTCGTTGTTTATCGAAGCGACGCGGCGCTTGTTAAACTGCGTTCGAGGAAATAAGAAAAGGTAAAATAATGAAGGGTCTACTTGATACCTGCCTATCAAGGGTACATAAAATGGATGGAGGTATGCACGGTTGGCAACACATTTTTTCATCAGGATTTTTATCCGCGCTTTTCCTCGCTGAGTGATCACATTCACCCTCAAGAATGATATTGAATAGGGTAGAGACTAAATTATGCCTAAACCAACATACTGGATTACCAGTATGTTGGTTTAGGCATAATTTAGTCTCTAAAAATAAAAATTACAAAAAAAAAAAAAAAAAAATTGTCTATAATTATATAGCAAAACAAAATAGAGGGAGTTACCATTTACCATGTAGGTAGGTATTTTTTTTTGTGAGACGATTTTGATCCACGGTTCGGAGGCCTGCGATGCTCTTAGACTTCATACAACAATGACAGATGACAATATGACAATTATTATCACAACCAACGAGCTAATTCGACGAGATACAGAAGATACGGATTCGGAAGGAAATGTCTATTTCGCAAAATGTCCCGCATGCTCAAAACGATGGACACGCAGTGGATATATTGATTCTCGTGTTTAAAATTGTTTGTTTAAAGTTGTTTTTAAAGTTTCTATTTTTTAACATGAGAATAACAATCAACCTTAAGTAGCTACATATATCCCACGACCGTTTTTTCAATTTACTTTGGGTTGGCCTTCCTTGTCTTTTCCCTCCACCTGGCAGGATCTTGTGTGAAATCTTTGTCGAGTTGACCTCCTTTTAGATCTCTATTCGACCGTCGTCAAAAAAAGGAAGGGTTAAAAAAAATGGGTTCAGTATTGTCTGAGCCGTAAGATTTTACGTTGGACATACATAGACACACGCCTTTTCCCCGAAATGGTAGGCAGGGTCTCAATGGGCCTCTTCTCACCGAGGATTGCACAATCGTGGGAATATAGACGTGACAAGTGGTGAGCTCATCGCTGCCATTACTTCCCACAACTGACTCGGCTAACGCTTTCTTCCAGTAGTAACATACGTCTCAAAGTAAGCTAGCAGCCAGGACAAATCTTATACCAACGAACATTACTAACAAGTCCGGTATTTTACGTCTTAACACATATATTATTATCTGCAAGTATCTGGCATGCGTTGGAATGCCACTCAAAGAAACTCACCCTGTCATATCCCGCCCGTGTCATCCCGTTCCGTTCCCCGCCTTCTGTTCTATCCTGTCTTTTCCCTTCCGGTCTCGTCCCGTTTCCACGCCTTTGAAAGTCATCTATATATAACTACCTACCGCTAAACTGTGATAGGAAATGTTTCATCGCAATCGGATGAATGGTGTAAGACATACGGGACAAACAAAAAACTTAGTATGAACTACGCCAGCACGTAGTCAGAAAACTTCGCTGGCATGCGGCCAACAACTTACTAAAGTTTCATCGCTGTAAGTGACAAACAAACAAAGATAAAGTTAGGCACCACTAAATTTTGTAATTGTAAAAAATACTAGCTGCCTTTGCTTGAAAACTAGTTGGATCAATATACTCAGTCTGTGGAAGGAGAAGCATCCACCACCGTCCAATTTTATACCTCCCAAAGAACATCTACCCCCAGGACATCATCTCCAGGACTTCTTTTTTTTTTTTTCTTCTACTTATTACATTTTTTGTACACCACCTACATAAATGTATCCACAATACACAAAGGTTAGCTGGTAGAGAATCCTTCTTAGCGTTAAGTTTGCCTATGTACATTGTTTGTTTTGTGCAATAAAGAATATTCTATCTATCTATCTATCCAGTGGCCAATCTGGAAGTCAATCAATAGACTCCGAACTCAAGTTGGCCGCTGTCAACAGAATCTCTGTTAATGAGGAATGAGAGACCCCTCCCTGATTGAATGCAATTGCGGTGAGTCTATTCAATATATGCGCCAATTGCAAACCTGCCCCTTGTGACCTACCAGCTGCACACAGGATGACCTCAATAACGCCACAGAGAATGCAATTACAGTGGGCAAGTTGTATTCTAAAGCGAGGTTCATATTGTTGTGTCGGGGTGTGTCGTGGCGCGCCAGAACGCAATCAGTTACGTTTGTTACCTATGACTACACATTAGTAGGTTCACGCGCCACAAAACAACCTATACTAATGTGAATCTAGTCATATGTAATAAACGTAACCGATTGCGTTCTGGCACGCCACGACACACCCCGACACAGCAACATGAACCTGGCTTCATATTGCTTAAAAAATAAAAAAAGCAGCGAAGTGCGAGTCGGACTCGCCCATGAAGGGTTCCGTAGCAGCAAGTAACACAATATAAGAGTTCTTGGATGGTTTACGATTTATGAAGTATTCAAAAAAACTACTTACTAGATCTTGTTCAAACCAATTTTCGGTGGAAGTTTACATGGTACTGTAAATCATATTTTTTTTTGTTTACCATTCTCTCATTTTAGACGACACATTTTACCACTTTGGAAGTGTCTCTCGCGCAAACTATTCAGGTTAGAAAAAAATAATATTAGAAACCTCAATATCATTTTTGCAGACCTATCCATAGATGCCCCACAAGTTTGATAAAACAAAAAAATTGAGTTTCAGTTCTAAGTATGGGGAACCCCAAAAATTTATTGTTTTTTTCTATTTTTGTGTGAAAATCTTAATGCGGTTCACAGAATACATCTACTTACCAAGTTTCAATAGCATAGCTCTTATAGTTTCGGAAAAAAGTGGCTGTGACATACACGGACAGACAGACAGACAGATGTGACGAATCCATAAGGGTTCCGGTTTTTGCCATTTAGCTACAGAACCCTAAAAATTTAAAACTTTGACACGAAAGAAGAAGAAGAACTTTGACACACCTATACTCCAACAGCGTAAAACGCCCTTCGCATTCAGTCCAAAATGGAACTAGGATTCTATTGGGGCAGCTTCGCTTCACTCCTGTCCTTAGCCGGACGCCTCCCTAATATAATGTTACGTCATACGGTCTTGAGCCGCCTCGGACAGTCCTGTATCTTGTTTCAATCTTGTTTCAATAATAAAAGGCAATTGTTCTTTGTTTAATGTTCATATTTTGGTACAAACGTGCCCTTTATCCTTTGTGTTCCGACAATACCTCGTAGTTCAATTAATTGAGACAATGGTGTTGATACATTTTTAGAAGTTTATTGGAATAAATACATCAAAAGATTTTGGAGCTCCGAAGGTAAAATAAACTCTAAACAAAAGGTTTAGGTTTGGGTTTACTTTGACCTATAAAATGTAAGTACTCTACTTGAGAAGTGGGTGGTTCTTGAGCATGGTGGAATGGCAAGTTGAACTGTAATGAAAATGCCTTACAGCTCACAGAACTAATAACGTTGGAGAATAAAGATTCTCGCACACCCCACTCAATGGCTACTAAATTATATATACCTATTACAATTAGAAAGACTTAATTCAATTCATACTTTTGTGAATGAATGACAGTACAAGCAGATGGCCCACCTGATGTTAAGCGGTAACCTCTGCCTTTAACAATGCATTACCTCATAAGTCACGTCCACCTAGGACGCACCCTATGTGGCATTGCACTGCGCCCGCCACCCTGAGACATAAAGATGAAAGGTCTCATGTGCCTGTAATTTCACTGACACCCTTCCCCTTCACCACTGCATTCGTTGATGAATATGCAGACGTTTTGAAGTGGGAGAAAATCAAGCTCAAAGATTCCGTTACATACCTACGTACAATACAGACAAAGCAAATAAAGGCGTGTTAAAAAAAAAACTTTCTTGTGTCTTGCAATAAACCATTTCCTTTTATCTGTATATTAAAATAATGAATATATAATAAACGGTTGATAAATTTCAGTAATTAAATAGATACCGCTCCCAATCACCATACCAAGTTGTACATTGCGGACGCCTGAAGCTACAAGACTTTCCCGGGCGACCACGTATACAGCAGAGCTCAGGGAACAATGTATAGTCTCCGTATGCTCAAACGCCCTCTAGAGAGCCTATCAGAAGGTAGCTACAGCCTCAGCCAACCAGTGGAGCAACGGTCACGTTTGGTGTATATATATATATATATATATATATATTTTTTAATACTATCTTTTATAAAATTAGTGATTGTATGCGTGTGCTTATCAAAATGAGCCTAAACACGGCCAGTCTACTATTATCCATCGAGGAGTTCCGTTGTTCACCTTCAGTTTCCATCAGCTCGCGTTTACCATCGTATTGTATTGTCATCGGAACTTGACAGGTATGCCAAATTTCAGCTAAATCATTTGAGAATAACTGCTTTAAAATTCAGTAGCAAGATACACAATGTTTGTATTTTTAATACTGAATCACTTCAAAGCGGCTGCACCGATTTTGATAAAATTTGGTACACAGCTAGATTATGCCTGGGATTGAGTACTTTAATCCTGACAAAACGCGTGGGAAGCCGCAACTAGGCACTTGCTATTTATAAAATAAAGTTTCAAACTTACCTTTAAGAACACATCCACACACAAAATCCAAAGTTTTAGTTAATCCACATCACACTGAACTCCACGGAACACTCATACCAACTTTGTCAACTTTAGTTACGGTATTCTTACACACATAAAGGACAAATTTACCAAAATATAACACAACAACTTCCCAAAAAAAAATGCGTAACCGCAACACAGAAAACTTCAAACTTTTATATAATATTTAAATTCCGACTTGCTCTTCTAAATAATCTTCTCAAAAACACTACATGTATTTCAGCTACCTATTACTACCGTCATCCATAATGGTAGACTATCATAAAAGGTCCGGTAATTCACAAATATAACAACTTGATGAAAGTTGCGATCTGTATGTGGAAAACTCTGATACAGGCTCACTCCGCGATCGCTACATCAGAACTGCGTTGGGAAGAGGAGACGGGACGGACCGGACCACGCATGCGTTATCAAACTTGAATGAGCTTTCTCACAAACGTATTCTTGCCGTCCGTCGTTACCTCATTGCTGAGGACTCCTTTGGTGCAGTTTGGTCACTGCTTGCTTCCATCGGCTTCGGTTATTTGCCTGATGAAGAGCCGTAGTGACTATCAGCCAGGCACTCCAGACACTTGAATGGCGACCTCTGTGGCGGGGCAGGAGAACGTTCGCCTGCGACGCCGAAGGTTGCGGGTTCGATTCCCGCTTCGGAACAAATATTTGTGCGATATGCAGATATTTGTTCAGGGTGTTCTGGGTATTTTCTATGTATAATAAAAAATATCTATCTATGTAATGTATTATATTAAGTATATCAGTTATCTAGTACCCATAACACAAGCTCTGGCTTAGCTTGGGGCTAGATAATGTTGTGTGAACTGTCCAGCATTATTTATTTATTTATTTATTTATTATGTTATATATCGTATTATGTATACCAGTTATCTAGTACCCATAATACAAGCTCTGCTTAGCTTGGGGCTAGATAATGTTGTGTAAACTGTCCAACATTATTTATTATTTATTTATTTTTATTTATTGATCCAACCATCCAACCATCAGGCGTTCAAGTTACACAAACGTAAAGTGTTCAAATAAGACAACTTGTACTATTATTTATTCTGTGGTTATATATTTGGCTTTTGGTGAGTTAAATATTTATTTTACTCACTTTGGGTGAGTTAAGTATTTTCAATGGCTAAGGGATGGATACGATCGAGAGCAATAGGGCTAAAAAAAAGCGCCCAAGTGCGAGTTGGACTCGCCCATGAAAGGTTCCGTAGCAGCAAGTAATATAATATAATAGTTCTTGATTTCGCTGGAACTTTGATCGATGTTTTAATAATAGTGTATGTTTTTAATTAAGTTATAAAAAAAAAGATAGTAACTAGATAACTAGATCTCGTTCAAACCAATTGTTGGTGGAAGTTTACATGGTAATTGTACATCATATATTTTTTTTAGTTTTATCATTCTCTTATTTTAGAAGTTACGGAAAGTTACTCAGGAAATTACGTCTATACCAGGGGTTCCAAAAGTGGGCGATAACGCCCCCTTGTGGGCGCTGCAGGCCTAAAGGAGGGCGGTAAGAGACCCAGAAAAAAATGGGGGCGACAAATGAGACACACTTTCGCATTTTAGTAGTTATTAGTATTCCTAAATAGGTAATTTTCATAGATAATAGACCGCAGGCAATCATTTTAACAAGTTTTAGTTAAATAACTCACAATAAATAATTTAACTTGAAGTTATAGTGGTTTTTAAGTAGGTGAAAAAATGGGGGCGCTAAAAAATTATTTATTCTCAAAGTAGGCAGTAGTTAATGTAAGTTTGGGAACCCCTGGTCTATACGCTACGTAACTAAGGGGTAGTCACGAGGGACCCCCACCGGGAAGTATATACACTCGTCCATACAAAAAGGGAAAATGTTTGTCCACTCCTAAATATTAAAACGGAAAACCAAGTATTTAATTGTGACAATAACATAATATAAAATCATTGAGATTAGATAATTTTAGGAGTGGAAAAACATTTCCTCTTTTTTTTTGTTATTTTGTATGGACGAGTGCTTACTATCAATCTTACTATACTTCAGAGGTACCAAATAACATCGGAAAGATAAAAAGACTCAAGTGCCTGTTATTAGTCTGCGTTGAGTTTTTTTTGCGTGATTCCAGTATAGTCAATGCACCAATATGTTCTACAACATATGAAACATATGAAATAAATAACTGCATTTTTATGGAGGAGGCGGTGTTAGGTGTTAGGTTCGGTTAGAGTTGAGTTATTTGACCGTCTCGCAGTGGATTACTGGATAACTTTAGAAACTGGAGAACTTAAGTCATTTATTTGTAAACAGCTTAATATAATTATAATTCATTTTGAAAATAAAAAGATCCACTAGTCAATATGTATCTAATTTCACAGCTGCGTGTTATTTTATGATGATGAAATAAATGATACGCATCTCTGAGCAAATGTAAAATAGTAATTCGATTTCGTGCAGATGCCTATCGAATTGCAAAAGTTCCATTACTTGAAGAAATTATCTTCTTTTTGAAAACTGTTTTAAGGTTGCTCACGCTTGCGGCGCGAGATTCAAATTTTTTGGTGTTTTTTGCCCTTTACAGGTCATCAACACTTCTTCAGATAACAAACAAAAACACTGTAAAAATGTGTTTAGGGGTATCATAGCTAAACTGATGATATTTATGAGATACTATCAATTAAAACATGTGTGTTAAGTCTCCTAGTTGTCGCAAACTCAGCTATCGTTATCTGAAGAAGTGTTGATGAGCTGAAATGGGCAAAAAACAACAAAAAATTTGAATTTCGCGCCGCAAGCGTGCGCATCCACCTTAAACTAACGAAATTATCATTTCTTGATTTAGTTGAATACCTATTTTTTTGTCCGTTTACTACATGTATGGAGTGCTACTCCAAAAATTATTTACTTTTCACTAGAAACGGGATATTAACCATGATTTTTGAGTTTTGAATGTTCCCTATATTTCGGCACAGTTGCATGCGCCATGATCACGGGAGAACTAACTAATACGAAGATGTACACAGACAGATTATATAACGATGTATACAGACAGGACAGACGAACAAACGGACAGACATACAGGCGGCAGGACAAAATTGTAAGGTTTCCGTGTTTTACCCTTTGTCTACGGAACACTAAATACTAAACGCATTCCGGAAGTTTATTTCTGCCACGATTTAAAAATACCTAGTTCACGATAACAAGAAAAACAGAAAAAAAAGAAAGCAGTGGACTAATAGTGAAAATAACATCGAAATGACTTGTATGGACTAAAATTTTGATGTTATTTTCGCTATTAATCCACTGTTTTCTTCAAGCAAATATGATTTGCCGCAAATAATGACCAATATAAAAGCCAACAACAGTTATTTCAGTGTAAAATTATACTCTGTTCGCCCATATTTGTGCAAATACGTTTGTATGAAAAAGCAACCACCTTAAGGTATTCAAATGTAAGGGTTGATACTGCACTGACAGTGATATCGAAAAAAAGGTAGTATCAATGTAATATTCACGCATGTTTTATGGTGGGGAAGGCAGCAACCACGCGGTACTACCTGCTACGATCCTGACATACCTAGCTATGTTGCATCATTTTTATATCCAGTCAGGATTAGTAATTTACGCTCAAAAGCAAACAAATAAATAAATAAATAATGCTGGACAAGTTCATACAACATTATCTAGCCCCAAGCTAAGCCAGAGCTTGTGTTATGGGTACTAGTTAACTGATATACTTAATACAATACATTACATAGATACATATTTTTTATTATACTATAAAACACCTAGAACACCCTGAATTCCCGATTCCCGCCTCGGAACAAATATTTGTGCGATCTGCAAATATTTGTTCCGAGGCGGGAATCGAACCCGCAACCTCCAGCGTCGCAGGCGAACCATCGCCAGCCGCGCCACAGAGGTCGTCAAAAAAGGTTAAGGTCTCCAAAAAGACATTATTTTTCTGTTTTGTTAATTTATTCAACTGAATGTCAACCGATTGTAGCAATGTGTGTGTGTGTGTGTGTGTGTGGTAACTAACCTAAATTTATTTAACTATCTACTGTTAGTTAGTTTAATTAAATTTTTAATAGCTATTTTATCAGTTAATTAATATAATTCTAGCTCAAGCTTATCTGAAATTTAAAATGTTACTTGCTAATAAAAAAACTAATAAATTATAATGGGACTTTTCTAGTAGCGTTGGGGCTCAGACTAAGTGCCCCTATATGTGAGCCCCATCGTTGTTCATGTGGAAGCGACGTCGATAAGTATGGGACCCATGGTCTCTCCTGTCAAAAGAGTGCTGGCAGGTTTTTCCGTCACGGCTCCTTAAATGATATCGTGAGACGGGCCCTTGACACTGTCAATTTACCCAGTGTCCTTGAACCAGTGGGCTTAGCCCGTAATGATGGCAAAAGGCCCGACGGTATGATCTTGGTTCCCTGGGAGCGGGGGCGAGCCCTAGTGTGGGAAGTCACTTGCGTTGACACATTGGCCCCCTCTCATCTCAGTGGAACAAACACCAAGGTTGGAGCCGCGGCGGAGGCAGCAGAAAATGCTAAGCGGCGCAAATATGTAGTCCTTTCCGATGACTACATTTTTGCGCCGCTTGGTGTAGAGACTTTGGGACCATGGGGCCCTAGTACTAAGATCTTTTTAAAAAAAATATCACCGTTGCTCATCGACGCCGCTGGTGACAAGAGGGCTGGCTTCTACCTGGCGCAAAGAATTTCTTTGGCCATTCAACGTGGGAATGCAGCCAGTGCTCTTGCCACCTTGCCCTATGAACCAAATTTATTGTGTTAGCTTCTTTTTTTTTTCTTTTTTTTATCAAGAATTTTTGTACATACCTTGTTTTAGTTCTATTATTCATTCTGTAAATAATAAATATTCATTAATAAATTATGGGTTTGCGTATGTGAATACCTATTAAATTAATATGGCTTATGAGATCGTCCATGGCGGCGATGAGCTCACCACTTGTCACCTCTATATTCCACAATGGTGCAATCCACTGTGCTAAGAGGCCCATTGAGGATCTGCCTATCCCCCTTCGGGGAAAAAGGCGTAGGCCTATGTCTGTGTTAGGATGATACGTTTTTTAATAGCCGTAATCCAGGTAATTTTCAGTTATCGAGTCTAGTTCTAACACTGCCTCATGAAGATCTAAATATGCTTATATAATATAAATATAAAATAAATAATTCCAAAACTAAAATCGCCGACGTAGGAGAAAAAGCCGCCCAGCTGAAGTGGAATTGGGCTGGACATGTCTGTCGCATGCCTGATGAACTGTGGGGCCAAATAACCACTATGTGGAGCCCTGACACAGCGAGACGGCGTCGCGGCAGACCACGCAGGAGATGTCGCGATGAAATAGACACTTTTAACACAGATTGCCAAACAATAGCACAGGATCGTAGTGACTGGAGGATATGGGGGGAGGCCTTTGTTCAACAATGGGATGATTCAGGCTAGCAGTAATGCTGGACAGTTCGACATAACATTATCTAGCCCCAAGCTAAGCAGAGCTTGTGTTATGAGTACTAGATAACTGATATAATTAATACAATATATAAAATAGATAGATGTTTTTTTTATTATGCATAGAAAATACCAAGAACACCCTGAAAAATATCTGCAACCGCAAAAACATTTTTTACCGAGGCGGGAATCGAACCCGCAACCTTCTGCGTCGCAGGCCAACCTTCACCCGCCGCGCCACAGAGGTCGGCGCCATATAGTATATGGGTAATTAATATTATCCAAAAACTATATGTGTAGATAAATTATGAAATATTTCTGTAGTTATTATTTTATCTGGATCTTCTCTTATTAGTATTTTGGTTTTCTTAAAGGTTTAAAAAAACCTTTAAGAAAACCAAAGTAATAAATAATAATATGTGTAAACATATACCACCTAGATACTTATAAAGCACAAGAAAGCAGAAATTATAATTCTTATTTATTTTTTAGATTTCTTTCTCTATTTCTTATTTTACTATAAAAATTAAAATATGACGAAAGTTTTTATTTTAGATAAAATAGTAATAAGTTTCAGTCGTAAATTACTTATGTAAATTTTAGAGATCTCCATACTATTGTATTTTCTTCAGACACAGATAATTGAAATTCTAATTATTTGTTCGAATGCGATGATAGGGCACGACATTTCTACTATATAAGAGGGCTAGTTCCAGACTTGAACTATTCCAAGACAAGAGTCAGCGCAGAGGTGACGTTGTCAAAATGACGGCTACAGTTTACATATTTTTAGTAATTGCCTTATTTGCTTGTTATAGGTGCGAAGATGATTACGCCTACAAGTTTGTCCCGACATACCATCTCAGCCCACTGATTTCACCAAAGTCGAAAATGGGATGGATGAACGATCCCAACGGTTTTTGTATCTACGAGGAATACTACCATCTGTTTTACCAGTACAACCCTGAAAGCAGCCTTGTGCCCGGCATCGCACACTGGGGTCACGCCAGAAGCAAAGACTTATTCAACTGGGAGCACCTGCCTATCGCCCTGTACCCGGACCAGTGGTACGACAAGAGTGGAGTCTTCTCTGGGAGTGCGCTCGTCGAGGATGATTTCATGAGTATCTTTTACACCGGGAACGTCAACCACCCAGGCGAGAATCCTGACCATGAACAGCATCAAATCCTGGCCACAAGTTCCGACGGGGTGACCTTCACGAAGTCCAAGATAGTTATCAACGGTTCTGAATACCAACCTAATTTCAGAGACCCCAAAGTATGGAAACACCTAGATACATACTACATGGTGCTAGGCAACTCTTTCGAGAACAACACGCTCGGACGAGTTCTGCTATACGCTTCAAAAGATAAAATAACGTGGGAAGTAAAGTCCATTTTGGACGCATCCAACGGTTCTCTAGGCTACATGTGGGAGTGTCCCGACTTCTTCCCGATGGATGGGTACTACGTTCTCATGTTCTCTCCTCAAGGCATTGAACCACAAGGCGATAGATACAGAAATTTGTACCAGGCTGGCTACATAGTAGGTGAATTTGATTATGAATGTCACACATTTAGGCCGATTCGACCGTTCAGGGAGCTGGACCACGGTCATGACTTTTATGCCACTCAGACGATTATAGATAAAAACGATGAAAGAGTAGTCATTGCTTGGATGGACATGTGGGATGAAAACTATCCGGAGGGCCCTGACGGATCCACAGGACAAATGACAATTCCTCGAACTTTAAGAATGACCCGCGACGGACGGTTACTGCAGCATCCTGTGAAAGAAATTGTGTCGGCAGTCGGACTAGGATTGTATTCAGGAAAGGCCCGCGGAGGTACTAAAATAAAGTTGGACAAAAACGCTGGTAAAGTAGAAGTACATTCGTCCAATAGGAAAAACTTCTCACTCGTGATAGAATCAGAAGGCGGAAATGACACCGTGACAATTAGCTATGATTGCAGAAATGGTCGTGTGACCCTTGACCGTGGAGGTGTCGACGGCGTGCGGCGTACAGAATATAGGCCGTCATGTGAATTTTACATGGTCGTCTATATCGATTCAAGTTCTATTGAGGTATTCTTCGGTAACGGTGAGGTGACTATGTCTAGTCGGTTCTTCCCCCAGGGCCCGCTGACCGTTGGCGTAGCTGAGGACAGCAATGCCAGGGTAATGTTGGTGAATGACATGAAGCGCACAGTACCTTTACCTAACCCGTGAATATGAAAACCACCGCCAAGCCCAAATACGTATGTGTATGTACGTAAAGGAATAGTATATTGACAATGAGAATATTTTTCTGTGCATTAAACTCTATCTTGAAATAAATAATGGAAATAGTTGAAACCTTGATAAGAAACTTTTATTCTTAATTATCTGAAAAAAATCACAACCATTATTGTTTACGGCTGTCTAGCATTGTGTTTTAAATATATTTATAATTGAAAAATTACAAATAAGAGTAATAAACCAATAACATTTTATTTATTCTGCTGTTTTTAATTTATCGAATGTAATTTTATAACTGTTTCTTGGGTATTTAATTTAATTTAAGTTTTATACATACCTACTTGTATTAGTTGTGGTAATTCTTTCTATAAATAAATGTACTATCTTTATTTAATATACTTAAATAACAATAATTATATTATAGGCAATAAAAAAGGCTTTATTGTATTAACCATTGTAAGTACATACATATCAAAATTAAGCAATGACATCTTTACTGTAAAAAGGTTTAAAAAAAACAGGTTTACTTGCAAACAATTATTTTATTTTATTTAACCTACCTATCTATTAGGTACCTTGTGTTACTAATTTCGTTGTACTTTATTTCTGAAAGCGGAATTAAGTTAAATAGGTATATTTTTGGTATACCACTTAGATAGGTACCATACCGGAAAACAGTACCACAGAATAAATATAAGTACAAAGTACCTACAACTCTAAATAGGTACAAACTTTGCTATTCTAACATTACGCTGGAATTATTCTAGTCAAATGTATTGTTTATCTTGTATAAGGTCTTCGAGAAACGATGTAGAAATAATGACTCAATTATTTTCAAATCAAGATAATATTTCTTATATAGTACCTACTTTAGTATAGAAACACGTGTTTGCTGAACTTTGTGTCAATCAGCCTTCGACCAAAGTAATTACTTTGGTCGAAGCGATCACCGGTAATACTGAGCAGTTGATGACTTCCATAACCAAGCTATTGTTTTTTGACCTAAAGTTATTTAGTAAAAAACAAAATTATCTGAATTATATAAAATTATTATTAAAACGTTACGTTGTAATTTTTCCATATAAATTATTATTGTATTGTGTTTTTGCAAATGTGTAAAATTATAATGCATATTTTTATATTGTTATTGATACCTAATTGTTTTACGTAGATAACATTTTAATCTCCTACTGGCTTTTTGTTCTACACGCATACAAATAATATGGAACAGTTCCAAATGTGGTCATGATTTTTTAATCACTATAGTTGTTTGAGATTTGGCTGCATCAAGTAGTCACTTCTATTCGAATGTACACTTTTTGTTTTAGTAGGTACATATTACCCTACATGCTGTGGTGTGTCCGGCCCAAAAATACACCTCTCCAACTCCTCCCGTGGCTGTTGTAAAAGCTGACTAAAGGATTACATACTACAGGATGGGCAGCAACATCCACCTGAGAAAGTACTCAACACGGAAACTATGATCACCAATCCGCCTGCCAAGCGTAGTGGTTATGGCAAATCCCACATACAATATCAATAACTAAAGTCAGTAATTCCCGTGATAATATGGATGCCGGTAAGTAGTGATTTGGATCAAATGAGCTACCTTTAGATCGTTAGCAGCGGTCTTCAGGTAGGTAGCACAATTGTTTATTTTTATTTTGTTCATACCTACTTGTATGAACATACTTGTATGATTTGTTAAACCTTGTGACGGTAATAGAATAGAAAATAGGTACCGTGGATTGGTAACATTTTAGAAAAATTACGACTATACACCACTTTGTGAACTTTACCGTTCTTGATGTGCGGTGCGAGTGATGGATGGAAGACTGTCACACGGTGTACAGGAAACCAACTCACACGGATTGGTATTTACGGGCTTATTCAAAGTCAAAGTCAAAAATATTTACCAGAGTGTAATCTAACTCCCCGAACCACTGACATTATCATTCCGTTCCGATAAAACCACGAGGTTTTTACTTCGAAATTAAATTCAATCACTAACTTTATTGTTACAAATGATTAGAAAAATTTCAATATTTTGTAACAGATTAAGGGATTTTTATTTTTTATCGCAGTTTCATGCATTAACGTAATTCTGTTATTGTTGGTATAAAGTGGAAACTGGATAGTGACGTCACCTGGTGCTAGTCACGTGATAGTTTCGGAGTATCAGACCTTGTTTTCTTGCATCATGGGATTTACCAGGTTTGAGGATTTACCACTCAAACCTGCCCCTTTATTGCGTAATTCCAAACCTACTGTCAGAGTACTCAAATCGAACACCAGTGTTCATGCCAGACTACCATCTCGAAGAATTGCCGAAGGATTTTTTCGATGTCCAGTGACGTCAGACTGAGCTATGGTTTTGGTACGAATGACACTAATCACTGCACTTGAAACTGGGTCATAGTGGGACGTCACAAATTTGCCGCTGTCAAATAGTTACACAACACGAAACTGAAAGAAAAGTGTCCAGACTGGGCTATAAATGTCAAATTTGAAGTTTTACCGATGTTCAGTGGAGTTCAATGGAATTGCGCAATTACTCCACTGCCCCTTTATTGCGTAATTCCAAACCTACTGTCAGAGTACTCAAATCGAACACCAGTGCTCATGGCAGACTACCATCTCGAAAAATTGCCGAAGGATTTTTTCGATGTCCAGTGACGTCAGACTGGGCTTTGGTTTTGGTACGAATGACACTAATCACTGGGCTTGAAACTGGCTCATAGTGGGACGTCACAAATTTGCCGCTGTCAAGTAGTTACACAATACGAAACTGACATAAAAGTGTCCAGACTGGGCTATAAATGTCAAATTTGAAGTTTTACCGATGTTTAGTGGAGTTCAATGGAATTGCGCAATTACTCCACTGCCCCTTTATTGCGTAATTCCAAACCTACTGTCAGAGTACTCAAATCGAACACCAGTGCTCATGGCAGACTACCATCTCGAGAAATTGCCAAAGGATTTTTTCGATGTCCAGTGACGTCAGACTGGGCTTTGATTTTGGTACGAATGACACTAATCACTGGGCTTGAAACTGGCTCATAGTGGGACGTCACAAATTTGCCGCTGTCAAGTAGTTAAACAATACGAAACTGACAGAAAAGTATCCAGACTGGGCTATAAATGTCAAATTTGAAGTTATACCGATGTTCAGTGGAATTCAATAGAATTGCGCAATTATATTTCTTTGCTTTATTCTTCACATATGATTGGACACCGTTAGTTTCCCTACTTACTAGGCAACTTCGCACATTTTTTATAGACTTAAACTATAGAAACGTATTTCCAGTCTGCTCACCCCTATATATAAGCCGCCATCTTGGCGCTTGCTCATTCCTTTTTCGTGCGCGGTGACTATCGCACGCGCCTTCTGAGCATCATGCCTAAAAGAAGTGCGCAATCGCAAATCGAACGATACGCAAGAAAAATAAGAAAAATTGAAGACAACGAAAAAAGAAGACGGAGAATTTTATCTCCGCTTGATTCTTCGTCAGACGACGAAGGTAAGTAAAAATACATTGATTTATGGTGATACAAAGTGAAACTAGAACAGTTTTGTAATGCTCTGGGATTGACTGCGAGTCAATAACGTTGACATTTTACAAAACTTGCATCGGGGTTGACTGCGAGTCTTCAACGATGACATATTTTGCAGAAAATACGTACAGTCTGAAATAGATGTAACGTTCATCTGCGAATTTCCAAACATTTTTAGTTTTTTAAAACTACCCTCAAATTGTCATCTTCACATCCTAAATTGCAAATTGTAATTTTAGGAAACGAAGATCCTGGACGGACCTTGGGCAACAACAATGAGGCGATCACGGGATCAACACCAGCTGTTGCACAGACCCTCGGACAAGATGAGGAACTGGAGTCTGCCGATAACGCCATCCCAAATGAAGACCTGGCAGGACCCAGCAATCAAGAAGAAACTGATGGCAGTGCAGTGCCTGATTTGGACCCCGAACTACTGTCAGCTCTTGGCGAATCCACGTCCGACACGCCCGATTATGGCGAAAATATCCATGACAATTTATCAAGGTTATGGCTTCCTTTATTGAAGAAAGGAATGCCCAAGGAAAATAAAGACAAGTTGCTCAATGAGTACGTAATACCGGACAATTGTAGACTTCTGCAAGCGCCGAATCTAAACGCGGAAATTTCTGCTGCGGTCCCGGACATGGTTCGAAATCGTGATAAGACACTCAAGGCGACTCAGCAACAGCTCGGTTCGGGTATCACCGCTATCAACAGAGCCATAGACCTGCTCCTAAAGAGCGATAACAAGGTCCAAGCGATGAAACATCTCAGCAATGGTTGCCGTTTACTATGTGATTCACACTACACAGCGACACAAAATCGGATAAAACTAGTTGCACCCAGTTTGGATAAATCATTTTTGCATATGATCAGTGAGTCCGAATGAGACGATTCGTTGTTCGGCTCAACACTATCGGAAAAAATTAAGGCCGCTAAGGCCATCGAGAAGCAGGGTCTTTCCATCAAGAAACCTGCTAAACCCCAGAAACCCACTGCTCCACAGGCCGGTTCTCGATCAACATTCAACCAGGGAAACTGGAACGCGCCTCCTCGTTACCCGGCGAACAGGGGGGGGCGGGGAGGCTACAGAAGGACGCCGATGACGTCAGCAACTCGCCGTCCTTACACACCGTCGGCACAGCAGCCACAACGGGCAGCGAACCAGGACAAGCCCCGTGCTCCGGCTCAAAGTCACTAAAAGCTCAGGTACATACAGGTAGACTTACCCACTTTTATGATTGTTGGTTAAAAATAACGAACAATAAAGTCGTCCTTGATTGGATAAAATATGGTTATACCATACCCTTTCAAACGGTCGTAAGGCAGTCGACAATACCTCAAAATAGCTTTTCAAATACTGAAAGAGCAGATATGCTTAAGGCTATTAATCAATTAAAAGAAATAGGAGCGGTATCAGAGTGCAAAGCAACTAAAGACCACTTTATATCTAAGATATTTCTCACTCCAAAGCCTAACGGCGACAAACGTTTTATATTAAACTTAAAACCCTTAAACAATTTAATTAGGAAAGATCATTTTAAAATGGAAGACTACAGAACAGCATGTAAATTAATACCACGTGACGGATACCTAGCTACAATAGACTTGAAAGATGCCTATTTTCTCATACCTATTCGTCCCTCTGACCGTAGGTACTTGAGTTTTCAATTTCAGCCCAATAATTCTGCTATAACATTTACATATATCTTTAACGGCTTACCATTTGGGTTATCCACTGGTCCACGGGTGTTTACTAAAGTCATGAAGGAAGTCATAACTTATCTGAGATATCACGGACTTCAGTCAGTGTGTTATTTGGATGACATTTTATGCATCGGTGATACATATGATCAATGCATTGATAACGTTAACGAAACGTTAAAGTTACTCCAATGCCTAGGATTCATCGTTAATTATGATAAGAGTAAATTAACACCGCGACAATCCTGCAAATTCCTAGGGTTTATTTACGATACCAAGAGTTTAAGTATAGGTCTTCCCTCAGATAAGCGATTTAAAATTGCAAAGTTGGTTACTAAGTTTACAAAATTACCATCGTGCTCTATTCGCGATTTCGCTCAACTTATTGGAGTTCTGGTTGCCGCTTGCCCAGCGGCTAGGTACGCATGGATGTACACTAAAATTTTGGAGCGGCAAAAATACCTAGCTTTGCTCAAGTATGACAATTATGAAGTGAAAATTAATCTTCCTAACATTATATTAGAAGACTTACGCTGGTGGTCGTCAAATATTGGTACTACATCCAATTTCATGAGGCAACCAAACTTTGTACTCGAAATCTATACTGACGCTTCCAGAACTGGCTGGGGTGCCGTCTGTAAGAATAACGAAATAAATGGCAAATGGAAAGACACAGAAAAGGCAAACCATATAAATTATTTAGAACTGATGGCTACTTTTCTAGGTTTAAAGTCATTCGCAAACAAAGTAACCAACTGCGCAATACTACTTCGCATTGATAATACAACTGCAATCAGTTACGTTAACCGTATGGGGGGTATACAATACCCCCATCTTAACGACTTGGCTAGGTCACTTTGGAAATGGTGCGAGCAGCGCAACCTTTGGATATTTGCATCATATGTGAATACTAAAGAAAACCGTGCAGATGCCGCCTCCAGAATAGTCAATCCGGATACTGAGTGGTCACTTTCTAATACGGCCTTTCAGGATATTATCCAGCATTTCGGCCAACCAGAAATAGACTTATTCGCATCAAGAGATAATGCGAAGTGCATCCAATTTGTCTCATGGAAACAAGACCCTGACGCAGTATCCGTAGACGCGTTCACAGTGAACTGGCAGGATTATTATTTCTACGCCTTTCCACCATTCTCCTTAATATTAAAATGCCTTAGGAAAATTATTGATGACAAAGCAAACGGTATATTGGTGTATCCCCACTGGCCATCACAACCATGGTTCCCACTACTGCAAAACTTAATCGTTTCAGATGTTTTCTATCTAAATTCCAATAAAAACCTTTTGCAATCTCATTTCAGAGATCATCATCCATTACACAAGAACCTTACCCTGGCTGTCGCGAGGCTCTGCGGCACTCGTTCAACCGACGGGGCGCCTGTGCAGACGCTGCGATACTGATGTTATCATCGCTTTCTGACAGCACAATTAAGCAATACAACACATCGCTTAAGCTTTGGTGGCAATATTGTACTGACAATAATATTGATGTATTCGAACCTTCGAAGACATCAATACTTACATTTCTAACTACGCAATTTAATAACGGTTGTGCGTACGGCAGTCTAAATTCTCACCGTTCTGCTTTGTCAGCCTTTGTAGGCAATAATATCGGTTCAGACGAGTGTGTAAGGCGTCTTCTAAAGGGTGCATACAAATTGAGACCCACTAGGCCCAAGTACTCCAGCACTTGGGACCCGCAGCTTGTTCTAAACCATATTTTAACATGGTTTCCTAATATTGAACTATCGCTCGAAAAGATAACTAAAAAACTTGTTATTTCATTGGCAATTTGTACCGCTCATAGGGTACAGACGCTTTCCCTGATCAAGCTCGAGAACATATTATCTTCAGAGAACGGCATAAACATCAAAATAACAGATGTTATAAAAACATCTGCACCTGGCAGAGACCAACCAGTGCTATTCCTGCCCTACTTTAAGGAAAACACAAGTATTTGCCCAGCTAAAGTTCTCTCAGATTATATTTCTATTACAAGAAATATAAGACCTGAAGGAACAGATAAACTGCTAATAACGTATAAGCGGCCACATAAGGCTGCTACAACGCAATCCATCAGTAGATGGATCAAGCAAGTACTGTCAGAGAGCGGGATCAACATCAGTGTTTTCGGTGCACACAGTACGCGTCACGCGTTTACCTCGGCTGCAAACTCCGCCGGCGTCAATATTGAGACTATTCGCAAGACCGCAGGCTGGACCAGCTCGTCTAACTCATTTGCCCGTTTCTATAACAGAACTGTCATAAACGAAGGTGAATTTGCCCGATCCGTTTGCCTACCATCAGGACAGCAACAAAGTAATGATTAACTAGATATTGAATCAAGTAATTAATAGGCCTATAAGTTGATTGTTACACTAAACATAAATTAAGTATATTATGTTCATTAGAAATAAATAAGTAAATTTTGAATTAAATGAGTAAAAAGATTATTAAGGAAAATAAGCTAAGTGGTTGCTTAAGAATAAATAAAACCATAATGATATCATTTATGTCTTTAATTTCAAAACTTTCTGCTCTTAACATCTAACGGTGTCCAATCATATGTGAAGAATAAAGCAAAGAAATATAATATATGATCAAATGAACTTCTAAGTGAAGTTCGATCATTATTATATGAGATGCTTTATTCGAACATATGATTATGATGTTTATATGGTTATATGGCGTTTCCCATATATAGAAAGTTTTGTACACAAGTAACTTACTCTAAAAAGAATGAGCAAGCGCCAAGATGGCGGCCTATATATAGGGGTGAGCAGACTGGAAATACGTTTCTATAGTTTAAGTCTATAAAAAATGTGCGAAGTTGCCTAGTAAGTAGGGAAACTAACGGTGTCCAATCATATGTTCGAATAAAGCATCTCATATAATAATGATCGAACTTCACTTAGAAGTTCATTTGATCATATATTACCCCACTGGTGGGGGTGAGTGGGTATAAATTAAACAATACTTTGATATTTGTATAACATTTTACTTAACTTCCATTTTATGTGTACTAATATATTATAACTATGTAGGTACGTTAGTTTACGAACTAATTAACATAATTAATTATTCTGGAATTTCTTTTCACAAAAAAAAAATTGCTGTCCTAAATTACTATTTACAAATCACTTCAAGAGACGTTTATAATTTTGTTATGTTCAAAAACTTCGTCTAGTAATTTACAAAATAAATTCCTATTTTTTTACGTCAAAGTAAGCGTAGCATTATTATCATGTACAACTACCACATCGTCTGTTAGATAAAACTCATCGATCATACCGACAACAGACACGTAGCCTCCCGAAACCAAACACACAATAGATATTATTGCTATTATGATGTTCTTCCACAGGATCCAGTTCATCCAGCCAAGGTGTCTGTCCCAGCGGTACACGGTGTCGACGACAGCTGGGAAGAACAGACCCAGAGTTGAGAAGAAGATTGCTCCGACGAAACCGATGACTAGCTCGAGGTTAGGAAAGGCTGCTGAGATCGCAACTGTAAAAATAAGATAAGATAAGATAAGATAAATTTATTACGAAACAAACACAGGTCTCACAGGTGAATTAAAAAAAAAACATAATAAAAAAGTAAAAACACCATGCATATTTGAAACATTATACAGTGGGTCCCAAACTAGTCTAGGCCACTACCTTGGTGACCCTGAACTAAAAAGATAAATAAAGTGTAAATAACGAGTTCGTCCGGGGAAGTACTACAACCATTCCTATTTCAGCCACAAAGCAGTAGTGCTCGCATTGCTGTGTTCCCGTTTGAAGGGTATGGTTGCCGGTGAAATTATAGGCACATGAGACTTTTCATCTTTATGTCTCAGGGTGGCGGGGCTGTGCAATGCCACATAGGATGCGTCCTAGGTGGACGTGACCTATGTGATAATGCACTGTTCATAGGTTGAGGGTACCGCTTAACATCAGGTGGGCCATGTGCTTGATCCGCCAATCCAAGATGTATAAAAAAAAATTGCTGGGTTGGACAGTTTTGACTAACTTCGAATAGTTTTTCACGTCTTGACTTGATATCATGAGGATAAACTGTTTACCGTTCTACTAATACAAATACATTATATACACACGCCTTTTACCCCGAAGGGGTAGGCAGAGCCTCAACGGGCCTCTTTTCACAATGGGTTATAAAATGAAGCCACGTGACTCCTTGAGGGAGCGTTTTAAGGAAATTAACATTCTCACCGTAATATCGCAATACATCTACGAAACCTTATTATATACACATAAACACTTAGATAGATTTATGAAAAAAAGTGACGTGCATTGTTTTAACACGAGAAATAAAAATAAACTGAGCATTCCCAAATTTAGATTAAAAAAAGTAAGTGGGTCTTTTATGGGGAATTCTGTTCGGTTCTATAATAAACTTCCAGAAAGTGCTTCTAAACTTTCGATTCGAAGATTTAAATCTTACATAAAGAATAATTTAATTAAGAAAGCGTATTACACACTACATGACTATGTTAATGATAAAGCCGCGTGGCCTGATGTCGCTCTGCCCCTCGACACCTAATTTGTCAATTTGCAATGTCTGTACCTGCATATAATTTATTACTGATGTGTTATTTATGTGTATATCAAGCGTAGTGTGTGCTGCCTTATGAACTTTTGCTGATTCTCTCTATCATCTTACTTTTGACTGCCTACCTAAGTAAGGCTTTTAATTTGGTTTTCCTTTTTTCCTTGAATCAGCTTCAACTTGTTCTCGAGGCACCACACAGGCGCTCTGCACCTAGTAGTAAGAAGGATCATCAAAAGAAAAACAGACCGTGTTTGTTGCCTGATTCTTCTAGGTCTGGTTGCGTTGGAACAGGAGTAACTGTAAATTTATTTTTTAAGACGATTCAAAATGATCCTTGTGATTTCAATGAATAAAATACTTTTGACTTTGACTTTGACTTTGGTTGCACCATCGTGGAATATAGACGTGACAAGTGGTGAGCTCATCGCCATAGCTTCCCACGACTCGGTTTACGCTTTCTTCCAGTACCTAATAACACATTCTATAATGACCTAGCAGCCAGAACAAATGTTATACCAACGAATCTTATCAACAAGAACGGGTAATCCCTTAGTCGGCTTTATACGGCATCCACGGGAGGATACGGAGGGGTCTTTTCTTAGGCCAGACACACCACGGCAGCGTTCTAATGAACGTAAAATATCCTCGGAATAGATACACTGTGTTTTGTCTCATTCGATTGAATTTTAAACTGCTTGTTAATGCAAAACAGGTGTAACTATTCCAAATATAATCCAAGTTTTATACATAGTACGTAGCACGGACACGAGATTTGTAAGTTTCATAATTATAAAGTAATATGGGTTCCAAAAAAATATAACCAGATAAAGGAAAACATCTGTGAGCGCCCTACGGGTTCAATTCAACAACGCGGTCTTCAATTGAATCGCTTTAAGACCTCATAGTACCCCCCCAGGGCGCTGTTGTGGCTGCCGCGCTGGTGCAGTGCGTCGGGCATGTTCGCTGACGCACACGTAGACAGCTTCCCGGCCATCCTGCGCGTGCGCGCTGCCGCCGCGCTGCGCTGAGTGCGCGCCAGCCGCAACAGCCTCCTGGCTTTGGTAGCCGGTAGGCCAGATTCCCACCTCACTCAGCACTGGACCAAGATGCGTTCAGTTATGGCCAATTACCTACATATTATTACTGAGTGCAATTTGGCCTAGTTGTTAGAATAAAAATTAAACTGTGTTACTGTAGGTATTAAAAATATTGTCATAAGTACTGTATTTTGTGTACTAACCAAATTATGGATCTGTGAGTCTGAAACAATTTTTTATTTTTTTTATTTATCATACTGATTTAAAAAAATTGTATGGAAATCTCATAGACGTAGAATTTTCGCTACCTAGATCTATGGGAAATCTAATAAGCTACGCTCGGTACGGAGGCTGCATTGCTCTAAGCCTACGCTAGTTTGATTTGGGAAACTGACAAACCACAGTTAGACAGATTGTGTCTGAAAATTTTAATCAATATCCAATTGTGGATCAAATTTAATTTTGTATGAAGGCTAGCCGTACCCTTCCATTAGGCACCTAGTCCCTTCACATCCAGGAAAATGGGAAGAATACCCTTTGTAAGTTTATTTTCAACCCCGAAATATTCTGTGATTAAAATATTATGCTCCATGGTAAGAATTCTACGAAGGTTAAAATAATTTGTTGGGGAATTTCTTATTAAAAACTAAAATAATTATCTAAATATAAACGAAAACATTTCAAATACCTAATCCTTTCAAAATGTTTAAAGAGAGGATTTATGAAAACTTCGTTACCTTACGGTACATTTTATTTAAAGGTCTGCAGAAAATCCTAGTACATTACCTACAGTGCATTAATAGCTAGGTACCTTAAATATGAACACTAAACCATATACAGGGCGTCCCAAGACTATGCGACATGAAGGGAAAGTACCTTTAATATTGTAGATACGATATTTTGCTGAAACGAATGCAGAACTTAGTAGTTCTGCATTCGAAGATTTCCTAAAAAATACTTTCTTCGTCTGGGAATTGAACTGACTTAAATGTAAAAAAAAAACATCCCTATATTTATAAGATGCCAATCGAAAGAATGGATAAAAAAAACCTCTTAACAGTATCTAATAACAATAGAATAACGTAAACTATTTGGTTCCATTAAATTTTCAGTTCGATTTCTAGACGAAGTAAGTAATTTTTATTAATCTTTGAATGCAGTATGGCTAAGTTTAAAAAATAAAATAAAGTCTCCTTTAAACAAAATAGCCTATCTACAATATTTAAGGTACTTTCCCTTACTGTCGCATAGTCTTGGGACGCCCTGTATAGTGAGAACTCCAATCTAAAGCAGTTGATTTTTAAAATTGGACAGAATCATCCACGACGCAGATTAACGGATAATTTATAGCGACGGCCGACTACAGTTAAGCTACACTTAGCAGCCGTAATAAAAATTGTTCGCTGCTGTTCAGTGGTCTTGTCACATAAATTACTTATAAATTTTTCATCCGCGGTGTTTGGAGGAATTATTTTTGCGTTGTGTAAAAATAATGTTTTTCGGCAGTTTCGGGCTGAGAGTTAGACATACTTACTCTACGTCCTATTACTACTAATATTTTGCCGTGTTCCAAACTGGTAGATATTGTAGCGCTTTTTAGAACCCAGGGAATGCCAGTCGGACTCGCTACTAATAAGTATTTTGCTAAGCTTTGAGTAAGGCGCACATAATAAATCGCAGACTCATTGCAGCACCAAACTGCATACCGTCAAATATTCAATCTCCTAATTCAATCATCTCTCTTCACTTTGTTTGGTTGGTATATTATGGCACGTCAATTATACAAAATAAAATTGGCATACGTAATTTAAACTTATTTTTAAAAAACGGTTGAAATGCCTGAACATTGGAAAAAAAAAATCTAGTCAAGTACTTAAAAACATTAAGAAAAGAGGAATCGACCGATTTTAAAATTGCCTGTCCTAGTTTTTAAAATTTTTTTGTCGCACCTTGTTCTGAAATTTTTAGTTAAGAATTAGTTTTATTTTTGTTGTTTACTTTGATTTGTGCTTAGAGCATCGCAGGCCTCTTTACCGGAGATGGATTTGCGTTTACCGATTGGGGATGAGTTCGCACAGAGACAAAGCCCAGGTTTTTACCAATTGACAAAAAATTATGAATTTATGTCTTTAGTTACCTGACACAAAAACTACTGAATCATAGCCTAAAACGGAAGCGTTAGAGAACTTAAATTTTGTAAGTTGTTCCTTATGTGGTCAAGAGTGCACTAAGAAAGGAACTCCTGAAATTCAACCCTATATGCGCGGGATTTTGAAGTTTGTATGAAAAAACTAACGTACGGACGAAGTCGCAGGCATTCTACTAGTATACTATATAGTTTCTACAATTAAGCTACAAAAGGCTAAGGTATTAATTTTAGTTTTTTTTATTGATGTTTTTCGGACGCTTGACACGAGACACCGCGCAGTTGCGTCATACGTCACCGTCTGCACGTGCATTAAAGTAGAATAAAATTGTTTTTTATATGTTTGTTAGTTTTTAAGGTATTTATGTTGCTATGGGCTTATTGTTTAGGTTTTTGTACATTTTCCAATAAGCCTGATATAAATTTTTTTTTTTTTTTTTTAGCTTACCTGTGATGCAAACGATAGTGATCCTTATTGCGACTTGTATAACGTTCTCGTATTTGTCAGAGTTCCGCTTCTTCAGAGTCCTTGTGATCATCTCCATCGGGACGTAGAACTGAATCGTGAACGACAGGAATATCACGAGCGCCATTAAAAGTTTGGTGCTCTGCGCCACTCTAAAACAGAAAATGAAATCACTGAATAAAATTAGCATTTAAAACAGTAAAGGCAGTATTCTCAGGATGCTATAGGACACTAACTTATGGGAGCTTTCGATCTGTTCGATGGGACTGACACAGGTTATTTCTTTCAAAATTAATTGAAACAAATTGACCCTCTTCATGCTTAAACTTTATTACTTTTACCGTCATCAACATCAGCCTAGAGAAGTACAATACTTGACTAGGCCTTCCCCATAAAACACTTCAACGATAGGTCTGGAGCCAACTCCATCGACCGCCTTCCTGCGACCTCTATAACGTCTTTGGTCCATCAAAAGGGGGGACAGTCCTCTTTTGCGTCATCCGGTTTCTGGTCACCACTCGTGAAACTGTTTTCAGTTCTACAAGCTATATCGTCTTCCCATTGCTCCTTCAACTTCCTTATTCTGAGAGCTATACCTGTGAGTTTATGACGTTACTTTAATTTATAGACTGGTAACTCATATTAAAAAATTCAAGTTCAACGGCATTTTGTGAGCCATTTTGGCAAAATAACTTTTCCGATGTAAAAAAGCCTGCTCAATTCGGTTCTGATTGTTGCCAAGCCGAATTTTGGCTCCCCTCCCCCTATCCCCCTTTTTCCCTCGAAATATGTCTCTAACCGCGGTTTTTACAATTTTAACCAAAAACTATTACTGTTAGAAGAAAAGTGTCAAGGACAGAAAATATCTCTATAAAATTTTCTATAACATGGTGCTTAAACTTTTTTGTTAAGGCTTATGGTTTGTGAGCAATATGTTCCGGAACATCATGTTTTTTTTATAATTTTCATAAACAAAAACATTTTCAAATTCAACGGCATTTTGTGGGCCACTTTGGCAACGTGTCTTTTCCGATGTAAGAAAGCCTGTTTAATTTGATTCTGAATGTTGACAATCCCAATTTTGGCTCCTTTGCTCAAAATTCAAGATGGCGGCCAAAATGGAACCCTTACTTAAAAGCCATATTATAACTCGATTCTAGTCGTGTGAGGTGTTCTGGAATAGGCTTTGGGGGTTTTTGAACTCAATTTTGGTAACCGGAAGTCCGTCTGGGTACCGGAAGTGGACAAAAACAAAATGGTGGCAATTTAGAAATTTTTAATAATTTTATTTTATGACTGATTTCCATGGAGTCGTGTCAACTCCAATTGACACCGGAAGTACCTCCGGCTCGGTAGCTTCACTTACGGTTAAAGTGAAGTCTGTAACGTGTATCTTAAATTTTGAGCAAATGAGCCAAAATTGGGATTGTCAACATTCAGAATCAAATTATATATATATATATTTCATTTATTTATTCAATCAACAAGGATCATTGGGTTAGTAAAATACATTGTCTATGTGCACTACGGTTAGTAAGAATAATTACAATTGAATACTACAAACTAACATTGAAAATATGACATCATCATCATCCACCTGTGGAAGTCCACTGCTGGACATAACAAATCATTTAATTATTTAAGCAACAACACAGGTTAAATTTAATAAAAATAAATTACAAAAAAAAAAAAAAAAAAACAATTCATGTCATGTCACAAAATTATTAAAATTATTTATAAAAGTTACATTTAAAGTGAGTGAGTGCATGCATCATAGTGCAGTGATACATGTATACGCAGTCAAACTTATTTGCGAATATGCTCAGAATACCATTGGAGCTGGCCCGGACCCTGCGCACCAGAGATGTTCCCCGCTTGCGCATGATGCTGTAAAAACAGTCCACGCGCAAGGAGCAGCACGCGTTAAGCAGGCTTTTTTACATTGGAAAAGTCATGTTGCCAAAATGGCTCACAAAATGCCGTTGAAACGAAAACGAAGCCGTTTTTTAGAGTTTTTGACCAGTCTAATACTCATTATATCCACCGTCGCGTACAAACCGTTTCTCAAACTCTTTCATCATGCGGACATCAAAGGCCTGGAACTCGCTTCCGGCTTCTTTGTTCCCTTTATCATACAATTGGGCGTCTTCAAACGAAGAGTTAATAGGCATCTTCTAGGCGAGCGTGCTTAAATAGGCCTCATCGTCACTTCCCATCAGGTGAGATGTAGCCAAACGCAAGCCTATTTTAGGTAAAAAAAAAAAATATGTTTTTTTTACAAAATCTCCAAATGACTAAACTTTTCTTCAGTTTTATATTTTTTTTTCTTTATTTCAATAGCTTTGCAATTCACTCCAAAATACTAAACTTTTCCATAGAAAATATAATCGTTAATTCAATAGCTTTGCATTTCATACTCTTGTAGCGTTTGTCCTGCGCTGTAATACACTGAAAAATCACCGATAGCCAGATAAGCAAACGCATTTGGAGTGCGATGCACTAACGTCCTAGCTTCATTCGGCAACCTTTAGACGTCCACTGCTGGACAAGGCCATATAATTCAATGGACTTGCCATCAGTCCGCCACGCATGGTAGACGGATTGGTGATCGCACTAATGGCATTGAGCACTAGTGGATAAAGCTGCCCATCGCCCGGTAGTAATCCCTTAATCAACTTCTTCTAACAACATCCACGGGGGGATACAGAGAGATTCTTAGGCCGAATACACCACGGTGTAGCTTTGTAACTTCGTGTGAAAACTATATTTTTGCTGTGATGGAGTTGAAAAATCACGCACGAATGAAAACGAATTTGTATGTGAACTGCGTCGAGACTGGTATAATAAAGTTAAATATGTGCCTTGGAATATAACGAATAACTAAAAGTTATATTGTACTTTTATAAGCCTTCATTCGACAGATATGACCTTTTTTTATAGTATTTGGGTCTACTTTGATAAGATAGGCAGATGGAAAATACTTGGTTATTGAATTACTGCGGATTGGTATCATTTTAGAAATATATGTCTCCTGCTGACGTTTCATTGATCGCTTAGAGATCCACCCTCGTAGGTCATGAGATAGGACGTCTTATGGCCTATAAACGACCAACGAAACGTTAGGTGTCAGGAGAACGCGTGGTGTGCCTTACATATTTCCAAAATATTTTGCAAATACAATAAAAAAATATAAGACGTAAATTACGTTTACCTAATGTCGTTTTATTAAAACCATTTTTTTTATAAATTAGTGAACGAAACCATAAGCTTTGCTCAAAATGAGCCCAACAACTGCCAGCCTACTATTTAATCGTCGAGGAGTTCTGTACTCCATTCTCTTTCATCAGATCAGCTCGTTGTTATCATAATATTTTATTGTCGTACCTATGCCAAACTTCAGCTCAATCAGATATCGGGATGTGGTTGAAAATTCAATCGCCAGATTTGGTCCCCGCAGACAGCAAAGCAAATTAAATAAAACCTTGAAAAAATGAAGTCTGATGTCGTTTCTTTAATGTGTGGTCTTATGGCTGAGTTTCTTTCTCTAACAGACAACATTTGCTTTGAACTTTAATAAATTTCCAATGAAAGGCCGCGTTACGCGTGAAACGGGCTTCCCCGTGGGAATGTTTTTACTTACACTTCCTACCAACAACATAATAAATAAATAAAAATAAATATTACTGGACAGTTACACAACATTATCTAGCCCCAAGTTAAGCAGAGCTTGTGTTATGGGTACTAGACAACTGATATACTTAATACAATATATTACATAGATAGATATTTTTTATATATTTATATATATATAGAAAATACCCAGAACACCCTATACTCAAACGCAGAATAATCAAACACTTAAAGTCACTAAAGATCCTACCTGGATGATCACAACTTCATGCTTCAGTTTTTGCAGAAATGTTGCACAACTGCAATGTTTTGTGAAGTTTATCCGTGCGCAGCTGTTTTACAATTCCATTGAGTATACTAACTCGGTAACGCGGTCTGTTTTGCCTTTTCCGCGTCAAATCAGTTATTCCGGAGTTTCAAAAGAATAAATAGGCTCAAAGTGCTTTTGATACAGTCCAGCGCGTTCGGTATGTTTTTCTCGAAAAAAAGGTCTTTCAACAAAATAAGTCAAATGTTTGTCGAATATCATTCAAAGGAATATTGAAAACAAGCGTGCTGAATGTAGGAACTAAGAAACCTAAAATGTTGTGACTGGTTTACTAGAGTCTGTATTAGTTCATAGTTCATATATTTATTAATACATAAGATCACAGGGAACACTTAGTCACGTCAATTTACAAGCATTCAATTAAAAAAAAAACTGTTTGGTATACTGGAAAGATGCAGCTGTATAGAGGCTTTGTCAAATTATAAGGTAAGTCATTTAGAATATCACTTTAGCGGCTGTACATAATAGGCCTTGTCAGTTTGTTAGTAACATACTTTTCATAAGTCCTCACAATTTAATAATAATATCACATAAATAAAACGTACATAAATAAGCAAAATAACAAAAGATGTTTATCAAAATCATAATTAACTTAATCTGTGGTATGGACCAAACATCAGACCTTGTTATTTAATTATTAAATGAACTACATTTATTTACAGAAATAAAAATATAACTAATACAAGTAGGTATGTATCAAATTTAAAAAATACAAATAGAACGCAAACGACTGCTAAAAACTGTACTCATGTTTATTTTGAAAAATAATTTACCCAAAGCGAGTAGGTACCTATTTTCTTATAACAGGTTCTCCGGTACGGAGGCCGCAGTACTCTAAGACCGGGTTGCTTGAAGATAGACTACCGAAAATATTGTGATATTATATGATTTACTTTCGCTACGCCAGTAGGTATATATTTTTTACAGCCCATTTGTGTCGTATTATTAATGGTTGTGTGGGTTGATTATTTACGTCGATGGGTTGATTACTTTTAGATTCAATTAGACGTAGTGGGCGTATTGGAATCTAAAGAGGATAGGAAATGTTTTTTCTACTTGATTGATCTTGATTATTTAGGACACTAAACAAATATTAAATGCTGTGTTACCCGAAGGTGAATTAAGTCTACCGACCCGAGTCGTTATCCGCATCTTATATGCGAACACTTGTTTTCCCTATATTTTTGTATGCAGCAGAGACGTGGACGCTGCGAGAAGTCGAGAAGAAAAAGATAGTTGCTCTGGAAATATGGTGCTGGAGGAGACTGCTTGGGGTATCGTGGACAGAGTTTCGTACTAATGTGTCGATATTTCAAGAACTTGCCCAAGCAGCGTCTATCCAATCTAGTTTAAACTCGCATCCTTAAGTTTTTTGGACACGTCTCGAGACGGGACACTGACTCCATGGAGCGTCTTGTCGTTCAAGGACGAGTAGAAGGCACCAGACTGCGCGGAAGGTCGCCCATGCGTTGGACCGACCAGATCAAGTCTGCAGTGGGTGGCAACCTGTATGAATGCACAAGGATGTCCACGAATAGGCATAAAAAGCGAGATATCGAGAGGCGAGCAACATCTACCCCTAATAACAGTACAACATGACGACCACTACCGCTCTGTCAAGAGTGCAACGACTGAGAGGATACTGAATTGGACTGGAGTAAACTCCAGTCTCGCGGCGAAACTGATACACTGATACTGTTCTTTCTACGATACAGGTATAAAAACAATAATCTTGCTTGTATAAAACCTACCCAGGCGTTTTGGTTACCTCACATAATTTACACTTTTGTAAGACTGCTTTTTCGTTTGTCGTAATGTACGTCACTGAATGCCTTGAAGATTGATATCCGCCTGCGGACTTCTTTTAGTTTTAGACAGAGTTGCCGAAGTATCGATGACTCTCATTTTATTTATTGTAGAAGAGTATTTAGTATATTTAAACCTAAGGATGCTTATGAGATGTTACTTTCAAAGATAAACTCACATGTCATCCTGCGGAAGGTTCAAAGTCACACTTCCCTTCACAGCATCACCAAACTGGACATATCCGAAGAATCCTACAACTCCGTATGAGCAGATGACGATGACCATGGCTGTGTTGAGCACTCCAGGACAGCCCAAGAACTTCTCAGGATGTGCCATCTCGTTCTCCACTGGCATCACGACGCCAATGCCTTCCATTGCGAAGATCACTGTGCTGAAATTGATAACAGCACAAAGGTTAATAACTGTAGTTTAATTTGTATTTCATTGAGTGGGGTCAGTAATCCTAAGGCGCTGTCTCCACGAGCGAGAGAATCACGGCGATATTAACGTCGTGCCATGTATTTCTATGAACGCGTCTCCACACGGCGATGTTATCGCGGTGATAATTTGTATGGGCGAGCGCAGACTCGTCGCGATTCTCTCGCTCGTGGAGACAGCGCCTAAACGGCAAGAGATATCAAAAAATTATGAAATGAACCACGTCACCAAGATAGTTTTTATTAAAACCGACGTTGCCGAAGAATCCAACTTGGAAAGCCAGCGTTTGGGAAACTACGCCGTAACTTCTGGTCACAAATATATTCTGTGGTGTTGCCAGTGATTAATTACGGCACTGAGACATGGTCGCTGACAATTAGTCTACCAAACAAGCTCAAAGTTAGCAGGCTATGGAGAGAGCTGTGCTTGGAGTTACTTTACGTGTTAACATCTGGGGGAAATCAGTAGAAGAAATAAGATCACCAATATTGCTCTCAGAATGTGAACAAGTTGAAGGTTCTCGAGAGGTGATCACAGACTGGACGACGCAGTGTAGGAAACTTCCCCCCCCCCCCTGATGTCGATGCACCAAGGACATTATGAAGATTGCAATAAATCGGTGGATGGAGCTGGGGCAGGGCTGTTCGTCATAGTTTTATATGGGAAGGCCTATGTCTAACAGTGGACGTTTACATGCTTATAATGATGATGATGAAACTTTGGGCTAGAGTTATTTATCTCGTCGTGAATAAAATATAATTATCAAAACAAGCATCTCATTATAATTTTTCTGGAAAATTTAACGAAACATTTCACAATCAGACTGTTGTGATTACTAATTTAAGGTAACGACCATAATACCTACTTTAATTGAAATACTAATTAGATACAAAATAATAATATTAGTATTACAATTCCAGACAGTTGTAATCGAGTTTGTTAATTTTGTAAAATTACTCTGTACATACATACATAGACACACGCCTTTCTCCCCTAAAGGTTAGGCTTGCACCGTTGTGGAAACTAGACGTCACAAGTGATGAGCTCATTGCAGTGGTAATAGGATAAAAATACCACATCGGAGACGTCCACTAATAGGTGAGGCTTCCCATGAAAAGCAACGGGGGATTTCCATAATCAACACCCTTGGTAGGCAGATTTTATTGGTTTTAAGTACTTTCCAACGACACAGTGTAGAAAAGCTGTGGAAAGCCCCCACGATGAACCGATATATTTGTAGGAGGCAGCTCAATACCGATCGTCATGGCATTCTATTGGGGGGAGGGTTATATTCGGTAGTGGTCTTCTACATGATGATCAAGATGATGACTCAGGTGGATGCTCCTGGCCATCCCTTACTCCGTTTTTAACGACAGCCACGGGTCTCCTCCCAAGGACTCCACAGACGGGTCCGTTCGGAAAATGAATTGTACCAACTTACCTCAAAAACAGTGGCCACGTCGACACACTAGCTACCATCTCCCTCTCCTTGAGGGGAGGTAGGTCGGTGAACACGTAGTACAGCGTGATGGTGAGAACGATGAATACCATCACATTGGCTATTCCCGAGAAAGGCACCAAGTACTGGAATTGACAAAAGTTAACAACTTTTTGGGTGTTTTTAGTGACGTCAGGTCAACGTGACGCGTAGCCACGTCCATGCTGTGTCTACGCCACAATATGCGACGTCTACGCCAGGTCTTTTTTTTATTTTTTATTTTATTTTTTATACTACTTGAATGACGGTACAAGCTGATGGCCCACGGTTAAGCGGTAACCTCTGCCTATAAACAATGGTCAACGCCAATGACGCGTCAGAGGATTTTAAAAATCATATTGAATAAGTAATTATTGATTTGATTTATTTGGTCTGCGGCACGTCTATGCCAAGACTACGCAAAGACTATTCCACGTATACGAGACTTCTACGCCACGAATACGCAATGTCTACGCCACGTCTACGTCACATACTCACCAATACTACTACAATACTGCGCCATTTTTACGTCATATCTACGGTACTTCCAAGCTTCGTCTATGATGTGTCTAGGCCACGTTCACGATGCATCTACGCACCATCTACACCACGTCTACGTTACGTCTAAGACACGTGTATACTACGTCTACGCCACATTTACGTCAGATCTACTCATGTTTGAGATCATCCCACGAATATCATAAATGTCAAAATTACGATGTTTGAATGTTAGAATGTTTGTATGATTGGATGTTTGTATCTTTGGATCTTTGTATCTTTGTATCGTTGGATGTTTGAATCTTTGGATCTTTGGATCTTTAGATGTTTGGATGTTTGAATTTTAGGATATTTGTTACTCAATCAAGCTGAAACGGCTGAACCTGGCTGAAACTTGAAATTATGAAACCTGGATTGAGCTATAGGCTACTTTTTACACTAGTAAAACGTGGTGAAGCAGCGAGTGGATAGACATCTACAAAGAAAAGCTATGGCTTTAAACCCTAGGGCAAAAGTTGTTGAAAAGTAATTAGTTTTGTACCTTGAGGTTCCTTATTTGACAGACCAGCACCAAAGGCACTAATGTCAAGGCGCAGTACGTCTGGATGGACAGCTGCAGTTCTGGGAAGTAGTAATCAGCCACCTACAAAAAATAAAGCACGTATTAAAGTATTTACTTCGTAATTAATTGTACTAAGACCGACAGTTTAAGCACACTATCACATAATATAACACAAATAAAAAGCAAAAATAAGAAATCTAATTTAAATAACATCCCGATGAAATTTGACAAAATTATTCTGTGTTTCACGAGAAAGAAAGGATACTTTTTTAAAGAAAAATTATTATTTTTTTTGCCATGAAATTGTAATAATTAACCGAACGCTAACATTCAAAGAGGGCTGCATAATAGAATATACTAATAATAATTTGGGTTCGTTGATATTAAGAGCTATTCTACGGATTATATACGGATATTCAGCTAGACTAGTGTTATATGAATGGTAAATCTTGGGAACAACTACAGCTAAGGCAAACCAACGCGTTGAGCCCGCGTCCTCAGTGGCGTGCACGGTGGCGATCAATGGTAAGACAATGGATCGCCACCGTGCACGATACCGCGGACGCGGGCTGAACGCGTTGGTTTGGCCTTAGCTCCAGGAATATTTTAAATTGAAGGACGACCACGAACCAGTCCAATGTAGAACGGCACTCTCCTCAATGGACCAATGACTTTTAAACAGTCGCAGTATTTCGATTATTGAGCTTAAAACCGTTCATCGTGGGATTCTATGATAGATCACAGAATATATAATAGTACAAGCGTAAGGCGTGAGGGCGCGCGTCAGGTTAGCGCGCGAAACACCTTACTGAATGGACCACCCGAGATTGGCGGCTCGGGTACTTGTAGCTTCATACCTAAAGCGTGGAGTGCGCCACGCCTGGATAGATGTCTATGTCCAGTAGTGGGGTCACTCGTTTGATTGTATCGGTACTTATACTAATATTTATTCTGTGGTTACGCATTAGAAGAGAGAGCAAATGTTTAGGTGAATATCGCGATAGGCATTGAGCGCTAATGCGAGCTGAATTGCACTTTGTTGCGTCCCAGCAAGAGTCGCTACTTATATAAAAAAATCGCAAAGTGAGTCTTCTGTACTTGTACTAATATTTATTCTGTGGTACCTGTCGGTTTCAGTAAGACTCGCTTATAGCATTATTTTTTTGCAAACCTTTGTGGTTTTTGAAGTGCTTTATCTATGTTATATGTTTAATAGTAAGTTAATATGATAAATAAAATATAAAAAAAAAAAATGGTATATCGACTGATGAAGATTATCGTAAATCTGTTCTTCAGGCTAGGTTTATTGGGCAACTTTTGTTGGTAAAAGATCTGCACTGGCTGTTTGGTTATTTATAGGAATGTATTATTACTAGCAAAAAGCATTACCCAAGTGTATAGTATTATTTTATATGTGCCCAAGTTAATTAGTCATGAGAAAGCAATAGCAGTAATGAGTCCACACTGGTCACTTCTATATTCCTACGATTGCTGGACTCATAGTGAAAAGAGGCTTTAGGCAGATGTCTATGTCTGAAACGCACCTCCTTGACTGAAGAACCGATGAAAATTATGTAGACACACAAAACACTAATGTATGTTACCGCCAATGAGTAATCGACAAAGGTCCTGCAACAAAATTATGACAATGTTATCAATTAATTCAATGTAAAGTAAGTGCCAATTATGGAATGTAAGGTAAGTGCACACTAGTAAGACATACTTTTTGTATACATCTTCGAATGTCGGATCAGCTAGCTTATTACGTATCTTGCAATAGCAATGCGATTGCAATAATTGCGCGATTATCGCATCCAAATCGCAAATTCGTATTACGTATCAGCGATCCGTAATACGAATTTGCAATTTGGATGCGATGATCGCGCAATTCTCGCTCGATTCTTGCTATCGCATTGCTATTGCAAGATACGTAATAAGCTAGCAGGATGGCCCACCTGATGGTAAACGGTACCCTCTGTCTATGAACATTGCATTATCACATAGGTCACGTCCTATGTGGCATTTCACTAGGCCCGCCACCTTTAGACAAAGATGAAAAGTCTCATGTGCCAGTAATTTCACCTATTTCCAATCTGGTGTAATCCTTTAGTCGGTTTTAAAACATCCACGGGAGGAGACGGAGGGTTCTATTCATAGGGCTAACACACCACAGCTTTAATAAATTATAGAACTTACTCCACAAAACCACCCCATTTCCTCAGTTTCTGGGGTCCATACGCGAAGGCTGCTCCGCACGTTTCTGCGAAACTCATTGAAGGTTTCTTAGCGTCGACGCATAACGACTGAGATGTTTTTACCTACAACAAAAAAATTAGGCATATACGATGTTGTGAATCTGAATAAGTTTTTGTGAAAAATATATTTTTCAATACAAGCTTTTATAAAATTAGTGATCGTAATCGTGTGCTGATTAAAATAAGCGTAAACACGGCCAGTCTACTATTATCCACCGAGGAGTTCCGTTGTCCACCTTCCGTCTCCATCATCAAATCAGGTCGCTGGTGCCATTATATTGTATTGATGGAACTTGACAGGTATGCCCAATTTCAGATCAATCGGTTGAGAATAACTGCTTTAAAATTCAGTTGCAAGATTCCACCCGTTGCATACATTGGAAGTTATTTTTTTTTTTTTTTTTACTTCTTGGTTGACGGGACAAGCAAGAGGCCCACCTGATGTTAAACGGTAACCTCTGCCTATGAACTAAATAAAATAAATATAATTAAAAGCTTGTAAAAATATCTATGTAATATATTGTATTAAGTATATATAGTATAGTTATCTAGTACCCATAACACACGCTCTGCTTAGCTTGGGGCTAGATAATGTTGTGTGAACTGTCCAGTATAATTTATTTATTTATTATTTATTTATTTATAAACGGCAGCAGCGAGATGGGCAGACGATATCGCATGCGTCGCGGGCCGGACCTGGATGAGACTGGCACGGAACCGTAAGGAATGGCACAGGCAAAGAGAGGACTATACTCAGCAGAGGGTGAAGTCAGGCTGTGGCTGATGATGATGATGAAAAATGAACATCGGCAACATCACATTAAAGCATCACTGACGTTTATGCATAACAAGTAATTAATTTTGTAAAAATTAAAAAACCCTTAGCTCAATGAAACGGCTGAACCGATTTTGATCAAACATAGCTAAGAATACTCGCGACAAATTCACCTTTCAAACAAAAAAATAAATCGAAGTCGGTTCATCCGTTCGGGAGCTACGATTCCACAGAGAGACACACACACATACACGTCAAAGTTATAATACTCCGTCGTTTTTGCGTCGGGGGTTAAAAACAAGCCACGGTTATTTTGTGATTATTATGTGACAGCTCGTTTATCATACGTATGATAGACAATCTGGAATATGAAAAAAAATGCTACGGGTAGTATATTTATTAGGGACAGCAACTATGTAATAAGCTGACAGTCCCGCTTGAGGGCAATCCACCCACGACATCTCAGTGGTAGGCATTGTTATTACGTACTTCTTCGGTCACGGAAATTTTGAATTACTGGTTCCTTAATTTCCTGGGTAATTAATTTCTTCTAAATCTCTGTGTTGCGTGTCACGTTCATCTAGCGACCACTGCTTGGTAGCACCACAATTAAGATCATTGGGTGCATCAGTATAAGGAAGGGCACCCATAATTTAACTTAAAATTTTACTAGCTCCGTTTTCCAATCACCGAATTAACTTCTTTTAAGTCATGCACTCGCTGTTTCGTAGACTGCATGCGTCGACTTCAAAAGTACTTTTTCAAACCACCTGCTCGACAATGTCCAATTACATATCATGCAACCTCAACGTAAAATAAAGCATAAAGGAGATATGAAGTTGTATAAAACCCCTAGGGAATAAAGTGATTTAAATTTGGAACGTCAAATTCGTGTGCAAATTCGTGGAAAACTCTATGTAAAAAAATGCCCATATGGCATTGTAAAGACGTTTGTTCAAGAATTTAACAGGCCACCATAAGCAGGACTAAAAAAAAAAGAAATAGGTGCGTTTTCAAAGAATGTGAAACAAAAGACGGTGTTTAGTGCTGTGATATTTAGTAAATTTTTATTGTCTCGCTGAAGGTGTGAAAAGCAGAGTATGCTCCTTTGGAATAATTCCTGTCTTCGTCTTGGGCAGCTTGAACCTCTCGCTTCACTCAGGACTCTATATAACTCTAGATCCCTCGCTACGCTCAGGGTTTAATATGCCGCTTGCCACGTAAGACACTGCTTTATTCCCTTAGAGCATAATCTACTATTATAATCATTGTTACCTGACGAAGCTAAAAGGAAAGGTTATATTGTTTAGTGGAACTTATTCCAGCGTAAACTATCAGCCGATTCGATGAATGAGATGTCAATCGATTAGTAAATATACTTACAATTTATTCGAATGAAATCAATATGACGGATGTTAGGTAGGTAGATACATCCAATAGAGTATGGGTCTATGATTTTTTATTAGTAAAATTTTTCCTCTCGCTTTCCTGCAATCTATGGTAATGATTTCGGGGAAAGGGACGGAAGTGCGTAACAGGAAGCACGCATTTTTCCGAAAAGTTGGTACTATCAGCCATGCTGTTTAATACCAAGGAGGTGAGATGTCAGATGTTCACAATGCGACTAGTACGGAGGCCTGCGTTGCTCGATGGACTACTGTAAGACTCACTCGTTGTTTAGGGTTCCGTACCCAAACGGTAAAACCGGACCCTATTACTAAGACTCCGCTGTCCGTCCATCCATCTGTCACCAGACTGTATCTCATGAACCGTGATAGTTAGACAGTTGAAATTTTCACAGATGGTGTACTATGTCTGTAGCCGCTATAACAACAGAGACTAAAAAACAGAACAAAATAAATATTTAATACGTCTCCCATACAACAGACGTGATTTTTTTGACTTTTTTATAGATAATGGTACAGAACCTTTCGTGCGCGAGTCCAACTCATACTTGGCCGGTTTTTATTTTCTATAGGATCGAGTGAAATGTCAAATTATGATAGAGGAAAATTATAATATTTTTAACCCCCGACGCAAAAACGACGGGGTGTTATAAGTTTGACGTGTCTTTGTGTGTGTGTGTGTGTGTGTGTGTGTATGTCGTATCGTAGCTCCCGAACGGATGAACCGTTTTGTTTTATTGTTTGAAAGGTGTATTTGGCGGGAGTGTTCTTAGCTATGTTTGATCAAAATCGGTTCAGCCGTTTCATAGCGTTGAGGGTTTTTTAATTTTTACAAAATTAATTACTTGTTATGCACTTTGCTCATTAAGTTATACTTGTTCTAACATTAGTACCGTTCCGGTTCACCGTAGTCGGGCTAATAGGTTTTATAACATTTTACTTGTGAATTGTTTTATAAACAATATAATAAGTATTCCCGTCCAACGCAACGATACCTGGAAGGATCAGGATAACACAACCTGAGGTTATATGTTTACCTATCTAAACATAAAATCAATACACCGAATAATACCTACAGTTCCTAATATTAATGAGATTTAACGTTCATCATAGTCGAAGTCATAAATAAATCACCATAACATAATTCGCGATGATATAAAAATGTACATAATAATTTTATCCACAATGGTTTCCAGCCATAATAGTACATTATGGTACAAGTGAGGTGAGGGTCTTAAGGCGCAGTGAGTTGACGAATTGCAAGTTTGTAAGCCAAAGATATCATATTTCTGAACAAGTTACGACTTATTTTTTTTTATATATTTTTCTTTAGTTCTTTATCTAGAATTTCATCTACGGAAAACACAATAACATAATTTTCTCCCGATAGTTTTTTTTTTGAAAACTGCACCTTTTTGAGCTTTGAATCGATTTATTGTAATAACTAATCGATAATAAATAGCCGAGGACGGTAATCATCAATACACACGTGTATCATACGACGTTTTTCAAACACATTAGTGAAGAAAATAATAATAAAACAGAAATACATACACTGTGTAAATGTTCAACTGTCTCTATAACTCACTTGTGGATAATAGCAATGAAATAGTCACAGTTTGATTACAGATGTAAAACAGAAATACACAATCTGTGTAAATGTTCAACTTTCTCTATAACTCACTAGAGAATAATAGAAATTAAAAATCACAGTTTGATTACAGGTGTCATTATTTGCCTAATTGCGGTGAAATTAGAGCCACTTTATGAGCAAGTGTGTTGAAAAATATTATAATTAGTAAATTACTTTTTAACACAATATTACTCTAGTAAAACACCAATGAGTACATTGCTATGTATTTTTAATCAGGCACTACCACCAGCTCAATAATTATCATCAGCAGTTTGTAGACGTCCACTGCTGGACAAGGCCTCCACCATATAATGTAATGGGGTAATTTGATATAATCACTACGCTTGGCAGGCGGATTGGTGATCATATATTTATATTCATCTACCCGTACTGTATTGTCTTTACTAATAATTTGGTTATAAATGTGGAGGCTTGTAATTTACCGTCAGCAGTGTACTTAATGGTAACCCTCCCCTACATGTTTTTTTTTTTTTTATACTACTTGGTTGACGGAACATGCAAGAGGCCCACTTGATGTTAAGCGGTAACCTCTGCCTATGAACAGTGCATTACCTCATAGGTCACGTCCACCTAGGACGCGCCCTAGGTAGCATTGCACTGCGCCCGCCACCCTGAGACATAGATGAAAAGTCTCATGTGCCTGTAATTTCACCGGCACCCTTACCCTTCAAACCGGAACACAGAAATGCGAGCACTACTGGTTTGCGGCAGAAATAGGTATGGTGGTAGTACTTCCCCGGACGAACTCGTTCACAAAAAAGCTCTACTAGTACTATTACTATCTCCTACATGTATTTATTTTAGGGTTTCGTACTGTATTGTCTTTACTAATAATATGGTTATAAATGTGGAAGCTTTTAATTTATCGTCAGCAGTGTACTTAATGGTACCCCTCCCCTACATGTATTTATTTTAGGGTTTCGTACCCAAAGGGTTCTAATACGGGACCTTATGGTGAATGCGCACGCTTGGGGCGCAATTTTTTTTTTTAATATGTTTTTTGCCCAGTACTGCTCATGAACACTTCTTCAGATTTCAAAAGTTGAGTTCGCGAGAACTAGGAGTCTTAACACACATGTTTTAATTGATAGTACCTCATAAATATCATCAGTTTAGTTACGATACCCCTAAATAAAAAAAAACACTGTAAAAATGTGTTGAATTTCGCGACGCAAGCGTATTCCACCATATTACTAAGCTTCCGTCTGTCCGTCCGTCGATCAGCGGGCTGTATCTCATGAACAGTAATAGGTAGATACTAAATTTTCAGAGTGTCTCTATAACAACAAATAATAGAAGTCAAATCAAGTAAAAAGTAAATGGGGTACTAATAATAAAAAGTACATAGTGTTAAATCCTTCCTGTGCGAGTCCAACTGGCACTTGGCTAGTTTTTTGTGTTACTTATAATAACCAGCTGAATGACCAGCTGTAAGTTTTCGAAAATTTCAAATATAAAAAAAGAACTGACCAATCCACCTAAACTGAGCCTTAATGGTCTGAGCTAAGCGGTTGGTTTTGGACATTTTAAAAAATTCACGGCAGTAGAATATATAACGAAGTTATAAAGAAAAACATTACATTTAAGTAGGCGTTACAAGTTAACGAGTAAATAGTTGAACAACTTATAAAATATACTCGGAGAAATATTAAGTAAAATTTCGTACAAACTCCATTGAAAATTTAGATGAAGTAGATAGTTGTGTAAAACAGCAGTTGTGTAGCCGCCTTCTAAGTCCGTGTATTGTGACGGGAAACTACGGAGTCCTACAATGCGCGTGGCGCGACACGCACTTGGCCGCTTTTTATTATTATTGAAATACTCACCAGTATATTGACAGTGTGTGTGCATATAAATCCTGCCAGAACGGTGCCGATGACACCAATTAGGAGTCCTGAGTTCTTGAAGGCAGCCGGCATCGCTAGAATGCCGGAGCCAAGACATGCTTTCAGTAAGTGGAGGATTGATCCAATGGTCCTGTGGAAAATCATTTGACTAATTATTGAAATTGTACTGCCAATAAAATCTAATTGTATGTTAAGATAAGCAGCGCCCCGCGGTTTCACCCGCGTAAGTCTCGATCCCTTGGGAATATCATGAGATAAATGATAATGTGCCTATGTGTTATTCCGGGAGTCCAGTTATCTTCATTCCAAATTTCATCCAAATCCATCCAGTAGTTTTTACGTGAAAGAGTAACAAACATCCATCCATCCATCCATCCATACAAACTTTCGCGTTTATAATATTTGTAGGAAGTAGGATAGGATAGGATAGTAGGATAGGATAGGATTTATAGCAAGTAGGAAAACGACTAAATTTATCTAAGTTTTTTTTAAATCATTTATAGACCTTTGTTTGGCCACGATCTCACCTGTTGGTAAGTGATGATGTGGCCGAAGATGGAGCACAAAGGTCTAGAAGGCACCTATTCACTCTAGCCTAGAAGAGACCCAAATTAACTGCTAATAAAATTGGGAGCATCTAGGGGCATCTCTAAATACCATAATGCAATTCCACGATAAGCAAATCAGTATGATGACCTTGGCGGCGCGGCGGGAGAGCATTCAGCTAAGATGCGAGAGGTTGCGTGTTCGATTGCCACTGCGCGACAAATGTTTCTGCAAATATTTGTTCCGGGTCTGTGTACGATAGTACTTGAAGTTCCTGATACCCACAACACAGGGGATCCTAGTGTGGGATCAGGACGTACGTGAGTATTGTGTGTAACATTATGTGCACATTGTGTATTCATCATCATCATCATCAGCCCACACTAGTCCACTGCTGGACATAGGCCTCTCCCAATATGCGCCACTGAGCCCGGTGTTCGGTTCTTCTCATCCACTTTCTGCCGCCGCCTTTCGTAGGTCATCGCTCCACCTAGCCAGAGGTCGCCCCACGCTACGTTTGCCAAGACGCGGTCTCCACTCAAGAACTTGCTTACCCCAACGGTTGTCGGTTCTTTGGCATTGTGTATTGGCTTGCTGCTATTCGTGGATCAGAAGATAATATTAAAAATGTTTCCACGAAGGGACTGCTTGGAAATGCTGGGAAATGTTTCCACTCTTGATGTTTACAGTGCCAGTGGTTTCAAATGATATATTATCTAGTCTTTGATGTAAAAAAATCAACTTTAACAAATTAACATTTAATGAATTCATTTTCAGCTTTTTAGTCAATACATTATTCTTGATTTACGTTACACCAAAAAAATATAACACGGAGCATTCAAGGTACTACGTACTTTTTTCCTTTGACTAAAATATTTGTCCACTTCAACCGGTTTTTCTTATCAGTTTTTTCTTATTCTTCTTCATCAGCCTGCAAACGTCCACTGCTGGACGAGGCCTCCCCATAGAATGCAATAGAGGGCATTTGCCATAAACACCACGCTTGGCAGGTTGATTGGTGATCGCAGTATTGATCGTAACTGCCCATCCACTGGCGTAATCCCTCAGTTAGCTGTTACGATATCCGTCGGGATTTTTTTCTCTTCACGTACCTATACAAATCAATAGAAATAAAAGACTCGCTCACGTGTTTGGATGCTGCACTGTACGATGCTCGAAAGGGTTGTATTGCTTATCTTCGCTTTTCGATGCTATGCTTAGTGATGACTGGAATCCGGGGTTACCCGTTAGATCAGCCCTGGAACACAAACAAAGAAAAAACATTAGCGACATTGGTGATATCAAACAATTGGGTACACCGACCTGCAATGCTCTAAGATTGGGAATAACCAAAATGGTGTCTGGTGTGGATATTAAAGTCAAAAGTCAAACTCATTTCTCTACTTAGAAAACCAGCTTCAAAGCTAGGGATTTATCCGCTATATTTTCTAGTATTGTTGAATATTTTCTATAAAATTAAATAGGACATAATTACTCAAATCGGTTCACAATCAGCGAAGATATCGCGTACATACACAATGATTTAGTAGTAGTAGAGCTTTTTTTTGAAAGAGTTCGTCCGGGGATGTACTACCACTATACCTATTTCTGCAAAGCAGAAGTGCTCACATTGCTGTGTTCCGGTTTGAAGGGTAAGGGTGCCGGTGAAATTAAAGGCACATGAGACTTTTAATCTTTATGTCTTAGGGTGACGGGCGCAGTGCAATGCAACATTGGGTGCGTCCAAGGTGGACGTGACCTATGAGGTAATGCACTGTTCATAGGCAGAGGTTACCGCTTACATCAGGTGGGTCATCTGCTAGTTCCGTTATTCAGTAGTACACGTATAAAAATACATAAAAAAGTAAACAATTATGAAGCTACGAAATCTGTCTTCTGACAATCAAGGCCATCAATAATAAGATTTATGGAAAGAAATATTTTTCAAAATAAGCTTTTATAAAATTAGTGATCAGAACCGTGTGCCGACCAAATTGAGCCCAAACACTAACATTATCCATCGATGAATTCCGTTACCCATGATCTGAACCAGATTTTGATAAAAATGGGACCAATCCTTTCAAATATAAAAACAAAAAATCGGTTTATAAATGTGCGAGATAGGAGACAGCAAACATTAAAACAAACACACAAGAACCTCCTCCTTTTTTTAAGTCGGTTATATATAATTTTATACCTTGAAATCAGAAATATCATTTGAATCGTGTTAAAAACTAAATTTAATCGTGTTACAACGAGATTAAACCTAGAATAAACAGGTAACAACCACGCCTTGGCTTTATGTAATCCCTCTTAGCCCTGACCACAGAATAAATAATAGCCATGATTTGTGGTGCCTGGAGAACAAGGAGATGCTGATTCAAAGAAAAAGAGAACCATTTATATAGACAAAAGATATCTAAGTCTATAAAAAAAAGACTTTATATTTCAGACACACAGATCCATAATTTGGTTAGTACACAAAATACAGCACTTATGAAAATATTATAAATAAATAAATAAATTTAGTAGTAGTAGAGCTTTTTTGTGAAAGAGTTCGTCCGGGGAAGTACTACCACCATACCTATTTCTGCCGCAAAGCAGTAGTGCTCGCGTTGCTGTGTTCCGGTTTGAAGGGTAAGGGTGGGTTCCGTCGTCTGTCTTTCCTGAAAACTATAATCTGGGTCTCTTCAAGGCTAGAGTGAATAGGTAGGTGCCTTCTAGACCTTTGTGCTCCATCTTCGGCCACATCGTCACTTTCCAACAGGTGAGATCGTGGTCAAACAAAGGTCTATCAAAGTTAAAAAAAAAAAAAAAAAAAAAAAAAAAAGGGTGCCGGTGAAATTACAGGCACATGAGACTTTTCATCCTTATGTCTCAGGGTGGCTGGCGCAGTGCAATGCGACATAGGGCGCGTCCTAGGTGGACGTGACCTATGAGGTAATGCACTGTTCATAGGCAGAGGTTACCGCTTAACATCAGGTGGGCCATCGGCTTGTTCCGTCATTCAGTAGTATAAAAAAAAAAAAAAAAAAAAAAAAAAAAAAACCTACAGTAAAATCTGTAGTTACATTTTTATTATATAACTGGGCAAAATGTTCTCAGTAATATGTGTAATATGCCATAACTGAATGCATCTTGGTCCAGTGCTGGGAAAGGCAGGGCTTGGCAGGTGGGAATCTGGACTATCGGCTACCACAGCCAGGAGGTATGGTTATGGTTGGCTTATGGTTTGACACTTTTCCATTATAGGCATAGAATCAAACTAGCATGGGTTTGATTTTGTTTATTTTGAAACTATAACCTCGAGCAGAGTACAAGTACTTAGAAATCTCCATAATTCATTCAGTCAAGGGCGATCCTTTGCAATTTAGTGTAACCACGAGCAAAATAAACTTCTGTTAGTCACACTAACATGTGACAATCTGGTGTGACCACGTGTCCGTCATGAAACAATGCACGACAGGCCTCACCGCTTTCAAATAAATCAGTAGATAAACCATGACCATCGAGAGTTACTTTGTTTTGGGGTTCCACGAATCAAAAATAAAGCGTCCAAGAAGTTAAATATCTACCGAATTTCCGTAGGAAGCGACATGCTCTAGCAGGTGTGGATATACAATTGCCCACACTCACAAACTTCAAGAGAAACTAATAACGGAACATAGTTGACCTACTTACTTCAGTGCCTCTTTCTCAGTTCGCAATGGATGACAATATTTTTAATCCTAGCACAATGTTGACAACTCACCGTACTCTTGAAAACAAATAAATTAATAATGCTGGACAAGTTCACAAAACATTATCTAGCCCCAAGCTAAGCCAGAGCTTGTGTTATGGGTACTAGTTAACTGGTACTTAATACAATACATTACATAGATAGATCTTTTTTATTAAACATAGAAAACACCCAGAACACCCTGCCCCCTTATTCGATATGACCAAACGTCACATGACGCGGGTTTGTAACGATATCTGCGTGGAATCATCGTTCAGAATACATTGTGACGTCACACGTTATTGTCAGTTCACGTTATGTTCATAGCGACTAACCCTCCTGAACTAAGAACCTATCCTACCTACCTACCTGGCTAAGAATTGTGTGCTATTGTGGAAAGTACCTACTATGAAGTTAGCTGCTTTTTGCTATTGGAGAATTTAATTGCCAATCCCAATTAGTTCAATAAATATCCGCACAAATATTGAATTAATTTGGCGCTAGGTTGGCATTAAAGAGTAAAAAATTACACTTTTTTAATACTAGCAAACCTTAGCGCAGAGAGAGGTGATCATATTGGTAGGTTTGTGTTAAAAAGACAGGAAACGAAATAAGAAGGGAACAATCTCGTTACGTATAAATAAAACATAGTATTAGAGACTAAACTAGCTGTTGGTTTTAGAGCTAAATTATCCGAATACAACGGATCCTTCAGTATAGTAATTCAAACTCTCACTTGGCAGAGATTCAGTTCCGTTTCGGTTGAATGAGGCTGATCACATCGTTTCATAGCTGATAGTATGGCTCAAGGTCACTGAGATGAAAAGTCGAAGGTTGAGTGACACAATCCTAGTGACTCTTATCGGTACTTATCTACGGATTTATCGTTGAGTAAATATTGGAAATCTCCACGACGCAGTAACCTCAGCCCTTTATAAATGCAATACCTCTTAGGTCACGTCCACCTAGAACATACCCTTCGTGATATTGCACTACGCCCGTCATCCTGAGATATAAAGTTGAAGTCCCATGTGCCTGTAATTTGACCTTCAAAAAAAGCTCAATTATCTTAATAAAAGATTTCTTGATCGAAGTAAAACATAGTCAAAATGTAATGCGGATCATGCTCCAGTCTTTTTTCGATGTCATAAAAGTATAATAAATGGTATTCTACTCAACTGACAATGCAACACTGAAATGTGATAAAAACTTGAACATTACAAAGTTTTCTGAGAATTATAGTTTATTAGACGCATCCCTCTTTCACTCTTTCCAACTATGTAAGGACTATCCTACAATAATTGATGATGCCCAGAAGCGAATGTAGACTAAATTGTAATTATGAGGGAGCAGAATACCAATCTTTAGTCAATTCACAATAAAGTCTCGATTTGGTCAACGTTCAGTGTGGTTATCAAATAAAAGAATGTAATTAAATGATCAATAAAAAAATCTAAAAGGTCATCTTTTTGAATGATAGATCCTTGTTCTCTGAGACATAAAATAAATCAAATAAATCGATATTTTAATCTGTTTTAAGCTACGCAAATCATGTTTACGGCAGGGTATAACGCTAAATTACCAATCTTAGATAAGATTTTTAACTAACTGAATCAAGTATAATATTCAAATAAAAAATATGCATGGATACTACATTATAATACCGAGGGATCACGTAGGCAGAAATACGGCAGGATAAAATTTTCTCGATAAAAAAAAACACAAATTTACCTCTGACTTTTGGCTAGATTCGATTGTTTATCAATATGGTACAGATTATTGCGTCAAAAATTGGATAAATAATATCAATACAATAAAAAAGAGGGTTCAACCATGGGTTTTTTAAAAATATCTATATTTCATGAGATATTCAATAAACACCGCTTAATTGAGCTGCGCGTGGCGTTTTTTTGTATGAAGATTTTTGCCTGGCGGGAGCGCAGTCTTAAGATGTTTTTATTGGTTTTATTTTCTTAAATCCTCCGATATTACATATGTTAACAGATATTGCCGTGCAGGGTGTCGGTTCTGGTCCACTGCGGACCCTACAGGGCCACGATCGCCATCGGCTCGCTCGCAGCTCACGTGGTGATAGCTGTACTCTAGTGTTTTAAATCTTTGTCTTACTCTCACTGTTTTTATAGTACGATTTTGGTTAATTATGATGTATCATTATCGTGAAAAGAAAATACCAATGTTTAAAAAAGAGGCTCAAATCTTATTTTTGGTGAACTTTTACAATAGATCAATCAGATTTCTATAAGATAACATAACATAGCAATAACATTGCACTAGTCATTAATAAAGTTGTTCTCCTTCATCGCTTTTTCCTCATACCATATTTTCCTTGTTAATAATAAATTATTACTTACGTAGATTTAAAGTTGTCGATCTCCAAATTTTCTTTCTTTTCCTTGCCCATTTTACTAGATTACCTGAAATTAAAATTACATGATCAATAATTTTCTCCGGCAAATGTCATGCATGTGTTATATAATTAGCACATACAGCCTTATAGCTGACGGCAGTGACTAGTGACCTGACGAGTGTAATGTATGAATAAGATTTGTAGGAGTTATGTGAGTTGTGACGAATCCAACTCTGATAGGCAGCGTTCAGGAAACTACGCTATATCTTCACGTCACAGATACTGCAGAGCCTCAAGATGAAAGTCTGATACCTATCGGTGCATGTTGAAAGTGATGACTTTTTTTTTTTTTTTTTTATGCTACTTGGATGACGGAACAAGCAAGAGGCCCACCTGATGTTAAGCGGTAACCTCTGCCTATGAACAGTGCATTACCTCATAGGTCACGTCCACCTAGGACGCACCCTATGTGGCATTGCACTGCGCCCGCCACCCTGAGACATAAAGATGAAAAGTCTCATGTGCCTGTAATTTCACCGGCACCCTTACCCTTCAAACCGTAACACAGCAATGCGAGCACTACTGCTTTGCGGCAGAAATAGGTATGGTGGTAGTACTTCCCCGGACGAACTCCTTCACAAAAAAGCTCTACTACTACTAAAACTACTAGTGACTTACGGCACTGAGACGTGATCGGACGGTTATTGTGGCATTCTATGGGGAAAGCCTATATTCAGCAGTGGGCTTGTACCACCATCAATTTAGAAAGCGTAGTTAGAGTAGGTATGTACTATACTACCTAATCTACTTGCGGACAAAGTCGCGGCCAGCTAGTATATGAATAAGCCGAAGTAAACAAAAAAACTTAAAAAAATGTTAACGCAACCGTCAAACGCCACACCGACCTCCGGCTGCCACACTTAGACATAAAGATGAAATCCCTGTTATTGGTGCCACTTGCCACCGGCACCTATTTATTTATTTATTTATATTTATACAACTAGTACGGCCTGGGCCAGTTACACTACTTTATAAGTTATAATTTATGCACACTTATTTTGACAGAATACCTACATTAAAGATTGGCACAGAGAAAAACATAATCAAAAAAAATAATTAAACAAATAACACAATCCAATCAAAAAACACATGTCATACTGAGTTCAGTGAAAACAAATCAAAAATTAATAAATAAATCAATCAAATAAAATGTCAAAAATGAATAATCATAATAAAGCCTAAACAATAACAATAAAAGCAAGCAATACATATATGTCAAAATGTCCGACATCCCTCTCACACATTCAATTCGCAGAACCCCAAGCACTCCGACAGGATCACCTTCCATCCATCCGCAAACACATCGCAATCACGATTTGCGTCCAGGAGGGCATTGAGCGCAGTGAGTGTACGCGGGATCGGAGAATGGGCGCGGGCCACCGTGCGGGAAAACGGCACCGAGAATAACTTATGTCTCCTGCCGCTGCAATAGTATTGTATCCTATTGTATCCTTCAAACCAGAACACAACAACGCGAGCTCTACTGCCTTGCGGCAGTAATAGGTATGGTGGTAGAAGGTACTTGGGCTGGGTTTAGCACCTTGACACTTGATTTGTGCGTCACGCCCCTAGAATGTATATAAAAACGCGAAGCCAGTAGCTCGCGTGGGAGGTGCTGAGTGAAATTCAGGGGCAACCTCGCGAGAGTACTGGCGAGAGCCCACACCGGAGTCCGACACTTCCAAATGAAAATATCTTTCGAACTATTAATTTCCTAAGTTGTAAGGGACAACCTCCTCTCCCCCTTCCCCTCCCCCCTTCACCCCGTGTCTTTGTGCTTAACTTTATCCAGGTACTTCCCCAGACGAACTCAGAATAGGTTTCTACTACTTTACTAAATACTGGCCCTTTAAAAGAACTGCGGGCAAAAAATAGACTACAGTGAAACCCTGTAGAATGAGGTCTACCCACAGTTCATTATCAAAGGAAGAACCCGTTCTGCTGAAACGGACTCAAATCGAATTTACATAGGTTTCGGCTTCTTGGAAGTTTCAAACCTTCTCGGGTGCAAATTATGTTTGCAGGGCGGTTGTTGCCCCTGTATATTGGATTATCGGGATGTAGACCGAAAATAACCCTCTGTGGATCCTATCATCGCATTGGTTCTTTAATCCGTGGGTCACAATCAAAGGCGCTTCAGAGTGGTCATGTAATAGCCAGAGACAAGAAAAGCATCGGATCGTACTTAGAGCAATGCAGGCCTCCGTCCCGGAGTTGCTCGATGGGATCGTACTTTTAGTTATAGTTTTAATAATAATATGGTTTAAATGTTTATTTTAGTGCACTGCATTGTTTTTGTGTATGATGGTTTTATTATCTAGTTTTTAGTAAGAAAGAAAGAAGAAATAAATGTTTATTACAGCATTAACAAAGTCGGTTACATATAAAACTAAAAACATTTATTAATACACGTTACAAAAGGAACCTTAAGTATATTATCGACGGCCCTCACACTAGACTCAGCCTGTATCGTGAGGGCCAAACTTACGCTCGGTGCAACTAAAATTCAAGTAATGTTGGTACATTAAAACGTTGTAACGTTGTTGGTATAGTATGGTGCACTGTCTTTAATTTGTTTAGAATGTACGTGTGTGATTGGAGATGCAAATAAACGTTTTATTTATCTATCTATCTATCCCTTTTAAAAATGTCTATAAGATTCCGTACCCAAAGAGTGCCTTATTACTAAGCCTCCGCTGTCCATCCGTCTGTCTGTCAGCGGGCTGTACCTATCTCATGATAATCGTAATAGGTAGACAGTATTTCTATTTCCGCTATAACAACAAATTCATATAAAGGCGCCCCCATACTAGAAACGTGTTTTTTAATGTTAAATCTTGTATGATGGTCTTCGTATACGAGTCCGACTTGCACTTGGCCGATTTTTATTTTTAAATTGTTAATAATAATTACGAAAGTTACCTGCAAAAAAAAAAGTAGATACAAAGGCAGTTTTTTGTTAAGTTGTATAGTCTTCTTTTCAAAAGCAATTATTTTATTATTCGTCACGTGAGCTCTATTCTGTCACTTTCTAACTTACCAGTAGCCCAATTGTCCTATTTATTTTATAACCACACTGCAAGTTGACCGAAACGAGATTGTATTGTAAATTGACTGAGAAATTGGTATTCTGCTCCCTCATAATAACCATACCATACCTCATAATCTACTTCGGTTCTTGCGAACATATATTAGAGCAGGATAGTGTTATATAATAGTTGTAAAGAGTGAAAGAGAGAATTCTCAGAACTTTTAAACATTCAAGTTCGAGTCGCATTTCGATATAATCACATTCTGCGTTGTAAGGTCAGGTGAGCAGAATACCATTTTTGACGTTTGTGACATCGACACTAGATCGTAGCATGATCTGAACTTTAATTTGACTATTTTTTATTACCAGAATTGGGCTTCTGAACTGCTAGCTGCCTCTTAATGAGTGTTTTACGACATCCACGAGACAAAGACGAAGACAAGACGACGAGGTCCATTCATTGGCCGGAGACGCCGCAGCACTTGTTCAGTGGTTATGGTTACGTCACAAAGCACGCAATTTATAACGAGTTGTCAATGACCTTAGTGTATTTTCTCGTAAACAATGTCCAACACTGGACATTGCAATAAGGTATGCACAACAATGGCGAGGAAAATGAATCGCAACGCGAAATTGATTATGGACGCTACGATTTCATTAAAATTACTGTAAAGTACCAATTATATACACAATTGCAGGTTGCGGTTAAAAAAAAATTGTACCAAAAAAGGTACCCACGGAACCATTCAACTTTAAATTTGCATTGACGACCTCTGTGGCGCGGCGGGCGAAAGTTGGCCTGCGACCCAGGAGGTTGCGGGTTCGATTCCCGCCTCGGAACAAATATTTGTGCGATCGCAGATATTCGTTCAGGGTGTTCTGGGTATTTTCTATGTATAATAAAAAATATCTATCTATGTAATATATTGTACAAGCGACTCGCCCCGGCTTCGCACGGGTAGCCCCCGGTGAACCCCCTCCCCCTATCTCAATCTCCTGGTTTTAAGCTACCTCCACACTAATTTTGAGCCAAATCGGTTCACCCGTTCTTGAGTGGTGTAACTAACACGACTTTGTTTTATATACAAAGTATATCAGTTATCTAGTATCCATAAAACAAGCTCTGCTTAGCTCGAGGCTAGATAATGTTGTGTGAACTGTTCAGCATTATTTATTATTATTACTATTATTTTTACTAAAGGATTACTTTGTTGTCTGTCTGTCTGTCAAGACCCTTTTTCACAGGAACTGCTAAAGATAGCAGCACCTTGATGGTATTCTACGTCATAAGAACGAATCCAAACTAGCGATAGTGGCCCCTTGCGATATCGTTCGTTTTTTTTAACACACCTTTTCCTCACATTAACGAACACATCAAAAAATAATCGTTCGGAAGTAATGCGTGTACATACATTTCGGAGATTCATTTTTATTTCTAAAGAAGATGATAGTTATAGACAAAACTTGCATTAAAAAGATATGGCCTTAAATGTTTATTTTTTGTAAGGAAATAGCTATAAGAGGTTGAACCTCGATAACGTTGAGCATTTAATCACTACATTTTACTCGAAAAGGGCTCTGCTCATTTCGAAAGAATACGGTCAACTTCCCATACATTGTTTGACCCAACTTTTTTGACTAACGTAACGTACAGTTGAGATACGTTTGGTTATTGATAATATATTTTATAATTATTATATAATATAATATATTCTCTATTTCAGGCAAAAAACACAAAAATTACAAAAATTACAAAATAAGTTAAATTACAATGCAGTCAAATTAAAAATTAAAATGGGTACTACATAAAACTAATACAATAAAAACTAATACAATAAAAAATACCTATTATTTCCTGTTACCGCTCTCTTTTAAGAAAATTAAAAGATAATAAAGAAGTTGTGGGAAAGTAATGATGTGTTCTATTTCACGCAAATGCAATAAGTTGATTTATATAATTATTTAGAAATACTACGTTTGCTTACAAACTCCTAAAAATATGCATGTTCTTTAGTGAAACTGGACAAAAACCAACATTTAGAACCGTACTAATTACTTCCATGAAGGGGAATTAGCCTGGTTCATTTATTTTTGACCTGGGTCAGCGATTGCCCAACTTCTTTACGGATCGGAACCTTTAGGCTGGCGCCTTATAGAACGCACTTGTACGTTTTATTTCTTAAATGAGGTAAACACCTCAAGTCAATTCGTACGTAATGGCATGGCTTCCGATGACTCATGTGTGTCAAAGTGTTGCGTGGGTAAACTTGCCAGACCACTGCACTGGAAAACAAGAGATATTAACAAAAACAAAGAATGTCTTTTATGTGTTTTTATAGATAGCAATTGTTTCCTAATGATGTTTTAAATGGAACTCGTGAAAATCTGTTTCTAATTGGATACTAATATTATAAAGAGGTAAACTTTGTTCGTTTGTTAAATATAAAACAAAAACTACTAAACCGATTTTAAAAAATATTTCACATAATGAAAGCTAAATTATCAGCGAGTAACTTATGGGGAGAAATTGCGTTAGCACATTTTGATGGTATTTGCAGTATTTGGTTAGATTTGGGGGGTTAACTGCTTTTTATCCCGCACATACCCGTGCAAACCCGGGGCGAGTCGCTAGTGTAAAATAATACAAGATCACAGACATACCTCTCATAATTAGCTAACTGAAGTGGCAATGGGCAGGCCATAGATAGATAACACTGTATTGCACACCACATTACAAATTAACGCGTTAAAAAGAATCAAAATGAAATAAAATCTAAAATAAATATAAAAAACTGGTAGTAGTAGGTAGGTTGTTTCGTAGGAAGGCGTTGTTGTGTGTTGTGTGGGGTCAAATAGGTCCTTGTCTCAGGATAAGCTACACCAGACCAAGGTTTAATGCAGCGCTGGTTTTCAGACAGGGCTTAGCTAGGTGATGCAAATTAAGAGTTGGTGTGATAATTATTTATTAGTTATTACGAGCCTGTGGTGTCACACTGTAGGGCAAATGCCTCCTTTCCTTCTCTCCAGTCCTCTCTCTTTTTGGCCCCGCAGTAACCAATCCTTTAAATAGGTATCTATTTCGTTTCTCCATCTTCGCCGCGGTCTGCCACGACATCTTTTTCCGTTCCCAGGCGTGAACTCTGTTATGGCTTTAGCCCATAATCTGTCTGGCATGTGGCAGACGTAGCACGCCCAATCACACTTCAATTTACCCGCTTTCTGTCTGACATCCGCGATTTGAGTTTTAGAGCGCAGTAGGTATACTGTTGCAAACGCGGTCTATCAGTCTGACTCCTAGAATACTGCGCTCCAAGGCTCGCTGGCGAACCACGAGTCTAGACTTTTGTTGATCAGTGATAATGATGATGACCTAAAGTCGACGTCACTGTATGTAAGGCGCTGTCTCCACGAGCGAGAGAATTGCGACGAGTCCACGCTCGCCCATACAAATTATCGCCGCGATAACATCGCCGTGTGGAGACGCGTTCATATAAATATATGGCACGACGTTAATATCGCCGCGATTCTCTCGCTCGTGGAGACAGCGCCTTAGATAGAAGGCCTTTGAACGGTAGATATACATTTAAATAAGTCGTAAATCTAAAGTTTTGGGCAAAAAAACAATTTGTTAAGACACTTTATTCCTTTTCCAGTGAAACGCCTTGAACAATCTAATAAGACTTGCTTTAAAATCATTTAATACAATTTCTTGTTTGACAAAATATCAATGCCAATAAAATGTTACGTTAACTAAACTTTGTAATTTTGTAATAACGAATAATTTTATGTTCAAACGATGTCCAAACAGCGTGGCCCTAAGAAAACAATATTTAATCAAATACATTTTATATTAAATTATTCCGTTCAGTCTCAAAGGACAGAATTATTATGAGTTCTCCGGATAAGTTTAATTTTCAGTAGCAATTAATTACGTACCTACCGCAGTACCTACTTCTGGAATGTGATTTTGACATGTTGATCTATATTTAAAGAGTAGCCGTCTACCCGCGGCTTCCCACGCCACAGAATAAATAATAGTACCCCTGCGTGGATTCTAGATAAAAAAGCCCCTTCCCTCTCTCCCGTCCCCTTAAGGGGGGGTAACTATAATGCAAAATTACCAATCTTAGATTTGATTTTTAACTGTCTAAATCAATATTTTCTCAATAGAAAGAAAAACCTAAGTTACGTCTATTTTTTGCCTTTTTTCGATTGATTATTAAAAGGGTGCACATTATTGGGTAAAAAATAAAAGAAAAAAAAGCAATACAACAAAGCCCAGGGTTTACTCAAGGGATTTTGTAAAATTATCTATATTTTACGAGATATTCAATAAAAACCGCTTTTTCGTGCTGCGGGAGTCGTTTTTTTGTATGAAGATTTCTGCCTAGAGTTGGCGCAGTCTTAACATCCATCCTCACTCTAAATACCATCAAAATCCGCTAAATTCTTACGGAGTTGAGTGGAAGTAAGCCGCGGGAAGAAGCTACTTAATAACAATAATGTGGCTTGCTATAAGTGGATTATTTTTTGGAATCGTATCAGTAGTTCCGAAGATTACACCCACAGACAACACCACCCATCCTACAGACCATTCACCGTAACTTGGCACCTGCCATGGAGTATTTACAGGTGCCATGTTACGGTGAACGAGCCAGACCGTACACCGTAAGTTGGCTCCTGCTATGGAGTATTTACAGGTGCCATGTTACGGTGAACGAGCCAGACCGTACACCGTAAGTTGGCTCCTACCATAGAGTATTTACCAGATGCCATCTTACGGTGAACGAGCCGGACCGTTCACCGTAAGTTGGCTCCTGCCATGGAGTATTTACAGGTGCGATCTTACAGTGAACGAGCCGGACCGTCCCCCGTAAGTTGGCACATGCCATGGAGTATTTACAGGTGCCATCTTACGGTGAAAGAGCCGGACCGTTCACCGTAAGTTGGCACCTATCATGGAGTATTTATAGGTGCCATCATACAGTGAACGAGCTGTATGAACCCCTTCGTTATGGTAGGCATATAATACTACGTTAGGACAGGGCAGAAGACGTGTAAAATGACGGTCAGTTTTTCGGTGTCAAAATAGGATTTTAGACATCAACGACAGCCAGTCTATGTCATGATACGCTTGCGAGCTGTCGTCTTTGGTGATAAGACAAAATGCAAATTTTGTAGATAGACCGCATCTTGATATTTAAATCTATGGTGGTGGGTATAACCATACCAAGTTTCATTAGAATCCGGCAAGTAGTCTTAGGCCGTTTGTCCACCACCGCCGTCACCGTCACGTCACTGAGAACGAGATGACGGCGCCGAAGTCGCGATGCATACATTCACTATAGCCGCGTGTCCATCACCACCGTGACGGTGACGGACGTGCGGTGGACACGCGGCTATAGTAAATATATGTATCGCTACTTCGTCACCGTCATCTCGTTCTCGGTGACGTGTCGGTGACGGCGGTGGTGGACAAACGGCCTCAGAGTGATGATTTTTTTAAAATATGGATAGACACACAAACCTACCTATATTGGAGTTGAAGTTGCGTTGGTTCGGAATACCAAATGTTTCAAATTGTTTAGTTTTGTACTTTTGTATGTTGCATACGTAATATGAATTTACCTAGATAAAATAACCAAGTTTAATACCATAATAATAACCCATCTGTTTGCATGCAACACAAATTATAAAGGAGGTATAAATGTAAGAAAAATGGAAAGGAGAGTTTCAAACATTCTTTTTTTTGTTAATGTCTTTTTTGTTTTTTTTTAAAAACAATTTATTTAATTTTTGTCATGTTACATCACTAGCCCAACATCTCATAAAACTAGTATTATCGATCGTAGTGTTATTTTATTACCCGTTTTCTTCTCGTTCAACTTGACATTCAGACAAAAAAGGACTTTGCTAATAAAACTTGTTCATATAACATTCAATTGCTTATATGGTGAAAATTATATGATGACACAACACCCGCATCTAGACTCACCAATATTTAATAAGTCTACTACTCGCCTCAACGATTCTTTCTAGGTCACTCTTCGTTATATCAAGGACCATCGTGGTGGTCCTGAAAAGGGTATTGTGACCATTGATGAAAGAACTAAATTACAGGTACATGAGACTTTTTATCTTTATGTCTCAGAGTAGCAGGCACAGGCAATGCTGCCTAGAGCGCGTCAGGTGGACGTGACCTATGAGGTAATGCATTGTTACAGGTAGAGGCTACCGCTTAACAGACCATCTGCTATTCCGTCACTCAAATCAGATATAAATAAAACCGGCCAAGTGCGAGTCGGACTCGCGCACGAATGGATCCCGTTTTACCCTTTGGGTACGGAACCCTCCAAAATAGCACAGTAGTTAATTAGTAAATTCATTAAAATTGCGCAGTTATCGGTATCTTTTTTTTTTTAACTTTGATAGACCTTTGTTTGACCACTATCTCACCTGTTGGTAAGTGACGATGTGACCGAAGATGGTGCACAAGGTCTAGAAGGCACCCCAAGATCTTGGGTCTCAAGAAGATGATGAGCTTTTATGAGCAACTAACACAATACAATTTGAATATCTCGCCAAAAGCGAAGCATTTCACGTCCGGTAAAAGGCTTTGACGGGATAAAGGTCTTAGTTCGAAGCGAACTATTTATAAGTTCTGAGACAGAGTCCACGTGGAATGCTCAATTAGCTAGGGAAGGTACCTACTCATTGTTATGGAGAATTATTTTATGAAATCTCAAAAATAAAGACTTCTAGATTTTGTTAAGGATTATGCTCTCACTTGTGGCACGAAATTCATTTTTTTTTGTGTTTTTGCCCCTTAACAGCTCATGAACACTCCTTCAGATAGCGAAAGTTAATTTCGTGGCAACTCACGTTTTAATTTATAGTATCTCATAAATATCATCAGTTTATATAATATAACCCATAAACACATTTTTATAGTGTTTTTTTATTCAGGGGTATCGTAGCTTAACTGATGATATTAATAATATAGGTACTATCAATTAAAACATGTGTGTTAAGTCTCCTTGTTCTCGCCAAATCAACTTTCGCTATATCAAGAAGTGTTTATGAGCTGTAATGGGCAAAAAACATCAAAAAAACAATTTCGCGCCACAAGCAAGAGTATTATAACGCAAAACTACCAATCTTAGATTAGATTTTTAACTGACTAAATCAAGTACAATATTCAAATTAAAACTATGCATGGATACTACATTATAATACCAAGCGAACACCAAGAGAGAAACACGATAGAACAAAATTTTCTCGATAAAAAAAACCTCCAACTTTTGGCTAGATTCGATTGTTTGTCAATATGGTACAGATTATTGGGTCAAAAATTGGATAGGTAAATAAAATCAATGCAATAAAACGCTGGATTTAGCAATAGGGTTTTTTAAAATTATCTATATTTCACGAGTTATTCAATTAAAACTTTTTCGAGCGGTGCGAGGCGTTTTTTTTGTATAAAGATTTCTGCCTGGTGGGAGCGTTACAGAAAGAATAATACAAGGTATGTACAAAATACATATGAAACAGTTGTGCTACCTTAAGACCGCTGCTAGCGATCTAAAGGTAGCTCAACTGATCCAAATCACTACCAGACGGAAGTGTCTCTAAGATGCTGGCTGCATTTCCACGCTGAATGGCAATACTAAAGCGTTGAGCCAGATAAGAGCCAGCTCTCGGGTAACGCATCGCTTCAAACAGATGCCCTGAAAGAATTTTGAAAACGCGAAGGGATCCGGAACCCCACGGACCCAGAGTCTCGACCCCGAAAGGCTCAAATAAGTAAGCTCTGTCGAGACTTGCATATTTGCGTCTTTTGAGGTCCTCAGCGGAATCTGCCGCCGCACCGGCCCTAACTGATGTCCCGGACAGATGAGATGGCGCAAGGGTATCAAGTAACGCATGTAGCGTCCCACCACAAAGGCATACCCTTCTCCCACGGAACAAGAGTCATGCCGTCAGGCCGCTTACCATCGTCACGTCTTAAAATGGATTATATTTGATTGATTTATGCAGCTGTTGTAGCCGTGTGACCGTAGCGCGCATAGCCTGCCAGAAAGATTCATTCACAGAAGCTTTTCAGAAGTTACTTCTCGAAGCTTTTCACAAGTTCAATGTTCAACTGTCGCGAACTTATTAATTATATTCGTGAAATGAGTTCTCTTACTTTCACGTTTTCCAATCGCATTGAATACACAAGTAGTCTCAACTGAAGTTACTTGCGTAACTGCAAGAAAATTCACAGTTTTCAATGAAATATTGACGAGTAGTATTAGAGCTTTTTTGTGAAAGAGTTCGTCCGAGGAAGTACTACCACCATACCTATTTCTGCCGCAAAGCAGTAGTGCTCGCATTGCTGTGTTCCGGTTTGAAGGGTACGGGTGCCGGTGAATTTACAGGCACATGAGACTTTTCATCTTTATGTCTCAGGGTGGCGGGCGCAGTGCAATGCCACATAGGGCGCGTCCTAGGTGGACGTGACCTATGAGGTAATGCACTGTTCAAAGGCAGAGGTTACCGCTTAACATCAGGTCGGCCATCTGCTTGTTCCGTCATTCAAGTAGTGTATCTAGAGTATCCGGCTGAGATGCGAGATGTGCCATGTTCAATTCCCGGTGCAAAACAAATATTTGTTCCGTGTCTATGTGCTGTAGCCACAGCAGGTACACAAAATACAGCAAATCCAAGTGTGGGATCAAGACTATGTATGTGTCTGTTGGGAGTCATGTTATGTTATGTTGAGATTAAGTAATAAATAAAGTGTTTTTTTTTATGTATGTTAGTTTCTAAGGTATTTATGTTGATATGGGCTTACTGTTTAGGTTTAGTGCATTACTCTGTAAGCCAGTTTTTTTTTTTTTTTTTATTGAATTTTAGAATAGAATAGAATAGAATAGAATATTTTTTTATTTGTAACAACACAGATATAAACAATATAAAACATGAAAATACACAAAATTATAGTTACATTTGCTGTTACAAAAAGGTCTCTAACTCAGCATATATATATTTTACTATCTATTCCACAACTATATTAATATAATGGTCCTCTTAAATGTACCGACATGTTTCCGTTCACTTCATTAGCTCATTAGGAATCTTAAAAATGCGGATAATCTAAATACGCGTGTGTTATTTTAAACGCGTGCTATTAAGAGCGACGCGGTGGTAACGGACGCCATGGGAACCTTTTCACGTAATACATAATCGGTCGCATAACAAAAAACATCTAGGCGCTACAGGTTCAACCAGTTTTAACGAACATTTTAGTGAGAGGCGAATTAGGCGAGCCTACTCTTTGATAATGTGTTTTTGTGTATAAAAATAATATTATGAATATTCCCTTTAGAGTTTTGTTAAATTTTGTTGACGACTTCACTAACTCAAATTATTACACACAAATTACCTTATTTTTTATATCTGTATAGTTTTTTTTTTTATCATTTTTTTTTTTTTGGTGTGTGTCTTTGATTGTATAGTCATAAATAAACGTTTCCTTCTTTCTTTCTTCCTACTAATATTATCAATGCGAAAGTTTGTGTGTGTGTGTGTGTGTGTGTTTGTTACTTCTTCACGCTGAAACGGCTAAACGGATTTGCATGCAATTTGGAATGGAGATAACTGGAATCCCGGAATAACACACAGGCACATTTTTATCCCGATATTCCTACGGGATCGAGACTTACGCGGGTGAAACCAAGGGGTGCTGCTAGTAATTAATAAGTTACTAAATGTTTCAAAAAATTAATACGTGTTAATAAGTAAGTTTTGTTAATAAGTAAGCCTAAAATGGTAATTGAATTTTAAAAAGGTGGTGATATATTAATGTCTTTGTATATGTGGTCTTTGATAAAAAAAAACAAGTTAAGTAATTCAAAAAAATTACTAAATTAATGATTTCACTAGATAAAATGCATAATATGAATTTCCATGTATGTTTTTCTTCTTGAAAGCTGTATGAACTAAAAACTATTTTTTAGAGTTCATTATAGACATGCTCTGAACCTATTGCGCCTTAACCTAAAATTATACTTGATGTAAACTTTTGACCAATTGTAATTTTTAAAACTATCTAAACATAGTCCAAACATAATCCAACCTGTGGTTCACCAGGCTTTGGATTTTGAGAGTTGCTGATTTAAATCATGGCATTAGCCGTAGTGTGTTTACCCATAGAATGTATTCCTCCGTCTCCTCCCGCGGATGTTTCAAAATCTGACTGTGGGAAAATAACAAGTTGTATGGGAAGCAGCATCCACCTGAGTAGGTGCACAGATACTGCGATCACCAATCCACCTGCCAAGCATAGTGATTGAATTATTACCTACCGTATTTTTGAATTATTTATACAGTGGTGGCCATATAATTAAGAACGCTGATATAAAGGGAAGATTTTTTCCAACTAAGATGCAAAACTAATTGTATGCATTTGTTTTTATTTCTCTCGGTATCGTAAAACATTTCCATATTACCACTGTTTTCATTGATACACATGATTGGCTAAAAATCAATAGGCAAACTTTTTACACTACTTTTAAACAAAGTATTCCTTATTACTGGCTGGTCACGTAATTAAGAACGCTAAGTAGTTTATACCTTTATTCAAATTTAAATAGAGAACACTCAGTCGATTTGTTACTGTTTGTATAATTTTGGCGCCATTACGTGCTGTAAAAGATTGAAGGTGATTGCTTCTTTAGAAAAAACAATGGGAAAAAATAAAAGTTGTGATAAATCTACAAGGGAAGTAATAATAAAACTTCGCCGGAAGAATTGGTCTTATAAAAAGATAGCCGACCATCTGCAATGTTCAAAAACGATGGTTTTCCACGCTGTAAAGCATTTTGCTACGTATCAAACTACTTCGAAAGTTCCACGTGTACCTAAACAGAGAAAAACAACTCCTCGAGATGACCGAAACATCGTTCGTATGGCAAAACAAAATCCTTTTAAAGGGTCCAATGAGCTTAGAAAATAATATTTTGGTGAAAACAACCCTTCAGCAATCTCAGCACGCACTATTCGAAGACGTTTGGTAGAAGAAAAATTGCACGGTAGGATAGCAAGAAAGGTACCCATGTTAAAACTTTGCCACAGGCAAGCCCGGCTTGCATTTGCGAGAAAGTATGAAAACTGGACTGTGCAACAGTGGAAAAATGTACTTTTTTCTGACGAGACGAAAATAAACAGAGTATGTTCTGATGGAAAACGATATGTACGACGTCCCCCGAATACAGCATTCATTCCAAAGTACACGAAAGTTACATTAAAGCACGGTGGTGGAAATGTGAAAATTTGGGGTTGCTTTTCTGGACATGGTGTAGGTCCTGTAAAGTTGATAGAAGGTAACATGGATCAGTTCCAATGCAAAAATATACTGGAAGAAACAATGTTACCATACGCTGAAGACGTTCTACCGGTCATTTGGACATTCCAGCATGACAATGATCCAAAGCACACTGCACGCACCGTAAAGGAATTTCTTACAGCGCAATTAGTTTCTGTCTTAGACTGGCCTGCTAACAGTCCAGATCTAAACCCAATAGAGAATCTGTGGTTTGAAGTAAAGAAAAAGGTTTCAAATACAAAGTGTGGAAATTTAAGAGAGCTGTATGACGTTTTTTTAGAAGAATGGAACTCTATTTTTCTTGCGAAATGTCAAAAATTAATAGAGTCAATGCCTCGCCGGTGTAAAGCTGTAATTAAAAGCAGTGGATATGCTATTAACTATTAATTTTTGTTAAATATTTATTAAATTTATTTTTATGTTTCCTGTGCTACATAATATTGTGATTTTTAAATCTAAGTTACATACAAAACAATTCCCGAGCAGTTAAATAAATCGTTCTTAATTATTTGTCCAGTTTCAGTACTATTTGAATGTGTTACTTTGATAAAATCAATAAAATGTGCAAAAAATAGTTAGCGATTTCATACTTTATTCTTAAGTCAGGTTGCTCTATTAATGTGACTATTATATAACATAACTAGTTGCTTCTCAGAAGGTACACATCTCTGTGTATGATACGATTTAAATAAAAAACTTCTAGAACTTCAAATCGTTCTTAATTATATGACCACAACTGTATATATAGATAGATATTAATTTATAGATTTTTGATACAAAGGAAAAACACCTTCCTGCTTTTAAAATATTATAGTTTTGCTTAGTTTATTAGTTAGCATTTGACTATTACCTACTACTACTAGTTACTAGACTAGTTAGAGACTTTGCCTCTCTCTGCGTATTCTACCGTTTGTATAATGGGTTTCGTTCGTTCGTTTGACATGATGCCTACAGCAACCTTTTTTCACCGCACCGCTCGCCATCGGCAAAGGATTCATCCGCACACCTTAGAGCCAGGGTGGTCCCGGACAGGGTTTCAGAGGAACGTCCTCCCGCGAACACTCATAGGTTGTGGAATGATCTCCCTGCAGAGGTTTTTCCAAGTGACTACAGTATGGGGTACTTCAAAAGGTGTATTTGGAAATATTTAAAACAACGCAACGGCAACGCGCGTGTGATGCCTCTGGTATTGCAGGCGTCCATAGGTAACCGCGGTGTCCATAGGTAAGGGTAACCGCTTACCAACAGGAGGGCGCCGTATGATTGCTTGCTACCTTGGTAGTATACAAAAAATTGCAAGCCCATTTGACCAAGGCCCGTTATTCGTGTCACGTTCACCATAATATTATGGTGAAAAGGAACTGAACTGATGATGGCGGCGGAGAGTAGAGAATGGAACTCGTCATTCATTCATTTCGTGTCAATTAATGTTTAATCATTATTGATTTTGCCCAATAAGTGGCCACCCACGGAGATATTCCACAACATTATTATACTGGTATGATTTGGGCTCTGTTTAATCAGCATTTAATATAAGCATCCTTTGAAAAAAGAGCGTATTTCTACTCCGACGCGCAACTGGAGTTTAAACTGAACGAAATTGGTACATTACTTAAAAAACATTACGAATAATTTTTTTGCTGATGCTCGATTTAACTCCCTATCAATTTGCGTACCGTTTGTATACGAAACTGGAAAACTCCACAAAAAAAACTCATTAAAAGTCATTTTAAAAACAGAAAAAAACATACCTTACACTCAATAAATAATGTTTTTCTAAAAACACTTCACTCACATTACGTATTTACCGGTAAAATGTATAACATATCATTCAGGTACTGATTCTGTGACCATCTGTGTCCAACTGATCTGCGATTTTCCAACAAACCTTTGCATGCTTTGCGACTAAATTTCCTACACTCTAAACTAAACTCTATTTCACTAAGTTAAAGCGGTATTATCGGTTGCAGGTAAAAACGATCGTCAAGGTTGTTCAAGACTGTTGCAACGATTGTTCTTACTTGGAACTTAAGAGCACTTGCGGCTTAGTGGGTAATGCTTATTCTTCCAATCCTTATATCGTGGGTTCGTATCCTGGTCGAAATCGTGAAAGTGGCCTGCGACTACACCTATAGAATCAAGTTTAAGGCCACGTGCTAGCTACAGCATAAGCTTGACTATAAACTTTACAACTTGAAATATACCAATAGGGATACTTTAGTAAGGATAGGTGTACCAGACCTTATCGTCAGAAATAAGTACCTAATATTACTGTAATACTTTAGTAAGAATAGGTGTACCAGACCTTATCGTCAGAAATAAGTAACTAATATTACTGTAATACTTTAGTAAGGATAGGTGTACCAGACCTAATCGTCAGAAATAAGTACCTAATATTACTGTAATACTTTAGTAAGGATAGGTGTACCAGACCTAATCGTCAGAAATAAGTACCTAATATTACTGTAATACTTTAGTAAGGATAGGTGTACCAGACCTAATCGTCAGAAATAAGTACCTAATATTACTGTAATACTTTAGTAAGGATAGGTGTACCGGTCCTAATCGTCAGAAATAAGTACCTAATATTACTGTAATACTTTAGTAAGGATAGGTGTACAAGACCTAATCGTCAGCAATAAGTAACTAATATTACTGTAATACTTTAGTTAGGATAGGTTTACCAGACCTAATCGTCAGAAATAAGTAACTAATATTACTGTAATACTTTAGTAAGGTGTACCAGACCAATCGTCAGAAATAAGTACCTAATATTACTGTAATACTTTAGTAAGGATAGGTGTACCAGACCTTATCGTCAGAAATAAGTACCTAATATTACTGTAAAACTTTAGTAAGGATAGGTGTACCAGACCTTATCGTCAGAAATAAGTACCTAATATTACTGTAATACTTTAGTAAGGATAGGTGTACCAGACCTTATCATCAGAAATAAGTAACTAATATTACTGTAATACTTTAGTAAGGATAGGTGTACCAGACCTTATCGTCAGAAATAAGTAACTAATATTACTGTAATACTTTAGTAAGGATAGGTGTACCAGACCTAATCGTCAGAAATAAGTACCTAATATTACTGTAATACTTTAGTAAGGATAGGTGTACCAGACCTAATCGTCAGAAATAAGTACCTAATATTACTGTAATACTTTAGTAAGGATAGGTGTACCGGTCCTAATCGTCAGAAATAAGTACCTAATATTACTGTAATACTTTAGTAAGGATAGGTGTACAAGACCTAATCGTCAGCAATAAGTAACTAATATTACTGTAATACTTTAGTTAGGATAGGTTTGCCAGACCTAATCGTCAGAAATAAGTAACTAATATTACTGTAATACTTTAGTAAGGTGTACCAGACCAATCGTCAGAAATAAGTACCTAATATTACTGTAATACTTTAGTAAGGATAGGTGTACCAGACCTTATCGTCAGAAATAAGTACCTAATATTACTGTAATACTTTAGTAAGGATAGGTGTACCAGACCTTATCGTCAGAAATAAGTACCTAATATTACTGTAATACTTTAGTAAGGATAGGTGTACCAGACCTTATCGTCAGAAATAAGTAACTAATATTACTGTAATACTTTAGTAAGGATAGGTGTACCAGACCTAATCGTCAGAAATAAGTACCTAATATTACTGTAATACTTAAGTAAGGATAGGTGTACCAGACCTAATCGTCAGAAATAAGTACCTAATATTACTGTAATACTTTAGTAAGGATAGGTGTACCGGTCCTAATCGTCAGAAATAAGTACCTAATATTACTGTAATACTTTAGTAAGGATAGGTGTACCAGACCTAATCGTCAGAAATAAGTAACTAATATTACTGTAATACTTTAGTTAGGATAGGTTTACCAAACCTAATCGTCAGAAATAAGTAACTAATATTACTGTAATACTTTAGTTAGGTGTACCAGACCTAGTCGTCAGAAATAAGTACCTAATATTACTGTAATACTTTAGTAAGGATAGGTGTACCAGACCTTATCGTCAGAAATAAGTACCTAATATTACTGTAATACTTTAGTAAGGATAGGTGTACCAGACCTAATCGTCAGAAATAAGTAACTAATATTACTGTAATACTTTAGTTAGGTGTACCAGACCAATCGTCAGAAATAAGTACCTAATATTACTGTAATACTTTAGTAAGGATAGGTGTACCGGTCCTAATCGTCAGAAATAAGTAACTAATATTACTGTAATACTTTAGTAAGGATAGGTGTACCAGACCTTATCGTCAGAAATAAGTACCTAATGTTACTGTAATACTTTAGTAAGGATAGGTGTACCAGACCTTATCGTCAGAAATAAGTAACTAATATTACTGTAATACTTTAGTAAGGATAGGTGTACCAGACCTAATCGTCAGAAATAAGTACCTAATATTACTGTAATACTTTAGTAAGGATAGGTGTACCAGACCTAATCGTCAGAAATAAGTACCTAATATTACTGTAATACTTTAGTAAGGATAGGTGTACCAGACCTAATCGTCAGAAATAAGTAACTAATATTACTGTAATACTTTAGTTAGGTGTACCAGACCAATCGTCAGAAATAAGTACCTAATATTACTGTAATACTTTAGTAAGGATAGGTGTACCGGTCCTAATCGTCAGAAATAAGTACCTAATATTACTGTAATACTTTAGTTAGGATAGGTGTACCAGACCTAATCGTCAGAAATAAGTACCTAATATTAAAAGAAAAGAAAGAAAGAATATATATTTATTTGTATACAAGAGCTACATAGAAACACAGAACACACTAAGAAGAAACAGATATGAAGGTACTAGGTGTAACTCAAGTAACAAAATGGTTCTGCCTCAGCATGAGTTGGTTGACAGCAAGCTAGCAACCAACGCTGGTCTTCCGGCAGAACCACTTGTTCGCGTTACGGCTAACCACTCGCAACAATACTGTAATACTTTAGTAAGGATAGGTGTACCAGACCTAATCGTCAGAAATAAGTACCTAATATTACTGTAATACTTTAGTAAGGATAGGTGTACCAGACCTTATCGTCAGAAATAAGTAACTAATATTACTGTAATACTTTAGTAAGGATAGGTGTACCAGACCTAATCGTCAGAAATAAGTACCTAATATTACTGTAATACTTAAGTACGGATAGGTGTACCAGACCTAGTCGTCAGAAATAAGTACCTAATATTACTGTAATACTTTAGTAAGGATAGGTGTACCAGACCTAGTCGTCAGAAATAAGTACCTAATATTACTGTAATACTTTAGTAAGGATAGGTGTACCAGACCTAGTCGTCATAAATAAGTACCTAATATTACTGTAATACTTTAGTAAGGATAGGTTTACCAGACCTAGTCGTCAGAAATAAGTACCTAATATTACTGTAATACTTTTTAGAAATGTACTCATCAAACCCTTTAATTTGATAAGAAACATAGTACCAATAACTTTTTTCAAACCTCGCCAAATTCGATTTGTATCGTTCACCCCTGAGTTTACATAAAGAAATAATGCTGCACAGTTCACACAACATTATCTAGCCCCAAGCTAAGCAGAGCTTGTGTTATGGGTACTAGATAAATGATACACTTAATACAATACATTACATAGCTAGATATTTTTTACTATACATAAACCAAATAGAAAATACCCAGAACACCCTGAATTAATATCTGCAGATCGTACAAATATTTGCTCCGAGACGGGCATCGAACCCGCAACCTCTTGCGTCGCAGGCGAACCTTCGCCCGTCGCACCACACAGGTCGTCACCCTAGTCACAGAGTCTTTTATATAACAGTTTCACAAACTGCTATTCTGAATTTGATCGGGAATTTCTTCATTATCCTCAGAGTTATCGCGTCACGAAATTCCCCATAATTCAGTTACATCAAAGCTTTGACTTGGCTACCAAACTGAATTTATAGACTTTTTAGGGTTCCAAAGCCGACAAGGAACCTATATAGTCCCGTCATGTTTGTCTGTCCGTCCGTAATCGTACCCGTTTTAGTCGTACCTAGTACCTGGTATCAAACTGAAATTTCGCACAATAATACATTTTTATTGTATTTTATTTGTACATTAGTAGACTTTGGAGGCATTTCTGTTTGCTGATGATCTCAAAATTTTAAAGCCTATAGTTAGTGCTGGGGATTTTCAATTGCTTCAGGATGATATCGATAGAATGGCCGAATCATGTGAATGGAATGGAATGTCCCTGAATGTAAAAAAGTGTTATCAGCTGACTTTCACTCGAAATAAGAACCTTCTGTCTAGTAGTTATACCATATACAATATGCAATTAAATAAGGTCGATAATTTACGAGATCTTGGTATCCACATGGACGGTAAACTCACCTTTAATGTTCACTTGGACAATATTGTGGCAAGGTCTATGAGGATGTTGGGGTTTGTCAACAGGAACACGAAATTCTTCAAACGCCCTTCAACTAAAATCCTACTCTATAACACATTGGTGAGAAGCATTCTTGAATACTGCCCTCAGGTCTGGTCTCCATTCTATGAAGTACATAAGAATAGAGTGGAGATAGTCCAGAAAAAATTCTTAAACAATCTTTCTTATAGCTCTGGTACAGCTCGTGTGCTGAGGTCATACGAAGAACGGCTAGAGCACTTCAATATTATGACACTTACTAATAGGCGAAAATATCATGATTTGGTGTTTCTGTATAAGCTGATGAATGATATGGTGGACTGTCCTGAGCTTCTTGCGAAAGTCAACATTTCGGCTCCAGGTCGCATTCCTCGCTTGTGCAACTACAAACTGTTCCGAGAACCTGCTCACAAGACTAATCTGAGTTGTAATTCACCCCTCACGCGAATGTTTAGATCTTATAATTACTTGCCCAGGTCAGTAGATATCGATATGTTCAATGATAGTTTGCACAAATATAAAGAAAAGATAAAACAACATCTCTCGGCATCTCAGGAGCTGGTCGGATAAATACACCTACTTGAAATATTGTAAATTAGTGTTTATAGTTTAAACTTATTGACTTGTTTTTGATGTTTGGTGTGAGAAATTAATATTAAATATGATTATTATGACGATGTTAATACATTTTGGAATTATTTTGTGTACATTTGGTGAGGTTAGATTGTTGTGAATTGTTGATTGACAAAGTGTTGTAAATTTTATGTCTACCATTACTTTTTATAGTGTCATCTGTAAGGCTGCTGCCATTTATATATTTTGATAATCGCAAATACTTTAATGAAATTATTAATAATATCATGAAATTAGTGTTGTCATTATTATTGTCTTTTTTTTCATATTTCTGGCACATTGTTCAATTGTCATTTTATTTTATCAATTGCCATATGTATATTTTAATTATTACTCAGTATCAATATTAATATTAATTTATCTAAGTCCTGTACTGTGTCGATATATTTAAAATTATTTTAATTATTTTCTTTGATTTTGTTTTGTTAATAATTGTGATTTATCTACAGTCCCGATAATCTTCTTCTCTTAGTCAATGTATAATCTTCTGGTGTACTTTTTCAAAATGTTGTCAATATGCACTTACTCTTTGTTTATTATACCTGCGTTAGCTGTGTTTTTCTTTACAGAGTAAGCACAGGGAACGCATTCATTAGTTTATTATATTTTAAGTGATGTGTATTACTCATTGGAAATCCTAATAAATAAAATAAAAAAAATAAAAATAAATAGACTTCTACAAAGTCATCAAATAAAAAGTTCGGATAAAAGTTTATTATGTTGTTGGGTTAATGTTTAGGCTAGAGTGAATAGGTGCCTTCTAGACCTTTGTGCTCCATTTTCGGCCACATCGTCACTTACCAGCAGGTGAGATCGTGGTCAATCAAAGGTTTATCATAGTTAAAAAGAAGGTTTCCTCCCCTACAAGTAAATTGGGTTTTTTTTCAAAATATTTGCTTACCTTGTCGTGTGGGATATCGCTAGACAATAATCGGTTTAATAAATATTAAAATAACACCCAACAGTCACAAACATAGTCCTGACCCCACACTAGGATACCCTGTGTCGTGGGTATCAGAAACTACGAGTACCATGGTATCATAACACCCAGACCCGGAACAAATATTTGCAGATCATACAAACATTTGTCCCGCAGCGTGAATCGAACCCGCAACCTTTCGCATCTCAGCCGGATACTCACCCGACGCGCTACAGAGATCGTTTCGTGAACCATTTGACGATAAATAAATAATAATGCTGGACAGTTCACACAACATTTTCTATCCCCAAGCTAAGCAGAGCTTGTGTTATGGGTACTAGATAACTGATATACTTAATACAATATAATACATAGATAAATACAGATACATTTGGATCAGTTGTGCTACCTTTAGATCGTTAACAGCGTAGAACAAGTGTTTCATATGTATTTGAAAAAAAATTGTACATACCTAGTATTGGTTGTATTATTCTTTCTGTAAATAAAAATAAGTATACAGAGTTAAGTTGAGAGATATTAAACTTTGAAGTGGTCATTATGGATAGAGTCAAGTGTCCGGACCCCTTTCTGGCTAAACCGCTAATTGGTAATATCTGAAACGTATTCAAATAGTAGCTAAGATAATAAAATCACAGCTAAGAAAACTTTAGGTACTAGTTTATGGGTCTTTGCATCCCCTATACCACAATGCCTGAAGACGAAAGTCTTCAATCAGTGTGATGACCTACGGTGCCGAGACGTGAACACTCACGGTGCGCCTGGTCCATCGGTTCAAGGTCGCTCAGCACGCTATGGAACGAGCTATGCTAGGAGTTTCTCCGAAAGATAAAATCCGCAACGAAGTTATCCGTCAGAGAACTAAGGTCATCGACATAGCTCAGATAAATAGCAAGCTGAAATGGCAATGGGCTGGGCATATATGCCGAAGGACCGACAACCGCTGGGGTGAACGTGTTCTAGAGTGGAAAACACGTCTTGGTAAACGTAGTGTGGGGCGCCCCTTGGCTAGGTGGAGCGATGATCTGCGTAAGGCGGCTGGTAGAAAGTGGATGGGAGGAGCTAGAATCGGTCTAAATGGCGAGCATTGGGAGAGGCCTATGTCCAGCAGTGGACTCATACAGATGAAGATGATGATGAGCCGGTTTTTCAACTAGTTCATAAATACAGAAAATCTTGCTCCATGCCAAATTAATTTGTTACTACTAGTTATCATGGCTGTACTGTGTCTATTTCTTGATCAAACTGACGAAAACGCATGGCTTTAGATGACCTCCATCAGGTAGCGATGGAGCGATAGCGCTTTCTATTCTACTAGTGGCGCGGCGATTTCTTGTTTTGACTAGAGTAAACTTCGGAACCCCACATTATGAGTTGTCCGAGCGGAGCTGCGCTTGTCTGATTGTTTGACATAAATATTACCTTGCAACCACGTACCTTGCTCGAACGTGACTAGGGTCGCAATCGTAGGTAATTCCAAGTTTCCTACCCGAAATTGTCAAGATTCATGATCTTGTTCCATGGGAGAAGAGTAGACCTTTCAAAGTCAAAGTCAAAAGTCAAAGTCAAAAGTATTTTATTCATTGAAATCAAAAACTACAATGTATACTGGATTGAAATCACAAGGATCATTTCTAATCGTCTTATAAAATAAATTTACTCCTGTTCCAACGCAACCAAACCTAGAAGAATCAGGCAACAAACACGATCGGTTTTTTTTGGATGATTCTTCTTACTACTATTTGGGGAGCGCCTGTGTGGTGCTTTGAAGTGGGACCATGAATAAATATGGGACGCTACATGCAACATGCATTTATACAAATGATTTCTTGTATTGCATGTCTCTAATCCATACCCTTGGCTCTCATCTGTCCGGATATCAGTTAGGGCCGATTCGCTTGACGATCTCAAAAGGCGTAAATATTAATCTCGACAGAGCTTCCGTTTTGTGCCTTTTGGGGTTAGACTCTGGCCGTAGGGTATCGAGCCACTACACGTTTCTAAAATTATTTCAGGGAGTCTGTTCGAACCAAACTTTTTTTTTTCTACTGAATGACGGACAAGCAGATGGCCCACCTGATGTTAAGCGGTAACCTCTGCCTATGAACAGTGCATTACCTCATAGGTCACGTCCACCTAGGACAAACCCTATGTGGCATTGCCCTGCGCCCGCCACCCTGAGACATAAAGATGAAAAGTCTCATGTGACTGTAATTTCACCGGCACCCTTACCCTTCAGACCGGAACACAGCAATGCGATTACTACTGCTTTGCGGCAGAAATAGGTATGGTGGTAGTACTTCCCCGGACGAACTCTTTCACAAAAAAGCTCTACAGCTCTAAAGTTCAATTAGTTTTAATAAAGATAAAGATATAATGATAAAGATATATATATATTTGCTTGAACATAATGTCATATAGGTCTTAAAAATAAGTATGTAAGTTCCAATTATGTTCTACCTAATAGAAGAATTTGGTTCGATGCGACTCATGCCCGAGAGCTATTGTCTGGCTCAACGCATTAGCATTGCTAATTAGCGTGGCAACGCAGCCAAGATCTTAGGGTCGCTTTCATCTAGTAGTGATTTGGATTATTTGGGCTATTTTTATATCGTTTGCAACTGTCATGGACAGCTCAAAAGTTTCGTCTCTATTTTAAAATTTGTATATAGTCATACCTGCTTGTATAGAACCGATTTAAAAAAGTTACAATACAGTATATTATGCCGTCCGGGGACATAGGTCTTTAAGTCAAATTACCGACCTGCACTTTATGTACATGACACACACTATAACTTTTGAAACTATCATGGTTATGTACATAATTTTCACTAGAAACGGGATATTTACCATGATTTTTGAGTTTTATATGTTCCCGATATTTCGGCGCAGTTGCATGCGCCATGATCACGGGAGAACTGACTAAAGTCTTTGCGAGTAGATGTTATTGGCAGATATATCGATCTACCCTCTTTCTCACTCTTTTATTACGAACGATACCACTACCATCGGTTTCATTGTCACAATTCACACCAACTCGACACACAACACTAACGGTGTCCGGACGCGTAGCAGGTACCACACTTTTTTGATTCTTACACATTCTTACCACAGGCTTCCATACTCCAGATAATTGAAAACCATCTTCTCTATTGAAGTTTCTGTACTTAGTAATCTCAATTGCCTCTTGTACCATTCTCGGTATGTAATGTCGCTCTGTCGAGATTACCTGCGGACTGTGTAGCTCGATCCAATGATTTGAGCCAGATTCCAAAAGGTGTTCTGCTATGGCTGACTTATGTATGTCCTGTTCATGGCGCATGCAACTGTGCCGAAATATCGGGAACATATAAAACTCAAAAATCATGGTAAATATCCCGTTTCTAGTGAAAATTATGACACACACTAACTAAGGCTCTACACATTCTAAGAGATTAAAAATTATGCCGGATGCTCGAAGTCTGTTTGTAGTATCTCATCTGCATCATCATCCACCTGTAGAAGTCCACTGTTGGAAATAGGTCTCTCCATATAATGCTACAATTAATGGTCTTGAGCCGACCTTATCCACCGACCTTTCGGTCACATTACGATAGTATCACATTTCCATGTTGTACCTAGGTATTTCAGTTGAGAAGAATACCATTTGTGACATCTAAGACATCGTCACTAGATCTAAAATGATCAGAACATTCGTTTAACTATTTTTATGAAGCTTCAAAAGATTGTGTATTTTCTTTCAAAACCTATAAATCATCAAATAAATATCAAATATTTTCTATAAAACACATTTATATTTTGCGTAAACGATAGATTCACGAGGCAGGCTATCTATCCACTTAGCAGCTTGTTGGAGTGTCGTCAATCGTCTCCGAAATCATCAATCACAGCTTATCTACACACATTGTTCCACTGGACTTGTATTGTAGATACGTGAAGTGTGTATGGTCAATCTGTGTTACTATGCAATTCATTGCGTACCTACATATTTCAAAGGACGGCTCACTTACTCACTCATAGGTAGAAAATTGTTGCTTGACCTTCATAAATAAAATTAAAGGATACATCAGGAACAAATAACTTATTAAAAAAATCATTTTAAAATAATCCCTTGGACACGTTACAGTATTAAACGGGAACGATTTTTTTTTATACTACTCGCTCCTATTTCCTAGCACGGCCCGTCATTCGTCTTGATAAAGACTATAAGGAAACGAAAATCCTAATTTTTAAAATGGGATCTTAAAAACTTTAGTTTTCTGTCTTCAGATACTGAACGACGATTAAGTAAAACTAAATACATGGTGTTGATAGACAGAATTAGAAATTAAGTTTTGAGCTTGCAAAAAAGTTTACGATGTCGGTTAAAAGTCAGCTCAGCTCAAGTGGGATTGGGCCGGCCACGTCTGCCGCATGTTGGAAGTTCTATAGGCAAAATCCACTACTGACTGCTGGGTTCCTAACGCAAGACGCCCGTGCGAAAGACCACCACGGACATGGAGTGACGAGTTGGAGGTGCACCTACCAGACTGGCTTACTACAGCAAAGGACAGAGATAACTGGAAAAAAGCGGCCAAGTGCGAGTCGGACTCGCCCATGAAGGGTTCTGTAGCAGCAAGTAACATAAGATAAAAGTTCTTGGACGGATTACGATGTATGACGTATTCAAAAAAAAAAAATACTTACTAGATCTCGTTCAAACCAATTTTGGTTGTAAGTTTACATGGTAATGTACATCATATATTTTTTTTAGTTTTATAATTCTCTTATTTTAGAAGTTATGGGGGGGGACACACTTTTTACCATTTTGGAAGTGTCCCTCGCGAAAACAGTTCAGTTTAGAAAAAAATTATACTGGAAACCGCAATATCTTTTTTGAAGACCTATCCATAAATATGCCACACGCATAGGCTTGATGAAAAAAATATATTTGAGTTTCAGTTCTAAGTAAGGGGAACCCCAAAAATAATTGTATTTTTTTTAATTTTTGTGTAAAAATCTTAATGCAGTTTACAGAATACATCTACCTACCAAGTTTCAACAGTATATCTCTTATAGTTTCGGAAAAAAAAAGCTGTGACATACACGGACAGACAGACAGACAGACATACGAATCCATAAGGGTTCCTTGTCTTTGACTACGGAACCCTAAAAAGGGAGGGAGGCCTTTGCCCTGCAGTGGGACAATAAGGGCTGAAAATTAATAATTGGTGTTGATATAACAGTTTCCCGAAACTCCTGAAATGTTACTAAAAATATGTCCCGTTAAAAGTTTCCGTGTAAATAAATATGAAATGTCACAACTACACAGCTCTTATGAGATAACAAGTAGATTTAAATAGAAAGATATGAATTGACAGATTTGAAAAGGATCTCTTAACACCTTCCCGATAAACTACTGCGATAAAATCTTGTTTAGAGCTCCAAGCGAAGATAATGGAATCAACTAAAAAAAATTGCACAATAATGACAACCACCATACCTATACCTACTTACTGTTGTGTAAGAGATATCAGTATATTTATGGATTATTATTTTATAACAGACTAGCGGACTTTCTGCGACTTCGTCCGCGTGTAAGATTTTATATACAAACTTCTACCCCGTGCTCTTAGGGTATGAATTTTAGGAATTCCTTTCATAGTAAGTGCAACTCTCATATTCTTAAATTCACTAACAACTTAATGTAGGTAAACATATACCTAACTCGTGGACAACGGGGCTGGTTACTCTTATAGAACTTGTTATGTTTAGTCCTATTTTTAGTACTACATGAGTGTAATTGTTTGTTGTCATTAATAAATGACGCAGAACAGGACTGCGACGCAGGAGGTTGCGGGTTCGATTCCCACCTCGGAACAAATATTTGTGTGATCGTAGATATTTGTTCAGGGTGTTCTGGGTATTTTCTATGTATAATAAAAAATAACTATCTATGTATTATATTGTATTAAGTATATCAGTTATCTAGTACCCATAACACAAGCTCTGCTTAGCTTGGGGCTAGATAATGTTGTGTGATGTGTCCAGCATTATTTATTTATAATTTTTTTTATTTTTTTATGAAAGAAAATATCATAAAAAATAAACTTATGCCCATAAGTGCATATTAACATATGCTTGCGAATTTTACAGCTTTGCATGTAAAATTCGCATTCTGATGCAAAGCTGTAAAATTTGAACCATTAATTGAACTTGATTTTTCATCTTTGAATTTGTTTAATCATGTGTGAAATTTGTATCATCTGCCTGTAAAATAAATAATTATTCATATCAGACACAATATGATCCATTGTACATTACCAAAAAAACTTAAAACTAAAACACAGGTCAAAAAAATAAAATAAAATTATAAAATTGACGTAGCTTGGAAGCTACTTAGGTGGCAATCTCCACCCGCGTCGGTACACACTCGTCTGTCATCTATCTATCATATATCTATCCGCCAGACTCTGGATGATAGCATTATGACACGAGTCAACTCTGCACTAAAGGAGGAGTCTACGTACATTTGAGCGCTTCAGGCCCATAAGATGTCTAAAGGTGTTGTTGTATGCCACCACCACGATGGTAGTGCGACTTCTTAGTATAATCGGTCCAGAGTTGACACGTGTAAAATGACTGCCAGAAAGATCTGTAAAGTGTAATTTTCACATCAGGCGATGACTTCCTTGCTATCATATTGCCCACAACGCACAGAAGTCCATTGTTTCACAAGACATAGGCCTCCCTCCCTTAGGGAATGCCACGATGAACGGTCGTGAGCCACTTCCATCCACAGATTTCCAGCAACCTTAAAAATGACTATTTTTATAGAAATGGTGTTTTTTCCAGTAAAGATTTGGTTTTTCTGCCACCATTTAAACTTGGTTATGACTTGACGGAGACTCTTGCGAACTTGACTATTTATTATTAGGTAAGTAGGTAATTGTTATACATCACAAGTTTTAATTTATAGTATCTCACAAATATCATTACTTTGGCTACGATTGTGCTTCAACGAAATTTACAGTGTTTTTTTGTTTCAAGCCCATTCAATTGACCCAACTATAAATTAAAACTTGTGTCATTATAATGACCGGCAAATTGGTTTTCGCTATCTGAAGAAGCGTTGATGAGATGCAATGCGCAAAAAACACGAAAAAAATATAATTTCGTTGGATCTACAAAAATACTTTAGAATAAGTTTTTGGTGATTTTTTTTTCAATAAGTACAAGCTTTTATAAAATTTGTGTTCGGAACCGAGTGCAGATCAAAATGAGCCTATACACGACCAGTCTACCATTATCCATCGAGGAGTTCCGTTGTCCACCTTCCGTCTCCATCATCAAATCAGCTCGCTGTCACAATCATATTGTAATGTCATCGGAACTTGATAGGTATGCCAAATATCAGCTCAATCGGTTGAGGATAACTCCTTTAAAATTCAGTTGCAAGATTCCACCCGGATTCCTTCCAGAAAAACATACATACATTGCAAGTTAAATAAAAGCTTGTTTAAAGATGCTCTATCTATACCATAATCAGCTGTATTCCAAACAGAAGCACTGTTAATTTTATTTATTTATTTTATTTAAAGGAAAACCAACAGCTTACATATATTAGAACACACAGTATGATAGCATTAGAGAGCCAATTAAAGGTTCTCACGAATAGAACCACGAATTTTATCTGCCGCTCCATTTAACTTGCCGACCAAAACATCGAAATAGACTACAAAATAGAGGGTTCTTCCTCGTTGTCAATATGAATAGTCGTAGGTGCGTAACTGATATATCCAACAGGAAAAAATATCGTAGACGCTTGCATTGTCAGTAACTCAAGCGAATAGAGCGGTCCCAAATCGTGGAATCCCTCATCTCTACAAACCGGACGAGACTTGAAGGACACTTCTGAATGAGTAGGGTTTTATTACAATATTCTCCTATCTGATTATATAATAAGCAAAGTTTTGACTGACTTACGGAACGACTGACAACGCATAATTAGCCTAATCCAGATGTAAGTAGAACTATTTTGTGAAAGAGTTCGTCCGGGGAAGTACTACCACCTTACCTATTTCTGCCGCAAAGCAGTGCTCGCATTACTGTGTTCCGCTTTGAAGAGTATGGGTGCCGGTGAGTTTACAGGCAAATGAGACTTTCCATCTTTATGTCTCAGGGTGACGGGCGCAGTGCAATGCCACATAGGATGCGTACTTGGTGGACGTGACTTATGAGATAATGCACTGCTCATAGGCAGAGGGTACCACTTAACAACAGGTGGCCCATCTGCTTGTACAGTCATCTAAAGGTGTAAAAAAAAAACTGTCATTTTTATTTTTTTAGCCCTCTTGGTTATCAATATCTCAACAAGCCGTGATAGCTCAAACCTTAACTCACCTTACCTACAAATTGTACAAATACTATCTACCCACTACCAAATTTCATGAAGTTCTGGTTAACAGTTTGGAAATTATTCTTGGAGAAACATAGGTACATACATACTATTATAGATTTGTATAACATTTTAGCTTCGTCTAGTATGGTATAATATAATTTATTGGTATAATATCGTACCGACCATATAGACGACCAATTAATATTGTGAATAAATTACTATTATCAATATTACATACAAACGCCGATTCATTCAAGATGACTAGGAGAACTCGATTCGCTCGTTCAACAAATACTACTCAAATAAAATCTAATAGAATTTCAAAGAATAAGATAGTTATTGTTTTTAGTTCAGAGAAAGTAACAGGATTAAAGAGTAGGCGCCGTCGAAATTATATGTATGTACAAAACGGAAGCAAATGAGCTTCGTACGGCAAGTTGACATGGCCTTAAGGGCCTTGTACACGCTGGCCAACATTGGTGATAACTTTATACGTTGGCCCAACTATTGGGCCAGTGGCTTGGCCAAACTTTTGCTAAGGTTTTTTTTTTTTTTTTTTATACTACTTAATGACGGAACAAGCAGATGGCCCACCTGATGATAAGCGGTAACCTCTGCCTATGAACAGTGCATTACCTCATAGGTCACGTTCACCTAGGACGCACCCTATGTGGCATTGCCCTCATGCCTAGTCTCATGTGCCTGTAATTTCACCGGCACCCTTACCCTTCAAACCAGAACACAGCAATGCGAACACTACTGCTTTGCGGCAAAACAAACCCTGAACACACGCCCGCGAACTGAGCGCTTGGCCAACATTGTGAACGCACTTGGTGCATTGACACCAAGATGTTTTGTTGTGTGAATCCCATAATTAGATAATGCAGCCTTCTGCAGATTAAAAACCTTTCAAGGCTATGCAGGGGCCATCGACAGACCAGGGGATCGATTTTTGAAAGTCACTAAGTGACTAGAAGTCACGAATGACAAAACGTCATCGATGACTTTGAAATAATTTTCTACCAAATGTCGTATTTTTGAAAGTCATACCCTGTCTACCAACTTGCAAATATTTCACAGTCGTTGTCTTTGACATACTACGTATCTGTCCATTATTAGTTTGTCTGTTCCACTATACTAAGTCCATGGTTCCACTCACCACAGACAAAACAGTGTACTACGTTCGGACCATAGATAATAATAATGTGTGGGTGGAATAGGAAAGCCACAAGATAAAGTATAAAATTGAGTAAATACTATTCATAAATGTCAGTGCCAAAACAGTCACGGAGTGATTTCAAATCGAGTGGGTAGAGGCACTCGTATTGAAATCATAGTATGACAATTTTAGTCAGCGGTGATTTCCAAAAATACGAACTTTTGGAAATCGGTGACTAATAGTCATTTTGCTGACTTCTAGTCACTCGCTGACTTTCAAAAATCGATCCCCAGTGGCATTTATGAGTAGAGCGCCTACAGAAATAATTGTAGCAAGCTCATCTGGATAATTATTACAGTCAGAAATCTACCTTCCGAAATCCACTTTCAAAGTCATTACAAATTGTTGGAAGTCATACAATAGTACATTATGTTACAAGTGTTTAATGTTGGTGATTACAACAGAGGCGCCATTGAGACCCGAGCCGAGAGCCGACGACGGTAATCATCAATACACGCGTGTATCTTACGACGTTTTTCAACACACTTGTGAAGAAAATAATTATAGAAATAATTAATTTTTAAAAAAATTAAAAAACCCTCAACTTAATGAAACGGCTGAACCGATTTTGATCAAACATAGCTACGAACACTCCCAACAAATTCAGCTTTCGAACAAAAAAAAAACTAAATTTGTTCATCCGTTCGGGAGCTACGATGCCACAGACAGACACACACAAACACGTCAAACTTATAACACCCCGTCGTTTTTGCGTCGGGGGTTAAAAACAAAAATACACACTCTGTCTATACCTCACTTGTGAATAATAGCCATGTGAAAAAGTCACATTTTGATTACATGTAGAACACACACATGTCATGTAATGAAGTGTGTTATTATGTGCCTAATTGCGGTGAAATTAGAGCCACTTTATGAGCAAGTGTGGTAGCATGTTATCGAATCGGTTTGTCTAAATAAGTTCGACAGCTATCAACAAAAACTTTGATTGCAAACAACCGAACTGAAAATAACAAAACTGGTTTGGTGCCTAGTAAGCAAACCAGTTCGGTTATTTCAAACAAACTTTGATAATGGCTAAACAAACTTCGGCTATTTTACTATACAACCGAAACAGTTCGGTCATTTAGTTTTTTCAGTGTGTGTTGAAAACATCTTTTCGTGTTTCAATTTAGGGCCAATTGGTAACTTTTTCCTTACTGAAGCTGACGGCACGAATAAGAATTATGTACAAATTTTTTGAAGTTTATTTGTTGGGTACTGTAGTGACGAAAGAACCCTAACTCTAAAGATTTACCTAGATTTATATATATTAGAATTATATTAATAAACTATTGCCTTCGATTTTCATTCAGTTTGGCAATACTGACAGCGTCTTAGGAACGACTCTATCTGTGTGATCTGGATTTGTTGAGCCGCAACTTAATAGAATTTTACAAGCAAATTAGCCTACGTACTTGTAAGTATAACATTTAAATAAAGAAAGAATAACACAACTAATACAATTAAGTAGGTGTACAATTTAAAAAAATACAAATGAGACTGTTGAGCTATCTGAAGACAGTTGTAAACGGTCTAAATGTACAACTGATCCAAATCATTGCCAGACAAAAGCGTCCCTAAGCGTGGCTGCATTGCCACGCTGAATGGCAATACTAATGCGTTGAGCCAGATAAGAACTAGCTCTCGGGTTACGCGTTGCTCAGACCAGTCACCTTGAAAGAATTTTCAAATTGTGAAGGGTCCCGGTAGCCCACGTACCCAGGGTATCGAACCCGAAAGGCTCAAATAAGTAAGCTCTGTCGAGACTGGCAAAAGTAGGTATTAAGTTTTAATAATCCTTCTGCCTTTTATTAATTAATTTAAAATTATAGTCTGTTATAAGGGCGCACTTTATGAATTCTCCAGACATATTTTTGTTACCTGCATGATTGTAATAAAGCCGTTATTAAAACGAATTCCATTCCCAAAATATATATATTTTACGTATAACAAATTATTAACTACCTCAGAGAGCGCTTATTTCTAACTAATGGTAAAATAAATAAATTAATATAAATAACTAGTTTTGTTTTAATTTTCTCTGAGCTATAGTTTCTTCATCGTCCAAACACTGGCCGTACCTTACTTCCATGCATTTGCTGCCCTGTAAAGAGAAAAAATATTTTTTAATTGAATAAAATGTTATCCAAAACAAATTTTTATTAAATTAGTGATCAAAATGAGCCTAAACACGGCCAGTCAATTTATGGTAGTAGTAGAGTTTTTTTTTTAAAGACTTCACCCGTGAAAGTTCTACAACCATACTATTACTGCTATTTCTTCCGTAAAGTAGTAGTGATCGCATTGCTGTGTTACGGTTTGAAGGGTATGATAGCCGGTGAAATTACAGGCAAATGAGACTTTCATCTTTATGTCTCAGGGTGGCCGGCGCAGTGCAATACCACATACGGTGCGTCCTAGGTGGACGTGACCTAAGAAGTAATGCATTGTTAAAGGCAGAGGTTACATCTTAACATCAGGTTCTGCCATTCACGAAGTTAAAAAAAGTCTACTACTATTATCCATCGAGGAGAAGTTATCCACCTTCCTTCTCCATAATCAGATCAGCTCGCTGACACCATAATATTGTAATGTCTCCAGAACTAAAAATGTATGCAATAATTTAAGCAAAATCGGATGGGAGTATATGGTTCAAAATTCAGTTGAAAGATTTCTCCTACGAGTACTTACTAATGCGAGAGGTTGCAGATTCGATTCACGCTGCAAGACAAATGTTTAATGATCGGCAAATATTTTTTACGGGTCTGTTGTAGTACCATGGTACTCGTAGTTCCAGTTACCCACGATACAGGGAATTCTAGTGTGGGATCAGGGCTACTTAAGGTGGGGTATAACACAAAATTACCAATCTTAGATTAACTTTTGAAACTATCATGGTTATGTACATAATTTTCACTAGAAACGGGATATTTACCATGATTTTTGAGTTTTGTATGTTCCCGATATTTCGGCACAGTTGCATGCGCCATGATCACGGGAGAACTGACTAAAGTCTTTGCGAGTAGATGTTATTGGCAGATATATCGATCTACCCTCTTTCTCACTCTTTTATTACGAACGATACCACTACCATCGGTTTCATTGTCACAATTCACACCAACTCGACACACAACACTAACGGTGTCCGGACGCGTAGCAGGTACCACACTTTTTTGATTCTTACACATTCTTACCACAGGCTTCCATACTCCAGATAATTGAAAACCATCTTCTCTATTGAAGTTTCTGTACTTAGTAATCTCAATTGCCTCTTGTACCATTCTCGGTATGTAATGTCGCTCTGTCGAGATTACCTGCGGACTGTGTAGCTCGATCCAATGATTTGAGCCAGATTCCAAAAGGTGTTCTGCTATGGCTGACTTATGTATGTCCCTGTTCTTGACCGCTCGTATGTGCTCCTTAACCCGACACGCTATCGTACGTTTCGTTTGGCCAATGTACGAACTCCCACAGCTACAATCAATTTTATACACCCCTGGCTTTTCAAGTGGAAAACTGTCTTTTGGTCATATAAAACATATTGGGAACATATAAAACTCAAAAATCATGGTAAATATCCCGTTTCTAGTGAAAATTAATCTTAGATTAGATTTTTAACTGACTAAATCAAGTACAATATTCAAATTAAAAATATGCATGGATACTACATTATAATACCAAGGGATCACCCAGACAGAAACACGATAAGACAACATTTTCTCGATAAAAAAAAAACACAAAATTACCTCTAACTTTTGGCTAGATTCGATTGTTTGTCAATAGGTTACAGATTATTGGGTCAATTTTTTTATAAATAAGACTAATACAATAAAACAGAGGGATCACCTTAGGGTTTTTCTATAACTATCTAAATTTACGAGGTATTCAATAAAAACCGCTTTTTCGAGCGGCACGTCGCTTTTTTTTTGTATAAAGGTGTCTGCCTGGTGTTGGCGCTGTCTTACTGCCTGTTGGAGTGTTAACTAAGTCTCATCTTGGTACTTGATAGGTTTTCAGATAATACCCGGTCTAGATCAAGCTCGACCCAATTAAGTTTGAACTAAGCTCCAAAGGGAGATTAATCTGTATACTTTAATTAATTGATTGACACTAGGCTGAAGTAGAGTGACCTTGAAACAATTAATACTGATGTTCCCGATAAACAGAAATAGACTTCGGCAATCATCGGCTTTTCAAAAGATAAATATGATTGCAAGTGATTGAAAAAACGAGAGACATGAACGACAATTGCCGAGGCCCATTATTTTCATAGTATAGTACTGTATGATCTATACGTAAATATAATTAAAATTACATGTTTTGAGCTATAATGTAGTATATGGCCATTCTGTGTTTTTTCTATACTACTTGGAATGACGGATCAAGCAGATGACCCATCTGATGTTTAGTGGTACCCTCTGCCCATCAACAGTGCAATCTCATAGGTTACGTCCACTTAGGACGCACCTTATGTGACGTTGCACTGCGCCCGCGACCCTGAGACATAACGATATAAAGTCTCATGTGCCTGTTATTTCACCGGCACCCTAACCCTTCAAACCAGAACACAGCAATGCGAGCACTACCACATTGCGGCAGAAATAGGTATGGTGGTAGTACTTCCTCGGACGAACTCTTTCACAAAAAAGCTCTTCTACTACTACTATAAAATAACGATATAAGTGGTATAATTAATAACGATGCCGTATTGCCAATAGAAACATCCCTAAAATTATAAAGAAGAATTAGTTCAAAAATATCACAATAAATCTTCAGTTTTAAACAAACAAAGTGGGGGACTTTGTCAGGACGTTTGTCGTAGAAATGTTATTTATTATTACAAGGTCAAGGCTGACTGCGACAGGGGTGTGAAAATGCGAAAATACTTAGTAAATAATACGAACATAACATAACAAGACACATTGGCAGATATTAACGTCAGAGGAACGTGCGGGTGAAAAAACAATAAAATTGTATAGATCAACATATTCGCACTTGGGGTCTAAAGCTTATATAAAATAAACAATATGGGTATTAATCAAATATAACCGAGCAATTTAGGTATCCTAAGACATGTATAAGTAGGTTTAACTGGAATTAAGCTTAAGTTGAAGTATGATTAATGGACGCGGGTCAAAGTACCATTTTGAAAAACATTAGTATTCGGTTTGACCTTTTCTTTTTTATTGCTTTGTCGTCATATTGAAACTGTATTCAGAAAAATTGCAAAACTCAAAACACCATTACTTCTGACATAACCTTTGTATGTAAGAAAGTGGCTTAACGGAACTTGCCTCAAGCACTGTCGCTTTCCCTCTTGTGTAACGGTGATGCAACCAAAGTACTTTTGGTAGTTACTATTACGTTTATTCAGGTAGCAGCTGATCATGCGGAACAGAAAAACCACAAGCCCAATTCTCATACATACATACATACATAGACACACGCCTTTTTCCCCGAAGGGGTAGGCAGAGCCACAATAGGCCTCTTTTCACAGTGGGTTGCACCATCGTGGAATATAGACGTGACAAGTGGTGAGCTCATCGCCGCCATTGCTTCCCACGACTGACTCGGCTAACGCTTTCTTCCAGTAATAACACATTCCATAATAAGCTACCAGCCAGGACAAATCTTATACCAACGAATCTTATCAACAAGTCCGGGTAATCCCTCAGTCGGCTTTGACGACATCCACGGGAGGAGACGAACCAATTATCGTAATAAAAAAAATATACATTTTGAACAAATCAACGTTTCGGACACACTGAGCCACTTTAATAATAGAAGCATCTCTTTTCTTTATTTGCAATTATATATCAGACTAAATTATGGCTTCTCAATTATATTTTCATACGAATAACTAGATAAAATGAGCAAAAAAAGAGAAGTTCAGCTGCTCAGTTCAGTTTAAAGAGTTCGTCCGGGGAAGTAGTACCACCATACCTATTTCTGCCGCAAAGCAGTAGTGCTCGCATTGCTGTGTTCCGGTTTGAAGGGTAAGGGTGCCGGTGAAATTACAGGCACATGAGAATTTCATCTTTATGTCTCAGGGTGGCGGGCGTAGTGCAATGCCACATGGGGTGCGTCCTAGGTGGGCGTGACCTGTGAGGTAATGCACTGTTCATAGGCAGAGGTTACCGCTTAACATCAGGTGGGCCTATTGCTAGTTACGACATCCAAGAAGAATAAAAAAAAAAAAAAACATGGCGTGCGTCCTAGGTGGGCGTGACCTGTGAGGTAATGCAGTGTTCATAGGCAGAGGGTACCACTTAACATCAGGTGGGCCATCTGCATGACCAGTAATTCCATGTAGTATAAAAAAAACACTAGGTAGATCTTACCTTGGCAATGTACGCCTTCATATAGAAGTTTCCAAAGAGCACTATGAAGGAGATCATGTAGATGATGAGCACGTAATGCATCCAGAGTGGGAACTCACAGCCGGTCCTGATGCCGTTCACCCCTAGGACCAGGGCGCACGTGAACTGGATCTGAAAAAAACCATAGGATTCGTTTGAGATATAAATTATTAATCAATTATATATTGAGGTAGCCCAAGCAAGCACGTTCGTCATGTTTTTTTGTTAACATTGGTATACCTTTGCTTGACTTCGATCTCACCTGTTGGTAAGTGACGATGTGGCCGAAGATGGAGCTAAAGGTTTAGAAGGCACCTATTCACTCTAGCCTTGAAGAGACCCAGATTATAGTTTTCAGGAAAGACAGACGACGGTAGTGTATTCCACTCCTTAGCAGTTCGCATTATAAAGGTAGAACTGAAACGTTTGGTACGAAACGTTTGGTTTGGTTTGGTTTGGTTGGAAGGTATACTAATGAGGTAAGGATGGTACAGAGCCGTGCGCCTGCTTGTCCTATGTTGAAAAAGAGATGGTGGGATCAGATCGTGAAGTTCCTGGGAGTATTCTCCGAAATGTAACCTATAGAAGATCGATACTATATGGAGGGATCCTATTCCTGTGGATATCTAGCGGCTGATGAGGTGGGTCGTCGATTAGATTAAATCTAGGATATTAAATAACATTAGCTGTTGCCCGCGACTTGTCCGCGTGGTAGAAGATAATGCAGCCACAGTGTAATCCCTTGGAAATCCCGCAATAAACAGTATCAGAATTTTTAAGTTGGATAATATGTTATCGAACGTTGATCTCCCTTCCTTCTTTCTTTGTAATCCATGCCTCACTGCTGAGGATCTAATAGTGGTAACCGCATCAAAACCGGTTTAGTAGTTTATGCGTGATGCATGAAATACCGCCAAAAATACAGTTTTTAGGGTTCCGTAACCAAATTACGGAACCCTTATAGATTCGTCATGTCTGTATGTCTGTATGTCTGTCTGTGTATGTCACAGCTACTTTTTTCCGAAACTATAAGAGCTATGATGTACAGACAGACACAGCTCTTTTACATTTTTGATTAGTATCTTTACAATTTTCTGTTATAATATAGTACCTAGACCTAGGTACCTAGGCCAAAAAGGTATCAGCATCTGTTATAAAATTACTGCAACTGATTTTGAATTCGTTTCGTTTCGTTTCGTATGAGGTAGTGTTGGCCTCTGGTGTCAGAGTTTGTCAAGCCGCCCGAGGGCTTCTGACATGGCTTATCGACTGCTATTAATCAATAACAACCGGGACCGACAGCTTAACGTGCCCTCCGAAGCACAGAGCGATGGAAATCCGCACATAACTTAGAAAAGTCATTGGTGCGGAGCCTAGGATCGAACCCGGTATCGTTGGATTCTGAGTTGCACTATTGAACCGTTAGGCTACCTTCGCTAGAACCGTTAGGCTACCTTCGATTTTGAATTAAAACTTTTTGTTTACCAAAATAGATGACGATGACACCACTTAGAAATTTAAATATTGTAACAACAAACAGTAAAAAGAGATGTATTAGTTTTCTTGTGTTCTCAAACGGTAAACTGTCCATCTCTTTTTTAATCTTTGCAATAACAATAGGTGACTGCGTCAATTCTGTGCGAATAACCCTCTACTTTCAGATTTGATATAGGTAAGACACATCAAAGGATTTGTTTTTATATCACATTTACCGTTTTTAGAGTTCCGTACCCAAAAGATAAAACGGGACCCTATTACTAAGGCTCGGCTGTCCGTCTGTCTGTCTGTCTGTATGTCTGTCTGCTTATCTGTCACCAGACTGTATCTCATAAACCGTGACAGTTAGACAGTTGAAACTTTCACAGATGATATATTTCTGTCGCCGCTATAACAACAAATACAAAAAAATAGAATTGAATAAATAAGCCCCATACAATAATCGTGATTTTTCCAGATTTAGGTTAAGCAATGATCTGAGAGGTCAGTTTTTGGATGGGTGACAACTTTTTGTGTGCATTTTTTTTTACTAACTTTTTTTTTTTTTGCTGTTTTTATAGATAATGGTACGGAACCCTTCGTGCGCGAGTCTGACTCGCACTTGGCCGGTTTTTCCGTCTTGAGCTAGTAAAATATTGTATGCATTGTATATGGTTCTCGCGAGCAAGCCGTATACAGTTGGCCGCAGGAAAAACAATCAGACCTTAAGTCAGCACCAGCAGCCTTAAGGGTCTGACCCTTGTTAATTGCAGCTTTTTTATTAGAGACCAGAGGTAAGAACGCTTTAATGAAATCTGTGATGTTTGAGTGCCGCCACAGCGTTTACTTGTATAATCGTCTCAGTGATACTAAGCAGAAGATGTTGGCGTAGCACGTCATTCAATATATCAATTCAATGAACATTGTGTTTCTTTCCAAAACTGGGGCAAGTGAAACCATTTAATACATAAAGCTCGAAGTTACAAATAGTTACGAAATCAGGCAAAACGATGAAAGTAAGCTAAGCCCACTTACACGACAATACTATTTTATAGACACAAAACACGCAAATCACACGCATTTGCGTCAAGTTAGCGTGCTGTGATACGACACACAAAATGAAACTTTATTCTTTGGGCAACAACATTGCAAGTCATGTTAGAAATATTACTTGATAAGCAATGTTAAAGACCATAGCAATAAAGCTTACTTAATCTGAGTTCTAGATTCAAAGTAATTGAATCAAATGCTTGCTGGTTTTCAGTTTTTTTCGTAATGAATTTCGCACGGCTTGTAAATGAAAAGCACGCGAGGATTGTGGGGAAGGTTGTGAGTAATGGATGCTCACGGTATCAATCAAATTGGATAGACAGAAGTTGATTAATTCCGCTCTGAACACCTGGGCCTCATACATTTGCCAAATTTACAGAACTTGCGTTGTAGTGTTACGAATATTAGAAGGACAATTTCTTGCAGGGATTTTAAAAACACAATGTAATTTGACCGAATCGAGACTCATTGCGAATTACCTGAAAATTGCTATTCTGCTCCCTCAATATAGGCTATTTTCGATTCATGGCGAAGGATAGTGCTATATATTATTGGAATAAGTAACGAGAAATAAAATTCTAAAAACTTTGAAAGGATTGGTAATAATTGTTTTTAAGTGTTAAAATTTCAGTCACATTTTGATATTATTAAATTTTTGTGTTACAGAAAGAATAATACAAGGTATGTACAAAATACATATTAAACAGTTGTGCTACCTGAAGACCGCTGCAAGCGATCTAAAGGTAGCTCAACTGATCCATTTTTGTGTTGTATTACAGTATTCTCAGTTAAGGTTAGTGTTCTCAGTTTTAGTAGTAGTAGAGCTTTTTTGTGAAAGAGTTCGTCCGGGGAAGTACTACCACCATACCTATTTCTGCCGCAAAGCAGTAGTGCTCGCATTGCTGTGTTCCGGTTTGAAGGGTAAGGGTGCCGGTGAAAATTACAGGCACATGAGACTTTTCATCTTTATGTCTCAGGGTGGCGGGCGCAGTGCAATGCCACATAGGGCGCGTCCTAGGTGGACGTGACCTATTAGGTAATGCACTGTTCATAGGCAGAGGTTACCGCTTAACATCAGGTGGGCCATCTGCTTGCTCCGCCATTCCAGTAGTATAAAAGGATAATACCATTTGTGACATTATGACATCGACACATAGATCGGTACATGATCCGAACTTTTTTTCTCACTATATTTTAATACGAGAATTAGCCTTTTGGTTTTCTTTCCACCCGCCTCACTAAGGACTGCGCTAAATAGCACCGAATATTATTCCATGATACAACGACCGTAACAGATGGACAAATACCAAATTGATTCCATAAGTATTAAAAGGATTCGATAGTCCAACTAGGAACCCTTATGATACCGTTCAGGGTATCTGTTCGTTCGTCAGTCCATCCGTCTGAGTCTGTCACAGCATTATACAATTCATATCTAATCTCAATTTAAAAAAAAGCGGCCAAGTGCGAGTCGGACTCGCCCATGAAGGGTTCCGTAGCAGCAAGTACTCGCGCAAACTATTCAGTTTAGAATTTTTTTATAAAATAAACCTCAATATCATTTTTGAAGACCTATCCATAGACACGCCATACGTATAGGTTCGATGAAATTTTTTTTTTTGAGTTTCAGTTCTATGTATGGGGAACCCCAAAAATAATAGATTTTTTAAAATTTTTGTGTAAAAATCTTAATGCGGTTCACAGAATACATCTACCTACCAAGTTTCAACAGTATAGCTCTTATAGTTTCGGAAAAAAAGGCTGTGACATACACGGACAGACAGACAGACAGACAGACAGACAGACAGACAGACAGACAGACAGACAGACAGACAGACAGACAGACAGACATGACGAATCCATAAGGGTTCCTTGTCTTTGACTACGGAACCCTAAAAACTAGAGTGAACCTTTTTTCTTTTTTGGTTGAAAACTTTTCATGTTTGGAAGAAAACTGTGGCTTCTTTGGTCTTCCCTACACTATGCATGGTCCAACACGTAGTTGTTTTGTTTTTGAAATTTTGGTCGGAACTTTAAAAATGCTACTCTTGCAGTCTTTAGTTTTAGTATCTTCAAAAACACAAATTCTAAAGAGATATCTATTATAAAGATTTATTTTGTCCTTTGTTTCCCGGGGAGATGGATATCCCTAGCATTGGTCTGTAGCCCATCTAGGTGGAGGAAACTCCTAAATCAAACGAACCTTCACGCCCTCATACGGGGCAGTAACCTTATTAGTACTTTAAGAAGGTCCAGTTTTTTTTTGTCTGGGGCTTCGGGGTGGACTGGATATCAAGGGCGGTACGACACCGGTCTTTGGTCTGCGAAAACAAGAGCTTTGTGTTTTTAACAAACAAATCTTCAGTAGACAGACTGTTTGTTCCGAAAAACAAAAACGTTGTAAAGGGAGCCTAAACGAACGTTGACCTCGATTTTGAGAGTACCTTGAATCCCGGAACGTCATCTTTCATCCGTGGCGAATATTCGCTGATTTAAATTAAGGCAATAATTCCGTAAATGACTTCTTCAAAGGAACAAGGACAGAAGAGAAAAGAAGACAGAAGGTCTTTGGCCCGAAATGGGGCCGCCTAGGGTATTAAATAATTACAATAGCAATGGAATAATGTCTACCAATTCTCTATAGAACAACACGTAGTTGGGACCTTTCTATCAAGCTCACGTGTAAAATTTGCTGGTTTCAGATAAACGACTTTAGACCGAGAAGGCTTAAGTCCTAGATGGATATTTCTAGTTAAAAATGTTTATATACCATATTCTATTATAAGGATTCAAGAAAAATATCGTCAAGAAACCGGCATAACTCTATAATAGACCCAAAATTCGAAGGCAAGGTGTAACCAACCTGCACTGGGCTAGCGTGGTGGATTAAAGCCCATTCACTCTCGTCAAGCGAGAGTAGGCCCTGATTCCCAGCAAAATAAATATTATGGGCTGATTATGCTGTTTTCAAAGTGACCCATCAGACCAGATCAGATTATTTTCAGATTATACCTGTTTATTTTTCTGTACAAAAAGATGTACCAAGAAGTGAAAATGTAAAAAAACAGAAAAACAGGCAACATTTGTAAATACAGAATTAATTTTTAACCTTATTAATATGTTATTTTAGGTAACTTACCAATTGCAAGATGGTGAGATATTTCTTCCACCAAAGGTACTTGTTGACAGAGGGCCCGAAGACTGAGAGTCCGTAGTAGGTGTACATCAGAACGTGGATAGCACTGTTCACCATGGCTGGCAGGAACGCTGAAATAACATTTTTTACTTTATTGATCAGACACAGTGATAAAAAACCCAAAATGGGTCCTAGTTAGTACAAAAACGTTAAAATGTGCCATGTTGGATCAAATAATTAATATCATTCTGTGCCATAGTGTCTCTGGCCTAAGAATAAACCCGTCCGTCTCCTCCCGTGGCGGTACTAAAACCTGACTAATGGATTACACACGAGGATGGGCAGCAGCGTCCACTTGAGTACTCAAAATCCGCCTGACAAACTATTATAGCAAATTCCCAACCAAAGTGTTATTTTAATTTGTAACTACATTTTTATTTTATCTTTCAAGGAAAGCTCATACTTGTTTGGATATACCTATGTTAAAAAAACTAGTAGTAGTAGTAGAGCTTTTTTGTGAAAGAGTTCGTCCGGGGAAGTATTACCACCATACCTATTTCTGCCGCAAAGCAGTAGTGCTCGCATTGCTGTGTTCCGGTTTGAAAGGTAAGGGTGCCGGTGAAATTACAGGCACATGAGACTTTTCATCTTTATATTATATTATATTATATTATATTATATTATAATATAATATTAATATATTATAATATTATATTATATTATAATTTGTGCGATCTGCAGATATTTGTTCCGGGTGTTCTGGGTGTTTTCTATGTATAATAAAAAATATCTAATTATGTAATGTATTGTATTATGTATATCAGTTACCTAGTACCCATAACACAAGCTCTGGCTTAGCTTGGGGCTAGATAATGTTGTGTGAACTTGTCCAGCATTATTTATTTTATTTATTTATTTATATCTCAGGGTGGCGGGCGCAGTACAATGGGCCGCATAGGGTGCGTCCTAGGTGGGCGTGACCTATGAGGTAATGCACTGTTCATAGGCAGAGGTTACCGCTTAACATCAGGTGGGCCTCTTGCTTGTTCCGTCACCCAAGTAGTATAAAAAAAAAAAAATATAACTTACCTGGGTTTCATATAATATCCTAATCATGTATATTTCAAGCAAAGTACCTACTTACCTAGATTTGGATATAATATTTGAGTAATAATAAATCTTTCAAAACAAAGTACCGTGTGGATAATATATGTATCTTTTTATTGCGATACTCAAATAAAAATTGGTCTTTTTAAATATGGGCTTCCCAAATTGAAAGCGGAAATTGAATATTGGATACGAATCATATGAAAAAGACAACGTATTATTTTTAAAAATAAAAATAGAAATTAGGTGAGGCTTTTGTAACTACATAGGTATTTTACTATAAAAACTTTCGTGAATCATATCAATTATTATATAAAAACGGGAAATTTCCCGTTTTTATAAAATAATTTACATAGGTATTGTTGACTTTATTAAGTTCAAGCTTCGACGATTTTGATGAAGAAAACATAAAATAAGTTTTAAATCGTATAAAATTCCAATCATTTTAAATGAGGACTGGGTCAACTCTGTTTGTTGCCAACATTCAGTTCATTATGGCCCAATATTTTTTTCCAATCTGTCTTTATCTGCAAACTCACTGTGCGTTGATGCGCAAAATTAATCTTTTCGAATAATATTGAACGAAGCTAAATAACTCTGTCAGAATCAATTGTGTAGGTTTGTACATACGGTCAGTTATTACTTTGATTCGTTCTGAAACTAGTTCACTTTTTTTTGAGTAGGCTGAATTATTATTCTACAAAATGCCCCCAGAATGCAGAGCAGAGTATCATCACCATCTTTCTTTTTTTAACTATGATAGACCCTCGATTGACCGCGATTTCACCTGTTGGTAAGTGACGATGGGGCCGAGGTTGGAGCACGAAGGTCTAGAAGGAACCTATTCACTAGAGACCCATATTATTTTCAGGAGATAAACGACGGCAACTTGTTCCATTCCTTATAGCTGTTCGCATTACAAAGGTGGAACCGAAACGCTTAGTTCGAATTACGGGTATACAAGCCGGTCATCATCATCATCATCATTATCATTATCATCATCATCATCATCATAATCATCATCATCATCATCATCATCATCATCATCATCATCACCATCATCATCATCATCATCATCATCATCATCATCATCATCAGCATCATCATCATCATCATCATCATCATCATCATCATCTGCATATAGCAGTCCAAGACATGAAGAATGAGCATTGAGTAGGAAGAGCTGTTCAGAGATAAGGTGAAATATTATTTGCAAACTAAAACAAACAAAGGTGAACGTCTGCCTCAAACATAAAATGGCAGGCAGCACGCCTGCAAAAATAAAAAGATAAAAGGATAAAAGGGATAAAAGGCCTATCGTCTTGTGGCCTTTTAGGTATGAACGTTAATATTAGCTTTGAACGATGTACTTACTTGATCCACTCGGCACCCACTTGATGCCGATCCACCAGAAGCTGAACATGGTGGAGTGGTGGTACACGTGCAGGAATGTTAGCTGCTCCTCTTTCTTCCGTAGAATGAAGAAGAAAGTGTCACAGAATTCTAGCAGTTTCGAGAAGTAGTACCACCATACTGCGTCTGCTATCTGTGAAATGTTACGTCAGTAAGTATGTACATTTTTTTTATGGTATAACTCACTTCTAAATATGTCATCATCATGTGATCAGAAATTATATAATATGCTATTTGTTTTTGGTAGTTCTGTAATAAATAAGTACTGTTACAATGGTGCTATAAATAAATGATTGCATTGTATTGTATCTATTGCCAGTAGCCCGAAGATTTTTCCGAACTGTTTAACTTCAATCAATTACACGTTTGGTAGATGGTTTTATTTTCGTCCGAATATTGATAAATTGAGTGTTCCTAATGGCTACCTTCTCGACAAACATCTATAATCGTTTTTTTTTTTTTTTAAATTGTTTTCAAGTACCTACTTACATTTATTTACAGTAAGAATAATACAAGGTATGTACAAACAAAACACAACTGTTTCATATGTATTTTGTTGTACCTACTTAACTAGTAGGAATAAATAAATAAATAATGTTGGACAGTTCACACAACATTATCTAGCCCCAAGCTAAGCAGAGCTTGTGTTATGGGTACTAGATAACTGATATACTTAATACAATATATTACATAGATAGTTTTTTTTTATTATACATATATAGAAAATACCCAGAACACCCTCAACAAATATCTGCAATCGCACAAATATTTGTTCCGACGCGGGAATCGAACCTGCAATCTCCTGCGTCGCAGGCCAACCTGCGCAAGTACTTGGTACCAACAACAGTTTTGACACTAAACACACTTGACGCTTGCCACTTTTATCACCGACCAAGCAATACAAAACTGATTCTTCTGTAATTAAATAAAAAAATAATAAAATAAATAATGCTGGACAGTTCACACAACATTATCTAGCCCCAAGCTAAGCAGAGCTTGTGTTATGGGTACTAGATAACTGATATACTTAATACAATATATTACATAGATAGATATTTTTTTATTATACATAGAAAATACCCATAACACCCTGAACAAATATTTGCGATCGCACAAATATTTGTTCCGAGGCGGGAATCGAACCCGCAACCTCCGGCGTCGCAGGCGAACGTTCGCCCGGCTCGCCACAGAGGTCGTCAATTGGTTCTTATTTGTGTCATGTCCTTTTCCTCGATTCATGTTAGTTAGTTTTATATCATCTCTGATTTACAACAACAGAACCCTATCTATTAGTTGTTACGTGAGCATTACGTGATACATTGAAATATATCCGTAAGAGGTCCTCGAACTAAATTACATATGCGTAAGTTTTATCCTAATAGGAATCACCCGCTGAAAAGTAGATAATGTTATTATTTGTGGTATTAAAACTAATTAACTTACTTGAAGCTCATCAGGGTCATATTTCTGTCGACAAGGTTCGCAGATATAACTGTATCGTAATCTAAAGGATGCCGTTAGTAACCTGAAAGAATGAAAAAACAAATTAAAAGATTGCTTTCTTCTGATAATGGTGATGTAATTAGTAATCGCGGGTAATCTGTGAATGAGTAATTATTACTCTATTCAAGACTAGATGTCGTCACAGGAAAAATAGAACGCGCTATCAGCTGTCGTTCGTAACAATAGACTTCCAAAAGCATTTTTACGAGCTGATAATTTTGGTACCTACAAGTATTTCTTTGATAAAATGCTTTTAGGAAAAATATCTCCGCTGAGAATTCCTTAGTTTTAATGGTTAATTATTTTGTAACTCCAAGAGTCTTCACTGAAATTACATATTTTTTAGTAAATTCCAAAATTTTTGTGCCGTAAAATTATTCTACCCGAGCCTAATTAATGTAAATATAATTATAACAACAGCTTGAGGTAGAGACTTTAGGGCCATGGGGACCAAAGTTTACTGTCTGCAATTTTGATATTTGTAATTTATTTCAAATCAACCCCTTATTTATTTCCAAAACTGAGCTTAGAATTTTAAAATTATACGGAATATATTATAGCCTCTCCATTCACAGAAAAACCTCATAGGACAATCTTTAAATTCTGACGTGAATCGGAAAATATTTGTGAAGAGAAAATGTGTCACAGCAATGTGTTACTTAATTCCACCGAGGACTAAGTGGTTACTATGGCAGCTTACTTAGGGAACCCTCTCCATGCAAGTCCAACGAAGTAGGGCGTATACCTAGACCTTACCTTACAGCGATGTACGCATTCAACGCAGCCATGGCTAGGTTATAAGGAACTAGGAGCCAATTTAGCTGCAACGCCCGTCGGTTCTTCATGAACTTCGGCCCAATCCATACCAGGAAGAGGTAAGCTAGTATATAGAATACTGTCGGGAGTGGCGAATCAACTAGAGGCCATCCTTTCGTTCGGTTGTCTGAAACAAGGGATTTCCAATAGGATATTCAACAGTTTTTTTATGACGGATCAAGCGGAGGTCATTAGCTCACAGGTCACGTCCACCTAGGACGTGACGTGGCATTACACAGCGCCCGCACCCTGAGACATAAAGATAGATACTATTAAAACTTCCGTGAGTGATATTCATAATTGAAAAAACCGGTAATAACTCACGTAGGTACTTGTTCCGAGTCAAACACCCGACTCGCGACGCGACGGCTTCCCGGCGGTATTATCGCCGGGAAGCCGTCGCCTATACTCCTTGAGGAAGGGGATACTAAGTCCCAGAAACTCAAGTCGGGTGTTTGACTCGGAACAAGTACCTACGTGAGTAATTACCGGTTTTTTTCAATTATAAAGATAGATGTCTCATGTGCCTGTAATTTCACCAGCACCCATTACTCTTCAAACCGGAACACAGCAATCTGAGCACTTCTTCTTTGCAGCAGAAATAGGTATGGTAAATATGAAGGGAAGTTCAAAGTCGTGAGTGTGCACGTATGTATGTAGGTAGACTGAAAATGTTGCCGTGTGTTTCCAATATCATCATTAGTTAGCATCATAACCTCAAACCGGTCACTGATACTACCTTCAAGCGTGACTGATGATACTGAACAGGACATCATCAGTCTACATACGTGCACACTCACAACCTTAATCTTCCCTTCACACAGATCTTCACATCCCTGAGTAGATCGAGAAATCGCGTTCCCTCTCTAATAAGCTGTTGGGATATGCCGCCTTATTGTCGATCTTTTCTTTCACCAAAGACACAGATAAAATAATACTATACTAGACCAAAGATTCAGTGGTGAAAACGTGTCTATTCAAATAGTGCCAATCGTATATTCCATTCGCCTGAGTGCTTTGAGTCTTACGGTGTAGCAGGTTTCGAGGCACAATGAGGGCTTTTCATTTTCGAATGAGGGCTTTTCATTTTCGAATTAAAAAAAAAAATGCTTCGGTAGATGGCGCTGACTCAAGTATGCTTGTCAAAATTAACACATGCATTGTCTGTGTTTTTGTGTGATGGTAACAAAATACCACGAAAATATGTCACTACGTTTTTGACTTTGACATTTCACTTTATTTTGACAGAGCTACTGTAGCTTGTACAGAGCTGGCGCCATCTATCAAGGCTACAAACATGATGTGAAACGGCCGTGAAAACCCCTCATTGCTTTTTGCTTTGACTTGTTTATATATTACCTTACTAAAATGTGTTCCAATATATCTTTTAAATAAGTAAGTATAATGTATCGTACTCACCCGACAGCGAGAGGGTCCAGAGGTAATAATCGTAAGTGCCTTTCAGCACGCTTTGCGTAGAATTAACTAATACGTCCGCCATTTTATTCTACGTTCCGTTCTGCAACAAAGACATCATTAGTAAGATTAACATGTTCATAAAATGATCCTTCGGTTTGAAGGGTAAGGGTGCCGGTGAAATTACAGGCACATGAGACTTTTCATCTTTATGTCTCAGAGTGGCGAGCACAGTGCAATACCACATAGTTTGCGTCCTAGGTGGACGTGACCTATGAGGTAATGCACTGTTCATAGGTAGAGGTTACCGCTTAACATCAGGTGAGTCATCTGCTTGTTCCGTCATTCAAGAAGTATAAAAAAAACAGGAATATTGATTTTAAAGTGAATCTAACCATAACTTTTAAGTAGGTACCTAATTATTTGGTATCCAGTTTAATTAAGTCGCAAAAGTTGAGTCCCGGTGAATGTTAGTCTATACCACAGAATAAAGTTTTAGGTAGGCACTATACCTACACAGCACAATGTTAGCACACCAAAGTTAGTCTATTCATATTTTCAAGCCATTTACTTCTAGGCGACATTTGTTCCACACCTGAGGTATCACGCGAAGTCTTTAGGTACTTATCCCAAAACTTTGCGACATAACATGAGACAATAAGATATGGGACGGAAAATATCCCGGAACTAATGCATAACTAATAAAGGCGTCGACGGGCGCAAAATTATGTCACTATCTAACTCACTAAAGTTCAGGTTAGTTAGAAAGTGACCTATTAGCATTCGCGAAACTAAAAGTACCTGAGCAAAAATCACGTTTTTTTTATTTCAAAATAAAGAGAGTAATTTAAAAAAAAACAAGTTTATTTCGACGTTGTATGCACCTTATGCATGATAGTGTAAGAGAACAATGGTTGTAACTACGAAAACAGAGGCAACTTTGCAAATTTATTTCTTTTTTTAAAGCTATTTAAAAAAACACGAGGACATGCTTTATATGATGTAGATTATACATATATAATAGATTTATTTTGTATCATCTATGTCTCAGGGTGGCGGGCGCAGTGCAATGCCACATAGGATGCGTCCTAGATGGACTTGGCCTATGAGGTAATGCACTGTTCATAGGCAGAGGTTACCGCTTAACATCAGGTGGGCCATCTGCTTGTTCCGTCATCCAAGTAGTATAAAATAAAAAAATAAATAAAAAAAGATTTTGCGATTAAGATCGTGTAGAAAAAAGGTTTAATGCTTTACACTTCATATTATATCCACGACTTAACTTTAAATTTCTTGCGAGGATGGCTGATGGATTAAGATTGTCATAATATTTTTCGTATCAGGTTATCAGGATATTGTCAATATTACTACTACTATTAGCCCATACTGTCCCAAAGGTCTCCCCCCATTGTCAATATTATCTATATCTACACTAATCGACACTATAATATTATAAAGAGGAAATATTTGTATTTTTGTGTGTGTGTATGTTTGTAATGAATAAACTCTAAAACTCCTGTGCCGATTTAAAAAATTCTTTCACCATTGGAAAGCTACATTCCCCCTGAGTGACATAGACCGGGGGGGGGGGGGGGGGATTGGAGGTGGGATGTTTTTCATCCTGAAACTACCCGTGCGAAGCCGGGACGTGTCGCTAGTCATCAATTTATTGGAGTAGTCCCTATTCGATCCTTTGGCTATGTGATGTGGCTCAGTGTCTGTCAGCTGATGAAAATGTGGTTTGTATTTATAGCTTCACTGTTTAACTACCCCGGCCTATTCGTCTCGAAAATTTGATAAATTTGTGTGTCATTATAGGGTTTCTAAGAAAGTAGTTCAATTTGAATAATTGTGGAAGGTAAAGTTAGATCGATTTTATACGGATATCGAAAACTTATTGTTGGTCTCACTCAAACTTTTGTTATTACGTAGTTCGAGAACTCTGTCCATATTAATTTGATTGTTCTTGAGTACCTAATCACGAACCGGATGGCCCGTGTTCAGCAGCCCCTCCTCCCCCCATTCCCCTCCCTCTTCGATGGACTGACGAAATTGTAAACATTGTAGGAAATCAGTGATTGTCATAGCATATAATGCAATTTTTTTTTTTTTTTGTTTAATGTTTTTGTTTCCTCCCTTTGGATGGGAGGCAGCCTGATGATAATTGATTACTCAAAGAAGTCATCATATTGATTCTCGGTTCTTGGCGGGCCCAGATAAATATTTAGCGCATAATGTCGATTCAGCGTTTTATTGGTGGGATGGCTCGCTGAATAAGCAGCATTTTCTCTCATTTATATGCATGAAAACGTTAAGGAATAATGCGGTTTTGAAATAGTTGTCGGGCTAGAGTGTATGTTCATAGGCAGAGGCTACCGCTTAACATCAGGTGGGCCGTATGCTTGATCCGTAGCCTAAAGTTGTATAAAAAAAAAACATTTGTCTATTGAAGACAAAGAAGCTTTTTTTTCACTACATTAATAACGGAGCAAGCTGAACACAACGGCACAACTAAAGTATGTGTGAAAATCATCGGATAACAGTCCGATTAATAATGGCCTGACATGGTAGCAAGTTTGAGTCATATATGTTTATTTTTTTGTTTTTGTTTTGTTTTTTATACTACTTGAATGACGGTACAAGCAGATAGCCCACCTGATGTTAAGCGGTAACCTCTGCCTTTAACAACGCATTACCACATAGTTAAAGTCCACCTAGGACGCACCCTATGTGGCATTGCACTGCGCCCGCCAGCCTGAGATATAAAGATGAAAACTCTCATGTGCCTGTAATTTCACCGGCAACCATGCCCGTCAAACCGGAACACAGCAATGCGAGTACTAGTTAGGTACTGCTTTGCGGCATAAATAGGTATGGTGGTATTACTTCCCCGGGCGAACTATTTCACAAAAAAGCTCTACTACAACTACACTATTACAGGAATGCATCACTTTTCTACTTAAAATATATACATATAGTCATAATAAATAATTACAAATAGTTATAATTTTGACCATTTCCTTCACAATACCCTCACTAGCACTTGGCTATGAATGAAAAGGTCGTAGCTACATCAAAAGAAAGTTCTATGTAGAAGAGATCTGAAAATGACGGCCTGCTTATAGAGAACTCATTGATAAAAGGTTCGGAACACTAGAAAGTTAATAACGTTCGTGCTTTCCTATTTGGGCATTCCAAATGTATATGTTAATGTGTACATATGTTTCTGATACCTACGTGTAGTAATATTTGTTTTATTCTTTCTGTAAATCAACAAATTACTTTTACATTTTTTTAAGGTATTCATGACCCACAATCACATGCTCTGTGTCAAAAATACATAAATTTTTGATGTTGCCGTGCCATGTCCTTGCGTCAACCGAGGTCCGTGCTGAAAATCAGCGCTACAGTTTACTGCAGCATTATGCTGAGCACGGACCCTTTTTGACAGCACTATACACGGCACAGTTTATAATCTTAGCATGTTAATTGTACCGTGTATGGTTTTAATCAAAATAAACTTTTACTTTACTTTACTTTTACTGTTTTATTGTAAAACGACGAGCACAAAAAGAGGGGTGTTATAAGTTTGACCGCTATGTGTGTGGTCTGTCTGTTTTTTAAGGGATTTAGTAAGTATTCATGACCCACAATCACATGCTCTGTGTCAAAAATACATAATATTGTAAATTTTTGTTGTTGCCGTGCCATGTCCTTGCGTCAACCGAGGTCCGTGCTGAAAACGAGCGCTACAGTTTACTGCAGCATTATGCTAAGCACGGACCCTTTTTGACAGCACTATACACGGCACAGTTTATAATCTTAGCATGTTAATTGTACCGTGTATGGTTTTAATCAAAAAAACTTTTACTTTACTTTACTTTTACTGTTTTATTGTAAACGACGAGCACAAAAAGAGGGGTGTTATAAGTTTGACCGCTATGTGTGTGCGTCTGTCTGTGGTACCGTAGCTCTTACACGGGTGAAATGATTTGAATGCGGTTTTTTTATTTGAAAGCACGTTTTCTAGTAATGGTTCTTAGATATGTTTTATCAAAATCGGCCCATAAGCCGTTTCTTTACTCTGAGGTTTTTTGAAATTTTTGAAATTACTTCTTGTTATTAACTGAGATTGTTTTATTTAACTTGTTATAAAAGGAAGTATGGAGTAAACAAGTTAATTGGTTAAAAAAAAACCTCCGTTCATTTTCAGTATGCCATTGAAATTGGAAACAAAGACCCAGTTGACACATAGTTTCAGATAGAAAAAGGTCAAAAGTTAATGAAACTTTGGGAGGTTGTTCAGAGATAGTTAATTAACATTTTCTCAAGTTTTGTACCTCGAGGACGCAGTGTGAAAAGAGGGTGGGGGGAAACTGTTTCAAAGGGGAGGAAGGGTAAAAGTTTCAACCTTCCTCCTGTTTTTCCTCAATAACTTTTTTCCCTTACATCCTACGGCAAAAGTAATTGTATTTTTTGATGGAACGTTACATTTTCTAGAATTTTGACTGTTCAAACATGTTTGTATGTAAAGTAGTTACCAAGATAAGACTCTTCAAAAAATATATGGATTCGGGAAGAAAAAAATATGAAGCAACTTGCAAGCAATTTGCAAATCACCCGCAGTGAGCGGTTACGGGCTGATATGATGAAGAATTTATGTTCGGGTCAAATCATGCGACTTAATTTTAAAGCAGTTATCCACAACCAATTAATCTGAAATACATGCCTATCAAGTTACGATGACAATACAATTTATGGTGACAGCGAGCTGATCTGATGATGGAGACAATGGCACTCCTCTATGGATAATAGTAGACTGGCAGCGTTTGGGCTAATTTCAATCAGCTGTTAGCTGAACACTAAATCATAGAAGCTTGTTTAAAAATAAACAACAAAAAACTTGTTGCTGTACGTACGCAAGCGAAGCGAAGCTTTTTTCTATTTTATTATTTCATTGGGTAATTTTGATATAAAAACAATTCTGTTTTAATCTTAAAAAGCGGCCAAGTGCGAGTCGGACTCGCCCATGAAGGGTTCCGTAGCAGCAAGTAACATAATATAAAAGTTCTTGGATGGATTACGGTTAATGACGTATTAAAAAAAAACTACTTACTAGATCTCGTTCAAACCAATTTTGAGTGAAAGTTTACATGGTAATGTACATCATATTTTTTTTTAGTTTTATCATTCTCTTATTTTAGAAGTTATGGGGGGGGGGGGGGGGGGGACACTTTTTACCACTTTGGAAGCGTCTTTCGCGCAATCTATTCAGTTTAGAAAAAAATGATATTAGAAACCTGAATATAATTTTTGAAGACCTATCCATAGATAACTCACACGGTTAGGTTAGGTTTATACGGTACGGTACAGGTTTAATGAAAAAAAAAAAATTGAGTTTCAGTTCTAAGTATGGGGAACCCCAAAAATAATTGTTTTTTTTTAAATTTTTGTGTAAAAATCTTAATGCGGTTTACAGAATACATCTACCTACCAAGTTTCAATAGTATAGCTCTTATAGTTTAGGAAAAAAAAGGCTGTGACATACACGGACAGACAGACAGACAGACAGACAGACAGACAGACAGACAGACATGACGAATCTATAAGGGTTCCTTGTCTTTGACTACGGAACCCTAAAAATGACAGCATAGAATTTGTATTGAATTCATCGTTATCACATTTTGTTTCATTGACTTTTATACTGGTGCCTGTCAAATTTCAAAGCCTTTGAAATATACGAGTACATTTAAAGATAGCAAAAAAAATTGAAATTGGATGGTTTAATTTGTTTACACACCTACGCATATCGCAGAATTAGGACCAGTCAACAGATTTTTAGGATTCCGTAGCCAAATGGCAACAAATGGAACCCTTATAGATTCGTCATGTCTGTCTGTATGTCTGTTCCACTTTTTTCCGAATTTATAAGAACTATGCTGTTGAAACTTGGTAAGTAGATGTATTCTGTGAACCAAATTAAGATTTTCACACAAAAACAGAAAAAAAACAATACATTTTGGGGGTTCCCCATACTTAAGAATGAAAATAACAAATTTTTTTTTACTCAAACCCATTCGTTTATTGATAGGTCTTCAAAAATTATATTAAGGTCTCTAATATATGTTTTTTCTAAACTGAATAGTTTGCGCGAAAGACACTTCCAAAGTGGTAAAATGTGTGTCCCACCCCTCCTGTAACTTCTAAAATAAGAGAATGATAAAACTAAAAAATATATATGATGTACATTACCATATAAACATCCACCGAAAATTGGTTTGAACGAGATCTAGTAAGTAGTTTTTTTTAATACAATAACCATAAACCATTCATGAACTTTTATATTATGTTACTTGCTGCTACGGAACCCTTCATGGGCGAGTCCGACTTGCACTTGGCCGCTTTTAATTGTTGAGCTGTTAATTACGATGGCCGTTAGGTCATTGCTTTTGTTTTTTCACTTTTTCACAAAATTTAAAATGTTTTATGTTAATGATTTTAGCGACCTCTATGGCGCAGCGGGACACAGGAGGTTGCGGGTTCGATTCCCGCCCCGGAACAAATATTTGTACAATATGCAGATATTTGTTCAGGGTGTTATGGGTATTTTCTATGTATAATAAAAAAAACTATCTACGTAATGTTCAGTTATCTAGCTCTGCTTACTTTGGGGCTAGATAATGTTGTGTGAACTGTGCAGCATTATTTATTTATTATTTATTTATCCAGACTGGTTTAGTACCATTTTTTAGCAGCTTTTTGTACCCATTTACCTGTAGTACATATTTGTAAAGTAACTACATAGCTAGCTATTATTAATTGATAAGGACTACCGTCTAAAATAAAATAGCGGACCGCGATACCTTGTTAAAATTGAAAAGGTCGTTTAAATTAATTAAAATCATAAATTCTAATTACCTTCACTATAATTCACTTTCTACAAACACTCCATACAAAAGGTTTCCCACTTGACGCAAAATAAATAGCGGTCATCTATTGCAAACGAGTACGCACTTCCCTGGTTCGACGAGAGAAAGTATAGACAAAGATGGAGGATAGATAAAGATTGAAGAGCGAGAGAGAGAGAGTTGGATGTTGAATCATGTACCGTTCTTGTTCCGTGTTATGTAACATTCATCTGATAATGTGTACAGTTCGGTTGACCGACTTTAGGAAGGTAGGTCGCGTTCGAATCTTTGGCCGCACCTGGAGGTCTTTCAAAGGACTGAATGGTAACGTTGAGTTAGATGTTCTACTTATAACACATTCCCTAATAAGCTAGCAGCCTGGACACCATTAATGTCATCCATGGGAGGAGATGCAGGGGTCTACTCTTAGGCCAGGCACACCGAAGAGATGTTATACTTTTATAACGTGTAAATTATAATGCTCTAGTGTAATTTAAATGTAATTTTAACCAATATAGCGTACCTATTTATAAACCTATTTAATTAAATGAATTATATGTTAATTAATTACAATTACCATTAAATCCCAATGAATACAATTCATTATATATTGTGGCTTTATATGTATTCACTGATATGTTTATGTCACTGATATGGTGATTGTAGATACAACAACATCACTCTCCCCTCTACATCTTCTACTGCTATAGATTCAGACGTGACAACAAAGTTTAGTTTACTTAGAAATAGTCGTATGTTTTTTTTATACTACTTAGAAAATGACTAGTCAAGCAGATGGCCCACCTGATGTTAAGTGATACCCTCTGCCTATGAACAGTGCATTATCTCACAGGTCACGTCCACCTAGGACGCGCCCTATGCGGCATTGCACTGCGCCCGCCACCCTGATACATAAAGATGAAAAGTCTCATGTGCCTGTAATTTCACCGGCACCCTTACCCTTCAAACCGGAACACAGCAATGCAAGCACTACTGCTTTGCGGCAGAAATAGGTATGGCTTATTGTTAACTCTAGCACATACCAAATAGGAGAGACACTTGACGATAGATAAGTCAGCCGTAAATGTTTATTTTTATTGACTTGTGTCACATTTATATTCTCTGTTGGCCAATTCAGTCTACCATCTAATAAAAGTCTGAGGCAAAGGTCAACAAAGCGCATGCTCTTTTCAGAAGCCAAACAATATTGGGTCTCTGTTATTCTTATGAGAACAACTGTTATTTATTCCCAAACTGTTATTGTATATCTCTAGAGGCTTGTATGGTACTGACTCTAAAATTGGCTTTCTGCGGCCTCAAAAATTTGTTAGTTTGTTTGGCACAAATATTTATTGCAACTGAATTTTGGAGCATTTCTTCCCAAATAATTTTGCTGAAATTTTTAATACACCTTTAGTTCTCGTGGCAATGCAATATTAAGGTGACAGCATTATATTGATAAATATTATTAAAGTATCATGTGTCCTTCCTCATATGAATAACGTTGTCGAATTTCATCAATATCGGTTCAGCCATTTGATCGTGATAAGGTTATATACAGACAGAGGAAGTAACTCATACTTTCGATTTTATAATATACTAGAAACTCGCCCCAACTTCGCACGGGTAGTATCGGGATCCCCCTTCCTCCCGTCCCCCTAACCCTCCCCCCTTCTCAAACCCCCATCTATCCACCAGATACTAAAACTTGCTAAAGTTATTCCCCCTATGTTACATTTTTTTTACACCTTGGGTAACATGAAGTTTTAGTAAAGATCCCTAAATTTTTTGAAAATATAATATGGCCTATGTCACCCGTGGATAGTGTTGCTTCCTAACAGTAAAATAATTTTTCAAATCGGTTCAGTTTTTTCGGAGCCTATTCAATGCAAACAAACAAACAAACAATCAAATCTTTCCTCTTTATTATTAGTATAGATATAGATTATTGACGACCTCTGTGACGCGGCTGGCGATGGTTCGCCTGCGACGCAGGAGGTTGTGGGTTCGATTCCCGCCTCGGAACAAATATTGGTGCGATCTGCAGATATTTGTTCAGAGTGTTCTGGGTGTTTTCTACGTATAATAAAAAATATCTATCTATGTAATGTATTGTATTAAGTATATCAGTTAACTAGTACCCATAACACAAGCTCTGGCTTAGCTTGGGGCTAGATAATGTTGTGTGAACTTGTCCAGCATTATTTATTTATTTTATTTAGATTAGTGTGATGTGACCTAGCTTTGCCGCCCGTGACTTCATCCGCGAGATTATTCAAAAGTCAAGTCAATTTTCAGGCTGGAGTTGTACTTTCACCAGTTAATTTTCAGGATTTAAGTCGAGATTTTAAGGATTTTTCGTCATACAGTGCGAACTAGAACGGGATTGGTCACTTACATACATACATACATAGACACACGCCTTTTTCCTCGAAGGTGTAGGCAGAGCCTCAATGGGCCTCTTTTCACAGTGGGTTGCACCATCGTGGAATATAGACGTGACAAATGGTGAGCTCATTGCCGCCATTGCTTCCCACGACTGACTCAGCTGACGCTTTCTTCCAGTAATAACACATTCCATAATAAGCTAGCAGCCAGGACAAATCTTATACCAACGAATCTTATCAACAAGTCCGGGTAATCCCTTAATCGGCTTTTATGACATCCACGGGAGGAGACGGAGGGTTCTATTCTTAGGCCGGACACACCACAGCACATGGTCACTTGACTGTGCTTATTACCTACTCTAACATGTTTACTATGTACATATATCACTTAAAACTTTTAGTACTTAATAAGTATTATTGTCCCACCTTTAGTATGTCTAAATGTCATGTCATGTTCAGTTTGTTTTGTTTTTTAACCCCCTACGAAAAACAAAGGGGTGTTATAAGTTTGACGTGTCTGTGTGTGTGTGTGTGTGTGTCTGTCTGTGCCATCGTAGCTCCCGAACGGATGAACTGATTCCTTTTTTGTTTTGTATGAAAGGTTAATTTGTCGGGCATGTTCTTAGCTTTGTTTGATCACAATCGGATCAGCCGTTTCATTGCGTTGGGGTTTTTTTTAATTTTTACAAAATTAATTACTTGTTGGAAAAATAAAGTAGTTATAATACATTTATTTACAGAAAGAATAATACAAGGTATGTACAAAATACATATGAAACAGTTGTGCTATCTGAAGACCGCTGCAAGCGATCTAAAGGTAGCTCAACTAGGTAGTTATAATTAGATGCTTGATGATTTTGATTTGATTTGATTGCTTTCTAGCTTTAAGTTCGCCTTTGTACTTCTTTGTTTTATGTGCAATAAAGAATTTTCTATCTATCTATCTATCTATGACTTCCTCACATACTCACCAATCAATTCTAGTCATTGATTTATATTTGTTAATAATTCTACTCATTAATTTTAACTCTAATGATGAATCCTAACAAGACCTCATCTCTATTGAATACCGACATTCAAATGTCACTGCGTTTGATGAGTTTATAACATGGTGCCGTGTTGCTCTAAGGTTTATATCGATTAAATGTGCATGTATGGTCTATGGTGTATTTGAATGTATGGTCTAGTCTACATTTAAATATTGATGTGGTGAAAGTCCATTTGAAACTGTTAGTACGATGTGCGTATTCTTGTTAGTACCTGAGCGTTACAAAAGGCCGAGATCAAAGCCTGACTTGATTTATTCGCAGTTGTTGCATTGACATTGTTCGATTCCCGCCTCGGAACAAATATTTGTGCGATCGCAGATATTTGTTCAGGGTGTTCTGGGTATTTTCTATGTATAATAAAAAATATCTATCTATGTAATATATTGTATTAAGTATATCAGTACCCATAACACAAGCTCTGCTTAGCTTGGGGCTAGACAATGTTGTGTGAACTGTCCAGCATTATTTATTTATTTATTTATTTACATTAGTAGGCTGTGTTGTGTTGTGGCGCGTCAACGTTACCGATTGTGTTCTGGCGCGCCACGCCACACCCCGACACAATTAAATAATATGAACCGAGCTTTATTCTGGCTCTACGGTATATACCAAAGAATATTAACTACCTTTTAAGATAGGGTATAGAGCTCAGAATAAAAATATTACTTATTCTGAGGTATAGACATATTAAGAGGAAGTAGGAATTCATGTGATGAGAAGAATACTTAATCATCTTAAAGTTTTTTTTTTTGTGTTATAATCAAAGTTAACTATGAATGTCGATGGATAATTTATAGAGGTATACCATGGAATCTTCCGTCAGGTAGACAAACGAACGATGTCATATTGTATAAAAGATGGCATTAGCTAAAAAAGGAGTGATTACCGAGATGACGTCTGATCATCGTGTGATAGACAGGAATAAGAGAAGAAAACATATTGTGCCGACCACATCGTCTGATAGACAGGAATAAGAGAAGAAAACATATTGTGCAGACCACATCGTCTGATAGACAGGAATAAGAGAAGAAAACATATTGTGCCGACCACATCGTCTGATAGACAGGAATAAGAGAAGAAAACATATTGTGCAGACCACATCGTCTGATAGACAGGAATAAGAGAAGAAAACATATTGTGCCGACCGCATCGTCTGATAGACAGGAATAAGAGAAGAAAACATATTGTGCCGACCACATCGTCTGATAGACAGGAATAAGAGAAGAAAACATATTGTGCCGACCACATCGTCTGATAGACAGGAATAAGAGAAGAAAACATATTGTGCCGACCGCATCGTCTGATAGACAGGAATAAGAGAAGAAAACATACTGTGCCGACCACATCGTCTGATAGACAGGAATAAGAGAAGAAAACATATAGTGCCGACCACATCGTCTGATAGACAGGAATAAGAGAAGAAAACATATTGTGCCGACCACATCGTCTGATAGACAGGAATAAGAGAAGAAAACATATTGTGCCGACCAAATCGTCTGATAGACAGGAATAAGAGAAGAAAACATATTGTGCCGACCACATCGTCTGATAGACAGGAATAAGAGAAGAAAACATATTGTGCAGACCACATCGTCTGATAGACAGGAATAAGAGAAGAAAACATATTGTGCCGACCACATCGTCTGATAGACAGGAATAAGAGAAGAAAACATATTGTGCCGACCACATCGTCTGATAGACAGGAATAAGAGAAGAAAACATATTGTGCCGACCACATCGTCTGATAGACAGGAATAAGAGAAGAAAACATATTGTGCCGACCACATCGTCTGATAGACAGGAATAAGAGAAGAAAACATATTGTGCCGACCACATCGTCTGATAGACAGGAATAAGAGAAGAAAACATATTGTGCCGACCACATCGTCTGATAGACAGGAATAAGAAAAGAAAACATATTGTGCCGACCACATCGTCTGATAGACAGGAATAAGAGAAGAAAACATATTGTGCCGACCGCATCGTCTGATAGACAGGAATAAGAGAAGAAAACAAACCTCTGGCTAGGCATCCAGCTCCAGCTTCCAGCTCTTTAGGGCCAACTTGAATGGAGCGTTAAGAATATAATCAAAAAAAGGATTGGGTTGAAACAATAACAGAAATTTAGGTAAAATGGATTGAAACGATACAATACCTAAATGGGTTGAAACGATACAATACCTAAATGGGTTGAAACGATACAATACCTAAATGGGTTGAAACGATACAATACCTAAATGGGTTGAAACGATACAATACCTAAATGGGTTGAAACGATACAATACCTAAATGGGTTGAAACGATACAATACCTAAATGGGTTGAAACGATACAATACCTAAATGGGTTGAAACGATACAATACCTAAATGGGTTGAAACGATACAATACCTAAATGGGTTGAAACGATACAATACCTAAATGGGTTGAAACGATACAATACCTAAATGGGTTGAAACGATACAATACCTAAATGGGTTGAAACGATACAATACCTAAATGGGTTGAAACGATACAATACCTAAATGGGTTGAAACGATACAATACCTAAATGGGTTGAAACGATACAATACCTAAATGAGTTGAAACGATACAATACCTAAATGGGTTGAAACGATACAATACCTAAATGGGTTGAAACGATACAATACCTAAATGGGTTGAAACGATACAATACCTAAATGGGTTGAAACGATACAATACCTAAATGGGTAGAAAATTATTGAGAGGAAACAAGAAGCACTCAATTAATAAATTAGGGCGTATCTTGTATCCCCTCGGTGTAGCTTTAAATAGTTCGCCAGGACACTAGTTCTCTCTTGGTTTCTCCGTGACGACACTAACCAGCCTAAAAAATGGCGGCTCTGAAAAGGGCCTCGTGAGACCGATGAGGAAATAACCCGTGTGGTGAAAGGACGTTTAGGTTAAGAAGCGTCAGTTTTTTTTTTTAACTTTTTGAATCACTGAACAAGCAGTTCGCCCACCTGATGTTAAACGGTAACCTCTGCCTTTAACAATGCATTGTCTCATAGGTCACGTCCACCCTATGTGGCATTGCACTGCGCTCGTCACCCACCCTGAGACATAAATATGAAAAGTCTCATGTGCCTGTAATTCACCGGCACCCATACCCTTCAAACCGGAACACAGTGCGAGCACTACTGCTTTGCGGCATAAATAGGTACTGTGGTAGTAGTTCCCCGGTCGAACTCTTTCACAAAAAAGCTCTACTATTATCAAAAACATACTTACTTAGTCATTAGTCGGGTATTACATACTTAGTCGTTTTGAATGTAAGAAGCTGCATACATAATTCTTGATAAGCTCTCAACGTAAACTTTGTGCCTAGTTTTAAGTTTTCTTTGACAATATATTTACATGTTTATTAGCATAATGCTACTGATAAAATAGAACTTTGTAGAGCTTACAAGTATTAAGGTACCTAGTACTTAAAACGTTTCGTCTGAGAGTATAGTACCTTAAATCTTTGGTCTGAGCTTTTATTGGTGCTTATATACAAAGCCTTGAATTTTGTAAGATAAACAAATTGCAGGAGGAAGAAAACATGGCGAGGATTTTTTATTAGGAATTGACATAATTTTATAGATTATGTAAAAATGTGTACCGAGCTTGATACTGTTTTTTTTTCTATTGTGTAAAATCTTACGGCTAGTGAAAAAAAAAACTGAGGTTTCTCAGCAATACTTTCCTAACCATGATTTTAATGATTTTTTAAATAGAAAAAAACTCACCATTCACTTTATAAATCACTAATCAATTCCACAGACGCACCGTTGAGCACAGATTGTGCGCCCGCGCACCGGCCGAGTTCGCGAGAGTACTGCGCGTGCTCAGCTGGCCGCCCTGTCGTTGACTTGCAGCTGTCTAAGTTACCACTTTAGGGTATGGGGTAGTACGATCGTGTGAGAACTTTTTGTGATGTTACAGTCGTACTCAGGCGCACTTATTTCAGATAACATAGTTTAAGATGAGTCGTTTGGACTCATGTGTAGGTCACACGTGTAATGTATGGGACATAAGAATTAGAGTGTTTGGACCACTGATGGTCTACAGGGGGACTCTGTTTTTTTTTTAACATTGATATACCTTTGTTTGACCACGATTTCTGTTGGTAAGTGACGATGTGGCCGAAGATGGAGCACAAGTCTATAAGACACCTATTCACTCTAGCCTTGAAGAGACCCAGATTATAGTTTTCAAGAAAGACTGACGACGGTATAGTGTGTTTCACTCCTTATCATATCCTTATCATATTAATCATTATCATATTAATCATATTATAATGGATTGAAATTCGGGTTTACGAGCCAATAGATTTTTCTACAAGAAAACATATCTCAAACGTAGAAAAGCATCGTAAGGAAACTGCCGTGTCCTAGAAAATTTGAAGGCATATGACAGACGCATGGAAATATCCAATGCGAGTCCTACTGAATCCTTCCACCACACTTGTTCTTTCGGCAGTCACAAGCTCCTTTTCAGGGCCACCATAGGTACGTCAAGCTGGTCTCTAACCAAGATCTAGGATGACCAAAAAAGAACCATTTATACAATAGTTGAAGAAACGGAGAAGTAGCAGAGTTTTTCAGGATAGAATCTTGAAAAATGTATCTACCTTATCAGGAGGTTTTAGACGTCCAACTCTGGACGAGGCCTCCCCCATACAATTTATGGGGGGGATTTGACATAATCACTACAGAGGCGGATTGGTGATTGAAGTAATTGGTGTTGAGTACTCACGTGGATGCTGCTACCCATCCTCTGGTATAATCCCTCATTCGGATTTGACAACATCCACGGGAGGAGAACAAGGGGTCTATTCTCAGGGTGGACACACCACAGCCACCCACACTACACTATATTAAAAACATGATTATTTTCCCACGTAAATTGGGAAAAACAGATCCCTCCCTAAAAACCATTTAATCATGTCAATAAAAAAATAATCTGACATTAATACATACACCAATGGACGTGAACGGAAATAAACTTTAGAAAAATATTTTTTTCCTCAGCATGTCAGGCGACTAGTATCTCACTGCGAGCTCTACTCCCAATTTATTTTCCAAGGATCTGGATCTGTGATTGTGTGGAGCTGATTTGTCGGCCCCTCCCCTACCTGGACGGCAATTCCGGTTGTCAGTTAATTGAGGCTGCCAAATACGGGCTGGATCGATCACGAATGGTCACAAAGTTCAAAGCAATCGGGCTCGTGTTTTTGGTACCTTTCATAGCGGTACTAGTCACTGGGACTTTTGCGAATATTCTATTATGGAGTACCTGCTTATAACATTGAGAAAAATAATAAAAAGCAATTTATTTTCTCTCAACACGATAATATAATCCATCTAGTGCTTACATAAGAGTGTCGATGTTTGATTCACCTTTTATAGTAGTAGAGCTTTTTTGTGAAAGAGTTCGTCCGGGGAAGTACTACCACCATACCTATTTCTGCCGCAAAGCAGCAGTGCTCGCATTGCTGTGTTCCGGTTTGAAGGGTAAGGGTGCCGGTGAAATTACAGGCACATGAGACTTTTTATCTTTATGTCTCAGGGTGGCGGGCGCAGTGCAATTCCACATAGGGTGCGTCCTAAGTGGGCGTGACCTATGAGGTAATGCACTGTTCATAGGCAGAGGTTACCGCTTAACATCAGGTGGGCCTCTTGCTTGTTCCGTCACGCAAGTAGTATAAAAAAGAAAAAAGAAAAAAAAAGTGCTTACCTAAGAGTGTCGATGTTTGATTCACCTGTTTCATAAGTATTTAAAATTTTCAAACAACCGATTACAATAAAAAGTTTTAGACGCATTTTTGTCTGTTTTTTACAAGCTTTTATTTACTTGCAATGTATGTCCGGGTGGAATCTTGCAACTGAATTTTAAAGCAGTTATCCTCAACCGATTGACCTGAAATTTTGCGTACCTGTCAAGTTCCGATGACAATACAATATGATGGTGACAGCGAGCTGATCTGATTATGGAGACGGAAGGTGAACAACGGAACTCCTCGATAGATAATAGTAGACTGGCCGTGTTTAGGCTCATTTTGATCAGCATACGGTTACGATCACTAGATTACAAGCTTGTATTGAAAAATATGTTTTTCACAAAAACTTATTTATGACAGTACTGGTTGTTGAAGCAGATGGCCAACCTGATAATTCAGTGTCCTTACTCCTAATTGATAATAAGTGCTCTAGCTTTCATGATCCGCTCACGAGCTTGAGATGAGATGATGACATAGAGATTCCCTGTAATACGTACTATTATTTATTCTGTGGTAATACATAGGTCCACAGTCCTGCTCGCGGGATGATGATGAAGTTTAAAAAAAATCATTTAGAATAATAATTTACACCTATATTTATATATAATATATTTTATTTTATTCTTCAGGTAGCACTACTATTTCATATGTATTTTGTACGTACCTTGTATTTTCTTTCTGAAAAGCAGTAGTGCTCGCATTGCTGTGTTCCGATTTGAAGGGTAAGGGTGCCGGTGAAATTACAGGCACATGAGACTTTTCATCTTTATGTCTCAGGGTGGCGGGCGCAGTGCAATGCCACATAGGTTGCGTCCTAGGTGGACGTGATCTATGAGGTAATGCACTGTTCATAGGCAGAGGTTACCGCTTAACATCAGGTGGGCCTCTTGCTTGATCCGTCATCCAAGTAGTATAAAAAAAAAAAAAAAAAAAAAAGTATTTTATTTATTAGGTGTAAATTGAAATTATTTGCTGAAGTTCATTAAATACATGTAGTTATTATTCAATTGATAATCTTAGTTGCTTTTGTAAATATATGTATTCCAGACATGGGAAATCTGAGCCACCTAAATTAATTATAAGAACGTATGTACTACCACATTTATGCAAATAAAGAAATAATGAATTAAGAAGTAGGTCAGCACAGGCTACTGACTGAATACATTCAATAATACTGAGACACAGAAGAATACATTCAATAATACTGAGACACAGAAGAATACATTCCGAAAAATTCTCAAGAGACTAGAATGTAAAATAATGTCAAAATTTAATTTAAGAGATCTACATACATACATAGACACACGCATTTTTCCCCGAAAGGGTAGGCAGAGCCTAAATGGGCCTATTTTCACCGTGGGTTGCACCATCGTGGGATATAGATGTGACAAGTGGTGAGCTCATTACCGCCATTGCTTCCCACGACTGACTATGCTATAACGCTTTCTTGCAGTAATAATAAATTTCCTAAGTAAGCTCTGATCCCGCAATATCAGATCTGTGATAAATATTATAAATAATATTAGGTAACAAACTTTCAATCCCGTAACATACCTAATTGCTAACAAGATAATTCAGCGAGAACTTATAAATGGTTACATTTTACTATCATGGTTACGTCAAGTATTATATCAGAGTCTTTGGGCCACGACCTTAATCACTAAGAAACCGGATGGTATTCACTTTACGTTTTTGAACAGAAAACCCAAAAACTGACAACTGCTGTATTTTTAGGGTTCCGTACTTCAAAAGGTACAACGGAACCATTATAGGATCACTTTGTTTTCCGTCTGTCTGTCTGTCAAGGCCCTTTTTCTCAGGAACGCGTGGAGGGGAGGTATCAAGCTGAAATTCATATCAAATACTCAAATCTACTGTCACATTAGTATTATTACACATTAGTATTATATTAGTATTGCCATTCAGCGTGGCAATACAGCCAGCATATTAGGAACGCTTCTGTCTGGTAGTGATTTGGATCAGTTGAGCTACCTTTAGATCGTTAGCAGCGGTCTTTATGTAGCACAACTGTATCATTTTTTTTTTAATTTTACATACCTTCATACCTGTATTATTTGTATTATTATATAAATGTAATAATATAAAATTAATACAACTATAAAGATAGCTCAACTGATCCAAATCACAACCACATAGAAGCGTCCCTAGGATGCTGGCTGGCATGCTGAATTTGTTGAGCCAGATAAATGCCAGCTTTCGGGTCAAGCGTTGCTTCGACTAGACGTCCTGAAAGATTTTTTAAAACGTGAACAAGCCCGAACACAAACAAAGTCGACCCCGAAAGGCTCAAATACATAAAAGCTCTGTCGATTTTATACTAAGAGCATTACAGGCCTCCGTACCGGATGATTTAATAGGATCTTCATGAAACTTATAGACAGACTAGCTTACGGCCCACCTGATGTAAAGTGGTCACCGTCACTTATAGACACCGGCAACACCGGGGGTATTGTCGATGCGCTGCCTACCCTGAAGGAGTTTATAAACATTTTTCTTGAAGCGACACATGTCGTAACCAAGCTGGAAAACCTCAGATGGAAGCTCATTCCATAGTTTGTAGGTATGGGGAAGAAATGATCTCGAGAAACGAGTCGTACGAGAATCCCAGGGATCTATGATGTGTGGATGAGCTTTGTCAGGGTGCCGGGAAGAGCGATGGTAAAATCCGATGCAGGGATGAGATCGAAATGCTCGTCAGAAGAGATCTGAAGAGAATCTATAAATAATAATGGAAAAGTAGTAGAGCTAGACCAAGGCTCTAAGTAAAGCTCTACAACTCTATCTACTATCGTCATCGCTCTCTCTCTGTGAAGTGAAGACAGCAGCTTTTCAATAAAGGTTCCCAAATTCAGTCTCAAACATAAGATTCATCTAACTATCATAGCTAAGTGCAAATAATTACAAAACACAACATTATAATGTTATTGTTTGCGCATCTCTCGGACGGTCATTCGGTAAGTAGGTAGGTATTCTCAAACTATTACGTACGCAAATCTGACACATATTGTCGTATAGTTAAGAGTACAGTGAAAGTAACGCCACTTGCTGTTGAGCTACGCAACACCGGAACTTGTATACAAAGAATTGTTGGGCCTATCCACGGAATAACATACAGTTACTACAAAATACCACAGAATAATTGGTAAGTACTGGTTGGAAGCTGCGAGTAGGTACAATCCACTTCATGACAAAGCGTATAATATTCGCGTATACATACATGCGTTTGTTATAGTCGCTGGCGAAAGTGTTTGACAAGAGGTCATCTATTGTCTTATTAAAACTTTTTTTTATTTTTTTTTATACTACTTGGATGACGGAACAAGCAAGAGGCCCACCTGATGTTAAGCGGTAACCTCTGCCTATGAACAGTGCATTACCTCATAGGGAACGTCCACCTAGGACGCACCCTATGTGGCATTGCACTGCGCCCGCCACCCTGAGACATAGATGAAAAGTCTCATGTGCCTGTAATTTCACCGGCACCCTTACCCTTCAAACCGGAACACAGCTATGCGAGCACTACTGCTTTGCGGCAGAAATAGGTATGGTGGTAGTACTTCCCCGGACGAACTCTTTCACAAAAAAGCTCTACTACTACTAAACATGGCTGATTTCTGTTTTATTCTAGACTTCAGAGTATCTCATTCATATCTAATATCTTCCAGTAATAACATATTCCATAATAAGCTAGCAGCCAGGACAAATAGCCTATTATCTATAATTTAAACAACAATCCTAACCTTAGCAGCAGAAATCCTAGAGCAATGCCTCCGTAGCTCTATGTCACCAATAGAGAACATGGTGGGACAACCCCAGACGGACTCCATACACTAGTTCCAGTACGCCATAGCGAATTATTCCCATTTGTCACTCTTCAGTTAGGACAAAAGAGCTCGATCTGTCCCCCTTTTTTATTTTTTTATTTATTAAAGCCTATCTATAAATACACCAAAGGCGTTTGTCTATGTATGCATGTATCCCATGGTGTGGGGTGTCAGCATTCAAAAATTTTGCAGGTGTCTATATATACACTGTTATATATAGGCAGTTATGTAGAGTACTACCACTGTACCAATTTCTGCCGCAAAGCAGTAGTGCTCGTTATGTTCCGGTTTGAAGGGTATGGTTGCCGGTGAAAATACAGGCACATGATACTTTTCATCTTTATGTCTCAGGGTGGCGGGCGCAGTGCAATGCTGCATTGTGCGCGTCCTAGGTGGACTTGACCTATGTGATAATGCACTGTACATAGGCAGAGGCTACCGCTTAAAATCAAGTGGGCCATCTGCTTGGTCAGTCATTCGAAGTTGTATAAAAAAAGTGAACGTACATATTTTATGGTTTATAGATCAATCCACTCCTGGGCCTCACCCTTCATCTTCCATTCCTTCTCTGATAGATAGGTACCTATCTATCTATCTTCGCCCTGCCATGTCCGTCCGTCTGCCTGTCTGTCCGTCTGCCTGTCTGGCCGCGGCTTAGCTCAGACTCTAGGAAGCTGTAAATTGTCGACAAAGTGATAAAAAAAACCTTGAAAAGTTTTTTTTGGTACCTGTCCTGTGCTTAAACTGAGGATGGTTTTTTTAGGACTTGTTTGTAAGATTCGTTAGTACAAGATTTGCCCTGGCTGCTAGCTTATTTAAGGGAATGTGTTTTTACTGGAAGAAAGCACTATGTATGTGACTGTTGGTTATGTTATGTTATGTTATGTTATGTTATGTTATGTTATGTTATGTTATGTTATGTTATGTTATGTTATGTTATGTTATGTTAAAGCGTTAGCAGAGTCAGTCGTGGGAAGCAATGGCGGCGATGAGCTCACCACTTGTCACGTCTATATCCCACGATGGTGCAACCCACGGTAAATAGAGCCCCATTTGAGGCTCCGCCTACCCTTTCGGGGAAAAAGGCGTTTGTCTATGTATGCATGTATCCCATGGTGTGGGGTGTCAGCAATCAAAAATATTGCAGGTGTGTGAAAACCATTTTCCACTTCAGGGATCCGTTTGTGAAATATTCAGCTTACAGAATCGGTTTAAAGAAATCGCCCGATGTTCAATAAAGGATGCTAAGTTATCATCTTTATAAAAAAATCTTACAGTGCGATGCGATGGAAGTTCTAGTAGATAAGATTAAGTAGAACCTAGAAGTAGTAGTAGAGCTTTTTTGTGAAAGAGTTCGTCCGGGGAAGTACTACCACCATACCTATTTCTGCCGCAAAGTAGTAGTGCTCGCATTGCTGTGTTCCGGTTTGAAGGGTAAGGGTGCCGGTGAAATTACAGGCACATGAGACTTTTCATCTTTATGTCTCAGGGTGGCGGGCGCAGTGCAATTCCACATAGGGTGCGTCCTAGGTGGACGTGACCTATGAGGTAATGCACTGTTCATAGGGAGAGGTTATCAGGTGGGCCTCTTGCTTGTTCCGTCATCCAAATAGTATAAAAAAAAAAAAAAAAAAAAAAACCTTCACAGTGCTTTCAAATTACGAATGCAGAAGAACATCCAATTTGTATTACTTTTGTTAGAAAGTAAGTCATGGTGTGAAATTATATCACATCAGCCGATCTCGTTGCGTCACGAGTGGACGCGGTTATGATATAATTGGTGCACGTAGAACGGTAATTTAATCTTAATGAGGAGACTTTCACTTTAAATAAGTAAATACTTCTGATTTTTTCATTGAATAATCTAGGTCTAATCAGGAATTCAATTTTTTTTCTTATTTTTTTTTATTTAAAGGTATTCAATAAAATTACGCAACTCAAGCAGCAAGACACTTCCCCTAACCCACACCCCCATTGTCTTCAAAACTACTGAAAATGCGTATTAAATTTCACCAAGAACTAATAAGTTAATAGTTTTAGTATGGTAGCAAAACTTGTCCGTTATTATAAGCTAGATCTTTAAGTACATTGAAATAATAAACGGACAAATCATATTCTCGGAGCACCCAATAAATACACAGAATAAATATTAGTACCCTGGGGTGTCCGATCCGTAAATTATATAGAAATAATTAAAGCCCCTTTTGCGTTTTAATCCCTTTTCCTCCAAACTTCACCAAGCCTAGTATAATATTATTTTATCTGTGATCAAGCTAAATTAGGTGTATACAAAAAGTCAAAATCCCTAAATTTTAGACTTTTTCTAGTATAATCACAGCATTCATTTTTTTTGTATCCCAGACATGGGAAATTTGTGACATCCTTATTAATTTTAAGAACTTGTATACCACCAAATTTAAACAAATAAACGACTAATGATTTGATTTTTTAATTTTTATCAAAATTTCAGAATTATGTGGTTACTGGAATTATCCATTGGTTTTATTTTTCACGATGTCCAAAGAACTTTGATTTTGTTTGATAAGCTTACGGATATAATACATATTGGTAGGAATAAATTTCAAGTTGATACATAAGCCGTTCCTGAGAAAAAGGGTTAAGACAGACAGACAGACAGATGGATAACAAAGTGATCCTTTAGTACCTCTTGAGGTACAGAACACTAAAAACAGAATTCTTCGGTGACATCCGCACCGCACCGTGCTTCGTGGCATTTATTGCACATATCTAGTAGTGGTTAATTTAGTCGTGGGAAGCAATGGTGGCGATGAGCTCACCACTTGTCACGTCTATTTCCCACGATGCTGCAATCCACGGTGAAAAGAGGCCCATTGAGGCTCTGCCTACAAAAAAAGACGTGTGTCTATGTATGTATGTATCTAGTAATGGAGGCCTAAAGTTTAATGATGATGATGATCTATACCAAATTCCACTCAATCTGATGACAGGAATTGTTTTGTAGTTGATGTACAGGATTAGACCAAACCAATAAAATGGTTGGACGAGCAAATCTTCGGCGAGGTGTAAACGTCTAAGCATTTCATTAATTTTAACCAATCTTAAGACAACATAATCTGACATAGCTTACAAGACCACCCCTGGGTTGGTTGTTTACCAAATTGAGCCTTTCAAGAGTGAGCTAAAGAATTAGGTAGGTACGTGCTTCCATTATAATCAACTAGCAGCGCCCCGCGGTTTCACCCGCGTAAATCTCTATCCTGGGGGAAGATCAGGATAAAATTGTGCCTATGTGTTATACTGGGAGTCAAGCTACCTCCATTCCAAATTTCATCTCAATCCGTCGAGCCGTTTCAGCGTGAAGAAGTAACAAATATACACACTCACAAACTTTCGCATTTATAATATTACAAGCAGCGCCCCGTGGTTTCACCCGCGTAAGTCTCGATCCCGTGGGAATATCGGGATAAAAATGTGCCTATGTGTTATTCTGGGAGTCAAGCTACCTCCATTCCAAATTTCATCTCAATCCGTCGAGCCGTTTCAGCGTGAAGAAGTAACAAATATACACACTCACAAACTTTCGCATTTATAATATTACAAGCAGCGCCCCGTGGTTTCACCCGCGTAAGTCTGGATCTCGTGGGAATATCGGGATAAAAATGTGCCTATGTGTTATTCCGGGAGTCCAGTTATCTCTATTCCAAATTTCATCCTATTCCATCTAGTAATTTTTACGTGAAAGAGTAACAAAGATACATCCATCCATACAAACTTTCGCGTTTATAATATTAGTAGGATAGTGTGATTATTTGACGACCTCTGTGGCGCGGCTGGCGATGGTTCGCCTGCGACGCAGGAGGTTGTGGGTTCGATTCCCGCCTCGGAACAAATATTTGTGCGTTCTGCAGATATTTGTTCAGGGTGTTCTGGGTGTTTTCTATGTATAATCAAAAATGACTATCTATGTAAGGTATATCTGTTATCTAGTACCCATAATACAAGCTCTGGCTTAGCTTGGGGCTAGATAATGTTGTGTGAACTTGTCCAGCATTATTTTATTTATTTATTTATCTAGCTGTCAATTCTAGGTGAACGATGCTTTTGAACTTCATTAATTCGTACAATGCTACAATAACCGTGGGATGCATAAATGATGCTAAGAGCTTAGAGCATTGCAGGCCTCCGTACCGGCTATGAGATACAATTACAATTAGTTTAGTTGTAAAAAAGCTGTATCTATCTATTTATAGGTAAGATTCCTTAGTATTATATTCGCGAAGATTGTATTACCTAACCGTGAAAGTGGTGACAGGGGGTGAACGAGGGAAACAGGGGCCTTGAAGGGTGTGAAAGAGGGTATTCCTCACTGACCCACTACTCACACAGTGTACTCACTACTTCGACGACCTCTGTGGCGCGGGGGGCGAAGCTTGGCCTGTGACGAAGGAGGTTGCGGGTTCGATTCCTGCCTTGGAACAAATATTTGTGCGATCGCAGATATTTGTTCAGGGTGTTCTGGGTATTTTCTATGTATAATAAAAAATATCTATCTACGTAATGTAATATATTGTATTAAGTGTATCAGTTATCTTAGTACCCATAACACAAGCTCTGCTTAGCTTGGGGCTAGATAATGTAGTGTGAACTGTCCAGCATTATTTATTTATTTATTTATTTAGTGTCCATAATGAGTAACTGGGTAAGATGTTAATTACCTTGACTGGTCTATATAAAGGCCATCTCCATCAGAATTTAACGCAAAAGACTATCTTACTAGAGAAATAGCCATTTCCCTTAGGTGACTAGGGAAGGTCTTTCTGCGATTTTTTTCTCTTTTTTTTGTGTGTGTCTGTCTCATCACGTTTTAGTTATTGTGGTTAATTTTTCACATAGTTATTAGTATCATTAGTGCATTTTTTTTTATTTATTTTTTTTTTTTTTTTTTTTTTATTAATCCAGGATTTACAGTTATCTTATAGTTACTTATAAGCTATACACTATATGCTATACTTTTTCTTACCACTCAACGAGCTACTCGTATATAGGGGAGACTTTTTTTCTTTTTTTTTTTTATGCTACTGCAATGGCGGAGCAAGCAGATGGCCCAGCTGATGTTAAGCGGTAACCTCTGCCTATGAACAGTGCATTACCTCATAGGTCACGTCCACCTAGGACGCGCCCTATGTGGCATTGCACTGCGCCCGCCACCCTGAGACATAAAGATGAAAAGTCTCATGTGCCTGTAATTTCACCGGCACCCTTACCCTTCAAACCGGAACACAGCAATGCGAGCACTACTGCTTTTTTATTACTTCCCCGGACAAACTCTTTCACAAAAAAGCTCTACTACTACTAAAACTAATTGCTATTATACAACTTCGGTAGTTACTTGAGCACTGCGATGACATCTTTATGTCAATTTTCTTACAGAACGAATTCTCTGTACAATTTATCAAAATGTTTTCGTCTCTGTCACAAATTATTTGTCCGTAATTTCAAAAATTCACGATACTAAGAAGCATTCGGCAAAATTAATTTAACATATAAACAAAAGTCGAATTACAGAATTCATGGAATATTTTCGATAATTTCTTGACTTTTTGTTCTCACGTGTTAAGAAGAGATTACGTTTATTACTTTTCTCGATAAATTGAGAGAAAACATGTGTAGGAGTCTGAAAATGTAAACCTCACTTTAGCTTAACATATTTAATGTGTCTCTTCATTGAGGATTACAACTTGCCCTGAGTCTTATGACAGGGGTCCACAGCTTTTCGGCGTAAATATAACACAATTTATAGGCAACTATCATTTTAGACGTCCTCCTTCCGTAGGTCAAACACTCCCGATAACTCGGGTAACAAATCTAAATTGGAGTCTATTCATCTAAATCTTAACCGTTCAGGCCTGAACACTACACAAATTATGTGTAATTTGAAAGTGGCCTAAAAATTTCATGGTTGCATTAGTAGGTAAGCAATGTATGAATAGTACGAATGAAGCAAAAGAATAATACCGATGGTAGTGGTATCGTTCGTTATAAAAGAGTGAGAAAGAGGGTAGATCGATATATCTGCCAATAACATCTACTCGCAAAGACTTTAGTTAGTTCTCCCGTGATCATGGCGCATGCAACTGTGCCGAAATATCGGGAACAATTAAAAATAAAAAATCATGATAAATATCCCGTTTCTAGTGAAAAGTATGTACATAACCATGATAGTTTCAAAAGTTATATGAAGCAAAAGAAGTGTGTCTGGATCGTAGCAAGTGGAAATCCGTGGTCTCTGCCTATCCCTCCGGGAAACAGGCGTGAGTTTATGTATGTATTAGTAAGATCAAAGTCTAGATCACCCTGAACGTGATGTTTATTCCTTTTACTTGTATACATTTATTTACAGAAATAATAACACAACTAAGTAATACAAGTAGGATACAGATGAAACTGTTGTACTTCCTGAAGATCGCTGCTAAAGATCTACAGATAGCTCAACTGATCCAAATTACTACCAGACGGAAGCATCCCTAAGATGCTGGCTGCATTGCCACCCTGAATGGCAATACTAATGCTTTGAGCCCGATAAGAGCCAGCTCTTGCGTCACGCGTCGCTTCGACCAGACGCCCTGAAATAATTTTGAAACCGCGAAGGACCCCAGTACCCCATGGACCAGAGTCTCGACCCCGAATGGCTCAAACATTATATATATCGAATATATCTCTTTTACCTATGTTATAAGAGTAACTTTATCTCCTTTATAAAAGCTATTGAAAGGCGATGTTTCAAAGTGGCCTATGTCTATGTACACCAGACAGAAAATTGGCGAAAAAAACAGTGTTTGATGAAAAAATACTTTTAACTCTAATTTGAAGCATAGTTTACTGCACAGAAATGTTTAAAATTCGAAGAACTTTTGCAAAGGTTACATATTTTCCTGAGCAGCCATGACAGTGAATTTCGCGTTTGTTGCTCCGAGTTTTAAAATCATTGTCGCAATCCGTCCAACACGAGACGTGTAGGCTATACTCGAAATAATATAGACAGGCAATTGTGATGACGGTGACAATATATAGGTATGTCTTTTGCAAGATCATAAATATACCATAACCAGTGAACGAAACAAACTTTCATTTACATCAGTCTGTCTCAGTACTATAGGGCATTATGTAATAGGAAGTAGCTATATTCACCTCAATATCATACCAATATTATACCAGACTAGCGACTCGCCCCGGCTTCGCACGGGTAGCACCTGGTGAACCCCCCCCCCCGCTAAGACAATCTCCTGGTTCTAAGCTACCTCCCCACCAATTTTCAGCCAAATCGGTTCGTGCGTTCTGGAGTTATAGCGTCAGGAAGGAAAACCCGACTTATTTTTATATAGGAGATTAAACACAATTTTAAAAAATGTACTTATTTAAAGAAAAAGAAAAAAGAAAGATACACGGTTTTGTATTTTTTCAGTATCATTTTAGAGCTTGGCTTACCAATTAAATATCCCTATTGAGTTGGATCTAACTAATAAGAATATTACTAGACTTAGATTTTGGGATCAATGTACAAAATTAAAACAAGATTTTTGGAACCTCTGGTCAAAAGACTACCTAACATCTCTCCAAAATAGACCTAAATGGAGATATTGTACACAGAACCTTACAGAGGGGGATTTGGTGATTGTAAAACAAAAGGACATATCAGCTTTAAAGTGGCCCATGGGGCGTATTGTAAAAACATTCCCCGGACCCGATGGCCCGATGGTAGAGTAAGGGTGGCCGAAGTGAGAATGGGTCCTAAAAATAATGTTTATTTAAGATCTTATACCAAACTGTGTCCGTTGCCTCTAAATGAAACTTCAGACGAAGTTTAGATTTGAATTCTATAAACCTAATTTAAGTAAAAATTAAAATAACCTTTGTGTTACACTTTCAAATAAAAATTGTATAGTTGATGCAATTTTGCCTGCCCCAACTTATGTTCAATACAACATAACAAACTAAAATAAAATCAAATCAGGATAAGGAAATCAATGTGAAAATACAAGCAACACCGGATACTCTGGTTTCGGGGTGTTCCGGTGGCCATATTGGTATGCTCTCTTCTAAGCGATCTGTCATAAAGATGGCTGCGTCCGTATTGTTCTAAAACTTAATTCTTACTTTTATGGTTCAATAAACCAAGTTTAAATTCAAAAAGGCCTTTTATTAAACAGGCTAAGTGGTCGATAGGGATTTTAATATTGACGACCTCTGTGGCGCGGCGGGCGAAGGTTCGCCTGCGACGAAGGAGGTTGCGGGTTCGATTCCCGCCTCGTAACAAATATTTGTACGATCTGTAGATATTTTCCAATCCTGCCTATTACGGCTCTAAAGATACAGCCCGCTGACTGAAGGACGGACAGCGGAGGCTTAGTAATAGGGTCCCGCGTTGGAACCCTCTGGGTACGGAACCATAAAACCAATAATAATAACGTACAATGGGCGGTTTTATCACTAAAAGCCAACTCCTCCGGACAACCTTTGCATGGACAGGATATAACAAACTTCTTTCCGAAAAAAAACCGACATTAAAGCTAGGGATTTTTGTTGAAATTGGAAACAATCCTTTAAAATAAAAAAAATATTTTCTTAATCTTTTTGTAACTGACGGAGTTCTGTTGTAACATACATACATACATTCATAGATACACGCCTTTTTCCCCGAAGGGGTAGGCAGAGCCTCAATGGACCTCTTTTCACTGTGGGTTGCACCATCGTAACAAACATACAAAAACATTCAGTTGAATAGAGAACCTCTTCCTTTTTTTGAAGTCTGTTAAAAATTAAATGACTGCAATACAAGTAAAACATAATCTTCCATAATTGTTTATATTTATACCTTTTATTATATTTGTTTTAGTTTACATGGTTTTTTTTGGTTGGTTCTTTTTAAAGTCTAGATCTGCTGGCACTGCGCTCGAGCCATGTAGGCCACTTTCTGGGCCCGTTGGACCACCTCGGGACACCGCTTGCGACGGACCAGCCGGCAGTCTTGAAAGAACCCCTCGTTGCGAGGGAAGCCGTTGCTGCCATCGCTGAACGTTACCAGACCTGGAACAAAGATCATTATTAGCCTATGATGTTGGAGAACCCCCCCCCTATGGGGATATGACGGGAGATAGGGGAGAATAGTGGAAAATAACATGTTTTTTTTATATTCAACTTGGAATAACGGTTCAAGCAGATGGCCCACCTGATGTTAAGTGGTACCCTCTGCCTATGAACAGTGCATTACCTCATAGGTCACTTCCACCTAGGACGCGCCCTATGCGGCATTGCACTGCGCCCACTACCCTGAGACATAAAGATGAAAAGTCTCATGTGCCTGTAATTTCACTGGCAACCATACCCTTCAAACAGGAACACAGCAATGTGAGCACTACTGCTTTGCGGCAGAAATAGGTATGGCGGTAGTACTTCCCCGGACGAACTCTTTCACAAAAAAGCTCTACTACTACTACTACTAAGAAAGAAAGAAAGAGAAAGATAATATTTTATTTGCAACTCAACTAACAAACAACTACTGTGCCGACTCCTCTTAAGTGATATAAGGGCAGGGAGATGATAATGCTGAGGAACCCCAAGATTTTGAAATCTTTGGAGGAACCACCAACTTATCAGTAGAACTATTTACCTATATTTTTCTATCATCTAGATTATTCTAGATACATTTCATTCTACAGATAAGTGGGTGGATCTCTAATATATTATTGTGACATGCCATGGTTGGCCTTGGTGTTAGATGACAGATTCTCACATGGCTACCACAAGTAATAAGCCTATACTTGTACTATTATTTATTCTGTGCCTATTCCCTCACGTCGCTACTACATTTGTCCCAAATAGCACCCTCTGAGTAGTAAATTCCAATATATAGATTCCAATCCAATCCTACACACAACAGTCAGTACACATAATCAGTACAGTCAACAGTTTACTTACCTATTTTATTATAACTGATATTGTCTCGTATATTAAATATTAAATCCAAATAAACCTATCAAGATTGTCGAAAAACATTGCCATGAAAATTATAACGCCTGTTGGTAAAATAAGAGCAACATAGAATTTAAATTACTTGAGTATTCCGTGCTTAAAATTCTCGTCAGGCGATAGTAGGTACTTATACGTAAAACTAAAAGTGAATGAACTCTTTGATCAAGATAATCTTAGTAGGTACTGTAAGTAGGTACTTAGCTAGGTACGAGCAGGCTTAGCGTAACGATTGTTAAATACTTTCCTACCCGCTGAAGCGCGCAAGACGCAATTAAGCAGTAAGTAAATTATAAAGAGTTTACAGAAACAAAAAAAGGGGTGGACCCGACCTATCCTCAGCCGGCCTAGCAGAGCGGCATTCGCTTCGAAGCGATTCCATTTCTTCATTCGTAATACAATACAATAGACCACGTGACATTTCGATAGCTTTTCTACTAGCGTAATCGTTAGTAGAATGTTACTTTGTCTAAGGCGACATCGCGATCATCAGTACCCTTAGCACAAGTTTCTGACGTCTGGTATAATGCAAATCGAAAATGTAGCTAATGATACCTACCACAATGGCAGTTTCTGAAACTGTCATTGACCTACAACTAGTAATATATTTATAATAAGTATAGTATAATAATATAGAATCAGATTGGAGCTCGAGGATGTTTATATTTTTTATAAATTGGCTCATATCTGGAACAAATAAGAGTCAGCTTCCAAATCGAATTTAATTGTAAAATATGCTACTGCGCGTTGTCTGAGATTCAATTTGGTCTAAAAACTTTTTCAAACAAAGTTTATACTGGGTTTTTATCCCCTTCGTAAAATCCTTTCTTATTGAGCTGAAAGGCACATTCCTGCCAATTTTCAAGTTTGTGGGGTTTATAGTTTTGGAGACCTGTACCCTTACCACAAGTTTCTGACGTTATCGAATCGTTAGCGAAACGATAGACAATGTCAAATATTAACCAATCAAGTTATTGAGATTTCTAGTCACACCGATGTCATTGGCCAATATTTGACACTGACTATCGTTTCGCTCGTAACATCCTCGAGCTCCAATCTGATTCTATATTATTATACTATACTTATTATAAATATATTACTAGTTGTAGGTCAATGACAGTTTCAGAAACTGCCATTGTGGTAGGTATCATTAGCTACATTTTCGATTTGCATTATACCTACCTACCTATGCCAGTTTATTAGATCTTATTAATTTTATTTTTATATTGATTTACGTTAATAACTTAGCTATACCACAGATACAATAATACTATACGCTTTACACCCGTAACACGCCCCAGTAATCACATACCTACTCGAGAGATTTTTGGAGATCGAAGTTACCCGCGTCCGTAGGAAAATACCCTTGCGTCCCTACACGTGATCTCTGGGTGGTGCCAAACGGGTAACAACATTTCTGGTGGTAGGCTTCGGCCGTGGCTTGTCACCACCCACTGGACAAAGCCAGTGCAAGCAGTCAAACAGCCAGTCAACGTAAAAAAAAAAAAAAAAAAAAGATGAGTTTGGCACTTATTTTACAGGTCACACAGACATAAAAACAGTAATTTTGTTATCTCTTATTTATTTTGTTGCAGTTACATGTTTTGTTCGTGTAAATAAATAGATAGATTCAATTTCATAAAAGTAAATCAGTTATTTTTTGTAATAAGTTCAGAAAATAAAAACTAGATGAAATTGCAGTGTGAAACGTTTTTATTGAAGGGTTATTCAGCAGATGTCGACACCGCGGCCGGGACAGCTAGTAAAATATTACAGAGTGAAAAATTCCTAATGAAAGAAGGGTAATGGATTCTGAGTCAAAAATGTGTAATTAAAAATGTATGTGCCTAGGTATCTAAAATAAATTAAATTTTGTTATTTCAGCGTCTGGACAATATGATCAAAAATTAAATCTTGCTGCCAGTTTTCATTTAGAGCTGTTGAATATTTATATGTGACGATAAAACTTAACTTGTATCCATGAATCACATAAAAAATTTGCATAAAATCTAATTTTATAAGTAAAACCACTTAGGAAATAAATGGTAGGTAACAGACAAGCACAAACACACTACAGGTCTAGCGCTCCCTGAGGTATGGGAGCGGTACTGGTGTTTTCGTCTCTCAAATTATCAGATGACATGAAGCCACGCTTCATTTTTACGTAACGAAAACACACCTCCCGTACCGCTCCCATACCTCAGGGACTCAGACCTGTAACAATCAAAGTCTTATCAAAATCACGTGCGCATCGCTAATTCGCTACTTTCCGTAGGTAGGTACGTACCTACTTGTGCCCAAATCATCAACCTCCGTTCCGTCGCAACAACACGCGAAGCTGGCGTTGACTTTGGCTTTGACGACCTTGCTCAATAGAGGTCGACTATGAATACAGGGGCCCACCTCTCTCTCTCTCTCTCTCTCTCTCTCTCTCTCTCCCTCTGGTTACAGACCCATAATTCTGCTAGATGAGGTTGGGAAAATGCTCGAACGGATAGTTGTAGGCCGCATTCAAGAGCATCTGTTATCTGAGGGTCTTGATCTGGCGGAGGAACAGTATGGTTTCAGATCTGGACGCTCCACTATTGATGCACTGCTTCGTTTAAAGCGTATCTCGCAAGAGGCTGTTGCGCAGGGGGAACGTGTTTTGGCAGTATCATTAGATATTGCTAACGCATTTAACAGCCTCCCCTATGAGTGCATCGAAGAGGCACTCAGATATCATGGAGTGCCATTCTATCTCCGAAAATTGGTTGAGCACTACCTCAGAGAGCGGGATGTGCTCTATCTGGACGACAACGGCAGGATCTGCACTAGGCGAATGACATCCGGTGTTCCACAGGGCTCAGTGATGGGCCCCCTGCTGTGGAACATCGGATACAACTGGGTGTTACAAGGTGCATTGCTTCCCCGGACGCATGTTATTTGTTATGCAGATGATACCCTGTTTATCGCGCGGGGAAGCAGCTACGAGGAGGTTGCGAATCTGACTTCAGTGGGCTCCACCCTTCTAGTTAGCCGAATAAGATTACTGGGCCTGAAGGTGGCTCTCAACAAAACTGAGGCCATCTCTTTTCATGGTAGAGGTGGTAGGCTGCCAGCTGGTGCCTATGTTCGGGTGGACGGTGAGAGGGTCAAAGTTGGAACCCACATTAAATAGTTGGGTCTCACGCTGGATAGTGCCTGGAATTTTTCCGAGCACTTCCAGCTTTTGAGCCCAAAGGTACAGGGGGCAGCTGGGTCTCTCGCACGTCTCCTGCCCAACTTGGGTGGACCTAGTGCGCCCTGTCGCCACTTGTATGCAGGGATCATAAGGTCAATGGCCCTGTATGGTTCACCAGTGTGGGTGGACGCTCTGACAGCCAAGAATAAGGCCCTTCTGCGGAGGCCGCAGAAAATTATGGCAGTCAGGGCAATACGTGGATACCGCACCGTGTCACATGGAGCCGCGTGTGTGATTGCAGGGTTCCCTCCATGGGACAAAGAAGCGGAAGTATTAGCGGAAATGTATTTTCGAAAAAAGGATTGGCAGGCGCAAGGAGATCACCAGGCGCCACAAGAAGTACGCCTCATTAGAAAACAGGCCCACGATGTTGCCCTACAGCATGGGGCTGAAGAATTGGAGTCTGCCCAGTTTGGTCGGTGGACTATTGACGCTGTACTTCCGGTGTTAGATGAGTGGGTACACCGGAAGCACGGCGTCCTAACTTACAGACTTGTGCAGATGCTATCCGCTTTCAAGAGAAATATCAATAGGGTTCTTAATGGTAGACAGCGCGTTTGCAATACCGTGGGTGTTGCAGATGTCCATAGGCGGCGGTGACTGCTTTACATCAGGCGGGCCGTCTGCTTGTTTGTCACCTTATTACATAAAAAAAAAAAAAAAACATGGATGTTTTGGACGGTATCTGCACAAAATAGCTCGCAGGGAGGTAAGCCCAATCTGCCATCACTGCAGTGACGTTGAGGATACGGCGCATCACACACTTGAAGTGTGCAGCGCCTGGGCGTCGCAGCGGCAATTGCTGGAAGCAGTGATAGGCCAGGATCTCTCGCTCTCGAGCGTGGTTAAATCCATGCTTGACAGTGATAGATCCTGGGAGGCTATGGTCTCCTTCTGCGAGGAGGTCATGTCGCTGAAGGAGGCTGCGGAGCGGGTCAGGGAGGAGGACCCTCAATCTGACTAACTCCGCCGTAAGAGGACCGGAAGAAGGCGGTGGCAATTCAACCGCCTTCTTCTGCTCGATGGTGGCCAGCCAGTTTCGGGTGCGGGGAGCCCCAATCTGGCACTGCACAGGTCTCCTACACCGGGGAATGTCCTTCGTATTCCAGGATATTCCCCTCCCCCACATGGGGGGGACCGAGGGGTTCGCTTTATGCGAACAATCACCGACAGGGCCGCGGTAGAATCCAACCGGGACCCCGTGACCCTGTCAAGTGTTAGTGCATCTCTAAACCACTCGTCAGATGATGAGTGGTTTGATGATGCACTAGCATTAAGGTGAAGGAAGGAATATCGATGGGTTTTTAGTCGGTATGCCGTTGGGTGCTAGCCGACGGAGAGCCCGACAGACCCCCTCAGCTCTCCCCGAGCTGATGGACATGCGTAATGCATTTTCCCATCGTAAAAAAAAAAAGAAAAGGGGATCAATACAACAATTTTTTAATGAAAAACCATTATATTACTATGCAGTTACAATTCAATTACAATTGTCATTAAAAATGGTAATTTATGGTTTAACGAATTTTTACGAAGAATTGAATTCTACGATTGTTTATACTATAACACTCACAATATAATGCAATTGAAAAACCACTGAAGTTAGTAGAATACCAAAAGTGTCAAAAGTGACAAGTATGAGACAATTCATTAACAATTTTAAACACAATTGGTTCAGTAGAATTGGTTCATTTTTGGGGCCCACCCCATAGGGCCCAATTATAGTAGGACATACAAAGGACATAAGGAGTGGAATACACTACCGTCGTCCGTCTTTCCTGAAAACTATAATCAGGGTCTCTTCAAGGCTAGAGTGAATAGGTGCTTGATCTTCGGCCACATCGTCACTTACTAACAGGTGAGATCGTGGTCAAATGTCCAAAATAAATAAAAAACAATTGCCCAGCTGTGGGATAATGGCCAATAATTTTGGTAATGAAGCTTTCATTTTGGCTTACCTAAGCCCCAAACCCGTCCACCACGGAACTCTCCCTCGAACTTCATGCCATCAGCTCGCCAGAACACGCCGTGTCCGTGGAACCAGCCCTGCATGAACTCGCCTTCGTATCTGAAAACATAATGTCATCATCATCATCAACAGCCTAAGATGTAGTAGTAGTAGAGCTTTTTTGTGAAAGAGTTCGTCCGGGGAAGTACTACCACCACACCTATTTCTGCTGCAAAGCAGTAGTGCTCGCATTGCTGTGTTCCGGTTTGAAGGGTAAGGGTGCCGGTGAAATTACAGGCACATGAGTCTTTTCATCTTTAAGTCTCAAGGTGGCGGGTGCAGTGCAATGCCACATAGGGCGCGTCCTAGGTGGACGTGACCTATGAGGTAATGCACTGTTCATAGACAGAGGTTACCGCTTAACATCAAGGTGGGCCATCTGCTTGTTCCGTCATTCAAGTAGTATAAAAAAAAAAAAGACGTCACGAGGCCTTCCCCATAGAATGCAATGGGTGGATTTGCAATCACCATGCTTGGCAGGCGGATTGGTGATCGAAGTGGTGATGTTATGTACACAAGTGGATATAACTGACCATTCCGTGGTGTAATCCCTCAGCGCTCTGCGTGATTGAGTAACAAACATATAAACATCCAAACATCCAGACATTCAAACTTCCAAATATCCAAGCTTTGACATTTATGATACAAGTGCTGGTATTGACAGCTACAGTGACGCGGCGGGTGATTAGCCGGCTGAGATGAGAGAGGTTGCTGGTTCGATACCCACTGTGGGAGAAAAAGTTTGTATGTTTTTGCAAATATTTGTTCTGGATCCGTATGTTGTGATACCATGATACTCGTAGTTCCTGATACCCACGACACAGGGAATCCTAGCATAGGGCTGCCCCCCTATTCCCTAACTGAAAGCACAGAATAAATAATATTCCTTCTCCTCGCGTCGTAATTTTCTTTTTTTTTTTTTTATACTACTGGAATGGCGGAGCAAGCTGATGGCCCACCTGATGTTAAGCGGTAACCTCTGCCTATGAGCAGTGCATTACCTCATAGGTCACGTCCACCCTCAATGCTGAGGGTCGATCCATGGATCACTTTCTGCCGGACGATGTAGCGCCAATGAGATCTGTTGCCAGCAAGCTGCACGGCTTCGTGAAATTTCGAATCGAGAGTGGTGCGGATCTGGTCTGACCAACGTATTGGGCTACGGCCTCGTGGCCTCTTTCCCTCAATTTTTCCAGTGATAATCAGCTTCTCTAAGTTGTCACTGCCCTTCCGTGCTATATGACCAAAATGATGACATAAATAATAGTACAACTGAAAGTCACTCGGTGACTAACGTTTGACAAGTAGAATGATAAAAAAACCCGTTAAGAGTTGTCAATGGGGAGACACTGCTTATTTATCACGCTAGATGGCGCATAATCGCTGGTGTTGTTTCGTAGCCCAACAAAGGTCTATCAATGTTAAAAAAAAACTGTCAAAAGTGTCAAATATCAATGGATAATTTTAGTAAATAAACATTAAATAATAGTCTGGTATAAAACATGCCTCTGTGTAGTGCATTTCAGTGTAAAAATAAAGGTACACACCGTTTCTCTTCTGATGAGAAAAATACAAGACCACTAAATGACAAGCACCAGCGATGGTGGCGCCATCTGAGATTAGTTTTGCCTGTGGCTCCCCATTGATGGTAGGTAATTTCACTTGTCAAACGTTGGTCACCGAGTGACTTTCAAGATAGGGGGGCAGGACTATGTATGTAACTGTTGGGTGTTATGTTGTTGAATAAAATTATGAATTGCAAACATTTGACGGTAACAATTTCTGAAACCTTAATTAACTTCTATAAGTTTTAATTGGAAAACTTTGCTGGATTCTTACAATCATGCGACATCCTATGAAGGTATAATTTATTTGACATTGTATTGAATAAATGTTAAGAAGATTTATGGCAAATAAATCAGGAATTCCGGGACAAAAATCTGCCATTCGTAATTTGGAATCCAATAAAAGTATTGAGGAATCACCTTGGGTGGATCGACCTAGACTGATTAATGGTCTTTTCGTTTTCCTTTGTATTGAGAATCAAACCTGAGGCACAGAATATATAATAATACAAAAGGAGGGGCCGCCTATCAGATACTACGAGATTTTACCACTTAAAAGAAGAAACCATTTTCTCCCAGCCGATATACTTATAATTCTTTGCTCATCCGAGATGATTCAAAAGGCTGTCAAGAGTCAAATACCTCTATTGCGCGAAGAGTAAGTAGCCAGCTGAGATGCGACAGGTTGCGGTTACATTCCCGCTATTAGACAAATGTTTGTATGGTGCTGCTAATATTTATTACGGGGCTGGGTGTTGTGGTACCATGATACTTGTAATTGCTGATACTCACGACACAGGGTATAGTCCTATGTGACTGTTGAATGTGTGTTTGTGTGTGTGTGTGTGTGCTGTATTTTATATATTTTTATAGATATTATAATCAGAAAAATAAGCGGAGCCCGCCTTAAATATTATGGAAGAAAAGGGGTGTTTTTAACCGACTTCTAAACATGGAGGAGGTTCTCAATGCGTGTTTTTATTTATGTTTTTTAGCGCATATCTCCGTCATTTATAACACAAGCTCTGGCTTAGCTTGGGGCTAGATAATGTTGTGTGAAGTTGTCCAGAATTATTTATTTATTTATTTATTTAGGAATCGATTTGTTTTTTCGTGTTTTATTTGACACGTCTTCTAGATTGGTCCCATTTTCATAAAAATCTGGTCTGGATGATGGGATCCATTATGAATTAAGGGAACTCCGGCACAGATATACCAAGCGTTTTTGGTACTTTCAGAAACAAAACAAGCAACACATGGCATTTAGAAAGTGCCATTTGGTGAAGTGGAACTTATGAAGAAGACCAGAGATGGCCAATGGAACTACTATTTCACGGGTGGCGATAAGTGTGACTATCCGATTGAGCTGAAATTTGGCATACCTGTCAAGTTTCGATGACAATACAATATGATGTTGACAGCGAGCTGATCTGATGATGGAGATGGAAGGTGACAACGGAACTCCTCGATGGATAATAGCACTCTGACCGTGTTTAGGCTCATTGTGATCAGCACACGGTTCCAATCACTAATATTATAAAATCTTGTATTGGCGAAAAAATACTAGCTTCGAAAATAATTATTTAGTAAGAGCGTTCCCAGCCTATTATTTTCATAGAACCATATGCCAATGTGGCCCTATAGTTGCTGTGTAGGTACTCACTTAGCCCCATCCGCGAATGCCATGACCCCTAGCCCGGAGCAGAGGCCTCCGATCATGGCTCCGTCGTACCGGGTACCGTCAGGCAGCACCAGGTGTCCCATGCCGTGCTTCTGACCCTTGGAGTTCCACTCGCCCACGTAGCGTGTGCCATCTTCGTATTTGTAAGCGCCCGTTTTCACCACTACAGGGTCTGCGACTAACAAGAATAAACTATAACTTACTATGGGTTAAGGTGGTTGCTTTCGCTTATGGCGCGAAATTCAATTTTTTTCGGGTTTTTTGCCCATCGCAGCTCGTGAATACTTCTTCAGATAGCGAAAACTATGTTGCCGGTAATTATACGACCTATTTACACAAGTTTTAATTTATAGTATCACATAAATATTATTAGTTTAGCTACGATTGTGCTTCAATTGTATTTACAGTGTTTTTTTGTTTCAAGCACAATCGTAGCTAAGCTAATAATATTTATGTGATACTATAAAACTTGTGTGTTAGGTCACATAATTTCCAGCAACATAGATTTCGCTATCTGTGTTGACGAGCTGTGATGAATAAAAACCCGAAAAAATTTGAATTTCGCGCCACATGCTAAAGCAACCACCTCATCGGGTTAATTCGTCACCGAAATAATGTAGTAGCATTTCCTTTTTTTAGGGTTGCATACTGAACATAAATAAACGAGACCCTGATAAAATCACTTTGTTTTCCGTCTGTCGAGACCCTTTTGCTCAAGAACGGCTAAAATAAGCAACTTCAAATTTATACCAACTTGAACTTGAAATGTATTACTTTATAGGTCTCTGAACGAACTGGCCCAATAAACGAGGTTCTGCACTAAAAAGATATGGCAATGGATGTATATTTTTTGTACACAAATGGTGAAAACCTCTGAGGTACTTCTAAAAAATAAAAATAAAATGCTGGACAGTTCACCAACATTATCCAGCCCCAAGCTAAGCAGAGCTTGTGTTATGCGTACTAGATAACTGATATACTTAATACAATACATTACATAGATAGATATTTTTTTATATACATAGAAAAAATAATATCCAGAACACCCTGAACAAATATCTGCGATCGCACAAATATTTGTTCCGAGGTGGGAATCGAACCCACAACCTCCTCTAATAAAGTAACAATTCTGAAATTTTGAATGCTAGGATGCTTTGTGATAGGTACAATTAAAGGAATTTTGACTTTTTACCTCTAGAATGGAATAGTGATGTGTGGAGAAATCTCTACAATATCACAATAATTCGGCAAAACAACGGTACGGAAGCTTCAAGGCACGATCCTACTCGTACTTGCCCGTATTTATTCTTATAACTTTAGGGGCATTTAATTAGGTGAGGCGATTATAGCAATTTTTCAATTTGACAAGCGAAAAACCGTAATTTCTGTAAATGTTTTCTAGCAACACATTTCACAAAATATACAAACTTACCATCCACCATTGTGTCGAACCAACTGACTGACAGCAGTTATATGGCTGCAGCCTATAATCGAATTATTTCTCACAGGGAGAATATAGAGTAGGTACAGTAAGTAAGTACTCAGGTGTAATTATATTTATAGGGTTACGTACCTAAAAGGTGTCAACGGAAACATTATGAGTACGAACACTTTGTTGTCCGTGTGTTAAAGTGCATATTACGTACTGCAGCAAAATTCAGTCACATTCTAACGCATTAAAGTCTCGTTAGTTAGAAAGTGGCACAATAAATAAATAATTAAAATAAATAATGCTGGACAGTTCACACAACATTATCTAGCCCCAAGCTAAGCAGAGCTTGTGTTATGGGTAGTAGATAACTTATATACTTAATACAATATATTACATAGATAGATATTTTTATTATACAAAGATAATACCCAGAACAGCCTGAAAAAATATTTGCGATCGGACAAATATTTGTTCCGAGGAGGGAATCGAACCCGCAACCTCCTGCGTGCGTGGAGAATAGCGCTCGCGGAACGTAAATTAAGTGAAAATCACAAAAAAACAATTATTTGCAACGTGAAAAACAAACATAGGTTCAACTTGAAGATAAAGTCTTTGCCGACATTTACATGAAAATAAAAGTATAAAATTCTAAGTCATTCAGAAGTAAAATCAAATTTTCAGTCGAAAACAGTTGCACTTTTTTTCCACATGGTTAATGAACAGGTAGAACAGTTTTTTTGCACATGGTTAATGAACAGGTAGAACAGTTTTTTTCCACATGGTTAATGAACAGGTAGAACAGTTTTTTACGCTTATTTTACAGATATAAGTTCAATAAATGACATTTTTTTTTTAAGCACATTGACTCCACTATGTGGAGATATCCTCCAAATAAGACCAATCAGCTGCTGTACTATGACCCTTTTTCACATGAACTGCTAAAGTTCGCGACTTCAAATGTATTCCAAATAAAGTTCAATTTTTTTTTTTTTTTTTTTTTTTTTAACATTGATAGACCTTTGTTTGACCACGATCTCACCTGTTGGTAAGTGACGATGTGGCCGAAGATGGAGCACAAAGGTCTAGAAGGCACCTATTCACTCTAGACTTGAAGAGACCCAGATTATAGTTTTCAGGAAAGACAGACGACGGCAGTGTATTCCACTCCTTAGCAGTTCGCATTATAAAGGTAGAACCGAAACGTTTTGTGCGAATAGAAGGTATACTAATGAGGTAAGGATGGTACTGAGCCGTACGCCTGCTCGTCCTATGATGAAAAGGAGATGGTGGGATCAGATCGTGCAGTTCCTGGGAGCATTCCCCGAAATGTAACCTATAGAAGATTGAAAGGCATGCAACCTTACGACGGTGCTCGAGACTCTGGATCTTAGTCTCCGCCATATGTTGCTCACCTATAAGCCTGAAAGCTCTACGTTCGATCGAGTCCAAGGCAGCAAGCTGGTATTTGGCCGAACCATCCCAAACATGGCAGCAGTACTCCATACCAGCCTGGACTTGTGCTTTATATAAACTGAGAAGCTGTCCTGGTGTGAAGTAACGCTTTACCTTATTCAGGATGCCTAGCTTCATGGCAGCTGTTTTTGCCTTAGACTCGATGTAAGAGCCAAAGTTGAGAGTAGGCGTGAGCGAAACACCTAAGAGCTCGAGGTGATCTCCCATAGCTACAGGTACATCGCGGAATACAGGAACTTGGAGAAACGGACTTTTTTTCGCCGAGAAGAGACAAGCCTGCGTTTTAGAGGCATTGAACTTGACTAGATTGGCATCAATAATCTTAAAGTGCCCTAAAAAAACAAGCTCAATAATCAATACGCCCAAAATTAGCAGCTTATTGTGTTTTGAGAGAAACAATTTAAAGACCAATTCAGTTCGAACTTCAGTGTGTTCGGTCCGGTGGCGAAAATGGCCTGAATTCAGATTATTATTGTTTTTTTTTTTAATTTCGCTTCCAAGTTACATAAAGTAAAATGTGGCACCTTGATTCACTAGGTGCCAATTACATTATGTTATAGGTGTTTCTTCATATCGCATAGTAGGTATTATTTAAATATAACACAAGTCATTAATTTTGTAAAAATTTAAAAATCCTCAACGCAATGAAATGGCTGAACCGATTTTGATCAAACATAGCTAAGAACACTCCCGACTAATTCACCATTCAAACAAACAAAAAAACAAAATCAAAATCGGTTCATCCGTTCGGGAGCTACGATGCCACAGACAAACACACATACACACACACACAGACACGTCAAACTTATAACACCCCGTCGTTTTTGCGTCGGGGGTTAAAAATCGGTATTAACCCACAAAAGTCCCATGTTTTTTTTTCGATCGGTCGAAATAATACGATTCATATAATTATAAGGAACCAACAAGCTTTAGATAATTTCTGAAATAATATGACTTTTTTTCAGAATTTAAATATCTGCAGTTACAAAAGAAAACATGTTTTTAAAATAAACGTTTTGGTTACTTATCACATTAAAACGATATTTATTTATTTATTATTATATGGCAGTCAATGTGTCATTTTTCTTTAGTGTACTTTTAGTGATCTCTCAATACTGAAATTCTGAATGCAACTGTAGAAAGTTTAAAATTGAGGAATTTGGACTTTCTCTAAAGTCCGTATTCCTTCGTGGCTGAAAGTCTCCTCTTGCGATGTTGAAATATTTTACGGAACGGAAACTTTAGGGTGCGAAACTCGCTCGCACTTGTCCGTTTTATTTTTATGAACCTAGCTGTGCTTACTAAACCCGATACTCTATCAATAAAATCGAAAACAATAAGATTCCACGGTTGGTCCATGTTTATGAACACTAGGTCCCACTATGTACTAACTTGGATGCTTGGACAATCGTGATGTGGTGCATGTACCTACTTACTTACTTTGAGTATTCATTTGACATAATTAGTAATTAACAATTATTTTGTGAAATCTTGGACTTGAAAAAACTGCAGCCCCCTAACGGGATGATGAACCTAACTAACAATACAAATGAGACTTTAATAGTACTAACAATATTGTACGCACTTGTAAGCAAGAAATAAATATAGAAACGGATAGAAGAACAGAAACGTCTCCTCCCGTGGATGTCGTAAAAGCCGACTAAGAGATTACCCGGACTTGTTGATAAGATTCGTTGGTATAAGATTTGTCCTGGTTGCTAGCTAATTAAGGAATGTGTTCTTACTGGAAGAACGAGTTAGCCAAGTCTGTCGTGGGAAGCAATGGCGGCGATGAGGTCACCACTTGTCACTTCTATATTCCACGATGGTGCAACCCACTGGGAAAAGAGGCCCATTGAAGCTCTGCCTGCCCCTTCGGGGAAAGAGGCGTGTGTATGTATGTGTGTAGAAACAGATGTTAGTCTTTATAGTACTTTAGGAAGGTTTACTGACATCAGGTGGGCCATATGCTTGACCCGTCAGTACAGTAGAATAAAAATATAAAAAAAACTACTTGTATGACGGAACAAGCAGATGGCCCACCTGATGTTAAGCGGTAACCTCTGCCTATGAACAGTGCATTACCTCATAGATCACGTCCACCTAGGACGCGCCCTATGTGGCATTATATAAATAAATAAATAAATAATGCTGGACAGTTCACACAACATTATCTAGACCCAAGCTAAGCAGAACTTGTATTATGGGTACTCTAGATAACTGATATACTTAATACAATATAATACATATATAGATATTTTTAATTATACATAGAAAATACCCAGAACACCCTGAACAAATATCTGCGATCGCACAAATATTTGTTCCGAGGCGGGATTCGAACCCGCAACCTCCTGCGTAGCAGGCCAACCTTCGCCCGCCGCGCCACAGAGGTCGGCATTGCACTGCGCCCGCCACCCTGAGACATAAAGATGAAAAGTCTCATGTGCCTGTAATTTCACCGGCACCCTGACCCTTCAAACTGGAACACAGTAATGCGAGCACTAGTACTTTGCGGCAGAAATAGGTATGGTGGTAGTACTTCCCCGGTCGAACTCTTTCACAAAAAAGCTCTACTACTACTAAAACCTAACTCGCAGTGGTAGTCGCAGATATGTAATACTATCGAATGCCCCAAACCCCAACCCGATTGGTGCAAACTCGCCATACAAAAATAACGCACCTTTTTCACAAAATGACGGTTTGCGACTTTCTTAAGGGGAATCCTTAAGCCAATCAGTGTAATGAACACTATTAACCGTAATCTCACTTAAACTTCTCAGAAGAGGGTAATAACTCCGTCGCGGAATCTTCACGAATATCAAAATTGCGGCTTTAGAAGTTTAACAAGTTCTACGAACGTTTGAGTGTTGGCATGAAAGCGAGAGAGAGCTCGGGGAAGGGCGAGGCGGGGGCGGGTGGTAAACTGTATCATAACTGAAATAAATGATGCTAGGATTACCTTAAATAAAATAAAATAAAATAAAATAAAAATAGCTTTATTATACCCTTAACGCTTTACGTACTTTATTATTCGTTTTATTAACTTGGACTTATTATTTTGGACGACCTCTGTGGCGCGGCGGGCCAACGTTCGCCTGTGACGCAAGAGGTTGCGGGTTCGATTCCCGCTTCGGAACAAATATTTGTGCGATTCGCAGATATTTGTTCAGGGTGTTCTGGGTATTTTCTATGTATAATAAAAAATATCTATCTATGTAATATATTGTATTAAGTATAACAGTTGTCTAGTACCCATAACACAAGCTCTGCTTAGCTTGGGGCTAGGTAATGTTGTGTGAACTGTCCAGCAATATTTAGTTATATTTAATTTTATTATACACTAACACACAAAAAAAAACTAAAAAGTAAATGAGATACAATAAACTAAAAAGGTTTTTTTTTTTAAAACAACTTTGTAGTATGACGGGTCAAACAAAGTAATTCAGCGTGATTTTATTTTGAAATCTTCGTCGGATGGGCTTCATACTTGTGGCTCACCCCGAACAGCTGATTTCTTACGTCGCGATAAAAGATGTTGTATCTTTGCTTAAAAATATATTTGTCGAACTGTTTTCTAACGAATGATTGTATTTATTCTAACTAATAATTGGATCCGGGTTTTTGATAAGATTCGTTGGTATAAGATTTGTCCTGGCTGGTAGCTTACTATGGAATGTGTTATTACTGGAAGAAAGCGTTAGCTGAGTCAGTCGTAGGAAGCAATGGCGGCGATGAGCTCACCACTTGTCACGTCTATATTCCACGATGGTGCAACCCACTGTGAAAAGAGGCCTATTGTGGCTCTGCCTACCCCTTCGGGGAAAAAGGCGTGTGTCTATGTATGTATGTATGTAATAATTGGACATGAAGATGTTTCTTAGAATAAAATATTTGTATCTTGTTTGCAGAAATAATAAATTAGAACCACATACTCTCATACATCTACACATATTATTTCCTAGAAAACATCACTTTTATGTTGTCTAAATATCACATACTCTCATACATCTACACATATTATTTCCTAGAAAACATCACTTTTAGGTTGTCTAAATATCACATACTCTCATACTTCTACACATATTATTTCCTAGAAAACATCACTTTTAGGTTGTCTAAATATCACTCAAAGCTACCCTTAATAATATCATTCGCCGCTTCGACCAAAGTAAAATAAATGGACTGGCCTTATCCATAGAAAACGTCCGTGAAAAATAAGACAATTCAGATTTAGGGTACGGTCAACAAATAAACTATCTATCTATCTATCTATCTATCCAGCCACTGCTGAGTAAAGGCCTCTTCTCTATAGCGCCACTCCTGGCGGTCTTGTAAATAAACTAGGTGAAATTAAATTATTGAACTTCTTAAAAACTGTATTTTTTTAATACTTAATACTTTAACAGATGCAATGTGTTTACTAAAGTTATTTCAGTAGGTTTATAGTACAAAAAATCGCCGAAAAAAATTCAATTATTGAATGAAACTTTTACAAAAATACATGGTTCCCTTCTGTTTTATGTAGTTACGTATCTATTTTTCAGCTCTCAAACCTACACAATATAAATCAATAGAAAAGTAAGTCCACCTAAGGTCTTCAGCTCAATCAATTTGTGAAAAATATATTTTTCATCACTCAATAAACTAAGAAAATATCATAAAAATCGTACGGAAACATAAATGTATAAAAATTCCAGTATTTAAGAAACTGCAGAGTGCAGTTTTAAGAATTTTGCACAATGAGTTTTTTTATACTACTTGGAATGACAGATCAAGAAGATGGCCCACCTGATGTTAAGTGGTACCCTCTGCCTATGAACAGTGCATTACCTCAGGTCACGTCCACCTAGGACGCGCCCTATGTGGCATTCCACTGCGCCCGCCACCCTGAAACATAAAGATGAAAAGTCCCATGTGGCCGTAATTTCATCGGCACCCTTACCCTTCAAACCGGAACACAGCAATGCGAGCACTACTGCTTTGCGGCAGAAACAGGTATGGTGGTAGTACTTCCCCGGACGAACTCTTTTACAAAAAAGCTCTACTACTACTAACCGTTTTTTGGCGTATAGAATTCATTGTGTAGAAAATGATCAGAGCAAATACGGGAAAATGTATTCCACTTCCAAAAGTCGTCTGTTCTTGCTCGTCTTATGACTTCTATCCATTTTTGTTTACCTTAGATTTTTTTTGGAAACCTATAAGGTTAATTAACATGCCATTACATATTATATGCAATTACCTAAAGCGACGTGCTTAGCAATGTTTTGACGTAAATAATGCAAATTACAATTCTAAATCAATACGATACCCCTTAGGCATCAGATTTTTTTGCAGTCTGTACCGGACCATCCGTCATGCGTGAAGTCTTGTCAAATATTTCGTCGCTGTAGTTGGAAAACTAAATAAGTAATAACAACAACAAAACCAACATCGCGAGAAAAACGCGATTTACTGTTTTATTGCGTCAAAAATGGCAATAGCTTTTTTATCGTAACTAATTTTTCAGTCCGTGTTTTGATATGTTATAGATTGGTACTGTATCTATTTTCGAATTTAATGATAATACATTTTAGTTCTTTTGATTAAGAGAAATAATAAAAAAACGACTATGTATTTTTCCCTTGCCAAAGTTTTGAATAATTGAAATGATCTATTATTTACTTATTTGAATATGACAATCCTATCCATGGGTATAGATTTAAATAATATTAAAATACATTTTAAAATAAAACCAACTTATAATCATTTCTTTTTATCAAGACTGAATATTAGAAAACTACTGAAACACCTACATTATTTTAGCAGACTTATAAATTCAAAGTAAGTGACATAACAAACTTATCATACGACTAATGCTTATAAAATCAACAAAATGAAAAAAAATTGTGGAACACAATAATTCTAAGTATCAAAAAGAAAAAGGTATGTCGACTAAAATTAAAACTATCTACGAGTATAAACTTGTGTCTGTTAACTTTCATTCAGAGTGGGGAACATTGAGATAATGTCCTGGGGCGTAGTCCTCCTTGTCGCTCGTCCTCTAGTGCAAGACGTGTCCATCGACATGTATGGGCCATCATAACCATGCAATAAAGTCGATTTCGCAAAATGTGTTACTTATGTAGTTTTCCTACCACACGACGATTTATAAGTTTTTTATCAATTGATGAAAATTATATTACAAAACCTTTACTTACGAATGAAATGCGATGCCTGAAGCTTTATTTGTATTTCTTGTGTTGTTTGCACTTGCAGAAAAGCACAGGAAGGCATTGTATTACCAAGGTATCTAATTTTGGTATTTTTCAGCATAGCTGTCACTCGTTGCCGTGACAAAGACTGACTGAAGCGAAGTATACTAGCTAGGTCTGTTTAGAAGCTTCAAAACTATCGTTCCCTAAGGCCCGTCCATTCATTTTATTTACGTCGATGATTCGCCGGGCCTTTAGCAGCGTCAATGATCCAGCCTTTCTTTTGCCAAATGGTCTGCTACGTGACGATGGTAAGTGACCTGACAGCATGACTCTGGTTCTGTGGGAGAAAGGTCTTCGGTGTGGGATGCTATATGCGTCGATATTCTTGCGTCTTCTCATCTATCCTGGGCATCAGTTAGGGCCATGGCCAATTCGGCTGAGGATCTCAAAAGGCGCAAATGTGTAAGTTTCGACAGAGTTTACGTACCTACTGCCTTTTGTGGACCGTGAGGTAGGTACTGGACCTTTCGCGTTTTCAAAATCCTTTCAGAGCTTCTGGGTCGAAGCGATGCGTGACCAAGAGCTGGCTTTTATCTGGCTCAACGCAATTGTATTACCACTAAGCGGTGTAATGCAGCCAGCATCTTATAGGGATGCTTCCGTCTGGTTGTGATTTAGATCAGGTGAGCTGTACATTGATAGTTGCAACAGTCCTTATGTACCTAGCTCAACTGTTTCACATGTTTTTTTTAACTTTTGTAAATACCTACTCGTATTAGTCTTTTTGTAAATACCTAACTATTTATTTTATTTTTATCTCATACTAGTGACCTGCCCCGTCTTCGCATGGGTGTAATGTGGAAAAGAAAAAGAAAAATATGAAGTTACTGCCCGTGCGAAGCTGAGTTATATAGTACATATTATCGCTAGTTATATCAAACCTTTCGTAAAATATGATCTAACTGATAGTGAAAACCGCATCCAAATCCGTTGCGTGGTTTAGGAGAAGTTAGCGGATATACAGACATACAGACGCGGAAAGTGACATTGTTCTATACTATGTATCGAATAATACATTCTAGTACCTAATATAATACAAAAGAAACATCTCCTAACACTTTGTTATAATGATCGTGACTGAAATAAAACGCTTCGCAATTTGGCGTCGTTTTATGAAACTCGCATACCTACGAGTACATACTTATATCAAATTCTTGTCCCGAGCGAGAGAGGAGTGTAAGACGAGTATGTTATCAACTCCTCAGGGATCTTGGGGCCTTCTGCGTGTGAAAGATTACGCGGAAAATAAATTCAAAGTAAATAAATGTGTCAAAGTTAAAAAACAAGACATTTTCTTAAACGTTGGAAGAAATTTAGGGATCCCTAAATAGCTATTGTTTCCCTACCCGATTAATATCATAAATGCAGTTTATAAGATGCGTGAATATGCGTACGCAGAGGGAAAACGTAATAGATTTGAGTTTTTTTTACGCTCGATTTTAAAATTACACTCCCCATCTATTTGCATACCGTGGGCCTTATATGAAAGAGGAGTAAAACCCAACAAAATAAAAATAAAAAACTTACATTTGATACCTACAGACCGTTCACCGTAAGTTAGCACCTGTCATGGAGTATTATATCCAGCTGCCATCTTACGGTGAACGAGCTGTACTTGCGTTCCAGATCGTTTCAGATAGCAACCCGATGTCCACAGGTAATGTCTACAATTTTTTTAAGCATGACCACAGTTAAAATAATACTATGCATGACAAAAAACGTGTCGGCAATCGACAAAATAGCCACTTAGGAAAT